>OZ038379.1:90105378-90732878 GCA_964036045.1 Eutreptiella sp. 'Long Island Sound 2002' | reverse complement strand
ATGCCTGCAGGCACTCCCTCTAGTTTGTTTATGGGGCCAGGGGATGCCCCTGCACTCCCCCTGAGTTGATAGAGGGGTCAGGGGGACACCCCAGTACCGCCGAGTGACCCCGTGATACTCTCACCGTACTGCTCCCCAGTACCGCCGCGCATCCCCGGTACTCACACCATACGGACCCCAGTACTGCCATGCGTACCCACGTATCCCCGGTACACAGTCCTCTACGCCGCCATGTACCCTCCATGACAATATCTCCCGTACCGCCATGCATTCCCCAATACACCCACCATACGGTCCACCGTACCACCACGCCGTCCCCATCACCCATCCTGACTGTGCCGCTCTCGGGGCCTTGAAGCAGCCCTTCTAACCCCCTTCGCTGAACCCAGGACCAGGGGGCGTCTCCCCACCCGCACCGTTCCCCCCTCGGGGTTACGGGCAGGCCCAACGCTCCTTCGGTCGTATCAGGCGCCACCCGCCTGTTGTTCCTCATCCCGCTGCCGCTCGCTTCCATGCCGACTCTACAACTCTCGGAGTAACCCGAGGAACCACCCTCGTGACTACCGTAACCGGGCCGCCGGTAGAGACCCCGGTGTCATGGGAGTACCCTAAAGGGGTTTGGGCCTTATTACCCTGGTCGGGACGACCCATGACAGCTCACTGTAGTATACGGCGACCCGGGGCAGGCGGGTGAAGCACCACGTCCCTTGTCGACCCTCGTGTACGGGGGCAGTACGGCTCACTGTCAGGCCGGCACGACCTGTCACATCGCGTTGGCCGTCATACGCCGTCTGCCGTCGCCGCACACCCAGGCCATGAGGACACTGCTTCCCACGAGCCGCCACCGCCGTCGTGCCCAGCATTTGGACGGTGGCAAGCGCACCCACATCTCCCACACCCTGTCAAGCCGCATTACCCATGGCTCCCATAGCCTCCTCACCACACCCTCTGTGATGCCACAACCAAAGAATCCGCGAGTCACCATCCAGAGCTGCCCACCACAGCAGTAGGGGCAGAGTCGCCGTCGGTGCATTAGGGCACCGTACCCCATCCACCTGGACGCTCCTTAGTTCACCCCGGATCGCCTTCCAAGCGCTTGACAACAGCTGCCCAGAGTGTTGCAGCGCCCACCTGGCTTTGGGCCACCCCCTACCGGCGCGCTCCCGACATGACCCACAGAGCTGGGCGGAGGCACATTGATGTACCCAAACCGGCGCCGTCTCCCCGCACCCGCAACATCGCAGCGGGAGCACCGACCACGACGGGACGCAGCCGCCTCCACGGCGCTGCTACCACAGGTCCTGCCACACATCACTGCACGCCTTCTGGTGGCGAAGCAACGCACCTGCTAGCGCGCGTGCAGTGGCACAATTGAGCAGGCCTCGTCTCGCTTCTTCCCACGTGGATACTGGGCCGAGAATGGGCTGTCCGTTCGACATCATCGGGAGGCTCTCCAGCAGCTGGGGCCACCGCACCACCTTGAGGCTTCGTGCGCCGCTCGTCAGGAGCTCCCAGCCATAGTCCTGGACGACCTCCCCGATGACATCTACTCCGGCCAACCCCGGGCCCCTGGCGGACGCGAGAACCATGCGTTGTCCTCCCGACCGAGCCTCGATGACCGCCTTCAGGCCCAAGGCATCTATTGTGTGACGGGCGTCGGCAGCCACATTGTCATCTCCCTCACGCAGAGAGAACAGTGCCTCCGTGACGTGGCCCTGCGCATCGTCCCCCTGGATCCATGCAAGCTGCTTGGAACCCACTAGCACGGCCATGGTCCGCTGTCCCGTCTCCGCCGGAATGACTCTCCGCAGCTGCCGGTCATACAGCCACAACGCCCCCACGTCCAGCACAGGGGCCACCGCCAGAACCGGGAGGTTGCACAGAGGCTGCTGGAGGACCGGCAGCACCTCACGAGGCCAGCCCATGATGTTTCCAACAACCGGATGGTCAGCAAACACCTGGAGCCAGGGTTCACTCTGGCCATCGGGGCCCCGCACCATGGTACCACGCACCGTGGCCCAGGACTGTGCAGACACCATATGGGACCGCTCCCGGAATGCAGGATAGTCCTGGGTCATCCAGGACTCGATCCACTGGCTGAAGGCCTGTGCCACCGCCGCCATCCAGTGGGGGAACGAGGACATGGCCTCCTCGTACGTGATGTGCGACCTGGACACCAACAGCGCATGCAGCGGCGCCCTTTGAAAGGTCGCCTGCAGGTTGTCGGGGAGGCCGCCGAACGGGTTCCACGGCGGCTCCCGCTGGACCCTCCCCGCCGGTGGACAGAAGGGGGTGTCACCCCGCAGGAACGCGTACACGCCCTCCTTCGATCTTGCATCGGTAGCTGCATGATCTGAGCCGATGGTTCCTGCGGGCATACACATCTTCCCCAATCTGGTTTGAGCATCCCAAATGGTTCAGGATCACTTTTGGAAAAACGCGTTTTGGACCCATTTTTCACCCATTTTTGGTCCCAAAACGGCCCATTTTCAAGGCATTTTGGGATTTTCCATGGCCCAAAATGCATGGGGCAAAACGCGTCACCACGGGCTCAAAACGGGCTTAAACCACTTCTTTGAGCATCCCGAATGGTCTAGGATCAGTTTTGGAAAAATGCGTTTTTCAACCATTTTTGACCCATTTTTGGTCCCAAAACGGCCCCTTTTCAAGGTATTTCGGGTTTTTCCATGGCCCAAAACGCGCCACCACGGCCTCAAAACGGCCTAAAAACACTTGTTTGAGCATCCCAAGTGGTTTAGGAACAACTTTGGAAAAAATGATTTTTTTTCGCCCCGGGGACCTTGGTGGACCCACAGTTGGCCCCTCGCCGGGCGCGGGCCGGGCTGCCCTCCGGCTGCACCAAGTGACCACAGGTACACGGGTCTAGGTGGCTCGTTGGGCGATTCTGAGGCTTGGAAACCACAAAAAGTGGGGGGTTGCAGGTGGACTAGGTGCCCTCGGAATCGGATTTTGAGCCACGTAGCCCAAGATATGGCTCGTGCTTGCTTTCGGGGTGTTGGTGCACATTGCGCAGATTTTGGGGCTTTTTGGCGCCTTTTTGGGCCGTTTCTCGGACATATCGTGGAGTTGAAGGGCACTAGAGGGCTCTTTGACGGGGCGAAGTCAAGCCGCACGTGGGCTGTAGCCACCGTTTCCCTTCGTTTGGGCTTTTCGCCCGGGTTTGGGGGCTATTTTGGGCGAAAAATGGCTGTTTTTGGCCCAAAAGTGCGCAGATTTGGGAGGGCACCTCCCGACTTGGCGCCACCGCCCCGGGCCGCCACCGGTGAGTTTCTGGCTCAAAACTTGGATTTGGCAAGGGCACCACCTAGGCTCTAGGATGGCTAAAGTAGAGTCAAGCCCGGGGCGATGGGAAGGGGCAATGGCCAAAACGGAACGGTGACGTGTTGTTGTTGTTGCTGTTGCTTGTTAGCTAAATTTAAGGGGAGAGGGGTGTAGTAATATATATATCCTCTAATCTACACCCCTCTCCCCAACTCTAGGTGGCTCCACCATACGGCTCTAAGGTACGCGCGAAGGGTACAACTTGGTGCATACTTGTGCAGGTTTGGGCTAAACTGGGTCAAAACGGGCTTAAAATGCGCCCATTCGACTTGTTTGAGCATCCCAAATGGTCTAGGATCCCGTTAGGAAAAACGCGTTTTTCACCCATTTTGGACCATTTTTGGTCCCAAAACGGCCCATTTTCAAGGCATTTTGGGATTTTCCATGCACCAAAATGCGTCACCACGGCCTTAAAACGGGCTAAAAACGCTTGTTTGAGCATCCCAAATGGTCGAGGATCACTTTTGGAACAATGCGTTTTTGACCCATTTTTGACCCAGTGTTGGTCTTGAAACAGCCCATTTTCAAGGCATTTTGCGATTTTCCATGGCCCAAAATGCGTCACCACGGGCTCAAAACGGCCTAAAAAACACTTGTTTGAGCATCCCAAGTGGTCTTGGAACAACTTTGAAAAAAATCATTTTTTTCGCCCCGGGGACCCCGGTGGACCCACCATTGGCCCCAACAGTGGCGGGCTGTGCTGCCCGCCGGCTCCACCAAGTGACCACTGGTACGGGGGTCTAGGCGTCTCGTTGGGCGATTCTGAGGCTTGGAAACCACAAAAAGTGGGGGGTTGCGGGTGGACTAGGTGCCCTCGGAATCGGATTTTGAGCCACGCAGCCCAAGATACGGCCCGTTCTTGGTTTTGGGCGTGTTTGACAAAAACAGCGCACATTCGGGCCATTTTGGGCCAATTTTGGGCCGTTTCTCGGACATATTGTGGAGCTAGAGGGCAAGAAAGGGCTCTTGATCAGGGGGCAAATGAGGTGCACGTGCAGTGTAGCAACCGTTTCCCTTCGTTTATCCGTTTTGACTGGGTTTCGGGGCTGTTTTGGGCCAAGAAAAGCAGTTTTGGGGCACAAAATGCGCAGTTTTGGGAGGGCACCTCCCGACTTGGCGCCCCCGCCCCGGGGCGCCATCGGTGAGTTTTTGGCTCAAAACTTGGATTTGGCAAGGCCACCACCTAGGCTCTAGGATGGCTAGAGTAGAGTAGACTCCGGAGCAATGAGGCAGAGCAATGGCCAAAACGGAAAGGAGAAGTGCTTGCTTGTTGCTTGTTGCTTGTTGCTTGTTGCTTGTTGCTTGTTGCTTGTTGCTTGTTGCTTGTTGCTTGTTGCTTGTTGCTTGTTGCTTGTTGCTTGTTGCTTGCTTGTTAGCTAGATTTAAGGGGAGAGGGGTGTAGTAATATATATATCTATATATATATATATATATATATATATATATATATATGTACATATACACATATATACATATATGTATGATATAAAAGCACGGGTTTTGTTCCCAACGCTATCGCGCTGGTGTTGGCCATGGCCCTGTCCAGACTCTTTTCTTGAGCCTAATTTTGTTTCTGCTGACCTTGCAATACACGGTCTGGGCCGGGTGGTGCACCACTTACACAAGTTTGGAAGGCTTGGAATCGACCAGGGGGGCACGATGCCCTAAACAAAAATACCCCCTACCGTTGACCCCCCCATAAACTTTGTGTGCTTTGTTCAAATTCAAGTCCAAATTTGTGTCTACCTAGTAACCGAATAAAAAATTTTCAAATTTTTTGTTTTTTTACCGAGTAAAAAAACATACTTTTTAAAGACATCTTAAAAAAATTTTACTAGGTTTTACTACATTTTACTAGGTTTTACTACAGCGCGTACTAGGTTTTACCAAATGCCCGTTGTTGGGGCCACTGAATGGGTGCAAAACACACGAGATGACGATCAAAGGTGTTTGTTCCACCAGCTTGGTGACCCTAGCCCTAGCCCTAGCCCTAGCCCAAGCTCTAACCTTAGCCAAGGGTAGAAGTTAGTGTTGGGGTCCAAAATGGAGAGCGATGATGTGGCAAAAAGCAGCCACAAACGAAATTTGGGGATCTTCTTCAACCTAATCAACATGGCTGGCATGGCCAAACCAGCTCATGCAAAGGTTAGGGTTAGGTTTAGGGCGATGGTATGGTTAGAGGGAGGGCAAGGGGAGGTAAGGGGAGCCTGTGGTTGACCAACGCTTGGCCTTGGCGGCATGTAACTCCCCACCCACCCCACCCCACCCCAAATCGCCCCACCTGGACCCCCCCCCCCCCCCGGAAAAAAAGCCCCTCCCAACCCCCGCCCATTGCCTCTCCCCCCCCCCCTCCTCCTAGAACCGCCCGTGGGGCCTCTGGCCAACAGTTAGTGTGGGGAAGGGGGGGGGGGGGGTTAGGTGGCGTCCAAACTAGTGGAGTCAGCCCCCAAGTGAAGCAACCGTAGGCAAGCCAAGGAGATTACCATGCAACATGCACTGCATTTGCTTGCCAAGTTGGATGCCTTCGTGCCAGAAACAGATTGTTCTGCCGTACCACCAAGTAGCTCGTAGCCATGCTCCCAAGCACCTATCGATGACATGAATGGACTCATTGATGAATGAGATGCCAGTTTGCTGATTTTGCCATTGTCCCCATTTTTCCAGATCCCTCCCCCCCCTTTACACTTTTTGGCTTTTAGCTTTTTTTTAATGGAACACATTTATTTGAGAGGTCGACGTCATACACCCCACGGGCTTCATGAGCCATTAGACCTTGGACACATCTTTGGGGTACCCTACGGGTCCTGGGGGAAGAGGGGCAATCTTCGTTCGTTGCCTTTTGGCTGGAAGCTATCGCCAACGGTTTGCCAGGCGGTGGTTGGGGAGCTGGTCGCCACGTGCCTGGACTGTATGCCTAGGCCTATACAAAACTTTGATGGTTCTGTCATGGACTACGACCATTATGTGGACAAGTTGCTATTCTTCCCATAAGACCTCCCTTGGATTACTATGTGTGGTCGTTTGCAGCCCTATTTGCTCGAGCCACAGAGGGACATTATTTCTCCTAAGAATTGTACAGTGCCCGCGACGTCGACTATGTGGCTAGGGACGGAGGTGGACCTTGTCAACTCGGTCATCTCCTATTCTCGTCACCTAAGAACAAACATTTTTGCTGCTTTGATCAACACACATGGGCGTGTGGCGCGCCGAGACTGTAGTGTGAATTCTAGGCTTGATTAGCTGGCTCGCTGCCCCTAAGAAGGGCCACTTGCGTTTGGCCTTGTCCTATGCCCAGTCTGAAGATATGGGTGTCACGAGTGCGTTTTGGAGGTCTCTGACTCCTGCAGCCCCTGGACTCTGTGGTGTTTGGGTGTTGTTTCACTTCGCAGCCAGTCGATAGTACCAGCAGGTGGCCATGCTTCAGGGTAATATGCAAGCGGTGTAGGATCCACTAAGCTCCGTGCCAGAAGGTGTTTCTATAGGCAGCAGCGTATCGTGAGGGCTCTTGTCCACCACCTGCGTATGCCCCAGATGGTGGTGCATGTGGTCCAGGTACCGAGACATCTCCAACCAGTGGACCCATTGTTGAGGGTGCCTCAAGTGTGTTGTAGGGGAGATTGATAGATAAAGCCTGGTGACAGGCCCAGCGTATATGGTCCAAACTACTTGCAAATATGTGTGAGGCTAAGTGCTATGGTGTGTCTTTTGTCCCAGTGTAGACCACAGTGCGCCCGCTGTTGTGATTGTGTTTTTCATTTTTGATTTGTTGTTGACGCCCTATACTGCCCCGTTTAGGGAGCCAATAGAGTTGAGGCGACATAAGAGGCACAAGTGGCCTAAGAAGGTTCTTGCTATTGCAGAAGCATTTCACTGAGTATTGTGGTGCATGTCTTGCCAAAACTCTCATTTGCTTGCTACCGGTGGTTTTTGGATTGTGTAATTGCTGTTGTATACCAGAGATCCGCTCCTTCCCACGCAATGAATTTTTTATTTTTTGAGGGTGGTTAGAGAGTCTGACCTCCCACCCGTCCACCCGATGCCTCGTCTGTTGCTAGGCACTGGTTCTGCCGAACTCAAACTGGCCCTTGTGGCCTAAGGGGGTTCTTGCTATTGCAAAAGTATTTCAATGAGTTTTGTGGTGCAAGTCTTGCCAGAACAAACAAAACGGCGTTTTTGAAAAACAAAAACACCATTTTGGGCGTCAGGGTGTTGCTGGGGTCTGTGGCACCCATTTAGCTCTTCTTTGACAGCTTCATGGACAAGCCATTTGACATTTGGCATCCCAATGGACCAGATACATCGCCCAGATGGCAACATTTTTTGAAATAATCCACGAATCTCCATCTAGGAGTTGCATCAGCGGTTGGTTTATGGGCAGGCTTCATTCCAAAGGGGCTGGGGGGGGGAGGTATATCCCCCCCCTCCCCTTGCCCAACTGCTGGCCTTGCTTGCGCATGTAAGCCGAGGTCTAGCCACAGCCCACCACTTCATCTCAAACTGCACCACAAGCACAGAGGTATCCAGCCGTGACCCCTGCGCAAAGCAAATTCTGTTTGTCACCTGTGTTTCAATGCATGTCCGTCCATCGAGTGAAGATGGTGCTTTTCCACTGCATTGTGCGGACTACCACCGTGTTTTTCACTCAGCTCCCAGATTGGAATCCCATACTAAGCACCACCTCCATGCCTGGAAGCCCTTTTCGCTGGATTTGAAGTGGTACCCTGCACCACGCCTCTTTTCTCTGTGTTCTGTGCTTCTTTCTCTCAGAAGAACAAAAGAAAGCAGCCGCGAGGTTTTCAAGGTCGATCTCCACAGACCAGGCACCGAGCCCCAAGCTTGGACAGTGTGGATTGCACGCCTTCTGCTTGGAATGGTACTCATCAGAATCCTGCATCTCCACCACAACCCCAAATTTCTTATGTCAACAATCCATACCACTACGTCCCTTCGCCGCATTCCAATGGGCACAGTCCTGAAGAGGCTTGGGCTGCACACTCGCCATATTCTGGAGGCCATATCAAAGTAGCTGCGACCGAGAAGTGCTATGGATACATGTATGCAGATGGCTTGGACACAGAAACAGTGGTGGATGGGCAGTATGGCTACAGTTATGCAGGCAGCCTGCACAAGGAGGCGGCCTTAGATGAATTGTATGGATATGTATCCTCATACGCAAGTGGCCCAAATAAAGAGGAGGTGGCAGATAGTCACTGTCAATTTGTGGCGCCATATGGCCCAAACAAAGGGGAGGCAGCTGATGGGTGCTACGGATATCCAACCCCTTACTGTGTGGACAAAGAGGCTGCTGCCTCAGGTGTCCCATATGTGGAGACCCCGGATAGAGGAGAGACAGATGAGATGTGCTATGGATACCTGCCCCAATACAGCCAGGATGATGAAGCCAGTGAGCAAGGGTGTCAATATGCACCCCAGTACATGGGGAACCCTCACAAGCAGGAGCCTGCCGACGGCTGCTATGGATATGCAGCCCCATACCCTCACAAAGAGGCATCAGAGATCGCCGCTAAGGGATGCTACGGATATGCGGACTGGGAAGTAGAACACCATCACAAGGAGGCAGCGCCAGAGGGGTGCTATGGATTTAAAGCAGAGGTGTGGACTGAACAGGGCACCCCATTAGGGCAAGGGCAGGGAAGAGCAATGTACATAAGCCTATGTGTGACTCCTCACAGTCCTGCCCAAGCTCCATGCCTGATTTCATTGCAGTTCCAGCTTGTCTGTGTTGTCCCTGATTGCACTCCTTTTGAACTTATGTATTTTGGTTGGTGTGTTGGTTACAATTCGAAAGGTGATGCTGTCAACCCACCCCCTTGCTGAACCAGCCCATGATTTAATGTCTAAATTGTCCTGCCCTTGGCCAAGCCTCCCAAACCGCGTCCCAACCAAATTGATCGCCCCGTACCTCTCTTCACAATTTTCCTCATTTTGGCAAGTCAGTCATAAGGCGCTATTTGTGGCTATGAAATGGCGATATTACAGCACACATGCCAGCAGTCAGAACCTGGACAGGAGTGAGGGTGACAGAAGAACTCAGGCAAAACAGTGGAGGCCGACAGAAGTGACACTCCCCCCCATCTGGAACCGTGCACTGCACGCGGGCAGGCCTGTGTGTGGCGGTTGGCCGCCACACACAGGGTGGGTGGGTAGCTTTTGTCGTGCTTGGCTCGTTGTCCTTCCTTTGCTCTTTCCCTCGTTCTCTCCTTCCGTTCCCGCTCACTCTTTCTCTCTCTCACTCCCTCTGGCTTGTTTGTTCCCTCTCTCTCTCATTCCCTCTCTAGCTCCTTCGCTCTCTCTCTCTCCCTCATTGCTTATCGCTCCTTCACTCCCTTTTTCTCTCTCGTTCCCTTTCTTGTTCGCTCTCTCTCTCGCGCGTGCTCCTTCTGTTGCTCCCTCGTTCTCTCATTCCCTCTCTCGTTCCCTCCCTCGTTCTCGTCGCACCCTCTCCCTCCCTCTCTCTCTCTCTCTCTCTCCCTCTTGGGCTCGTGTCTCTCGTCTTTCTATCGCCCTGCTCTCCCTTTAGCTGGCGGCTCAGGTTTTTCAAGGGTCCCGCCCCAACTAGGTTCAAACATAGCTACTTCCCTTCACAATTTTAACAAAGCTCGCCCGTGGTCCATGCGTTCGCACCGTGAGTAACCTCACGGCTGTTCAGCGCCCTACCCCAGCCTATGTGATGCCTACTGTTTGAAGACATGGATTGGATATTTTTTGGGGAATGTGCGATACGTCAAGCCTATTGTCGCCAGCAGCTAGTTTCTTACTCGCTGCCGCCCCATATAGCCTTACAGCTTTATGCATCTGTAGTTATTTATGAGAGGACATGTCACCTGGGATTGCATTCGTTTGGTATCTCTCTAAGACAAATCTTGTTCCCTCTTCCAACATGGTTGTGCAGCTTTTGCACTCTGCTGCATGTAGCAGGCTAGTGTCCTTTTACTGTTGGTATTTGCACTAATGGGCTACATTTTTTTTACCCACCTATGTGCCTCTGTGGAAAGCCTGTGCCCCATGCGTTGTGGCAGCCAAACCATTTTTGAATTTTGCTCAAAATTTGCCCACACCATTTGAGCCCGCAATCCTTGTAGCACATTCTAACTTTCTGAGGGGTTTTTGGTGTTAGCGCACTAAGGGAATGCCATGCACGCAGTGCGCACGCAGTGCACTCGATCGCCGATACTCGATGGTGGCGAGTCGACACCAGGACCGGACAGTTCTTCTTCGACGATGCTGTTGGTTATAACTACAACCAGAAGCATCGATGGACACCTGGCCAACCCTATGGTATTGACACCTTTCAGTCTTCCCCCTAGTAAACAGGTCCCAGGTATTCTTGGGTGAGTATCCTAGCCTCTGCGTGCACAATATGCACGCAGTGCGCACGCAGTGCACACGCAGTGCGCACGCAGTGCGCACGCAGTGCAAACACTTAGCCTAAGTTTGAGGATTGTTCAATGGACCACTGGAATACATCAAGCAAGTGTTGGTGCCCCCTACAACAGAGGTTTTTCGGATATGACGGTTGTGGATACAGCGATGTGTTATACGATAGGGCAATTACTTGGGGTGGTTTGGTTGGTGCTAAAGTACCAACATCATAGAACCATGGAGCCTGTGTCTCGCCATATGGTAATGGTGATAAGAGGGACAAACATCGTGCAAAAGATATAAGGCGGCTATTCAATTTGATTGCATAGGGCCGGGAACAGACACTGACGGCATTATACAGAGAGGTGGAAAATTGGCTTGCGCACGCGGGGGGTTAAGCCTTCAAAAGGAGGTTAGAGAGGTTTTGGAAAAGAGGCTCTCATGACGGGTCAGTCTATATCACCTTGGAGAGGCTTGTTAGATCAAGTGTAGGCGCGGACGCCCTGTACCCCCCCTTTTGGGGGGTCATTCACGTAGGATACCCGTGGTATGCCAGGTGTGTTATCAATTCGGGAGAGAAAATAATCCCCGATGAATTTTTCGATTTTGAATCCCCCGCCCCCCATACCCGGGTACTGGTTTTTGGGGGGATGGGGGTGGGTGGGGGCTGTTGGGGTGGCGGGGGTCCAAACTTCTTTGCCTGTTGTGGCTGTTGTTTGTGGATTCAGACCTAGGTTTTAAACAAGTTTTTTCTTGTTTGTGGACACCCTAATCATGGTGGGGGTCCCGGGTCCCAACTCCGGGTGCCCCCGTCCCCCCCCCCCCCCCACCCCCAATATGGCCCCTTGACAGTGAGTCATTAGCCGTTTCATGCTGGTTAATTTGTGTAGTGGCACGTGAAATCACCTTGCAGAGGTTGGGCAGGTCTGCATATCGGGGGAAACCGCACATCCCCCCCCCCCCCTCTTTTTGGGCCTTTTCGAGCTTTTTTTTGGGGTCAACAATCATGAATCTTTTGGTTGCTTGTATATGGCCACTGACAATGACCATCTAAGCCATATAAAGCATGTGTTGGGCAATATTCATGTTTTTTTCTCACAAGCGGGGTATTGGGTTCGGGGGGGGGGGGTTTCCCGAGGAATTTGTACACAAACTGCTTATGGAGTTTTTCACCCTGGGCAGCTCAACAATTGAAGTCACCTCGCAGAGGCTTTTACATCAAAGCTAGGTAGGCCCACATATAGGGGGAAACACCATCCCCCCCCCCCCCGGTTTTGGGCCTATTCCGGAACCCTACCTCAAGGGTTTGAATTGTTTAATGGCTTGTAGAATCATTATTTTTGTCAAGCAAACACATACCTGAACGATTTATCGTCCAGACCACCCCACTTCCACTTGAAACCCAGTTTTTTTTCCTGTTCTTGAGGGAGGGGGGGGCGGGGGAGCTCAAAAATGTCAAAAAAACACTCCCAATTTTTTTGGTCGATAATCATTAATCTTTCGGGTTTTTTCAATTTTAACCCTAAAAAGTGTTTTCGGGTTCCAACTCCATAGAGTTTGCATGGAGCTGAGTGGGATGGGCGATGATGCAATATACACAGTTTTTAGTCATTTTTGCTATGTGGTTGTTTTTGGCGGCCTCACTGACCCCGTAGTACCCACTCTCAGTGGTGCAAGTGGGGATGTTGTGACAGCATATTCCTATTGGGACGCAAAAGGAGTCCGCATTCCAATGTTTCTCACCGGAATAACACAAAGTGCACACTGCCAATACTTTGTTTTGTGAATGTTGTTGGTGTTGTTTTCGGAATAACACAATTTTGCCGCATCAATGTCCTTCTCTGGTTCCCAGGAGGAGTTTGTTACGTCCATGACTTGACCATTATAGGGGACATTGCAATGCCCCAAGCTATGGTGATTCAATGACATTGTTTTGGGGTCCAAAATGTACGTTGTTTCGCCACACCATTGGACCAAAGTGTGCTTGACTATCCACCCCTCCTCACAACCCACAATGTGGGACACATGAGGAGGAAAAGGGCGGATAGTGGACCCCCTTTGGGATCTCTAGTGTGCCCAAACAGATTCAAATTTCGACAAAGAGCAACCGTCCGTGACCTGGCCATTGTAGGGGACATTGCAATGCCCCAAGCTATGGTGATTCAATGACATTGTTTTGGGGTCCAAAATGGACGTTGTTTCGCCACACCATTGGACCAAAGTGTGCTTGACTATCCACCCCTCCTCACAACCCACAATGTGGGACACATGAGGAGGAAAAGGGCGGACAGCCGAGCTCTTTTGGGGCCTTTAGTGTGCCAGAAGAGTTTCCAATTTCGACAAAAAGCAACCGTCCATGACCTAACCATTGTAGGGGACATTGCAATACCCCAAGCTATGGTGATTCAATGACAGAGTTTTGGGGTCCAAGATGCACATTGTGTCGCCACACACTTGGACCAAAGTGTGCTTGACTATCCACCCCTCCTCACAACCCACAATGTGGGACACATGAGGAGGAAAAGGGCGGATAGTGGACCCCTTTTGGGATCTCTAGTGTGCCCAAACAGATTCAAATTTCGACAAAGAGCAACCGCCCATGACCTGGCCATTGTAGGGGGCATTGCAATGCCCCAAGCAATGGTGAGTCCACGACACTGTTTTGGGGTCCAAAATGGACGTTGTCTCGCCACACACTTGGACCAAAGTGTGCTTGACTATCCACCCCTCCCCACAGGGACACATGCATGAGGAGGAACAGGGCGGATAGTGGACCCCCTTTGGGATCTGTGGTGTGCCAAAACAGATTCAAATTTCGACCAACAACCACCGTCCATGACCTGGCCATTGTAGGGGACATTGCAATGCCCCAAGCTATGGTGATTCAATGACATTGTTTTGGGGTCCGAAATCGACGTTTTTTCGCCACACCATTGGACCAAAGCGTGCTTGACTATCCACCCCTCCTCACAACCCACAATGTGGGACACATGAGGAGGAAAAGGGCGGACGGCCGAGCTCTTTTGGGGCCTGTAGTGTGCCAGAAGAGTTTCCAATTTCGACAAAGAGCAACCATCCATGACCTGGCCATTGTAGGAGACATTGCAATGTAGCAGTCGATGCAAAGTGCAATGCCTTGCCTCAGTCTAATGGATGCAATATTGCTTGGGTGCATGGAACATTAGTATATGCAGATTGCAAGCTTCCACACGGAAATAAAAATTTGGGAGCTGCACACCTTCCAGAATTTCTTGTGCAAAAACAACGTCCCCCTTCATCTCAAAATTTGCTTCCTCTCCGAAACAATGGATACTTTTGAAGTTTTGGCAACCAAATTTACATTACAGCCATGTAATTTCAGTTAAAGCGTTCTTGTGTTGTTTCTCGCGTGGTCCATGTTTCCGTCCATTCGTGTGCATTGCCTACGTAGCCCTCTTTGAGGTGCTTTGCCAAAGGCAACAGAATTTTCCACGGGGATTGTTCGTTTTTGACTTCAGTCGAAGCCTCATGATATCAGCCCCTCATGATATCAGCCCCCATCACGAACTGGCCCCCTGGATGCATGCACACCTCCCCAGGAGGTAGGAGCCCCCCCCCCCCCCCAATTTTCAAGACCCAGAAACTGCTGGGACACTGCATTTTTTCTGGGTAGAGGATACTGTTGCTTGAAGGAGTCAACATGTTGAATTGGATATGCCAATTACACATTTTTGTGTAGGTGGGGGCTTACAGAATTCAAAAGCATTCTGCTGCTCCATGCAATCAATTCTCCTGATCAACAAGGTGAATCTTCTATGAATTTCCCCCCAAGGGTAGACGATGAAGTATCCTGTTCACTGCTGCTGCTAGGAGACTTTTTAACTGAACTGTCCATCCACAATCCCATACCAGGTCCCCAGCATTTCTGCTGCCCAGGCATGGGTGCCTTAATTTTTGGTGCTAGCCGGTGCTGATGCTGATGATGGTGATTTTTGTGGTGTTGGCCATCACCAATTCATCATGTTACATCAGCATGCTGGTGTTATGGGGGACCCATTGTTTCAACTTCAGCAGCATATCGCATCAGCATTGTGCTCAGTTTATGGCAGACATGTAGACTGTTGTCAATACTTGAAAGGGACCTTCGTTTTTTCCAGTTGTAGACAACTCATAAGAACAAAAGGGAATCTTAACAATATCTGAACAGGCTCACAGGCATCAGGGATTGGGTGCTGGGGTCAAGGAATGGGATCTGGGCATCAACAAGTTGGTGTTGGGCAGAAGTAAAGCAACAGTAGTACTTGATGTCTAGGCACCAGGCATTATGGAATAGATTCTTGGCGTCGAGGAATGTTCTGGGTGGCAGAATGGGTTGTGGGAATGGTTTCTTGGCATGGCATTGGGGAATGCTCCGATTCAAAAACCTGCATAGCAACACCCTGTGGGAGTTCTCAAATATGGTGATGCGTGTTGCACTGTGCGTTGTTACCCACAGTAGGCGTAGCCAAGATCCAAGACCCAAACTGTCTTGGTGACCACATGTGGCTAACAGGGTGGGTTTGGTGGGGAATTCCATTCCATTCCACTCTCCTTCAGGGGAGTGAGGTGGGCTTTTGCTATGGCACAGGACCCACCCCAAATCAGAAATGCAGATTGGTACTGAATTGGTGTCAGTGCTGTTGGTGCACCACTGCTCATGCTGGTGCCACTGGCGGTGGTGGTGGTTGTTCCTTTTCTCGGATTGGTGCAAACCAGTTGAAACAAACCTGCTGGCAGTCATGTCCAAAGCACCTTATCCTGATCCATCTTTCCACCTATCTTCTCCTTTTTCTCAGGTTGGTCCCCAGCTGTCTCATGATCCTTACGACCATGGCTGGTGCAAGTCATACTCGACTGACCCCCACCCTCCTCCTCCCTACCCTTTTGAATTGAGCAACAAAGATTATCAGCTTTTTGAGTATTCTAAGAGCTTAAGAAGCCTAGATATACGTGCAGATGCCTGTTCACAGGTGGAAATCCCTCGGGTGCCCCCCAGTCCAAATGGGTACCGCACTCGCAGTTGTGGCCCCTCAGGTCCATCAGGCCCTCGCCGTGCCCGGGGCCAGGGCAGTGCATGGCATGCACGCTCTCGTGATATGCACCAGGGCCCTACTGTATTTATGCGGGGTGGCCACAGACCTGATTGGGACTGTGGGCATCAGAGGGCATAAGGGGTTCCTTTGGATGGGGGTTGGGGCCCTGCCTCCAGGCTTTTGTGTGCAGGATCTGTGACATTTCAGACGGAGCATGGTTGTGCCGTTGAGGCACTACCACTGGCCCACCAGTCAGTCGATGTCATTTTCGCATTTTTTTACTCTTTTGCTCCTTTTGATCTTTTGCTGCCTCAGAGAACACATTTGCATGTTGCAGTGGCAGTATGAGACATTGCTTTGCATGCTTCCAACCTTTTTGAAATGCAACCCTGGTTCATGGAACAGGCTTCAAGTAATTGCAGAGTTGTTGGGCCCCATAGGCCTCCGCACTAGGTCATGGTACAACACTCTTCTATGTTCATCAATGGACACCCAAAAACACTAGACATGCCTATTTGTTGCACAAATCGCACACATGTCCCATTGCATAGGATGGATGGGACAGAGAGGGGAGTGGGATTGCTCAGAGAATGCCTTGCCCGCAGTGCGCCCGCAGTGCAAAGTTGTGTTTGTTGGCAAATACTCAAATCCTAGTTTTGGCCCTTTTCCACAAGTTTGTTGTTCCATAACTGGTTTTTCAAAGCTGCTTGTGCATTTGGGATGTGCCATATTTTGTCACCCATTTTCACCCATTTTCCGCCCTTTTGAGCCCTTTAGTTGGGGATACGCACTCTCAACCCACGCTCTGTTGTGTGGCCCCTTGAGTTGGGCGAACCATGTGCTCACCGTCATGAAGATATATCCGAGTATGGCACATGTCGTTTGAACACGTGCCCCTCCCGCCTTTGCATAGTTGCAATTTGGATTTGTAATTGTAAAAACAAGGGATTTCAGACATTTCAGAATCAGATTGTTCTGTTGTGTTGCTGCATCCGCATGTGTTGCTTGATGTTTCCTCCCTCCTTCTCCACTGGGTGGTCTTTGATACATGTGCCCGCAGTGCGCCCGCAGTGCAAAGTTTGTCCCTCATTTTCAGGGTATGGTGTGATCCAGCCTGGTCAGTGAGCAGTTCTCTGGCGTCACCTCTGCATTCCGTGCAGAGCTTTCACAGCCCAGCCAGTGTATGGTACCTCCAGCAGCAGCTAGTGGGACACTTCATTAGTATGCCGTTGCACTGCGCCCTCACACATAATGGTAGCGGCACACAAATCATCTACCACACAGAAATATTGTTTGAATTGTGTGACTCAGCGTATGTCCACCCCAGCAGTATAATCCATCATGCAAGAACCTCAATGGTGCATGTGCCTCTCACAAGGTGTGTGAGTCGCACAGTGGCATCATGCGACTGTGACTATGCATCAGATGTTTTCCAGGACTCCGGGTTCTCTCTCTATCTGTGTTTGCACATAATGTGTCCTCGTCAACGTCACAGGTGAATTTCACAAAATGACAACCTACATTCCATACATTTACTTCGTACAGTGCGTATCTGTCTTGCACAACATATCAAACAGTGCACATTTCAGGCAGTTCACATGTATCATGCATTGCATAAGTTGTAAAGCGTCCATGCACATCATACGGTGCACATGCATCAGATGATACATATGTACATATCTCTCGGGGACATTCATCCCCTTCCAGCACGGAGCAAATTCACATTTTTTCAGGTTTATCTCAACTTTTGATCTAATGCACCAAAATGTCGTCACCTTGGGGCGGTATGTGTATGCTTTTCGGAATCTGTGAGAAGAGGCCGTTTCAGAAATGTATCGGGTTAGGGGGGGGTAGGTGACCATATTTTTGGGCACCGAGGCTCACCTTTTTCGGCGTTTCAGGGTTTTCGGGCCTCAGGCTGCTCTCCCGCGGGACACCAATTCATAGGTGTCCCTCTGGGTGCTCCGACATATTGTGGAGTTGGAGGAAAGTGAAAGGGGATAAGTGGATGCATTTTGAGGTGCTGAATCCAAATATTGTGGTCTCATGTCCCAACTTGACAGCATGTTTGAGAAATTCCGCCATCTTTGATTTGTTGCACTCTGGCCAGCTTGGTGCAGCAAGTTGAACGAGGCATCACCCGGGTGTCCAAGGTAATTATCGGCAGCTTTTAATTAACCACTATTCTAGTCACTAGTCAAACGGAATCAAACACGTTTATACGTTTCTTTTCGAAAAAAAAACGCCCGTCTTTCGGAGAGAACCGATCTTTATTAATGTTTATTGATGTTTTTTTGTATTTTCACACATTGTTGCATGGATTGGGGAAGGCCCCACCTCCTGCATCGAGTGTACCGTGCAATCAGGGTACGTGCCCCCATTGGACTCTCCCTTGTGGAGAAGTGCCTGGCCCACATCCCTTCCAGTGGCCAAGCAACCCTTACTGCACATACTTCCTAGGCCCACCCGCCTATGTACACCGTCTGCCTTGATGGCCAAACTATTCAGTATCAGAACTCAAAAGAAATTGTTGCATGGATTGGGGAAGGTTTTGGGTTACTTTGTTGTGCCATTCGCTTGATAGTCATCATTTCGGGCATGTGTCACTTGCACGGGGTTCCGTAAAGCAACGATCGTACTCGACATCTGGTGCCCACGGACGCATGAGCGCTTAGAACAAAGAGGTCACGGAAACGTGCCTCTTGGCACTTCGTGACAGCTTGCATTTGTAGGTCCACATTTGAACAAAAAGCCTTCACCCCCAAAAAAAACAAACTTCTCGCTTGTAGTTCAGTGCATGTCCGTGAGCAGTAGCATCAAGGGGCCACTTGGCGGTGCCGGCTAGTCCACACCAGCCGCCCCCGCTACCAGCCGAGCTAGGCAGGGTGAGCCATTGGTTTTGGCTCTACAACAAAAGGGGGTGTTGGGTTGTGAGGTTCCTGTGGGTGGAGGATACGATAGCAACCCACCCCCTGGGCGGAAGGGATATTTTCCTGGATTTGGGGCCCCCAGATCCCTTGTTTGACCCCGTCGTGACCCCCACGGTGAGGGTCATATCTCCACGTCAGCGTGGAGTTTGAAGCCCCCGTTTTCTTTTATTGAGGGACATTACTTTCCTTTTGAATGGGAGCGTATGTGTGTGTTAGGGCATCCAGGAGGTGGGGCTAGGGGACTCTCTCTCTGCCCCCGATTTCGTGATTTTTGGCGTCCTGAGGTCACTTTGTGACCCCGGATATCCAAGACGCCGGTACCACAGGTGGCGTAAACAGAACCTGAACTTCGGTGGTTCCTATGTTTTTCTATTTCCCAAGAAGAATTATTATCTCTCGTATTCTTGTTTGTTCATCCCTCAGACCCTCTTTTCCTATCTCTCGTCTTGGGATGGGTGGTGATGTATGGATGCGCCGCCCCGGTCCAGTTGCACCCGAGGGTGCCGATTGGATGTTCGACAATGCCTTGGCCGCCCTCCGGTACTTGCACTCCCCGGACGGTGGGGCGTTGACAAAGTTGGCACACACCCAGGTCATGCGAGCTGCCAAGACGGATGGCACGCGTGACGGCTGGGCGTTCACCATGAAGAAGCCGTTGTCTAGTCCAGGCGCCGCTGTCCCACCGCCATTGTCCTCACGCGCCACTGCCTCCCTAAGTCCTTTTTTTCTTGTTCCTGTACGGTGTACATGCTGTGGCGCAAACTTTTTTGGCACCAAGTATTCATGTCACAGGTATTTGGCCTGCTGCTCTGCCTTTGCCTCTGCCTTTGCTTGTGTGACTGTTGCGGAGATGGTGGGACAATGACGGATAGTACAATATTGTACTGTACAGTACTGTACTGTACTGTACTGTAGTGTACAGTACCGTACTGTACTGTGCTATTTTGGACCGTACTGTACCGTCCTATACTGTACCATCGTGTACTGTACTATACTGTATTGTACAGTAATGTACTATACTATACTGTACTGTACTGTACCGTATTGTAGTGTACTACACTGCCCTGTACTGCACTACATTGCACTGTCGTATACTGCACTATACTGCATTGTACCGTCCTGTACTATACTGTATTGTACTGTACTGTACTGTACTGTACTGTATTGTATTGTACTGTGCTGTGCTGTGTTGTGCTGTACTGTACCGTACCGTACCGTACCGTACCGTACCGTTCCGTACCGTACCGTACCGTACCGTACGTACTGTACCGTACTGTACTGTACTGTACTGTACAGTACTGTACTGTACTGTACTGTGCTGTGCTGTGCCGTGCTCTGCTGTACTGTGCTGTGCTCTGCTGTGCTGTACTGTACTGTACTGTACTGTACTGTACTGTACTGTAATGTAATGTAATGTACTGTACTGTACTGTGTGGTAGCGTACTGTACTGTATTGCACTGTCTTGTACTGCACTGCCTTGTCTTGTACTGCAATGTGCTGTACTGTACCGTCCTTTACTTTACCGTCCTGTACTGTACTGTACTGTACCGTCTTGTACTATATTGCATAGTACGGTACTGTACTGTACAGTAGTGTACTTTATTGTACCGTCTTGTACTGTACGGTACCGTCCTGCACTGTACGGCACTGTACTGTACGGTACTGTACCGCACTTTGCTACCGCACTTTGCTGTACGGTATGGTACTGTACGGTACTGTACTATATTGTACACTATTGTATTGTACCGTCTTGTACTTTACTGTACTATACCGTACTGTACGGTACTGTATGGTACTGTACCGCCCTGTACTGTACTATACCGTCGTGCACTATACTGTGTTGTATTGTATTGTACTTTAATGTACTGTACTGTACTTATTGTACTATCCTGTACTGTATTGTACTGTCCTGTACTGTACTGTGCTGTACTGTACTGTATTGTATTGTACTGTCTAGTATCGTACTGTACCGTGCTGTCCCGTACGGTACCGTCCTGTATTTTACAATACCGTCCTGCACTGTACCGTAGTGTATTGTACGGTATTGTACTGTATTGCATCGTGCTGCACTGTATGGTACTGTACTGTACTGTACTATACGCTGCAGCACGGTACAGCACAATGCAGTACAGGATTGTGCAGTACAACACCCTACAATACAGTGCAGTGCAGTGCAGTACACTACAGTACAGTCCTTATTGCTCCGTGCCACCCCCATCCCCCGAACGATCCCACCCCATTTTCGGAATGAGGATTTGGTGAAACTCATGGAACCACCTCCCTTTGGACATCACTAGTTGTGCCTCGTCTCAACTTTTGTTTGCGTCTCCAATGTTTAGGCAGTTTTCCTGTGCAGTTTTCTTGTGCTCTGCTTGTGCAAACAAGCATGCTATGAAACAATGCTCTCGTACCATCTAGAAGACTCGGATGATAACCGAAATGGGGCGGAACCTGCTGGTTTTTTCGCGTCTTTGTGCAGTAGTGTGCAGTAGTGTGCAACTAGGGAACCAATTTCCGTGACTAGGTCATTGGCTGCTTTTTTGGTTCTGGGTCGGGGTCGCTTGGGTCTGCCGAACCTGGTAACATGCCACATGCTGCTGCATATGCCGGGCCTATGGGTCTGCAGGTTTTTTGCCTCTGCTTTCTAGGCCTCCGGGCAGCGCAATGTGTGGCGTAAGCGAACAATGACTTGGTCGACCAAAGTGCGGCAGAATCAGTAACAGCCCCGCGGAAAGTTGTCAATGTGGACGATGACGAGCAAGAGGAGGAGGAGGAGGAGGAAAAAGGAGGGTGGTGAAGGGGATGTCAATGAGACGTCTTTGACGATCTAAGCAATTGATCAGTCACCAATTGCTGAGTTCCGGCTAGTATGAGCCCATCTCCAAATGGCATGCAACCCAACTAGCCGGTTACTCTACGCTACTAGACGAATGGCCGATTGGACAAACCAATCACCCAGCGATTCGACGTGGCTACAATCCGTCAATCAGACCGTTTGACAATCTGGGCAATTGATCAATCACCGACCGCTGAGCACTGCATGCAAGCCAATCACCGGATGGCACCATATACGGCAAGAAGTCCCCCCCCCCCCCCCGTACCCCGGAGGTACCGGGGGGGGTGTACGGGGGGGAGGTAGGGGGGCGTACAGGGGGGAGGTACGGGGTGGGGATACGGGGGGGGTTTGGCGGTTCACACACAAGGCGGTGCACACAGAGGGCGGTGCATACACAAGGCGGTGCACACACAGGAGTCTTTTTATTTATCGGGCCACGGGCAAGGCGGTACACACAGAAGGCGGTACACACACAAGGTGGTGCGCACAAAAGGCGGCCTGTGGACACCGCAGGAGTCTTGTTATTTAAGGGGCCACGGGCAAGGCGGTACACACGGAAGGCGGTACGCACAGAGGGCGGTGTGCACACAACACGGTGCACACAATACGCGGTTTGTAGCCACCGCAGGAGTCTTGTAATCTAAGCGGGGGTGTGGGGGCTGGCCCCCGCGTCGAGCGAAGCGAGGCGGGGTACAGTTACGGGGGGGAGTACGGGGGAGGTAGGGGGGGGTAATGGGGGGGAGCTACGGTGGGGGTACGGGGGGGGGCGGGGGGGGGGCGACTTCTTGCTGACTATTGATGGCACATAATCTGAGCAATTGATTAGTCTTGACCGCCGAGCACCGACTAGTATTAGTTGATTGCCGGGACGCATGGGCTGGTTACTCTCCGCCATGAGACAAGTGGCTGATGGGGAAATTTGATCACCCAATGATTCCGCATGACGATAGTCTGACACTCCGATAGTTTGACGGCCTGCACAATCAATTAGTCACCAGCCGCTGAGCACCGGCTGGTATGAGCCAATCGCCGGATGGCATGCAAGCTGAGTAGTTGACCTGTCATTTGATCTGTCACCAACTGTTGAGCATTGGCTGCTACGAGCATATTGCCGGGTAGCACAGGCCAATTGCTCTCCACAACGAGATGAGTGGTTGATTGGACAATCCAATTTCCTGACGATTTGACATCTCGACAATGCAACAATCAAACAGTTTGAAGATTTAAGCAGTTGATTGGTCACGGACCGCTCAACACCAATTGGTAGCCGATCGCCGGATGGCACACAACCCGGGCAGTTGATCGGTCAACGATGGTTGAGCACCGGCCAATACGATCCAGGTGAATGGCATCAACAGAATGCTGTGTGGCTCGAGATGACCAGGTGTTTGATCCTGTGTAGTGGCACCATGTGGTTACTTTTGCTAAACGGCAAGTTGCCCGTTCATTCCATGGGGCGATACGTGTCTGGCGACCGATGGAGACGAGTGGCTGCTTGGACAATCGGATCGCCGATCGCTGAGCGCCGGTCGGTACAAGACAATCATGCACATGGGTCAGTGCCGAAGTGCTGAATTTGCCTGTTGCTGTTTGCTGGGTGAGTTCTTGTGTTGTGTTACCTTTTTTTTTGTTTGCCGAAATGTCGGGTTGTCAAAGTGTGTGGGGGTGTGTCACCAACCCTGAACAGTTACGGGGATAGTGGCCCATCCGACGATAGCAGCGGTACTCCGCCTAGCCCAGCTTGGCGGCCGCTGCGAACGCCTCACCCCCACGGCTGTCCCATACCCCGAGGAGGGTACTGCGAAGGATACCTTGCTTGTCTTGTTGCCATTTAGAGCCGGGGCCGCCGGTGCGGTACTCACAGCCTAGGCATGTGGGGCAGTCATCCCGCTTTCCCCCCAAACCCTCCCCTTACACATACTCCCCCTACGCTTGCTTGTGCGCCCTGTGCATGGCGCATGTATGCCCCCATTGCATACATGTGCTGGGTATTGGTACGTGCGGAAATTTTATTTTGGGAGCATGCGCATTCACACGCCACACGCAACATGGGCACGGGTTGGGGTGCTTCACTTTTGCAGGTGGGTGTGGCCCCCGAGATAAGACTCGTGGCGAAGGAAAAGGCCTGGGCACACATTGCGACCAGGCAAACGGCCTAGCCGGCCACCCATGGCAGCGGCGTTGCGGGGATACCCACGCCCACCCTGCCCATGCGGGCACCCAGCCGGCGCCCCCGCGCAACGGCAAGTGAAGACCCGTGCGGCCAGGCAACCACACCCATCTAGCCCCCATTCATACCATCCATATTGTACCTACAGTATGTAGAGGGCGACCCCTCCCAGCCTAGAGGCAACCCACTCCCCAGTTACAAGTCCTCAAGGGTAGGAGCAGGTCGATTTCCAGCCCGCAAAAATACTAGGCGCGTGGGTACCCTCGTATTACTGTATTTTATACTTTACCCCTCGCGTGCCTGGCAACCCCTGCACATTTGTGCAGGGCTGCCCTGAAACGGGAAAACGGCTGTGCCGCAAGCCAGGGTGAATGGTAGTTGCTAGACACATTCGTCTTGACCCTCGTCTTTTGTGCAGGTTTTGGCACCTCCGACTTGGGCACTCATGGACGGGAGGGTAATGGGCTCATGGCCTACCCCTGAGGGCGACCTCACGGGCTGCAGGCGGTCCGAAATGCCGCCCACACAGTAGCGTGTGCTGGTCATTGGGTACCGCCCTGCCCGCCCGTCGGCCTCCGACCGACGGTGTTTTTCTGCCACCCCCTTTCCCACCCCTAGCAGTGGCGTAAAGAAGCGGAAGTCACCGACCCGCTCCGCTGGGTATTTTTAGTGTACTAGTCTATTGCACGTGCGCGTCTGGTAATAGCGGTCGCGACTTAGTAATAATAATGCATCCCACATATCGTGTGCATTGCTAGGTGGCGGGGGCCTGTGCATGAAAAATTGGTATGGTATGCACGCATTGCATGCACCCCTTTGTCTATGTGTGTCCCGGTGGGCTTTTGTGTGTTGGGTGTGGTTGGACAGGAGGACACCCCTCCCCTACCCCCTGAACTTCTGACGTATTTTTTTTTCCGTCCTCCCCCTCCCCCCTCATGTCTCTATCATTTGAGGTTGTCAGCTTTTTGTTTTTTCTTCTCTGGGTCCCCCCCCCCCCCCCGCCGCCATTGTCAATGCTGTATTTTCTCAATGTCTTGTGTCTACAACTCCTCACTCCTATTCATCCCTTGTGCAGATATCCTGCATGCTAGAGCGTGCTGGATATTTATGTTAGTGTCATGGACTGCCTGCTGTTTTACTTGTGGTGGAACACCCCCCCCCCCTACTCTGGTTTGGACTTCGTTTGATCTCGGGTGTGTGTGTGTGTGTGTGCTGTTGAATGCCATAAGCTTATGAGCAGCATTGCTGAAAAAAAGGGATGGCCAGTGAACACCAGAGCAGAATTGTGCAGGCTGTACTTGATAGGAAAGGCGAAGAGTCTGCTTCAGGGAAAATGGTTGTGGAGACCTATTGATGCAAATCCAAAGCCAGTGCTACATTTTTACGGCTGCTGATCTCTGAGGTTCCTATGAGTTTCCAAGTACTCCGAGTGACAGATGTCGCACAATGGTACAGGTGGATTGATTCCATGCATTTAACCACCCTTACGGAACTGGACTGTAAGGAACGGTTTAACCGGATGTGACCTGCATGGGTTGTGCAGCACATGTGTGATGCATCTTCATGGCTCTACAAGAAGAAACGGTGGCGCAGTTCAGAATTAACGTGGAGCATTCACAAAGACCATAGGAAATTAGACAAAGCAGGCCAGGCGCAAGGGGGGGGTGGCACGCTAATTCTCGACACAGGGTATAGTTTGGCCAAACTACCCCATTGTTTCGAAGGGGCTGAAAAATTTGGTTAACACCCCTTTCGCACATTTGAGTTTTCTTGATTTCTCCCTGCTTGCCACCGGTCTCGGGGTCCCACTTTATGCACCCCGCAGCCCATGCTGTCACACCAGCAATTTTTAATTTGTAGTTTGATGCTTGCTACAGGTCTCAGAGTCCCCATTTCTGCACCCTGCAGCCCCTGCTGCCATACCAGGAATTTTAATTCTTAGTCTGATGCTTGCGAAAGGTCCCAGGGTCCCAATTTCTGTGATTGAACAGCATATGAATGCACTGGCAGTATGAACCATATGGATGTACGACAGGCGGTGGTGGACGCCTGTACGTTTCAGCAAAAAACCTTTATGGCCAATTTCTGCACCCCGCGGCGCGTGCTGTCATACCATCAATTTTTGATTTTTAGTCCGATGTTTGCCACAGGTCCCAATTTCTGTCTTCGCCTATGTCCATTGTCTTCGTCTCTTCGCAACATGTCCTCATTTTTTCTCGTGACACAACAACATTAACCGAGATGTTGAGCATCCAACTCGGTGATATCCTTTGCAAAGGGCTCATTTGCAGACAAGGCTTGTGCGAACTTCAACTTGTAGGTGCACGTATAGCCTACATTACATCATCCTTGCGACTTGGGGCTGCGCTATGATGTGGAACAATCAAGACCACGGAGTATGAGATGATGCGGGCTCTGGTTGTTGCTTCTGGCTGCCACGCTATTGCCATTCCAGACAATGCATCTTGCGCAGGCAATTTGCTTTTATCTGCACAGGTTGTCGACCTTTGTGATTGTAGTGCAGGTGGGTTGCGAGGATTCGTGCAAAAATACATAGTGTGGGATGAACGCATTTCCCATTAAGGGCTAAAGTTCGGTCGTCATGTACACATTTCGTACCACATTAGTACACCTGGTCCGACCGATGTTTCGTTCACCAGGCTTTACATTTGCACGACAAGCTTACCATCAGCCCGGCAGTCCCAATTCCGTTGAACAGTGTTATCCCTTCCTTTGAAGCAATTTTGCAAACACCACGTGACCGCTCCTTCTACATATGGACATGTGGAACCTGGGCCGTTACTTTGGGTGTACGTAATGAGGGCTGGTACCGTACCAGCAACCTGCAGTACCGCAACCGCAAGCAGCGCACCAGCTGCAAAGCAGAAAAACTCGTCAGCACCAAGTGTTGCGGCCACGGGGGGGGCGACTCCGCAGGTCCTGGGACGCCAACTAACCCAACCCCCCCCCCCCCTAGGGGCCTTCGGCCAACAGTTAGTTGCCAAAGGTGTCGCCCTCAGGCATCCATGGGCGCCAAAGGCGCCCGATGCTACATGAACACCAAAGGTGCCCTGAGGAAAATTGTGTCCAATTTGCACCCCAACACTATCCTTAAACCCAACGTTGACTCCAACACCCACCCCCAACCCTCAGCCTACTCCTATCCCTACACCTAACCCTAACCCTAACCCTAGCCCTAACCCTAGCCCTGGCTCTTACCCTAGGCTAGGGTCAGAGTGAGTGTTGGGGTCCAAAATGGAGAGCAATGATGTGGCAAAAGCATCCATGAACGAAATTGGGGGGATCTTGTTCAGCCCAATCAACATGGCTGGCATGGCCAAACCAACTGGCTGCAAAGGTTAGGGTTAGGTTTATGGTGATGCTATGGTTAGAGGGAGGGCAAGGTGTGGTAAGGGGAGCCTGTGCCCCCCCCCCCCCAACACCCCAAATCGCCCAACCTGGCCCCCCCCCCCCCACAACCCCTAATTGCCCCACTTGCCCCCCCCCCAACCGACCCTCCCGGAGCCCCCCCCCCAGCCCCTCCTATACCCCCCCCCTTCGCCCTCCCTAAACCTCCCCCTCAGATCCCCCCCCCCCCCCCCCCCAAGGGCCTCCGGCCAACAGTTAGTTGGGGGGTTAGTTGGCGTCCAGAACCGACGGGTCGCCCCCCCCCCCCGTGGTTGCGGCCAAGCGGCGCAAGACATAATGCAGTGAAGACGTACAGTCCCTGCATGTTGAATGTTACATGTCGGGCAAAAGTATCGCCACCCGCGGCCCGCCTAAAAATTTCCGCCGGTGTGCCAAAAGTGGTGAGACCGACCTACTGCAAAAAAATCCGTCCCCAAAGTACTTTGTTGCATGACTCAAGCCCTGTTGCATGGCGGGAACACCCCGGCTCGGGTCACAAGGCCGAGCGGTCCAGGCACGTGCCCAGATTAGCCGTGGAGTGACGGCACAAGAGAACATCCACACATCAGACTAAAAATTAAAAATTCCCGATAACTGCGGCCGGACGAGTACCAGCGCTGTGGAATTCCCTGCAGATGATCAGATCTCAGGACGAGTACTAGCGAACGTGTGGAATTCCCGGGCCAACCACTGCGGCTATGACGGGACGTGTACCTACGCTCTTGACAACAAATTCTCTGCGACAACACCGCCGCGAGCCAGGTATGCCTCCCACCCAAACATCCAACCGGCGGTGCGGAGCTCAGCTCCCCGCCCAGACACCGACAACCAACCGCCGGACACAACCGACAGGACGGAGAACAACACAACGGCGGTGCGGAGCCTCGCTCCCCGCCCTTGGCATGCCACTGTACGACTCAACAAAACGACCTCATGGAGGCCACGACCTCTGTGCTACATAGGATTGATGACACACATCATCCTGCTCCTGCTACACAACGGGGACGGCGGAGTGGAGCCCTGCTCCCCGCCAGCCAACACCACCAACCAGACAACGTACCAAAACATCACGACACACTAAGGAATGGCCAACGGCGGAGTGGAGCGACGCTCCTTGCCAACAATGCCAACCATGACGACGGTGCGGAGGCCCTGCTCCCCGTCCGTGTCACTACCCAAACCACACCGTAACCGCTGCGCAGTTTTGTGCGCAGGAACTGCACCGACGACCGGACATACACCCTGTGTTGCATGTGACGCCGTTGCCATCGCATACACCGCACTGCTCGCGAACTAGGAATTGCCGCAACACGGCGATCTCACAACGATCCACCCCCCCCTCCCAACCCCACCCTGCCTGGCGCTGTAGGTCGGTGATCGTGAGCGGCGCCGGACCCCCGGTTTGCCTTCCGGCAACCGGGTCAGTCAAGGGCATCAAACATGCCCTCCATCACCTCACGCCACAGCTACCCCCACCCCAACACCAGCGGCTGTTCTACCAAGGACAGCTGCTCGGAGACCACGACCCGACCCCGACCACGACCACAACCGGACCCATCCACCTGACGTTGCGACTGGTGGGTCTGAAGGGAGGAGGCAGACGGTCACGGAGAGACACAGACAGTGACAGCACCAGCGACAGCGACAGTGACAGCCACAGCCGACGGAAAAAGTCCCGGAAGCGCAGCTCCAAGGGCGAACTCACCCAGGCCCTGCGGGCCATGACGTCCCTTGCGCACTCTGTAGCAGGAATCTGCCGGTCGATCCAACCACAGCAAACCGTGACGCCTGAGGCCCCAGCGCCACAGCGCAGCGCTGACAGACACAGTGACCAAGTCCGCACCCAGGCAGAACCGTCACAAGACGAGGCGGCACCACAGGCACGACGACGCTACTGCGTGAGCATCGACACGCGCCAAGGGGAACGACAAGTCTCCCCGCAAGAACCCGGACAGCAACCTCAACACTCACCCCTCTGCCCCCCAACTCCTGTGGCTAAACCGCTGCGTTTCTACCGCAATCCTCACAGCCCGGAGGTGCCATGTGCGGTCCCTGCCCTCCAACACGGACACGGGGACGTAAACCGACACCCCCTCCCACAGCAGGCGGCCACACGCATGGAACACACGGCGGCGCAGCCGGTGTACCACAGTGAGCCATTGCGTGTACCACAGACACAGCACGAACCTCAGGCGCAATACCGGGCAGCCACACGCATGGAACACACGGTGGCGCAGCCGGTGTACCACAGTGAACCACTGTATGTACCACAGACACAGCACGAACCACAGGTGCAGTATCGGGCCGTCGTCGACCGCCATGGACAGCACATACTGCCAGAGGACAATTCAGGAACCTGGGCCAGGTTCAGCGAGCAGAATGGAGCTGCGCTCGAGATCCTGCGAACCGAGCCACCGATGCAGCGACGCACAGATGCCGAACCGGCGACGGGATATCTGGACATGTGGCTCTCAAGGGATTGCACACGACCACTGGCGGACCCGCATGCCCCCCGACGACAACCAACGGACAGTGTTGTCTATCCGATTCCCGAGCCGGCGCCGGTAGCGGGGCACTCACAACAGCACCAGCAAGTGTACTACACACCGGACGCACCAGACGAGCACCCCGTGCACCAGCCCGGACCCCCTCAGATCCACGGGGAAAGGGCACCGTGGCACGATGCACACGCAGAGCAGGCACCAGAACAGGGACCGGAACCATCCGGCTGGGGACAGGCTGGGGTTTTCCCCTTCACTGGAGGCTGGGACGTGGTGGCCGCACAGCAAGAACAGCAGGCACCCCCCCGTCAGCCGCGAGGAAGGAGGCGCCGACCCAGGACCCACAAGGGGGAACTGGGACGGTCATCCCCAACATCCCCACCATTCCACCCCCTGATCAACGAGATACCGCGTCACCTGATGTGCTGGTATGTGCATACATATGCATGAGGGGAACAGCGGGAGACTGTGGCTACCTTCCCAACACCTGCCTTGCGCCATTCTCCACAGTGAACAGCGGGAACGGACATCTTGGAACGGACCGCGTCGACCGCACGGTGACCGCACGTTGGCAAGTCGGCCGTAAGGATTTTGCTCCTCAGGCATGCACGCTAATGACTGGTGCCGCTGGCACCCACTCGGCCGGGACCTTGGCCACTGCCTACCAGGCCGCAGCTTATTTATCCGGGTACACCGGCGTGGGCGCTTTCTTTGCCACCGGTGATGCTCGGCGTGCTGACCAGCAACGGACAGCACAAGACGGACAGACAGGAATGTCATACATGGCCCCAACCCGGCCATCAACAGTGCGGGGCCAGACAGACAGGCAACGGGCTGCGAAGGCGACGGGCCGTGTGAAAGTGCCCGCCTGCCGACCATGCGTGGGGATGGCAGGCGCTACTGGCACCTACCCGGCTGGGCCCTTGGCCACCGACTACTCTCCCGCTCTACACACCGGTGTGGGCGCGCTCGACGCCCCCGGTGACGCCCAGTCTGTTGACCAGCGACAGGCAGTACACGATAACCAGACAGGAATGTCATATATGGCCCCAAACCGGGCATCAGTACGCGGAGGCGCCGCGCAGGTCCCGACCGACGGGCATCGGACTGGACAGGCACCTGCGACTATGACCAGAATACACGCATTTCCTGGATCAGATCCCTTCGTGCTATTGCCACAGTATCGTGAGGAACCCCCCTACCCCTCGGGGCACCCCCCCCCCCCTCATGGGAGAGGAACTGCCTTGCGACCCACCATCTAGGCAGGCACCCCCCAACAATCGACGACACCCCCCCGCCCTCATTGGGTTGTTGCGGGACCGCACGGTCGACGGTGATATCGAAAAGAACCCGGGGCCTGAAGATGCGCAGACCACAGGGAACGACGTCCCCCCCCCAGCACAGAGAGATGGTTACCCGGCTAGCTAGCGAGATCGAAACGGCCTCCAAACCCCACTACCCCGCTAAACTATACAAATACGCGACAGAGGCACTCACGGAGGCACTGCAAAACAAGCGGCGCGCATCCACCCCTCCCTTAGGACACAACACACACGCTCCATGTGCAGAACCGTCTACCACACATGGCACATTGGAGGTGCCATCACCAGAGGCACCCCTGGTGCAAGGGGTACATGGCCCAGGCACACCACGACCCGCCCCCTTGGAAACTACCGAGTTGACTGTAAAAACACAAAAACACCACTCACCGGTAGGATTAAACATGACGACAACCATCGATGTAGTTTGCCCCCGATGCGACATGGCCGACTTTGTGTACTTCCGCTGCGCCGCATGCAAGTATTTTTCCATACACCAACCGGATACCCCAGACTTGGTACCACGGCGACTCTACAACGTGATGTCCCCAGACCCCTTGTACCCACGACAGGAATCCTGGCAAGAGGCCATACCGGCCACCACCTCGCAAACCTACCACACGCCAGTACCACACGAGACGGGCCCCCGACCGACCGTGGAGGACACCCCGGACGGATGGTTACGCGACGTCACATGCAGCGGGGATGTCGAACCTAACCCCGGTCCCAGCCCATCAACACCCTCAGCGAAGCGCAAGCGATACAACCAAGACACACCACATATGTACCAAACACATAGGATGCTACGCAAACGCACCGCGGACAACACCTCCCCCGGACAAAAACGGAGGCGCGCAGACCACGTACCCATGGCGAACCAGGAGAATAAATCGTCAACACTGGTATATAACCACCACAAACGAAAGGCGGACGGGGAACCTACCCACCCACTACCCAAAAGGCACCACAGCACGACCCACTGGGACAAGCAACACCCCCTCGGGAACCAAGGAAACCTACGCATGAAACGGCCATATGAAGACACCACTGACCAGGTCATGGGTGACTCACCACGCAGGAAGATCCGCCGAACCTAACGCCTACGCATTCGCCCCTACCCGAGACCAACGAGCTGGGTCCACGACCCGACTCAAGACGGAGACACAGAGCCCAACCCCGGACCAACCACACCCGCAGAGGAGCGCACAGCCCAGACCACACCGCCGGGGGACATGGGGACTGAGGTGCACAACGCTCTGCCACCGCTCTTGCTGGCGGCACCACCACCCCGCCAGCCCAACGACGACGTGCACAAACACTCGTGGAACACGGATGACGGTGGACGGGCCCTGGAGGACTGCCCCGTATGCTTGGACAGCCCCGCGGATACACACCTGAGCTGCGACCCCAGGCACAGGCTGTGCCAGGACTGCGCCAACGACCCACGACTGCTAAGATGCCCACTGTGCCGCGGCACCCTGCAACCAAAGATACCCCCCCCCTCCCCCGGATGACCCAACATATGCGTATTTCCACATACAAATCTACAACAACAGACTCCTCACATACACGGATCACTGCGCAACTCCCAACCCGCCAGTGCACGTGGCATACAACGTGTGGAGGAGGCTACCTAGCACGACAGGCCAACTGTGGGAGGTACACCTCAGGACTGACCTCCCATACTACCACATCGCAAGACACATACTGCATGTCCTCACGGGCACGAGGGAGGGCTTCCACATGGCCTTATCCATCCGATACTGGCTCTTTTTGGTCCAACCCTTGCAACACGACCTGCCCCTGGAGTACGACACCACCGGCTGGGTGCCACCCGACCACCCATCGGATGTGCGCCATGACAGGATCACATCCATTACCCCAGACGTGGTCTACCCACAACACACCCAATGGGTGCCGGATGCCACGCAGGATGGTGATTTGGAACCCAACCCAGGCCCGGATAGCAACGACCCGCCCCATGGCCTGGTGCGCACCCTGACAGAAAACTACGAAAGGCACACGTCCGGACTGCACATTGGTGTGCAAGACCAAGGGGACGAAAAGGAAAACCCGGACATCGTGGAGTCAAACTCAAACCCCCCACCAGAGGATACCATTGAGCGGGAACCCCCCCAGAATGGGGAACCTAGCACACCACCCGACCAACACACCGAAGGGCTAAGTTACGTCCCCCCTCCACCCCAAGAGGATACACAGGCATACACATTCCACGAAGACGGCAACAACCCACTGGACAAACTACCCATACACACACCTACGGAATACCAGCTCATAGAAGAACTCGTAAAGCTCAACACGGGCGCGTCACAACAACCAATGACTACAGCAGCGCAAGACACATTGAAAGCATCAGTTGTGTACGACGCACAAACCAGACTAAAAACCTACTTAACAAAGCACCCAAACCGTGCAGTGACCACAGAGCACATCAGGAGGCAAACACAGGAAGGGGTATGGTATGACAGGAACACCTACCAACTCCCTCTGTTTGCGCTACACAAACTGCGCGACGTCATGACGGTGAGGCATGAGGCAGACTCTGACGGTATACACACGGTATCCGAGATGGCCGAAGCACACCAATACACAGTACACACGGAAGCCGACCATCAAGGGAACCCAGACATCCGGAACAAGACATACTTACTACTGCCACAGGCAACCGGGACCCGCCGCAACCATGAACGACGCATGCAGCGCGCCGCCATACAAACGGAATGGGGTGGAAGCGAGGACGAACGGGTTGACCAGGTCCTACGGGCACTCGGCGACCCGGGGGCCAAGGAACTGATCCTGGCTTACGAGGCGGACCGCCAAGACATTACAGCACTACAAACCCACCGCGCCCCCTTGCGCAAACTGGCCCGCTATGTAAGGGGCGTATACCAATTCGACAAATTCCCCGTGCGCAAGTGGTCCCCGGAACACGAAACTATGGTCGACCACCTACAACCCAAACCCATCATGGCCCTCCACCTGGACAACACCATAAAGATGGGACACGAGCCCGCGCACAAAACATACGCACTCACGAAGGGCACACCCATACAAGTGGGACTGGAAGACCGCACAGACACACTGCAACCAGAACCAGCTAAGACTACAATCGTAGTGGAGTGCCCACCAGAAACGGGCATAAGGACGCGAGACGCATTTATGAAACGGATCAACGGCCACCAGTCTGACGTCGCATCCACCATAGCAAGCAAAGACCCCCACAACACTTTTCGGTGGAAGTGCGCATCCGAACACACCGCGGGGCAAAGTGGGTCGCACGCCTGGAGACTACACTTGCCCATGCAATTGCTGCCTCGCTTGACACAAGCACGGCAGACCGTAAAACAAGAGGAGGAAAACGCCGGCAACCCTGGACCGTACTGGCTCACCGAAACGGACTATGAGAGCCTGTATATACTGAGACAACAATACACGGAACACAAAGAAGATATAATAACGTCCGTACAGGAGATACTGGACGACCTCGACAGGGAACAGCTCGAGCTAGGAAGGAGCATTGCATCCTTCCTCAAGGGGTTCCGACCAGTGGACTCATACCGTCTGCTGGTACAATTCCACCCAGATGCAGACCGACGCTTGATTGCCCAACTACTAAAGGGCATGAAAAGCTACGAACTGGTCCACGTGATGACCAACGTCATCCTCAACCGCAACAACTGGACACAGTCCACGAGCCGCTCTAGGGACATCAAGCGGCCGCCAAAACCGACTAGGCACGACACCACGACGGTGTTCGTAGGGTGGACACAGGGCGCAGGAGACGACACGGCGAAAGTCGTGGCATCATTCTTTGGATGCTGGACCAGCTGGAAGCCGGAACTGAACATGTGGAGCGACGCGGGCTGCACCTACGCCTCCCTCCAATACCAGCACGCCACGGCAGTGGCCCTCAGTGCCGGACAATACATCGGAGTGGCACCCGGTGAATACGTCCACATCACGCTGGGAGATGACAACACGGACACACAGGCGGCAGAGCGCATCGACCAGATGCTCGCGCACAAAATGCCGCAGGAAACGGGCGACGACGCGGCCTTCAGGAGACGAATGAAGGCAGGGAAGCAACTGGGCTCAGACATGATGACTGAACGCGTCATCAAGGAAATCAACATGGAAAAGCAGCTGTTCGCAGAGCCGGAACCCATCAACGTGGCTGACTGGGACGAGGCCATCCTGAACGAACTCGGCCATGCCACCAACGACGACACCCCATCAGACACCCACCCAAATATGGCCACCATGGACACGGATGAAATCCCCGCCCAGCAACCAAACAACCCGGAAAAATTAACCACAACACACGCACGGCAGCCACACCCAGCACAGAAAACCAAGGCCCACAACAAGACACCACAGAAAACGCCCACAAAAACAACGCCACCACCAAAAAAGAAGAAGGCAGCACCTGCATCGCCGCAATCCACACAACAAGCAGACAGTACGGCTGCCTTCATTGTGGACAACAGACACAAGGGGAAAGGAAAGGGGCCGCCAAAAAACCCGCAGGGCAAAGGGAAAAAGTGAGGTGCCTGTTCCTCATGCCCTGCATCGCCATTATGGCCCTCCTCCTACTCCTCGCCCCCACGCATACTGAGGGGCCGTTATATCTGCTCCCCGTGAACCGGAGAGTCCGCACACGATATACCCCGCCGTTACGGCACCGGCACGGTTACGCACGGGGCCCCAACCCCCATAGTTACCGTATATGGCAGCCAGGCCTACTCCTCCTCTATGTCGTCTGTTTCTTCCACACCCCGACCGCCCCAATCACCCATGCACCATGCACCCGCCACGATCACCACGGTAACCAGCCCATATAACACGCGGTATAACACCAACTGGGTCCTCCAATGCGGAGATGTGCACCCCAACCCCAGGCACCGTAGGATATATCAGCTCCGGCGGGGATGCCGGGATGTGCGGGGACCCCCCATACCGTTGCTGGACATTGAGGAGTATGCACAACACCTGGTGGGCAACACCAATCGACGGTATGACAGTCTAGACGACGCAACCACCGCGAAGGATCACGACATGAAACCGGCCTCCTGGAACATACAAGGAGCACAGGGATCCGTCAGCCTACAACGGTGGGCCAACACCCTCCACCTAATCAGCCAGTGCCGTATCGACCTATGCGGCATCCAGGAGTATCACCCAGGTTTCCCTAAACCAGAGGCGGCCACAACAGCACTCAACAACGACTACAAGTGCTACGTTGCGCCTGGGAACGAACCGCGGATAGCTTTCATTGTCCGCAACGCTGTGGTCCCTCACATACTCGAAACGTTATACTCACCCAACGGATTGGCAGGGGCCATCAGGATACAGCTCCCAAACAGCCCCCGCCGCACCATTGCGTGTGTGTACTCCAAATTCAACCAACAGGACAAACAAGAGGTAGACCTATTTCTGCAGTCCCTGAGACCATACGACATCATAATGGGGGACTACAACGATCACATTTGGTCACCCAACCCGACACGCCCGTGGCAGGAAGACCTGGCCAGCGGAGTGTTCCTGGACCCTTTGCACGCTAGCAGCCAACCCCCGGACCCCCGGCAATACTATACCCGCATCCCAAGGCATGGACGCCCACGTCGCCTAGACGCCATCTTGATTAGGCAACAAATACCGAACATACCCTGGACCTACTATGACACCATACAAATGCCCATATCGGATCATGCTATGGTCCTGCTTGGGGTCCGATGGAGGATAGGGGTCCCCGACCCGCCGCACAGAAAACCACAGCCCACAGTCGCGAAGTGGTATACAAAACAATTTCAACGGTTTACTAACACCATATCCACACTACCCATAACAAACAACGACCCACCCCTACACACGGCACGACGGATACTGTCTGCTATAGCGCACGCGGCGCGACCACGACGACCCACGCGCGCAAAGACAGCGACCACCGCAAGCTGGTCGGAAACCACGGACCCCAAAACACGGTTACGGGAGTACGGGGAAATACAAGAGCAACACATACGGAGACAAATCGGCAAACTGCGCCGGGCGGCAGTGCACAAATCGGGCTATTTTTATAAAATGGTCAAGAGATGGCGCACTGGACTCATAGCCCAGGACACACCGCAGCCCCCAATAGGAGGAACACAGTACGTACTCAACCACTTTGCGGGCGACCCAACATACGACGAAGACGCGTGCCGGCAACTCATACTGAAACATGTATGGCGCCGCACGTGGAACACAACGACCCCCACATACGAGGAGTACTTGCGGTGCCTACGGGCACCAAAGAACAAATCTGCCGGACCTGACGGTGTCCCCCCACACCTGCTCCGGCACCTACCGGACCACGTGCAGCGGCAACTATACCAGGCAATCGTTGCAATCGGGAACGGACAGCACATCCCAGTGGCATGGCTGCGGTCCAGGGTAGTGCTCATCTATAAAAAGAAGGATCCCCAGGACCCACGAAACTACCGGCCAATCTACGTATCCACGGCCATATATAGTATACTCACACGCCTCCTCGTGATGCGTATATCGGGAGCCATGACCCCGGGACTATTGGACATACAACACGGCGCCACACAGGGCCGCAACACCACACCGTTGGCCACAAAACTACTAAACGACCTGCACGTTGAGGACGGGTACGTGGCCCTACTTGATGTGGCCAAAGCTTTTCCATCAGTCCCCTGACCCATGCTGACTGGGATCGTCAAGGAGGCAGGGGCACCAGAGAACATCATACGGATGTTGGGGGAAATATACCAGCATACACCAGCCGTGCTAACCCTACACGGAAAGGACCTACCCATACGACCCACCAGGGGTATGAAGGAGGGGTGCCCCCTCTCCCCAACGCCATTTCTCCTATACTACGACATACTATTACGTGAAACCATGGAACGATGCCCGGGAGCCCGACTGTACGTGTTCGTTGACGACATAGCTGTGCGTGCGCCCACGAAGGAAGCATTGCTGCACACCCTGGATACCCTCCACGACGTGGCCCACACAATGGGATTACGCTTCAACAAGGACAAAACTGAAGTGTGCCACTGGGCCAAGGACTACGACCTAACGCCCATCACGTGGCGGCATCAGCTCATCCCCGTGCGGCCACCTATAATGACATACCTGGGGCATGTGCTAGCCCACCCCACACAAGAAGACACAGCATGGGACATGGTCACTACACAGCTACACCACGACGTAGCGGCATACAGGACCCTGCCGCTCAACGCCTACGAAAAGGTGGCCATCATCAACGCCGTCCTTATCTCCCGATGGACGTACAAGGGACTGTTCCTCGGAAATAGGACACGAATGGCGTACTGGGACGACATACTGCTGCAGTTCATCAGGGATACACCCGGGGTAGAACAACAAATGAACAAACACCGGCTGACTACCAACCTCAGTCACGGGGGACTTGGCCTACGCCAGCTGTGGTGGTCCTACATCACCCGGTGGGTCACATTTGGCCAACAAGAACTGCAGCGCACCGGCCCTACACAACAACTCACCGCAACCCAATACAAATACATAGACGCCATTCGAGCCCTAGGGGGCACGGTGGGACAGCGTATATCCCAACCCCGACAACACCGACCCTTGTCCGCGGGACTCTACGACTCGGAGAGCTCAGAAGAGGACCAGGAGACGCATGCAGGGAAGACACGGCCAGCTACCAACCGCATAGACTACAGCTCGATGAACCCTCCAGAGGAGCCAACCCCTGAGGAAACCCATGAGGTTTGTCAGGCACTCCCCCACCAGCAAAAACTACACGGAATCACCATACACTACACAGGAGAACCCACCACCACCCGGTGGTACACAGACGGGTCGAAACGACACGGACGAGCGGGAGGGGGCATCTACAACGGAACATACCGTGCGGCCTTCCGGGTGCACGGGCCACAACAGGTTTATCGGGCCGAAACGATCGCTTGCGCCTTAGCCTCAGAGCTGGCCAAGCCAGGAGACGACATTATACTAGACAACCAGAGTGTGGTGAAGGCCACACCTATAAAACGCAAAGGAGTGGTCAAGGACCAGGACTACCGCGACATAGGGTACCTCAACTCCACCACGAAACGACTGACGATCCGATGGACACCAGGGCACCGTAAACTAGAACAAGCCACCACGTATAAAGACTACCAGGACATACAGGGGAACAACCACTCTGACGTCCTCGCCAATATGGTCGACAACCTGCCCATGGATTCCCAACAACCACAACCCCATGATATTGTCATCACAGGACAGATCATGCCCACGCCTGGATCATGCAAGTGCGTAGACAAAAACAAACACCAGACGTACACTGGGTGAGCTGGCTCCCCATGAAGCATTACAGACGAAACGCGTGGACACCCTGGCTGTGGGGACAAGTGCGATGGTGGGGAATGGGCGCCCCCTGGGAACGGACACCCCGCCTCTGCTCCCAGTGTGGCCACCAACACGGAGCATCGGTACAGTCAAAACTGGCTTACTGTCCTGCCTGGGGCGACTTCTGGGACCTGTGGCGCAAGAGCTGGACGGATTGGACCCCATACACGCACCAATGGCTGCAAGCGGCCGACAACCAAGAACTGTGGCTCTGTGTCAGGCTGCTCATACCACTATCCCTCGTCGACGCCATACCCACTGCGGAACGACACAAACTGCGAACGGAGGTGGGTCTGTTCCAGTTTCGCATGATACAGTCCGTCCAAACACTAAGACGAAAGTACGCCGACCCAACACCACAACAACCACCGTCGCCCCTGTGGCTCACCAAATACATGGCACAGGCACTTCCGCCGCGAGAAACGCCCCAAAACCTACGGAACCAAGTCGGGGCGCCCACGTGGTGCGGCGCGAAACGCAAACGTAAGGCCGAGGTCGCAACGGCTGACCCAATCGACCCCGGCCAATGGTTACAAGATGCACGCAACGCGGGCGATAGTGAGGCAGTGGCATGGTTCGTCGCGCGAGCCACTAACACAGGGGCAGACGACCACATAAAGAAACGTCAGCGCCTCAACGTAGACATACAGCGGTGGGAACAGTACAAGACAACCACAGACAGGCTGGCAAAAGAACACGCACAGCAAGCACGGGACATATACCACAAAGCACACCTGGAGGCGATGGCAAGACAACACCTGCACACCCTACACATGGGCTACACCAACGCACTGACGGCAAAAACAGACTACCACAGGCTTGTCGTAAAACTAGTCGACCAACAGAGACAAACACAACGACTGCACGACACACATGCACACCTGTACCAAATACGTAGGCAATGGTACGAACAAGCGAAGGAAGACACAAGGTTGTGGTACATTGACGCAAAACTGCTACTGATGGTCAATGACCGATACTGGAGGCTGAGCGCAGGCACTGCCAAGCTACTTGACCTGCACCATCAACAAGCGACCTACATGTGGCAGCAGCAGACACACCTGACTGCCATGGCACAGTACTACCAAGACGCCTGCAAACACAAGACAACACAATACTGGCAAACAACCCGACCAGCCCGACAGACGATATACCTGATACGGAAGCGGCCGCGGGAGCACTGGGACCCCACCTTGTGGGAAGTCCCGTTACAACCGCTACCGAAACGCCACAAAACGCACTGGGACCCAAATGAGTGGGAAGTACCACTGACATGACTACACCAACCTCAATGGGAAACCATGGGGGCACAGTCACGAGCTGCAGCCCGTATGCATACCCTGGCTTCGCCGAATTCTGTATCTTACATCGAACTTGGTCCACTGTGGCCCCTGGCACTTATGAACTGGCCTTTTTGATAAAAAAAAAAAGACTAAAAATTAAAAATTCCTGGTATGACAGCAGGGGCTGCAGGGTGCAGAAATTGTGGCCCCGGGACCTGTGCCAAGCATCAGTCTAAAAAATATAAATTGCAATGGGGGTCACGCGGTGCTTTATTGCCTAGGTTTTTGTTCAATACAAAAACTGTCCCTTTTTTCAGCGGGCAGGTTTGAAATGTGCAAAACCCCCCCAAATTACCCCTATTTTCGAGGGGGCTGAAAAATTTGGTTAACACCCCCATGTGCAAAATTTGCATGTCGCCCCCCCCCCCCCCCCTGGCCAGGCGTGTGCAAAAGGGTTCAAGTATGTGACACATGAGGATCTCATAAGCCTTGTCGAATTTGATCTCACCTCAAACAACCGATGCACTGCCGCTGGTCAGTGATGGGAACGAGGCGGCTGCATCCCGATGGGCGGACCTTTCAGTGCACAGGCAGCACACTTGCACCGCGTGTGGACTGCATACCAGCGGAGTGGCCTGTTCAGACAGTTGGGTGACCTGAAAGTGTCTGATTCCGGTTTCGTGTACTAGGTGGGGTTCATACCATTGCCATGTGCCAGTTTAGGGATAACATTTTGGTGGCAACTGACACACCACAGGAGGCGTGTGCGGTGCTGGTTGAACAAATCAGGTATGTTCTGCAGACAGCCTGGGGATTACCAGTAGTTTGCGAGTGCATATCTGATACACAGGACTGCTCCACAGGGCAATGCTGTGCCCCGATATGCAAAGCAATGGGGATGGTATTGGTGAGGCGTCAAACTGGGACACGGCTGGCATTCGTTGAGCCTGCAGCACTGACAGCGTCATGGGATTTGAAGCTGGGCCCTCCCCTTCTGAGCCCCGAGAGAGCGCACCATGGATACCTAGGGGCAATTTTCACTGGTGTGTTAAAAAATGGGCTGCCCTTCACGGACTCGCGGGGCTGCGCAGATTTTCAGCGCGGCAGCATGGCTGCAGGTAGCAATTCTTTCCGGCTATGGCAGGGCTGAGGCAATGAGGGCGATGCATAAAGGTGTGTATAGGGCGTATGCCACTGCTCCTCACGACGTGCAGGCCACAGTAAAAGCTGTATACTCGGTGTCGTATATATTACCGGCTGCTCGCCAGACAGTACCACATCATATAGGCAGGTGGCTGCGCAGACATGCATACTGGGAGGGGGGGCAGTACAGCAACTGGTATGCACCGGGATTTCTGGCTCTGCAAGGTGTGACAGGTTGCTGGTGTTCTCACATGCCCTGCATAGAACTTCTAGGTGCAGAAGCATCATGACGTCCACATTGTATGTGCTGTACCTGACCATACGTCCGCGTGCATGTATGTATGTGTCACAAGCACGTTAAACTGTGCAACAGGCCTGGACTGGTCCAGAGGTCAGCAGTATGGACTCGTACCCAAGTAGCGGAGATTCGATCCCTCCTATCGTCAAAACACACCACCGCCCCCTACAGCAGCTCGCTAAGCCACCGGCACTGCCGGCCGTGGTAGGTGCGCCTCGCCTCCTTTTTCTGAAGTCAACCAAGGATCCCCACGGGACAGGAAAAAACACACCACCGCTCCCTGCAGCAGTGCGCTCCGCGACTTGCTCCGTCAATCTCTCGCGGCAGCTGCGCATTCACTGCCTTCTTCTCGCCTTCTCTTCGGCAGCAGGGCCATGCAGGCAGCGGGAATCGAACCGGCGCCATCACGGCACGAGCCCGGTGACTCAACCACTGACACAGCACCCACCACAACACATTATAGGCACGCAAACACAGACGGCACCTTCCAAGTACCCAGATCGTCCCTCTGGCCTTTGCGGTCGTTGACGGGGCGAGTACGACGGATACAGCACGCACAAACGAAGAGCACACGGTTTCACGCGACCTCAGGCCTCTCTACCCCTGCACCCGGCCTGTATGCATGTGTGTGTGAAGTCCCGGTTACGGGGCTTCCTGCCTTTCCAACACAGCACTGGCTTTCACAACTAGCCAAGCGATTGAAGGGCGCGCGAGGCTTGGTAGCTAAAGTGAGAGACAGTGTGGTCTAACCAGAAGCGAACGTTGTTGGTCTATCGTCCAGGTTCCTGGTGAGGGGTAACAGAGGGCAGGGACAGGGGCGAACCCACCCTGAAGTAACTTTGCAGAGCTCTACGCTCTGTCTGCTATGCAGGCGTGACCGCAGGCTTGCCCAAGGCTTCATCTGAGCTGCTGGCCCTGTTTCTCCTCACACAGAAAGGCGCCTAGTGCAGGCGGGACATGCTACTGTTTTTGTTCTGCTTTGCACCGGACGAGATCTAGTACATCCAGGCCGGCTTTCTCTGTGCTCTGTTTGTCGCCAAAGTGTGTGTGTGTGTGTGTGTGTGTGTGTGTGTGTGTGTGTGCATGCGTGAATTGCGTTGAGAGTGGCTATAGTGTTTGCCCCTCCCCTCCCCCCTTGTTTCCGGGTTGTTACCTGCCTTGGTTGGTTTCAGGCGGCCATTTTTTTGAGACCTTTTTATCTTCATTGAGCAGTGCTGCATAGTGTGTGCATTGTCCGTTTGCCGCAAGTGTATTAGCATGTTGTTAGCTCCTTGTTCGGTGGTTTTACGCCACCCGGTAGCATGTATTTGACAGACCACACCCGATGGCTGGTGGTTTTGATTTTAATCTCTTCTCCCCCCCCTGTTTTTTTTTCTTGGTCTCCCCCCCCCCCCCCCCCACTAGTAATTATATAACCCCCCCTGGCCATTTTGGTAGTGGCGCCGTGTACAAGTCAAGTCATTTTCTCCTTTGCGCCTACAACCGCGGGGTTTGTGTGCACCCTCATGTAGTTTTAGGTTTTCACCTTGATTTCCCGGTTCTTGGTGTGTTGGACCCCCTATTCTACGCATTTAGTCCCCCCCCTCGTTTCGTGTTGTCCACTTTCTCGTCTTTGATGTCGGAATTCCGTTTTTTTTTCTGTCTTTGCTTTGGCTGTTCTTCCCCCCCCCCCCTTTTCGTTCTGTATGGAGGATTGCCATGTATGTGTGTGTGTGTGTTCTCTCTTTCGTGCGTGTATGTGTGTGTGTGTGTGTGTGTGTGTAGGTGTAATACACCAATGATGGTGTATGCTCACCAACACTCTGACGCTGCGTGGCGACACTCTGGATGTTGTGTTTTTGAGTATTGCCTGCTGCAGCATGTGTAGAGGGGCTTTGCGGAATATGATATAGCCAGCAGCCTAGTGTTCGCGTGGGCACTTCCCCCTCCAGCCCCCCCCCCCCCCTTCACATCAATGTATGCGGGGAGTGTTCTTGAGCCCCCCTCTTTGTGTGTGTAATACGCCAACGATGGTGTCACCAACACTGTGACACTAACGTTGTTCGGCGACACTGTGGACGTTGTGTCTGTTCAGTATTGCCTGCTCAATGTCCTGTGTCTGCAACTCCTCACCCCTCGTTCATCCCTGGTGCAGATGTCCTGCATGCCGGAGCGTGCTGGATATTTATCTTAGTGTCGTGGACTGCCTGCTGTTGTATTTGTGGTGGATCCCCCCCCCCCTCCCACTCTGGTTTGGACTTGATTTGATTCTGGGGGGGGGGGGGGGGGGTGCGCATGTGTGAATTGCGTTGAGAGTGGCTGCAGTGCTTCCCCCTCCCCTCCCCCCTGGTTTCCGGGTTGTTACCTAGCTTGGTTGGTTTCAGGTGGTTTTTTGAGACCTTTTTATCTTCATTGAGCAGTGCTGTGTGTGCACTGTCTGTTTCCCGCGGTGCAAGGGTGTTAGCATGTTGTTGGCTCCTTGTTCGATGGTTTTGCGCCACTCGGTAGCATGTATTTGGCGGACAAGTCCCGCTGGCTGGTGTTTTTGATTTAATCTTTTCTCCCCCCCCTGTTTTTTTTCTTGGTCTTCGTGCCAGTTCCTGTGTGTGTCCCCCCCCTCCCCCCCTCCAGTAGTAATCCCCCCTGCCATTTTGGTAGTGGCGCTGTGTATAAGTCAAGTAATTTTTTCCTTTGCGCCTACAACCGCGGGGTTTGTGTGCACCCTCATGTAGTTTTAGGTTTTCACCTTGATTTCCCGGTTCTTGGTGTGTTGGACCCGCTATTCTACGCATTTAGTCCCCCCCGCTTTCCCATCTTTGATGTCGGAATTCCGTTTTTTTTCTGTCTTTGCTTTGGCTATTCTTCCCCCCCCCCCTTTTTTCGTTCTGTATGGAGGATTGCCATGTATGTGTGTGTGTGTGTGTTCTCTCTTTCGTGTTTGTGTGTGTGTTTGTGTGATACACCAACGATGGTGTATGCTCACCAACACTCTGACGCTGCGTGGCGACACTCTGGATGTTGTGTTTGTTGAGTATTGCCTGCTGCGGCATGTGTGCAGGAGCTGTGCGGAATATGATATAGCCAGCAGCCTAATGTAATTTTCTTGGCATGTGGGAATCGTTGATTACTGGGTTTGTAGTAATGTGGCGGGTGTTGGTCTGTTTTCTTTTGCCCCCCCCCCCCCCCACTATTTTTTTTTGTTTACATTTTTGATCATACCACAGGGTGCTATGGCAAGTGTCTGGTGGATTAGGGCGGGTGGACGCGTTTGCCTTGTCGCAACCCGTGTCCAAGCCTTTCCTCCGCCACGAGGACTATCGGGGGGTGCACCTGCCTCAGAAAGTACAGCCTCCCAACCCAGGAGGAGGAGGAGGGGGAGGGGCGCTTCTGCCTCGGGTAGGAGCACGACAGTAGGGCTGTCAGGGACCGGGAGGGGGGTGAGTGGCCACCGGACCACTGAGGCAACTGCAGTGGGGCAATGGAGCCCGCGCACAGAAAAACGTAAGAGCATTTGAGTAGAAACCCTTGTTTGCCTTTTCTTTTTGAGGCAGTTTTTTGTCTCAATCGGAGTTACATTACTGTTATTGATTGGTGCTGTGTGTTCCTTCACCCTTTGGCAAACATGTTCCCTGTGCTTATGCTGTGCTGTTGTTTCATGTGCAGGGTATGGATTACAGGAAGGGATTAACAAAGACCACCCGGAATTATTAGCATGCAAACGCAAACACCGGGGAAAAAGAAACAATGCGGAGAGGAAAAATCATTTTCAATTGAATGAAGGTCCCGAAAATAAACAGTGATTGGCAACATCCAAGAATAAACAGCATGGGATTAGATTTGTACCAAAATTGAACACAAAAACTGAACACGACAAAATTGAACAATAACATACTGCAAGGAACCATGAATAAACCACACCCAAGAAAACATGTTTAAAAGATATACAGACATATCTGAACATCTACTAGAGAATTATACAGAGCTCAATGGCACCAGCCACATGCAACAAAGTTGTGTCCTATGAACCTGCAATGGAAGGATTAGGAAAAAGGAGGCAAGCATCAGCAAAAATGGCCATTTTTGTAAACAATTTGTCAAAAAAAAGTTAAAAAACAGAAAATTTTCACGCAAATAAACAAGTTGCCAGTCACTAGTCAAATGGCCTTTGACTAGTGTTTATTTCAAGGCTGGTTATCAGTCAAAGTTTTCAACATATTGGGGTCTTGAGGGGACCCATGTTGCACATGTCTTCTACACATCAAATGCAACAAATCCACCCAAATGACTTGACCCCGATATGCCCATACGTTGGAGTAAGGGGGGTAGGGGTGCGGTGCAGTCTGTCTGAAACCGGACCAGAACAGGCAAAAAAAACCCAACCTGTCAATGGTAATGGCCAATTTTCGAAAAAATATGGTTCCGGACCCCCCCCCCCCCCACTGACTCATACATCTCCGAGAAGCCCTCCTCAAGGGCTTTCCGAATATACCCCATATACAGGGGGCCCATGTACCCCCCCTTCGGGACACTCAGCGGGCATAAATGAGGCAACAGGATCCCCACCGTCCCCGAGAGATATGTACACAGTGACATTGCAGACATTGTGCTATGGTTGCATTGCACGTGCTCTCGGGTGTAGACCACAGGTTGGCTGGGTACATTCCCTTCAGTTCAATCGTTCCATGATCCCCTCAGGATCTGGCTGCATTGCTGCGGTCCAACCCGCTTTTCATATTCCTCCTATGCTAAATCCTCAGTTTGCAGTGGAGCCCCGCACTTGAGGGACTGCTGCTTTCGGGCTGCTGTCTAGTGGTCCATATATGGCCTTTTTTTTTATGCTGGGCCCCAGCGTTCCCTCAGGTTGTCAACCCTGCTGTCCTTGAAATTCGGGTGGGTGGGTGGGCAGGGGGTGGTGGCCTTGCAAGCCCTAACCCTGCCCTCAGTAGCCACCATGGTTTGGTTTGCAGAGCTCTGGTCTCTCTCTGTAAGAATTCAGTACTGGGGCTGTGGTGATGCAAGTAGTGGGGCCAAGTGCACAGTGCTCATGTGTGTCCCTTGAACAGCAGGCGGACCCCTTCCAACTCTGGGGGCTGATTGCTCCCTGGGGCCAGTCCACTTGCTCTGCGTGCCGTTGCAATGGCGACAGATCCCATTGGCCATGGTGGCTACAGACCGATGGTAATATCCTCCCCACATGCAGATGAGGCTGTCTGTGCCTGGCAACAGGAGCCCCGTGGGGATGCACCTTCAGGGTGGGGGAATTTTGCACGCAGCACCCAGCACTAGAAAGAGTGCAGGGCAGAGTCAGGGTTCCAATTGTGCTTCCCGTTCCTTTGCAGTTCTTCGTGTTTCTCCTTAATGTCCTTAATGTGCACGCAAGTGTTTGTGATCCAGACATATTAGGGGTGCAACCCAGACCATTCATGCATGCATGATTTCTCAAAGTGTTGTAGCCACATTTTCCATTTCATGGAGTCTCAACACTCCCATGGTTTCAAAACAAGGAAGGGATACTGATGCGCAAAACTACAATATTGGCTGCCTATGCGCACCATTTGCATTTTACTGTTGGATGCAAATTGGAAAAAGCCTGGCAACTGCTGGCCAATCGTCAGCATGTCACAAAGAATGTTTGATGCATTCTATGCTGTGAATTGATTTCATTTTTTACCATGGCCTGGGAATTTTTTTTGTGGTGGGACCCAGCAAGCACACATCTCAGCAAGAACACACCTGTCTCTGGTTGTCAAACAGGTGCTGTCTTCTCAATTTCTTTGGGTTTTTTGGTTGGGGGTTTTCCCCTGATGTATTGTTGTGCTGGATAACCACTCTCAATGTGTAATGCTTATTTTTTTGGGGATGTTCGCTGTGGTACAAACATACGCAATTTCTCTGCGACTGACGTACAGGGGAGATTTCAATGCTTCACGCGTGTCAGCAATGCATCAAAAATCAGTCTGCAAATCCGCCATTCCCAGAGACTAAGAGTTGTGTTTGCCTCCAGGCTGCATCCTCTTTGTCAGTGATGCACCAACCTACTACTGCAGGGCATTCCCCTTCACCAGGCAAAGCAGTTTGGAAGGTGTTGATGGAGCGCTAGGTGAATCTGCAGATTACCAGGACCACCCACTGTGGCAACAGTCTGGGGGCCGTTACGACAGTGCGCGCAGTGCAACTATTTGGGTGTCTGGCCGTAGTAGAAACCCATACTTTGTGGTACTTTGGGCATCATTGTTGTTTGGTATTAAGTTCTGATGTATTGGGGATATGGCATTTTTGGATTTTCACCCTGCTTCACCCATCTCTACCTTTTTGCACACATTTTTTGCTCATTTTCACCACATCCACTCTTTTTCTGCGTCGATTTCTCCCCACTATGGGGACCCTGAGAAGGCCCGGGTGATGTAGCCAGTCGGCCCAATTGTGGGCCTTCAACCTTCCGGTGCTATTGGGGAAACCGGGCCAATTATTGTTAACCTTCCCGTGCTATTGAGGATAACCGGTTCACCGTTCTCTCCTCCACGTTGGAGGCCCCTCGAGTTGGGGTGATGGACTCCCACAGTTCGGTGTGGCCCCTTGAGTTGGGGATACAATCTCCCACGCTTTGGTGTGGCCCCTTGAGTTGGGGATATAGACTCCCACGCTTTGGTGTGGCCCCTTGGGTTGGGGATACGGACTCCCACGCTTTGGTGTGGCCCCTTGGGTTGGGGATACGGACTCCATGTGGCGTGGCCATTTATAGGTCGAAAGACTTTGACCGAGCGACAAAAGGAGTACAATGGTGTTCATGGTTTCTTTAGGGCACGTATTGAGCACTTGCTCGCACGCATGTGGCATTGCGGCATCGTAAGGAACATATGGAGGGGATCCGGTGCCGAGTTGCGTCAATGCGTGCGCACACTCTTGCATTTGCAGCAATTTTTGATTTGAAGACATGTACGGTACCCTCCATATGGTCTGTGGGAACACGTACCTGCACATGTATGGACCGCACCCCCCCCCCCCCCTTGCGCAAGCACGGCCTTGTCTAAGCACGAAGACCCCGTGTGACCGTTGTTTTGATGGGTTTTACTGACCACGGTTTTTATGGTCAGAAATTCATTGTTTCGTAATTGTGCGCTGATTGTACAGGGAAAGAAGGGCTGGGTCATGTTTGTGATGGTTCCTCTTGCTCACAACAACATTTTGATTGGTACTGCAACCCAATGGTAATTGTTTTGCTGTGGTTTTTAGCCATGAAAAATGTTGCTATCGCTGGCTTGGGGTTCACATACATCCGATCCACTGGTGAGCATGCACCTGCCACCATCATTGGTCCTTCTATGTGGTTGGAAAGGGTTTCTATTCCGTACCCGTTGATGGGCAGTAAGGACATGAGGACCATGCTGAATTTTGCCTACACGTTGTGTTCTAGTGCCATGTTTGTGAGTGATGTGCTTGGTGTGGCGTACGGGCAGGTTTTCTGTGTGCAGTGTCTCTTTGTGTTGCGCGTTGCGCGCAAGCACGGGCTTGTCTAAGCACGGGGACCCCGTGTGACCGTTGTTTTTCTGACCTTGGCCGTGCTTGCGCAAGGGGGGGGGGGGTACACAAGAGGACAATGATGATGAGGATGTTGTGGGTGATGATGCTTAGCCGGCTCTTTAGGTTAACACTCCGGGCAGTGAATGAGACCCAAAATGGGCAATTTGAAAGTGTCAGTTTTCATGATGGAAAGTTGAGGTTTCATTTTTGCACGTTTGACGCCCCAATTCGTTACATTGCTTCTTGAGCCCTTTACAGGTCCGCTGTGTGGAACATCAAAAACAAACGCGAATTCCAAGGAGATGGAGTCTGTTGCGCTCTGCAGAGCGCAAGGAAGCCCAACTGTCCACTTCAGGCCATGATTTTCAACAACTATCAGTGTTTGCGCTCTGCAGAGCGCTCCGTTGCCCGAACATCCTTTTTTGAGCCGCACCTACTAGTAATCCGCAGACGTTACTGGATATTTTAACGCAAAGCTGGCCTGTTGCGCTCTGCAGAGCGCTCCAACCCCTGTCTGTACAAATCAGCCCGTCATTTCCTTCAATTCCTATTCCATGCACTCTGGAGAGCGCAAATCTGGCCGAAGAACTATTTTGGAGTACATTTTATTGGTTGATGAAGTTATGTATGGATTGTCAGTGGGTTTTCGACAGTCGTATGGGACAGTACATGGCTGGAGGGGACACCACGAGCTATAAGGTGACAAGGTATGGTACATTCCCCTTTTGTGACATGTATTCGTGGTTCCCCTATTTGTTAGTATGATTCAATGTCCAGTGCCAAGGAATAGTAGAACCATTCTTGACTAGTTGCCTCTGTTACGCTCTGCGGAGCGCAAATTCTTACAACCGCATGAAAATAGGTGTTCTTTCTAAGTTTGCCGACTGGAGCGCTCTGCAGAGCGCATTTAACGTGTTATGCTCAATGGAGATCCCTGTTTTTGGTTGTTCTGCATTGTTTGCGCTTTGCAGAGCGCAAAGTTTCCGACTATCCTAGTTTTGGTAGCACAAATTTACTTGTTGTTCAACGATATACCGTGGCATGTATCCCCGCAACGTTACTTGACCAGTGTCCCTTCATTTAGTTTCTTTTCAGGCTTGTTCGTGCCATGGATGCCTCACTGTTCCGGGCCTTCTTGCAGGAGCGAGAATACATTTCAGGTTTGGATATAACGCAGCATGCTTGTTCCCATGGTGGTTATGCCCTGCAGTTCGTTGAATTTTTTATGGCACTAAGGGCTGATCAACGTCATCACCGAACTTTCGGAGACGTTCAACAGATGTTGACAGTTATGAAGGTAACGGGTAAAGGTTTGCCTTGGTTTAATCAATTGTGCCAGGTGTCATACAATCTTTATTTGTTATTGCATAAGCAATGGAAACCCCGTACCAAGCGTAGTTCTGCTGAGGCTGACGTTCCCATGTCTCGTGCAGCACGCCGTAAATTATCCTATACTAGTTTATGTCTGTACAGTGCCCCCAGTTTATCACAGCAGGCCGCTGATGTTGCTGCTCAGCATCTAGACGAGCTTTCCAGTTCCCCTTGTGTTATGTGGTATGACAACTGCTACAGGAAACATTGGTTACCCACCCCATCTGGTGCCAATGCATCTTTGAACTGGCTTGTATTTGCAATTCTGCCGCTGCGACGTGAACTGGATGTTTTTCCAGGATACCCCCAATGGTAGTTTGTTTTTCAAAACAGGGGACATAGCGACATCGGTTGTCCAAAGTCATAACACTCTGCTTGCAAACTTGGACAATGCACTAAACGCCTCCCTTACACTACATGATGTAAGGTGCCCCTTAGATGTGAAACGCAAAGGGGTTGAGAGTTTGCAGTGGAAACCCCTTCTGCTTTCCCCACTGCTTACTGGCACCCAGTGTGATCTAGCGTGAATTTTGAAGTTTGTGGTCAGTCTGCCACAGAAGTCCAACCGGGTTCTGCCTATGTTGATCGATATGAAGATTTTTTACAGTGTGGCAAAAATGTTGTACTCTAGTACATATGACGTCTACAAGCTTCATAATGTTCTCCGTTACTGTCCTATGGTGTATGGTGTCTGGCACCCCTACAAGTACTGCTATGAAGCAGTGTATCGCAAATTCTTCTCTCTATGTACCTTTTTGTCATCTGGTCCACAAAGTCGTGATACGGACGTTTACACACACCCCAAGCTGATTTGGAAGGAAAGGCTATTCATGAGTCTGCTACTCGTTGCCCCCCAGTACTTGCAACAGTTGAAACAAAAACTTTGCGCTCTGCAGAGCGCTCCAGTCGGCAGTAGGTCGGTACTGCAACAACAGTGTTTGCAACAAACAGAGGCAATGTTCAACTTATTGAATGATTACGTCCCCAGTTTGTTTATTTTGGGTATGCTGGTTCGTGATTGCAATTGGTGTACGGGGTGAAGAGTTCAAGTGCCTCACCTAGCACAATTGTTGTTGAATTTGTCTATGCTGGTTCTGTTTCGATTGTTTGATGGTTGTGAGGGTTCACACGAATACCTCAGAACCTTGGCAGTAGCAAAACTGTTGTGGGTTCCATGGCATGGTACAACCCCCCCCAGTACGCACAGCGAGGAACCTTGTGAGGCCATGCTCTCTCGGTTTGCTGAGAAGTTGCGGCAATTCCCATCCACCTCCTGCAAACTCGAGGGGGCCATTGACCTTTTCCTGCTAGTTGCCCCGGCTGCAGGGGGTAAAAAAGATTTACAGAACAGCAGGCTTCAACAGCGCGTTGTAGATGCCATTCGGATGCACCTTTCAATGTTTGTGCGTGATACGGACCGTGTCCCCCATCCAGCTGCGGAATGGTCATCTGCTCCTCGGGTGAAGGTGGTGGGTGCCTGGCCCGAGTCCATCGCTTTCCCAGGATCACCGCGGGATCCCTTTTCAACCCAACGGGTGCAAGATTTTCTGGTGAAAACATTACACACACTTACAGGAGCTGTGGATGTGAACAATGAAACTGTAGATGTGCTTAATTCATTGTGTCCACGGTATACTCATCGTGAAATAGCCGTAGCCAGGGCAGAAAGGGACCACATCTTTAGGCACAACCCCCTCCCACAACGATACCCCCCGCGTCGACCCCCCCCCCCCCCCAGCCCCTCCTGCACCACCTGCCCCCCCAGTTGGCCTGCTGGGTGTACCAGATGGTGAGGACGAAGTGCAAAGTGAGTATGACGGTGATGACTGTGAGGAAGTGGTGGACCAACGTACTATAATCACTGTGTCTGACTGTGACGGGGATGTGGTTGAAGAATTCACATGTTTAGAAGAGAATTTGTCTTTTGTCCTTGAAGAATCCGATTGTGAGCCGTAAATTTAGATTTCTGCCCATTTCTGCTTTCAATGCACCTGTTTTCTTGCGTTTTCTCCCTTTTTGGCCTTCCCTTTTGCGCAACATGGAGGAGCCTTCGGAGACTGAGTTGCCACTTCCTGGAGATGAGACCTCAAAAAGTCTCAGTCAAGCCCTGGAGGCCTGTTTGACACCCTCCCAGAATGCTTCTCAGGACGATCTTGCAACGAAGGCCCGGAACAGTGAGAGTATGGAAAAGGCAATGGTGAAGAACAGCCTCACAGAGTGGGTGGAGCCAAAGCAGGTCAAGATCCCTTTCCAGAAACTGCGCTGGGATCCCAATTGCGAGTATGGGCAAGTGCGCAAGAGGGATCCTCAACTCGTGGCGGCACGGCTGGCCAGTTTGAAGCAGCATCCACCTCACAGGCATTTGGAGTGCATCGTCTGGCGATCTCCAGGTGCACTGTACACAGGGACTGCAGTTTGATGTGTCTGCCCCATTTTCAATGTCGATATGAAGCGTGTTTGTCTCGTTGCGCTCTGCAGAGCGGTCCTGTGCTGTCATTCCTCATTTTAATACCCCAGATGTACCCCTGTGTCCTCTGCAGCAAATATCTTCTACATCATCGCCTCCCAGCACCTGACTGCCGCGGCGTACGAATGGTGGAAGGAGTTATGTGCGAAACGAAAGGAGATCCCAACTTGGATGGGTTATGTGGTGGCAGATGTGGTAAGGACAGACACACTGCTCAGTATCCGGGAACAAATCAGTGGGGACTCAAATGCGCAACAGTGGTCTGTCGCCGGCATGGAGTTGTACCAAGTGGGCAATACAATTTGGCGGGAGTACGAAAGTGAGGAGTGGAAGCAGGATGACAAAGTGGCCCTGATGGCTGCGCTGCGAAAGGCTGGCCAGATCCGTGGACCCGAGAAACCGGTATACTGCCTGTCCCCATTAAAATAGTGGCATTTGGTGAATTTGCGCTCTGCAGAGCGCTTCTGACTGCATTTGTCCTAAATATGATGGTAGTTATTGACGTCTCGTACCTTTTGTGCCTTGCAGAGCGCATTTCTGGAACCCTGCTTCGTTTTTGGGTGTCAGGAGAACCTGTGGAAAGCCTGGAGACCCCTGCAGCGCCTGGTGGTAGCAACGGAGAATCGATGCGAGCTATGGGCTGAAGAATTTCGCGAAAGTGTGCAAGGAAGGTAATGGCCTGCCGCTCGATGTGTCCCAGGGTCACAGAACACGTCACCAACAGTCATGTATACCATTGTTACTGCCTGCAGGGATTACCTGTACGACCCTTCGCCCTGTATTGGGCCTGGATGCGGACCACTGCCAGGAGATCATGGACTACATGGCATCGGACAAGGCAACGCTACATGGGTTCAACAAATTATGCCGGAGACTGAAGGATGACCGCAACTGGGAGTACGTGTACCTCCATCCAGAGAATACCATGATCCACGAAACTCGAAGTATGCCTGCTCTCAAATCCTGCCCGTAGAGCAACAGTGCCGTCCTATTGCGCCCTGCAGAGCGTAAAACTTCGTGTGACACCAAATCAGCCATTGAATTTCGACCTGTGCATCAATTTGCGCCCTGCAGAGCGTAAAATTTCCTGTACCACCAAATCAGCCATTAAATTTCGACCTGTGCATCCGTTTGCGCTCTGCAGAGCGCATCGCTACCGAAATGTCACTTGAACCCCCTGTGTGGATTTATTTATGCGCCCTCCCAGGAAATCCAGAGGAACTGGCACGTGTACGGAAGCTGGTGACCAGAAATACAGCAATTAAGTTGAATTTTGGCAAGTGGGTCTGGTCAGCAAATTCTGAGTATCCTCCTTGGTCTGTTGTGGAGAAGTGCAAGCTCTGGGCAAGTGAGGAGTGGCGTCCCTTCCGACTGGCTCTGTCAAAGCCGCGGGTGATACCAAAGGTGGACAGCAGTGGAGAGAAGCTGGCAATACTGACGTTGAATGAGATGGGTGCATCACCATCACTTTTGGAGACGACAGAGGCTGGCGCCGCGAATGACGCGATGGGAGAAATGAGGATCTTCTCGTTGGGTGGTACCAGGGGGTCCCTGCTGGCGCTGCAGACCCTCCTTTTGCTGCCGTATGCACTGCCATAGCACAATTCTTTGTCTCGATGTCTCGATGTCCAAATTCAGTTTCAGCCCCCCCCCCCCCCGGGGGGGGGCTGTTGCCTGTCTGCGCCCCCCCCCCCCTCGCCGCACTGCCCCACCCACTCCTGGTCCCCCCCTGTACCCATGCAGATCCTTGTGGAGCTTGAGGATGAGTACATGGGTGAGGTTCATCCCTTATTAGACACAGTATTGGGCAAGGAGGTCCCCATAGCCGTTGTGGGTCGTGGCAAGGCGCTGAAGTTCTTCATCGACCAATTGCGTGGGCTGGATACCTGCGATGGCTGGCAATGGCTCTCAACTACTACCTACGATAAGACTACTGGCACTCCTACTATGCGAATGGTGGAGAGAATGGTGCATTTTGGAATCCCCCATAAGTTAGGCATAAAGGTACCCAGTTTTTTTTTATATGATCAAGGCGAGTACAAGGTAGCCCTGCCACTCCCTGTTGTTGGTTGGTTCCTGAAGGCTGTGCGGGTTGTGCCCAGCGATACACGAGCTCCTGAGAAAAGTGCTTGGATTCTGGCTGTCACCTCTAATGTTACGATGCCCTGTCACCTCTTCAGATGCCTGACGGAATCAACTTGTGTTGTGGTCGCATACACTGGCAAGTATGCCGACAAGCCTGAGTTCATGAGCCAGCTAGGGACCACCATAGCAGATATGGACTGTTTTTATATTGTTGACTGGCAGGATTGGTTCCATTGCATCGATGAGGGGTGTTTGTGTGAGGTAGCCAAGGCAAAGGCCCCAGAAGAGGACAATTGTGAGGATGACATTGAGCAGGTCCATGCCCTGGATGCACCTGCTGATGCTCCACCAGTGGCCAGTAAGCGCAAGACCTCAGGGCACTCCTCGTCCCCCAGAGAGAAAACAAACACCAAACACCCCTCAGACACCCGATGCCACTTCTGCCATGGATGCTTTGGCCGCAAAAGCCAAGCAGGCGAAGCCACCAGCGAAGAAGGGCAAGAAATGAGTTCTCTGAGCCCTTTTTCATGCGTGGAATTTATATGGTTTAGATTTTTTTTGCGCTCTGCAGGGCGCAAAGTTTGCAACTTGTACGTTTTTGGGCCTGCTACTGTGCCTGTTCGCACGAGAAATGCTGTCTGCTTTCGTCACGTTTTTGAATGCGGCCTTTGGAGGTCAATCATTGCAGCAATGCACTACTGATACGGTGTAATGCATTTCTATAAGAAGCATTGGTGTCTGTGTCTGTCTGAAAACGTACCCCCGGAAACTGTCAATGTTGCTTTGTATGTTTCATGTGTGACGTACATACACATCATCAAAAAACTGTTTGTTTCGTCTTTTGTAGGTGTCTCATTTTCAAGTCGGAGTATGCAAAGAAACGGCACATAACCTCCAAAAAGAGGTTGTTGGAATCACCAGTAAAAATGCCGTTGACCAACATCACCAATTTTGGGGTTGAAAAACAGCATTTTAAAACGGTGCTCCCATGCGCCCCGGGAGTGCTATGCCCGTGACCTAAAGAGCCGGCTAAGATGATGGGGATGTATGTGTCCTTTGTTGCACCAAGTCTGACCCTGAAAAGATGTCCATGTGTAACAAGTGTGAACTGCAATATTGTACGGATTGCATTGACACACACACACACACACACACACACACACATGTGACAATGTGACATTTCTTTAATTCTGCATTTTTGTCATGTTGTGCACACAAGTTGTGTATTCTCAATTTGTTTTTAGTTGACAATGGAACAAAAAGACGGTTGTGTGTTGTTGAGGGTGGTGACCAATGCGCCGTTCATGGCTTTTCCAGCTGTGCATAATGTGTGTTATGTGAAGGGAAGGTAGTTTGCAACTTTCTTGAGCGGAACCAGTTTGGGTCACCTAATTCTAAGGGCGTTTCCAAGGGGTGTGCCTGGGGGCTCTTCAGGGGGAACATAGTCTAAAAGCAGTGCGCGCAGTGCAAGGATTCCTACTATGGAGGGGATTTTCTGACACTGTGTGTGCAAACTCCCTCATTGCAAGGAGGAACCCTTGTTCAGCTCATTTGTGAAGGCCAAACTTCGCTAGGCCTCGCTTTGAGCGTTCAACAGGGGATGTGCCAAGAAACGGGAATGTATATGAGCAGGCGTTTTGCGCGCTGTGCACAAAGTTTGTATAGGACCATGCCCAACCTGCATAGTAGTAGTGCCTGGTACCCGTAACAATGAGCCTTGTTATGCATTCATATGAGTTGCATGCATGCTTTGCCCTCATTTCTAGTGCATTGGTATGTGTTGTTGTGCATCCTTTCCTATAGCCAGCCCTGGTCTCTGCCCTGGTTACAGCAGTGTTACCATGTTGCAGTGTTACCATGTTGCAGCGATTCTTTCTGGGTTTTGGTTGCGGGTCCGTGATTGTGTGGGGTCCCGCATGCTTGCGGAGAGGAAGTCACTGCACCCGTCCATACTGCTACCGTCCGGTCCTGGCGACACTGAGTCACTGCCGTCCGAAGTTCTGTTGCAGTATTCTTGTGCTCCGCCTTTGCAAACATCAGGCTGTCCTACGTTGTGGGGGTGTAGTATGGTTTGTATAGGCAAGAATATTGCCAATTGTAGCTGCCCGCGCTGTGCCCGCGCTGTGCACACATGCCCCCACAGAAGCTCGTTGCATCTCCTTTGGGTGAGGCATGAGCAACATGTTCCCGGAAAAATGTGCAAAGTGGCATCTCAGCGAAGAAAATGTCAGGAATGGGGATGAGGCACAGGGTTCAAGTGGCAAGGGCAGCATTTGGGTTGATGTTTGGGGTGTGATCTGAGAAGATCAAGTCAAAATAGGTGCCTGCAAAGGATACATGGGTCCAGGAACGCAGTTGGGATGGCGGGAGCATCAGTCAGCAGTGTCCTAAGTTGTGTGCAGCCAACAAAAATTCACAAACGCCCCCTGATCCTGCTGAAGTTAGTGTGGGGCTGCGCAATTCGTTGGCTGTTAGGCAGCTGAGTCTGCCTTGGGGCTGGCTGTGGCTCCAGCCTGCCCTTTCAGGGGTGGAGAGGCAGGCTGGATCTCTGTTTTTGGAGCCCACTTCATCATCATTGAAAGAGGTGGCCCCAGCAGGCTCTGATTGCAGCATGTGTTATATATTGCACATTTTCCTGTCCAGCCTGAGGCTAGTTTTGCTCACGTTTCCTGATGCCACCAGATGTGTTTTTTTATTTTGACAGTGTGTGGAGCTGGGCACATTCCCAGCAAAAATATTTGCAATAGTTGGATGTGCACAGTCAGGAGCTTCTGCATTCTGACTGCATCCTGAGGATTTTTCTGCTGTTGTTCCCTCTCAGACAGTGACTTACAGCATGTATTTTAGGACATTCAGCCATTTATGAGATGATTTCTTTGTTAATTTTTTTCCATGCCCCATGAGCAGCTGTAAGATTGATGCGCCATGTGCCTGGGAAGCGTTCTGCAAAGGTCAAAGAAGGAAACAGAGATGGGGTCCTGCAATTGTTGATGTTAAGACCTTTCGAATGTATCAAGGCATATTTGATTTGATTCAGCAAGTAATATGCTTATTGAGCAACCAGGGGCTTGTTTGAGGGAGGTATTTATGCTGTGTGCATGCTGTTGAAAGGGTGCTGACACTTTTACACACTGGGGATGGGGAAAATTGGCTTGCGCCTGGGGGGGGTCACGGCTGTCGCCTGAAGGAGGGGGAGGGGGGGGTTTGGGAAATGGACACCTGTGACAGGACCTATGTATGGTCCTCATTGTCAGCCTTTTTTTATTATGCTATGCACTCTCTGATTTTTAAATGTAGGCAGATCCTGACTTAGCTTAGTTGGTAGTAGGCCTAGGCTCCATTTCCAGAGGTCCTGGGTTCAAACCCAGCTGCATGTAATAATTTTTCCCTTCGCTTTTTTGGTCTTTTTTATGTCTTTATGTCCTCTGATGTGTCTTCCTTGACATCTGCATCAGACTAATTTGCCAACGGGAGGCCATGGTGGGGCGTTACATCCCCCCTCCCCCCGTGCTATGGGATGCAACCGGAATAGACCGGACATAAATACCACCACCGTTGGGGGTAGGGGGGGGACTGGGGGGCTGTGTACACCGGTTGTCATTGCCCCGCCACGGCGGGCCAGAAGGGGGGGGGGGGGGGGGGTTGGGAAATGGACATCCGTGACCCCCCGTGGGCGCAAGCCAATTTTCCCCCACCCCTGCCACCACCATGGATTCTGCACGCCGACAATGCACTTTGGACACTTTGGAGTATGAGCACACTGTTTGGAGCATGAGCACACTGACAGGTAAGCAAACGAGTGCAGCTGACCTGAGGCAGTGCAAAGGGGGAGTCTCCTGCCTGTTAGTGAGCAGAGTGCTTTCTTTCATGCTATCCCAATCAGGAATAGGGGGTGCAACACCTAACAGCCCAAAGGCTATGCTCCTCATAGAGAGATTCCATTTTTTGAACAGTTTTACAGGACTGCCAATTTGATCGTATGGGGGTCAGGCAAAAGGCAGAAGTATCGCAATCTTTTTGGCTGTAGAAGCAAAAAGAATTGGAGCACGGGTGAAAGTCCAATCGGGGAGCAGCAATAGTTTTTGCACCACACACAATGAGGCAAGGAGGGTTTCAGTAAGTCTCAGCCCGAAGTGTTAAAGAATGCAGTGCATGTGCTGCAAAGTATTGTACACCAGCATTTGCTGAAGGGTGTCAGGGAATCTGACCCCTGAGTGTTAGTGAAAGGAATGGAGTGCATGTGGTGCAAAGTATGGTGCGTTAGCATTGACCGGGGACACATTTTTGTGCATTTTAGTGAACTGATTTTCTTGGACCAGAGAATGTGGTTGATTGCATGGAATGGGGAAGGCCATTGCTCAATCATGGTGTGCATCAAGCAGTCCATAAAAGGGCATTTTATGAGGAAGGCAATTGGATTTAAAGGGTGGTTCATCTGGCATTTAGGCCACACGTAGGGCCAGATTTCAGCAGGGTAGGAAGGTGGTCATACAAGGTTACAGAAACAAAATTGAAGGTAAGGAATGCAACCATTGGGGCGGGGGACTGTTGGTCAATTGCTCCAAAACCAAAACAGGCCCAACAGGATGCTGAGTTGCATGTTGAATTTCAGTTTTGCCCATGCGTTGCATCTTATATTTTGCAACATGGTTGGTTTTAAAAGTAGATTGCCTCCCCCCCCCCTTTTTTTTCACTGCGTAGACAAAAACCAAGTGGAGTAGAACAGAAATTGAGATAATTAGCAAGTTCATTTGGATGCATTTAAGTTATTACAAACATTTGGATCCGGAGTTTTGATTGTTTTTTGGGCAATTGTTCGATGCAAAGTTTCATGAAATTACCCATGTTAGGGCAAGGTTTCGTGCCGGCATGGAGCTACGCTTTTGTAACAGCTACAAATGCAAAGGCTTTATTGAGTTGGGAAATCGGTTTCGGCACCAAATGTAGTGCAGCCACATGAGACACGGGTTCGGTGACGAATTTGTTCGCTATATAAAGTCATGGACACATTTGTCGTGTTTGCTTGCCAACTTGAACCGACATAGCTCTGACTTATTACCTCTTTTTCTCAAATGACATTTCAAGGTACCCCGATGATACTATCACTGAAACTGCTTGCGCTGAGGTGGCACAAGGCGTGCGGAGATCGGCCCATATGTTTGACTAGAAGTTGTATTTTACAGAAAGACTACACGGAAAAAGAAATGATTTACAAGAATTGGATTTTGGAGAAGCCAAACAAGCTTTTTTAAACCTTGGGCAAAGGTATTTTCAAAGGCAGCTTCAAGTCGTGAGCATATGCAATTATTTTGCATAGTCTTTGATCGCAAGAAGGGTTTCCAAGCCAAAGATTTATAGGCTTTTCATGCCCCATTGCTTGTAGGAAGATGGTTGTTAACATGAAATGTGACGTTTCAAACACTTTGGTGTATTTATTTGCCTTTGGGAAAGTGGGCAGAGGTTAAGGTGCAATGGTTACAATGTGGGTAGTTGTATGTGTTGTGACCAAGCCAGCCCTCTGTAACAGCAAGTGTACAGAATGTATCAATTTTGAACTTTTGCATTGGTATTACAGAGGGGGGCGGGGGGCAGGGTACTCTTTTTCTGAAGAACCTTTTGGGATCGGTTTTTGGACAACCCATGAGGTTGCAAATTTTACTTAAAACCAAATGAGACAACAAAGTTAGCATGGTCATAGTAAGTTGGTTTTGGATATGCTGATTTTGTCGAAATCTTTTTTTTGAGATGGATATGTTCATGTTCTTGGTATGTTTACAATTGCAATCTTCCATTTCCATTAACGGTGTTGATGCGATGTTATTTTACAAAAATAAGTTGCCTGATTTCTTCCAAAGTGGTGGCCGTGCAAAGCCACTATTGTCCAAAGTGAGAATGGCTTTTATTGACTTAGAAGACCGAAGTACTCTAGAAGAACGACAGAAAGAAGATCAAGTTAAAACAAAGGATACAATTGGCAAATGAGACATACGTCATTCCCCTTTAACAGCGAGAACTGGGGTTGAAAGAAAATTTTCTGACGTTGGAGGACATTTACTTTGCTATAAATTGCGTATACAACACTTCAACATAACAGATACAATAACAGTATTGATTTCCGTTTGTGCCAATGCGGTTCGCAATCGTGCACGATGTCTTGCTTAGTTTGACTTTGGGCTAATTGCATATTGAATTGTCAAGGTGTGACACTTCATCTTTAGTTATGGAGCTTGGTACCGGCTAAAAATCAATGGCACCTTTATGAAAACCACAGTACCGTGCAATGTTAGCACAAAGCAGATTTGCAATTCAATAAGAACCGGAAGGGCGTCACACTTTGAGATTCAAAAATTAGACCATCCGTAGTCCGTTCTACAAGGTTTGCTCTGTTCTATTTAGCAAAATGGAATGAAAAAGTTGCAGAACTTGTACAAATGTTTCTTGTAGTCTTTTTTGTCTTGGCTCTTGGTTGTATCCTACTTGTTGCCGCTTCGAATGCCTTTATGTGTTAAAAACACATTGTAGATTACAGGCTGCATTACAGTAGATATGCAATGGAGGCAAGTAGGGCACAATGATCAACATTGATGCACTTCAATCATGAAGGGCTATACGTGAAGAAAGGACAAATAACAATTTTCGTAGAGCCGTATTCAACTAAATTAAGATGCCGTTGAAATGGTAGTTAAAAACTTATTGAAAACGAAGGGAAAATCGCCGCTGGGTCTAACCTTCCTACTTTAGCGTATCAATATGCCCCGATCCCATTGAAATAGCTCAAGATTATATTGAAGTGGCATGTGACACAGAATGTTGCCGCCATATCACTGGGACTCTTCTTACGTTGGGAGGCTTGCTAAGATTTGAACCCAAGAGCTTTCAAAAAGAGGTGCCTAAACCGCCAAGGTGCACAAAAGAAGGACTTGGTAGGTGATTGCATGAAAAGATAGATATAGTACTCTATGGGCATTCAACTATAGCAGTGCTTCACACGTTTTGCGATATCTCTTCATGATACTATGCTTGTCAAATAGGAGTAGTGGGCGAAGCTCCCTTCACGTTTTTGCCATGAATGAGTCCCTTTGTAGGTGAAAATGAAGTATCGTCGTTTTGCCAGAGACCCATACAAAGATAAAGTGTAATGTGTCGTTGAGTGTCTTTAATTCTAAAGCTGCTCTAGTGGCACTCGAAAGACAGTTTTTCCTACTTCGCCTTGGTGTACTGATAGACTACGGGATTTTCAATCTAAAAGGGCAATTCTCGCGGTCTCCCTCACGTGGCATCCTTGCTTCTTTTTTAATGCAACCATATAATGGTGGATATTTTACCAGAGGCGTGGCCTAAGGTTCAGAACCGATTATAGCGATTAATCGATTAATCCATTAATTGCCAAGTATTGGCAAGCAAAAAAAAGTAATTGCAATCTATCGATTACTTTGCTACCTGCATGGAAATCGAATGGATTATTTTGGCGCGCAGCGGGCCCAGCACGGGGCAGGCGCCACTACATACTGCAGGGTTTCATGGCCCTCAAAATGCCCCAGAACGGCAGAAGAATCCAGAACATTTGATGCCTACCACTGTATGTTTTTCGTTTCCAAGCGCCAGTGATATGCACTACAGACAAAACAGTGAAAACGACAGGCTCAGAAAACGTGTCTTAAATTCAGCTTCTTAGCAGTGCCAATGTGGTACGAGACCACGAGTGTTATATAGACGACGTTTGCAGCAAGAAACATCGCATACAAACGTGGTCGCGAAGATTGTGCGTGACCATCATGGTTGTCATCATCAACATCTCAATGACAAATGCGCGGTCCTAGGCATAGCAATACAGAGCGTGCCTGTAGTTGTATGCCGCGAGCAACCAGGCGCCGAGTGTCTCCTCTTTGTCATCATCCGCTTTGTCATCATCAACATCTCAATGACAAATGCGCGGGCTTAAGCATAGCAATACAGAGCGTGCGTGTAGTCGTATGCAGAAGCCGGCTCGGATCCCAATTGGCGGCAGTGTTCTATTTTTGAGCGATTTCCGCGATTCCAGCAATCTCGGATATAATTTCAAGAGAATTCCAAAAGTATATTATTTATAAACCACAAGGTGGAGGATTTAACATTTCTTGTTCGGACCAAGCCTGCCGTGTGTGTGCGCGCCCTTTTCCTGTTCCTGTTGGCGCGCGCGTGCTTTGTGTCCCTCAATGCGGGCCGATCGTCTGAAACTTTCGTCCCAATGGGTGTTAATGGTGTTAGTTCTATCCTGTTACGGAAACAGAAGCGACTCGGAAGCTAGGTCAACTCCAATGAATGATAGAAGGCCCGTTTACAGCCCGGAGTTAAGGATTTGGCTAAACCCTGGTGTGGTGCCTCCGCCCACACCGTCTGTCGACCTTGGGTGCATCACTGCACTTGGGAGGAGACTGGTGTACGTCAATGGGCGCATCTGCTTCAGCAGTGCCACGCCTACGTGCATGGGGGACCACGAGTCCCTTGAAGCTGGAGGAGCCCTAGTGGAAGTGAAGTGGAAGTGGATGTGGCTGAGGTAGGCGCACCTGAAGGGAAGAAAGTAACTCCGTCGTTGCTCCGCAAGGCAAAGCAATTCCTCATTCTTTGACTTATCATTTGTTTGCTTTGCATGTGTCATGATAACTTGATCTCCGATGGAATCAAAGAGGGCCAATCTTTGGTGATTGTGTGTGTTGAACAGGTGGTGTGCACATGCAATGGATGAACATGCTAAAGGTGGAGAATTGCACTTATGCCCTGGTTTCCCAACCTCTCATTTGCTGTCTTACTCCGGTGACGTTCGGTGAATTCATGTCATTGGTCGAACACGGTTGGTGATCCACTATCCCTCCTTTGTCCACATGAAGTATGTCATGGCATGAGGATAGCTCATTTGATTTGGCAATTGGGTGTAGGGAAAATCCTCAATCAATGTCGGAGATTTTCACTTCAAGTGCATGCATGCCTTCATGGGTCATGGCTAGGCGAAAGTCTCTCTCCATATGCATGCTGCCATGGGTCATGGCTAGGCTATGCCCTCGAGATTGGGTTTTGGTGGGGTCAGGTTCTCCCTCCTGGGCCATGGATTGGTCGGGGTATTTCTCTTCGGCCATGGATTGGTTAGTTTAACTCTCTTCGGCCATGGATTAGTTAGGTTCTCTCTCCTGGGCAAGGACGGGTGAGGGTCTCTCTCTCAGGGCATGGACTGGGGCGGGACCATCTTTCTTTGAGGCGGGACTATCTCTCCTTGGGATAGGACAATCGCACCATGTGTGGCATGTGCTCTCATTGGACCCGGGATATCTCTCCATGTGCACTCTCTCTGCGGGCCGGCTCTAGGTCTCTTCATGTCACCCGGGGCATCTTCTTATCGGAGCACTCTTGCCCAATCTCTCTCCAAGTGGCATGCATTGAATTGGTTCGGTGTCACACGAACATGCAATTAGGCAATATTGGTTTCACATCCATGTGTGGATGGTTTCTATGCACATGACATTCGTGTTCGCCAATGCCTTCGGTTCCCAAGCAATCGGGCACCAGGTGATGGGACTGAGTGGCATGTCCAAGCATGTGAGGGCATGAGGTGTATGTCGTGTGTTGGCTTTTCATTTTATTCCCGCCTTTGGTTCGCGATACTCTAACCGCAGGAGCCCAGCAATTGGTATGCAGCAAACATAAAGCAGGTGAGGTTTGGTGGGCTGGCCCTTCTTGATGTCTTGTTCGCCAGCAGCAAGTAAACCCGCCAAGTCTATTCACTTGCTGGCCATTGTGTATGTTATTGCTAAGTGATAGGCATCCGGCGATCGGTGTGAAGTACCGAGGCATTGCCACTATGATGATATACGGACTGTGTCACACATGCCAGGTGTCAGGTATTGCCATGAGGTCACTCTCCTGACTTATATTTGGTGATCCTCATTGCAAGCTCTTTACTTGTGATCATTGGTGATTCATGAGTGTGGACAAGTCATGTAGTTGGCCATGCCGTACTTTGTGTTCATGGAGGCCATGGTGTCACACTTGTTCCACGGTGGGACATTCCTCATATTTGAAGCTCATGTTTCTTGTAGGCAAGGGTGAGGATGGGCCATGTGGGCCACGCTTATGTTGAATCCGATGATGTCATTGTGTCGTGTATCATTTCTTTCTGTTCCGCCATGTGCCATATGAACCTCATTGATGTCATTTTGTCGCGCATGACCTCAATGTCATTTTCCTCAATTTGGTCAATTGAGGTTGTTAGCATGGCGTCAGATGTCCGTAGTTCGAATGTGCATGGTATATAAAATCGATTCTTGGAGTAGGGATGCAACATCGTCTTCAATAATTGCATACTCTATTCCAGGGCTTCACTTATACTTCTTTTCCTTCCTCTCCCTTTGCCCGACATTGTCTCATTTGTTCCCTTCTCCATGATCATGTCCATGTATTGATGACGTCACACTCAACTCCATTTGGTGATTGATTATTTGGACTGCACTGGTCAAGTTCACCCTATTCTATTCGTCAAGTTTTTTGGTTTTTACTGCAAGGGTTGCCATACCTACCATGAAGAAGGTCCCTACCAGGACCGGCCCCTGCTGTACCCCTTCCACCATTTCCTGTCACTCCTATGGTCTTGCTTCTCACCAGGTTCTGCATGATCTTGCCCTATCCTGCACAATTTCGCACAAAAAATAGTAAAATATGGCTCCTTCACACAAATCCTGATCCCTTGCAATAACCAACTCCCAAGTACAATAGCTCGAATCCAAATAATTCACACTGAGGGCTTCCAAGGGTGTTTGAGGTCCCGCGTTGACACTCAACAACTCCTTTCAACACGCCTGTCGTCTCACGGTGCACACGGAGACACGGGCTTTGGGCATGTACATGAAATTGCACCAATAGAATAAAGAAGAAGCCCTGAAGTTGGCATATGAACACAAATCAAGCAAAATTTGGGAAAGATGGAAACATACACAATCACAGCCATAGACCCCTCATTCTCTGGACTCAAGACCTTCCCTTGACTCGCCAACATGATGTTCTGAGCCAAGTCAAATAAGATGGCTAAATGCCATGTGTCAAAAGTCACTACACAAACCCCAAATGCGTTCACTCCCAAGCCCCTAAATCCTAGCCCAATAGGGAAGGTGGCGTGTCATGGCCTAGAGTGGCACTCAGGACCATGCCCTACCCTGGCATAACTTTGGTTGGACTTGGAGTCGATTGGGCTTGGAGAATTGCCCCATGAAGATGACCTCACAACATAGCAAAATAAGGCAAATCACACCATAGTGCCCAAAATTCAATTATATACTCAAAAATGCATACGGCAAATATTCAAATACTCCATGCATGTGTCATACCGGAAAGTAATATACAAGGGTGATATAGACCGAAGGTCCATGCCCAAGAATATCCCAACATTGGCTTCCAAACCCCTCCGGATATATACATGCCATGCTTCACAATTCAACTCACGAATTTGAGACCTAATTTTGTGAGGCCTCGTGTGCCACGCCAAAGTGACCACGTGATCCGGCATATGGTGAAGTGCAACACCGAAGCATATGCCAACATATAAGCAACATACCATAGTTCACGGATCTCTAGGCACTTTACTGTTAGGAGACCATTTGAGCACATAATATACAAAAATGAGCATAAAATGAGGTCAAAAACATGCAAATGTTGCTATATTCAAGATAATCACAATAGTATATAATTTCGCTCACCCATGGTATCAACACATGGTTCAACACACTATTGCTTGGAACCATTTGTGAACAATCCCCCCACTTGGATCCCCAAATGGACGCATGAAGACACCTTCGAACCTCCTTTCGACATGCACCAGGAAAATGGGAAAATTGGCAATGGCGCTTATGGGTCGCTCCGTAAGGCTTCCCACGTGCACTATATGTGCGGTAGACTTAGTCTGGCGCTATGGAGCTCACCATTCAGACATGGGCGGAGCCCTTGCCACGTATGACTCCACATATCTTCCTACAAACGGAGATATATAACATGGGCGTGAGCATAGCGAAGCACATACCATCCATATAACACATACCCTTAAAAGTGGCACCCACCATGGTATGCCATGCCCCTCCATGGACATAACTTCACGTTAAAAATACGTAGGAACCCAAGGAAAGTTTCTATGCAACACCAACACTAATGCGGTACACTCGAAAGCCGCATTAAAATATTCGGTTGCATGGTCCAAGAGTTATCAATCACTTTCTACCCTCTTGGCCATTATCCCTTGCTACACCGGGCATTTGTACACATCAAAGGCGTTTGACGCTTCCCAAATTAAGTAGAGACCAAGGCGATTCGGGCCCATCTCTCAAAATTGATATTCCTTGCAGTGAGCCGGAGATATGATTCTTCAAAGTGGCCTCACGAATCAATTTTGTTTCGCCTATATCTCCAAGAAAAATGAAGGAGACAACAAAAGGAAGGTTGATTCGTGATCGGGGAAAGATGTAGGACCACTCGAAATTCATCATATCAAGTGCGGCGACCTCGAAATCGAAATCCGATTCTGAATGTCTGAAAAAATCGGATTAATTTTGCGATTGTATAACCTCAAAATTGCGGAAGCAACGAACCCTTTTCTGATGAAATCTGACCCTTCATCGGGGTTTCCGCTAAAATATCTGGAAATAACAGTTAACCAATCGGTTACCGCAAAATCGCGAGCCAACTGCCAGTCGCCGATACATTGACAATCAGAACGGATAGCTGAAAATTTACGGAAACATTATGATAAAAAAACCCTGTTGATTCCTGATATTTTGATATATAAATCTCAGCCGGCGGCGCCTCGGTATTGAATATGGCCGCTCATAGCTGGAATGGCCAAGCCTATCACACTATCACATCAGGTTAGGTCAGGTGGATGGGAGAGTATAATATCAGCCAATGGCGGCTTGCCGGCCCAAAGATACACACCCCAAGTGACCCAAAGATGGCCACGGGGGTCCGAACCGGCTTCACCCCCCTTCTCAGAGGGTTGTATCCGCTCGGAAGTCATTGAAGAGAGGACGGGAGGACCCCAATGGGCTCCAACCCCCCCCCCCCCCATGTCCCAAGGACACATGGAGGCCCCACATACGGCGTAGGCGTCCCCCGTGCCCCAAGGGAGGGGTGAGGACACTCATAATCGGTGCCCTCCGCCATATCCGGTCTCCTCTTGATCTACAACATGGACCAAGGGGATCAAAGATAGAGAAACGTCGTTGGTCGACCTAAGTACATATACCACAATGAAATATATATGTGGAGACCGAGTGAAGAGGATATATGGCCAATCAAGGCCCAAAAATCCCCGGAATAACGCCCTCACCCGTCTCCCAAGCACAAAAACAAACAAAAATGCCAAGGTGGATCCATCACGGTGCTGCTGTAGCCACCAAATGGACCAACACGTCCTTGACATCCAAGGAAATGTTCTTTTTCCTTAGATAATCCATCCAGATCGTAGTATACCTCGACACAAAACTGCTCGGAGGCTCCCACGAATCCCTGGATGCGGCAAATCCCTTCCAACGGACTTTCTATAGCCTCCCCCCAGGCGTCCCCGGGTCTGGCTTGTCCGTCAGGATCTTCTTGGCGGTGAAGTCGTCGTCCTCACCCTCGTCATCCGAGTCCAGATCTCCGGCTGTGAACTCGAAGGTGACGGGACGTCCGCTGGGGTCCGGTGCTCGGGGACGAAGCTTGGTGTGGTCGCGGTCAACGATCTTGTTATCCCCCACACGAACCGCATACACATCCTGCCCGACCTTCCGAACGATTACCCCCGGCACATACCAAGACGCCTGCCGATGCCTGGACAGGACATCCTTGTGGTGCCGCTCCACCCGTACGGTGTCTCTGAGAGCATATTTCTGGACTTTTCCCTGCTTGAAGTACTTGGCTCTCATGCTCGTCCTGAAGTGCTTTGCACACCTTGGCCGCCGTGTCGTCCGCCTCAGCCATCATAGCACTCGCATCCCGGGCCACTTTGCCATGGTTCAACCACGGGAGAGTGCGTGACACTCGATCCCGTAGGAACAGGATACGATGGGGCGACAGTCCAGTGGGCCCCGGAAGGTCGTGGTACGCCTGGAGTACTCTCCACAGCGAATTATACCGATTCCGGCCCGGTTCGTCAATGTGCAGCTGGCGGAACTTTTTGAACATCTGCCGCCCGGCCAGATCAGCCCCGCCATTTGACCGGCTGTCGTACGCCACGGTCTTGGCATGCCCCATCCCCATGTGCTTGCACATCGTCTTGAACCACGTCTCCACAAATTGACTGCCCCGATCGCTGCAGATGACAGCTGGGACATCAAAAATCGTCAGCCAGTGCCTGATCATGGCATTAGCGACGGTCTTGGCCTGCAGACCCACTCCCTGCTTGTCCTTCTTGTCCTTCTTCTTTGATTTCTTGCCAGGGACCGCCACGATCTACCCGCTGTGCCTATCCACCGCCAGGATGACACAGTCGTAGGTCTCTCCTTCCACGGTGACCTCAGGCATGGCGAATACATCCATGGCCACGGACCGCATAGGGGCCTCCGGTATAGCCGTATACACCGGGTTGCCCCCTGTGGAATGGTTGGGGCTTTTCGTGGCCCGACACACGGCGCAGTCGCTGCAGTACTTGTCCAGGATGGCGTAGTACCCCGGTGGGAACTTGAAGCGCCACTCCAGGTCCTGCTGCAGCTTGTCCCGACCAGGATGCATGAGCTGGGCGTTATGCCAGTGGTCAATGACCTCCTCCATTTGGTTCTCAGGGACCAATAGCTTGTCCTGGAGGAACAATTTATCCCCATCCTCGGTCAAGCCCTCAGGCCATTCGTCGTCCGACGGGGCGCTCACGGCATTCCAGTACCTGCTCCAGTGTTCGGATGCCGCATAGTCATCCGACCAGTCTTCTGTCAGCACCGACCTGACTAGCTCTACGGGGGCCACCATCCATTGCTCGAGGGTTTCCTCTCGAATAGCTTGGACTCGGGCGCCCCGGAACTTGGCAAGGTCTGTACGGTTTGCCATCACCACAAAGCACTTGACCCCCTCTTGCTCCATGGCCTTCTCCATCTCGATGATGCGCTTGGCCTCCTCGGTCTCCTTGGCGTGCCCATGGCTGGATATGTCCATCCATGCCTTGCCCGCGGGGTAGGCCCATCGACTGAGGCAATCTGCCACAGTGTTGCCCTTCCCCGGGACATATACGACGCTGAGGTCGAATTTGGCTAACGTCTCGTGCCACCGGGCCCTCCTTGACGCCGGTCCTGAGGGGGTGTCCACGTGCTCCCTGTGCCAGCTCTGTAAGGACTGATGGTCCGTGCAAATCACCACCGGTTGTAATCCGATGTGGCCAGACTACTTCCTGAGCGCACAAACAATGGCGTACGTCTCCTTCTCCCTTGCGGTCCAGGTTCGACGTTGGCCCTCGGCCAGGATCCGACTCCAGAACGCCACGGGTACGTGCGACCCGTCATCCCGGACCTGCTCGAGGACTGCCCCTACAGCATAGTCCGAGGCGTCCGTTCGTAGCACGAATCCCTTGTCCGCGTCCACCAGGAATAGCCCCAGCTGCCCCAGGAGTCGCTCCTTCAGGCGGCTGAACGCATCTTCGGCCTCAGGGGTCCAGGCAAGCTTCTTCTTGCTCCCCTTCCGACCATGGAACTTACCCACCTGCAGCATCTTGTGCAGCGGGCCCGATAGTTCCACATACATTGGGACATAGCCCGAATAGTAATTGCAGAACCCCATGAAGGATCGGAGTTCGCTGATGGTCTGGGGCTTCTCCCAGTGGTGCAGGGACGCCAGCTTCCCAGGCATGATACGGCGTTGCCCGTGACCAACCACGTGACCTGCAAACTCCACTTCCCTCACGAAGAGTGAGGCTTTGGTGGGCTTGCACACCATGTTGTGCTTGTCCAGCTCGCTGAGCACCCGGCGCAGATCCTTCTCATGCGCTTCGATGAGCTCGTCCTCAGTCATGTCTTCCGTGCCGGATCCGATGATGATATTATCCACAAAGGGGTCGGCACAGTCCCGGACAGGACCGAGTAGGTCCTCCGTCATGCGCTGGAAAGCGGCGTTGCCATTCCTGGCGCCCATAGGCACCACATTTCATTGCACGGGCCCCAGCGGTGTCGACATCGCTGTGCAGGGCCTGGAGTCCGGGTGTAGCGGCATCTGGTGATAGCCGTGTTTCAGGTCTAACACCGTGAAGATCCGCTTTTTTTGTTGTTTTTGGAGGATGGTGTCGATCAGAGGAAGCGAGTACGAGTCGTGCTCGGTTTGCTTGTTCAAACCCCTGTAATCAACCACCAACCTCCACTCGTCTCTCTTTCTTGGGTACGATAAAGGCAGGGCTGGCCCACTCACCGTCGGAGGGCTCGATCCAGCCCCGCTCAATAAACTCAGCCAACAAGTTCTTCATGGCCTCGGCCCGATCGCCCTGAAGTTGGTACTCCCGATGACGATAGATCTTGGGGTTCGGCTTCAGCTTGATCCTTGCTGTGCCAGACCTCCCACGATCTGGAGGGTTCCTGTTGGCGACGCCACTGAATAGCCGCGGATAGGCATTTATCAGCCTCTCCTTCAGCTCGGCAACCTTCGGGTTCTCCTGGGCCTCTTCAGCCGCTTGCTTCGGTATCGATACCACCGACCGCACTGCGGTATAGGCCTCTTCCAGGTCCGAATCCGACTTCTCCTTGTCCGATATGCCGTCTTCATCGTCGTGGGGCATACTTCCCACCGATAATCTTCTGAAATTTGCGGCATCAGCCGAGTTCTGGTCGCTACCGGCCCCCATTCTTGGAAAATCCCACGTCGGCGGGTCCGACCCAACCGGACCATCATTTTGGTCCGCGATGTGATCCATGACCCCCGCCACGAACTCATCCTTCTCATACTTGCCGGTGACCAACATCTTGTCATCCCACCAATGCGGAGATGTGACCATGGCCCGCCCCTTCTTGGCTGCCACACGGTCGTGCATCCCGATCCGCATGTAGTTGACGACTGCGATCTCGGCGTGGGACAGGACGTCAATACCATCCCTTGGCTGATCCGTCCCTTCCTTGAGCTCAAAAATGACCCGCATGGGCACCGCCTCCACCCTGCGGATGAATGCTTCATCACCCGTGGGCTGGGCTTGCGCCCCATCCACCAGGACAGCCTTGGTACCCCACGCTTGACCCGGGGAGGGCATTGATAAACCCTTGGCGTCGATGAACAACTCCCCCTCTGGCCCGAATGACATCTCGTTCAGGGTGATAGAATCCAGCGTCAATTTGAGACCTTCCAGCAGACATGGGGTGGATCCTATGCCGGTTTTGACCAGGATCCCCTTCGCCCTATCCGCGACGATCTTCTCCACCGTACGTCTGGTATTTTCCAGGGAGCCATGCCAATACATGGGCCCCCACTCCTTCAAACCCCAATGCCTGTGCCAGGCTGAGTCTCCTCGATGCCAATGCCTCCTACACCTCCTCAAAAATGGGGCATCCCGGGAAGCGAAGACATCCGTCTCGGGCGCTTCGGCTCCCAGCGTCTGAATCATCCTGGCATACACCTGCGGCGCCATTCCATACTCCGTGAGCTGAACTCCACGGTCTCCTCCGGACTTGGCACCCACAGCTTGCACCGCTTGGACGATCCGATCCTCTTCCTCAGCATTCCATTGGGATGATCCGCATGCATAGTCCGTGAACAGCCATGTAAGGCATTCCTCATCCTCCCGGACCAGCTTTGCACGATGGGGAAGGGCTCCAATGGCGTTTCCCACCATGAAGTCATACCCCATGATCATATCCCAATCTGTAATGTCGGCCACATAGAAGTTCCCGGATAGAGTGCTTCTCTTCGCCAAATCAGAGCGGTTCAAGCGCTCATGCTCCCAGAATTCCATACTGATAGTGGCCTCATGGGTGCCACCACCCATAATCTCTCCATTGGCCACCTTCAGGCGTACCGATCTACGGCTGGGCTACAGGGATTCCTCCTTGAACAACCCTCTCCGGACCAGGCTCACCTGGGCACCCGTATCCACCAAAGCATCCACCACCAACTCCTCTTGTCCGCACCGTACACGCACCTTCAAGCGCAACTGCCGCTCGTCACCATGCGGTGTATGGACGACTCTCACGGCATGCAACTTTAGCACGTCCGGGTGCATTAGGACTTCGAGGGTAGGGTCACGGATGGTGTAGATCCTGGGCTGGTCCTGCCCGTCCACGGGACTCTCCGTGGTCGCTCCTTCTTTCTTGCCACGTCCCTTGCCCACATACACTTCTCTTGGCAGGGCGCTCCAGGGGTTGGGAGTGGCAAAACTCAGTGGTTTTGGCTCTTCTGGAGCCTTCTTTGGCACCCGATGTGCCTTCGCTTTCTCTAGGATTCCACTGATTTTCGGAGGAGAGGCCTCCGGGGTCCCACTCTTGTGGGGGCTCCTCTAGACGTGGCCTGCCGCAGCTCCCTCTTCCTGCGATCCGCCCAGACGTTGTCCACTACGTTGCTGGGCTTTGAGTTCCTCCAACGTCCTCAACATGTCCTCAGCAACCTCCTCGATCGACCTCACGCGTCGGTCTGGGCCGGGTCCTACACCATAGCCTTTTCCTCCGCCTTTCCCTTGGCCCTTTCCTTGGCCTTTTCCATTGTCTCCGCCCTTTGCCTTCAAATCGGCAATTCATTGCTCCTTGGGCTTCTTGTCGGGATGGGCGGCGAAGTAGGTCTTCTTGTCATCCTAATATACCTTGCAATGCCCCTGGTCATGTGCATGGTTGTTCCCCTTGCTGTAGCAGACCCAACAACCGTCGTGCTGTGATCTGTACTCGCGGAACGAGAGCAGCGGGTTCCCGATCCTCCGCGGTTCCTTGCGGTTCTTGTTGAACCTTGGCTCCAGGCGGTTCCACCTGGACCTGTCCTGCCCATGCTCCTTCGTATTGTGCGCCACGAACGCGAAGAAGTGGGTTTCTTCATGATCCTCTCGGGTGGTCGCGGTCCAGAGATTTTGGCCGCTTCCACTCCCTTCCTCCGCGGTGCCGACCGTGTCCTCCTTGACCTCTCGGTGTTGGCGATCTTCCCGATGACCTCGATGTCCATGGCCCTGTCGATCCTGCACGTGGGCCTCGTTCTTGGCGTTGAGCTTCAGCTCCACCGTGATGTACTTCACGATTCCGTCCAGGCTCATGCGGGCGAAGATGACCTGCATCCTCAGCGGCTCTCCGCGCCTCCACTCCGCGTTGTTGAGGCGCGTCAGCCTTTGCCCCATGGTGTCCCCGAATACCTCCACGTAGACGGCGTTCTTCAACCCCAACATTCGGCTGGGCTCGCCGAGGTTTCGCCGGAAAAACTCCATTATTCCGGCGTGGGTGTCCTCCGATGCCATGATCTGTACGGCCACGCGCTTCTTTGCTCTCTTCTTCTCCTCGTCCTCCACCCTTCTCTTCCAGTGGCCGGGGAGGACGTTCTTCAGCAGGTGTCGGATCTCGCTGGACTCATTCCAGTCCTCCACCAGCTTGAGGCTTCTTTGGTACTTTCGGATGTACCGATTCCATTCCCGGACCCGCAACTCCCCGCGCTCCAGTGGCAGCGGAATGGACCACAAATCTTCCAACTTCTGGTTGGGGGCGTCCACTCGCTCCTCGTCCTCCAGGCACTGGAGGCAGGCCTGCTCCGTCTGGATCAGTCCCTGGCGGATCTGATCCCTGAGCTCCTCCTTCAGGTCCTGCGCCAGCCTGTGTGGGAATGTCCGACATACCCACTTGTCCCTTGGCCCTCCCTTCATCTCGCCGACGATCTCCTCGGCGAAGTCCTCCCAATCCAGGATGAAGTCATCCAGGTTGGAGGGGTTGCCATCGTAGTAGGGGATTTCGATTCCCCTGAGGTCGTCAATCCTGATGGCGTCTCTGACGTCCGCAGCCACCACTCCAGCGAGACGGATACCACCTGTGGCCGGGGGGTGTGAGTACACTCCCTGTACATCCCTCTCCTCCATGGAGTGCGGTCCAGTTGGGCCTGAACCCATGGGGTTTGGGATGGGGGAAGGACTTGCTCCACCGGCTGTCCATGTCCCCGTAGTGGGGTCCTTCACCCACAGGTTTCTGCCTGGATGGCCTCGACCATGTCCGTCGGCCCTTCCCATGGTTCGCCCCTGCATGGTCTGGATCTCCTCTTCCGCATAAACTGCATGGGCAGTCATAGCGGTTGGTGGATCCTAGGCGGCATGGGACATCTGTATTGTCAGGCTCCTTAGGTCCGTGGTTGCGTGCTCTTCCCGCATGGACCCAGCCGGTGCCGTATGCTCCCCGAGCATTATGGATTCGCTGAACATGGGAACAAACGGCAGCGCACCCGGGTCAACACGCGGAGGCGCGTAAGGTGCCTCTGCAGGGCCGCCCATGGGTTTCTCCATGGCGCTCCTGAGGGTCTTAACCCGCTCCACCAGCTCTGCCGTTGCCGGCCTTGCCGGGAGCTCCGGACCCGAGGCGAGGGGTTGTAACTCCTCTAGCCTTTTCAGGCGTCCCGACATGTCCTCCACCAGGTGGAGGAGGCTGTCCACCACTCGCTGCTGCTTCTGCAGGGCCATCTCCAGCTTCTCCCGGTACCGGTCCTGCCCCGCTCACAGCTCCGCCATGTCTCTCTCCGCTTCCGACTGGTCATCCAGGATCCCCGCGATGTCCTCCTCTAGGCCGTCCTTCTGGTTGTCCAGGCGGTCGAGATGCTGCACGATGGCGTCCATCCCCATCTTTGGGTAACTGCCGATGAGGAAGGATACGTGCACGCAGTGGCACTCAACGTGCCTTCCACCTGATCCTGCGCATCCCACGGTTCCCGGCGCCTCGGACTCCTCCGCCATGGGTGTGTCGTCCATGTTGTCCCGCTTTGGCTCCGTCTGCCGGGCCACAGGCGCCGTTCTGGCTCTGGTGGGCCTCTCCAACGCCTCGGCGTCATGCTCCAGGATGGGTTTGGGGGCCCCGTGCGCCCTTGTGGGCGGTATGGCCATCTCCTCCGACTCCGAAGGGAAAGCGGTCGGATAGCCATCGGAATGCCCCTCGGAATCTGCAGCTGACCACAGCCTGACCGGGCTGGGATCCGTCTCCATCGCCCTGGCTTCCGCCGCGGGTTTTGGGAACCCGCGCTTCCGGTAACGCCGGGCCCTGCCGTTGCTGCCAGTCTCCTCCAAGTCCTCCGCAGCGGAGCGGAGATTGCAAGCCTTGCGGCATTGCCTTTCACACATGGAGGCCAGGTCCTCCATGTCTAGCCCATGTCCTACAAGGGCTCTCCGTCCTGAGCATCTTCGCTCTTCTCGGGCTTCTAAGTCCGGCCTCGACTCCACGGACTCCACGACCTGCACCCGGGGCGTCCTTGGGCAGGGCTCATGAGGGCCCAAGTCCCCGGTGCGGCGGTAGGGGGCAGGTAATCCTCTGCTACCATAAAGAAGGTCCCTACCAGGACCGGCCCCTGCTGTACCCCTTCCACCATTTCCTGTCACTCCTATGGTCTTGCTTCTCACCATGTTCTGCATGATCTTGCCCTTTCCTGCACAATTTCCCACAAAAAATAGTAAAATATGGCTCCTTCACACAATTCCTGATCCCTTGCAATAACCAACTCCCAAGTACAATAGCTCAAATCCAAGTAATCCACACTGAGGGCTTCCAAGGGTGTTTGAGGTCCCGCGTTGACACTCAACAACTCCTTTCAACACGCCTGTCGTCTCACGGTGCACACGGAGACACGGGCTTTGGGCATGTACATGAAATTGCACCAATAGAATAAAGAAGAAGCCCTGAAGTTGGCATATGAACACAAATCAAGCAAAATTGGGGAAAGACGGAAACATACACAATCACAGCCATAGACCCCTCATTCTCTGGACTCAAGACCTTCCCTTGACTCGCCAACATGATGCCCTGAGCTAAGTCAAATAAGATGGCTAAATGCCATGTGTCAAAAGTCACTACACAAACCCCGAAAATGCGTTCACTCCCAAGCCCCTAAATCCTAGCCCAATAGGGGAGGAGGCGTGTCATGGCCTAGAGTGGCACTCAGGACCATGCCCTACCCTGGCACAACTTTGGTTGGACTTGGAGTCGATTGGGCTTGGAGAATTGCCCCATGAAGATGACCTCACAACATAGCAAAATAAGGCAAATCACACTATAGTGCCCAAAATTCAATTATATACTCAAAAATGCATACGGCAAATATTCAAATACTCCATGCACGTGTCAAAGCGGAAAGTAATATACAAGGGTGATATAGACCAAAGGTCCATGCCAGAGAATATCCCAACATTGGCTCCCAAACCCCTCCGGATATATACATGCCATGCTTCACAAGTCAACTCACGAATTTGAGACCTAATTTGTGAAGCCTCGTGTGCCACGCCAAAGTGACCACGTCATCCGGCATATGGTGAGGTGCAACACCGAAGCATATGCCAACATATAAGCAACATACCATAGTTCATGGATCTCTAGGCACTTTACTGTTAGCCGACCATTTGGGCACATAAAATACAAAAATGAGCATAAAATGAGGTCAAAAACATGCAAATGTTGCTATATTCAAGAGAATCACAATAGTATATAACTTCGCTCACCCATGGTATCAACACATGGTTCAATACACTATTGCTTGGAATCATTTGTGAACAGTACCCGCGCTTGGATCCCCAAATGGACGCATGAAGACACCTTCGAACCTCCTCTCGACATGCACCAGGAAAATGGGAAAATTGGCACTTGCGCTTATGAGTGGCTCCGTAAGGCTTCCCACGTGCACTATATGTGCGGTAGACTTAGTCTAGCGCTATGGAGCTCACCATTGGGACATGGGCGAAGCCCTTGCCAGGTATGACTCCACATATCTTCCTACAAACGGAGATATATAATATGGGCGTGAGCATAGCGAAGCAGATACCATCCATATAACACATACCCTTAAAAGTGGCTTTCACCATGGTATGTCATGCCCCTCCATGGACATAACTTCACGTTAAAAATACGTAGGAACCCAAGGAAAGTTTCTATGCAACACCAACACTCATGCGGTACACTCGAAAGCCGCATTAAAATATTCGGTTGCATGGTCCAAGAGTTATATATCACTTTCTACCCTCTTGGCCATTATCCCTTGCTACACCGGGCATGTGTACACATCAAAGGCGTTTGACGCTTCCTGAATTAAGTAGAGACCAAGGCGATTCCAGCCCATATCTCAAAATTGATATTCCTCGCAGTGAGCCGGAGATATGATTCTTCAAAGTGGCCTCACGAATCAATTTTGTTTCGCCTATATCTCCAAGAAAAATGAAGGAGACAACAAAAGGAAGATTGATTCGTGATCGCGGAAAAATGTAGGACCACTCGAAATTCATCATATCAAGTGCGGCGACCTCGAAATCGAAAATCGGATTCTAAATGTCTGAAAAAATCGGATTCATTTTGCGAGTGTATAACCTCAAAATTGCGGAAGCAACGAACCCTTTTCTGATGAAATCTGACCCTTCATCGGGGTTTCCGCTAAAATTTCTGGAAATAACAGTTAACCAATCGGTTACCGCAAAATCGCGAGCCAACTGCCAGTCGCCGATACATTGACAATCAGAACGGATAGCTGAAAAATTACGGAAACGTTATGATAAAAAAACCCTGTTGATTCCTGATATTTTGATATATAAATCTCAGCCGGCGGCGCCTCGGTATTGAATATGGCCGCTCATAGCTGGAATGGCCAAGCCTATCACACTATCACATCAGGTTAGGTCAGGTGGATGGGAGAGTATGATATCAGCCAATGGCGGCTTGCCGGCCCAAAGATACACACCCCAAGTGACCCAAAGATGGCCACGGGGGTCCGAACCGGCTTCAAGGGTGTACCTACGGGATTCGTTTGGATTTTGTGGCCAAGGGTTGCCAAGGCTACTTGCATGAATTTTGGACTTTGGATTTGGTGAAACATGGAAGCACTGGTGAGGTCAAGGACGATGGGAGTCACGGGAAAGAGGGTGGACAAATCGCGTATGGGCAGTAGAGCTCGCACTATGGCAGGGGCTGGTCCTACAGACCTTCTTTATGTTAGCAGAGGAGTACCTGCCGCCTACCACCACCCGGGGAGCTTGGGCCCTCATGAGCCCTGCCCAAGTGGACCCCGGGTCACCATTGTTGAAGCCTGAGAACAAAGAAGACACTCGGAGAGAAGAGTGGGTACCGACATGGAGGACATTGCAACCATTTGTGAAGGATCATGTGGAAAACGTTGTCATCTATGAGTACCTGCGGATGAAACTGATGAGGTCACGAGTTACAGCAGTGGCTCAAAGACTAGGCGCTACAGCAAATGCGGTTGGACAAAACCGTCCAAGGGGGATGCGGAAACGGCGATGGACATGACGCCGAGCCCCGTCCGCCGGATGTTCAGTGCTCCGTCGGACCCCGTGTTACCCTTCGGATGATGGTGGCGCAGAGCCAGATTTCCCGGCGGGCCGGTCACATACCGCCCCAGATCTTGAACTTGCTCATGATGCAGAACGGGAATCATTGCCGCGAAGGGCAGCCACCACCATTGTCCCGAGACACACGAGCGACGGTGAAGAAGTGAGGATGGACGGTGATGGGATAGGCCACACCGTCATGGGTGGAGGCGAAGAGCGTGGAGCTCCGGGGAAGCTGCCACGGCATTGTGCAGAAGATGACCGTTATCCTCACGAGGACATCAAGAAGGCGGCGTGCGGGCAAGCGGGGAGCGGAGATCACTGCCATTGCCATCATGTGGACTTTCTCATCGGAAGGTATCCCCGGGCGGGCAAGAATGCCCTTATTCACAAGATCGACAAGTTGGATGACACCACCTTTAGAATCCTTGAGGACCAGGCCATCTTGGACAACGATCTGAAGACAATTCGATCACATCGAGAGGACTACGAGGCCAAGTTGGAGAGCATGTTGGTACAGCAGGAACGGGTGGTGGACAACATGATCAAGTACTTGGAGACAGTCGAGAACAGGATGAGGGAGTTGAAGAAGCGTGGAGGAATCCCAACGCCCGTCCCGGAACTAGGCCCCGACCTGCCACGGGATCCTGCCCCGGAGTTGTTGCTGAGACGTGTGACGACCTTGACGACATGTAATGGGAGTGTGCCCATAAGGCCAAAAGCTGTTGTATTTGACAGCAGAGCACTGCTTTGCAGCGCTGAGGCTATATTCGGCCGCCTTTTGGCGCCACAAGGACAGATGGCGCGCACGCATGGATTGCGTGTGACTTCATGATACAGACAATGAACAGAGCCGATAAATACCGTTTTATATTGCGTCTGTTATTGTTTTTATTATTGTTTGTGATGCTGCAGTGCCTTCTCATTTATTACAGGCACTTTCAGCACATTTAATGAACTCGTCATCAACTCGATCAATATTCAACTAAGCATTTCGTCTTCGTGTGCCGCCATGGTTCTGTGAGGTTTGCTGTGAGTACAGTGCGACTATTTGATTTTACGGTGAAGAGCAAAGTTTTGCAGCTTGGTCAAAAGAGCAAGGTTTTGCAGCTTGGTCAAGAGAGCAGGATTTTGCGGTGAGATCAACTAAGAAGTTTTGTGTGTTCGGCACTTTGCTGCATATTTCAAGAATCAAAATAAAACCAGCTTTGGTCAAACTTTTATAGTAAGAAAGAAGACAAGAAGCAAGGTTTTATTACAGTTCATTAAATTGTCTGATGGACGAAGACGAGTCTGCGCTCGAGTTTGATACGAATTCAGGGTATGTTGAGACCATAGGGCAGTTGGCAAAAGAGGGCAAACAAGAGGAGTTGAGCCGTGAGGTGCAGGCGTGGGTTCATGATAGCTGGAGTTGGCTGCACGGAGGACGTACGCCGCACGAGGCACGTGAAAAGATTGCAGAGCAAGAGTTCAGCGAGCGGATGGTGCTGCTGGAGCGTTTGGTCATCTTGCTGCAGCCCTTTTTGCGACAGTGTGCGACGGCAGCTTTCTGGCAGGTCCAAGATTCGTTGCGCAGCGTGCAGCGCGACGTGTCAGCGCTGCACAGCGACTCCAACGCGATGCACGATGCTGTGGAGCAGTTGCGGCGCGAAGTGGAAGCGCTGGGCATGCCTGCGGTCCAGTCTCACGGAAATGAAAAACCTCAGTCTCCTGTTTGCGTTGCTGTGGCGCCAAGCGCCCCTGGGAGCACCTCTTCGCCAAATACATCGTTGGGGAGCGCTGATGCTACGCCCACTCCGGTCCCAAGGGCAAACCAGGACGACGTGCTGGGCAAGCAGTGCGCCGACGTCAGGCAGCACAGTCCTTGCTGGAGACATTGGACGGCATCGCGGCGCTTGCCAAAGGCGCTCGACACTCAAAGGGTTAAGGCGCTGTAAGCGCCATGCTGCTACCTGAGGCGCTGCATGCGCCAAGCCACGTGGGCCTGTCAGGCGCTGGGCACTTTGTTCAGTGCCAGGGTCAGTGGCGAGAGCAGGGCGTCCACGACAAGGTTGCTGCTCTCACAGTGAGCAGTGGCGTTGCCTCAAGGCGCCAGAGGCCTGTAAGCGTCCGTGGCACTGGAGCTGTCACTTCAGTGGGCAGTCCTGGTGTCCCAAGGCGCAAGATGCCTTATCTTTTTCTGCTCGGTGGCGGCCATGTGCTTTTGGCACACATGTCAGGAGATCTGATGTAGATTTACTGGCATCTCAAAACGACTTGGGGAACCAAGGCCGCAGCACGCTTCATTTTGTTTTCTACGTGCTTGTATATGGCCATGGATAGTCGTCTTTGCCTTTATCTTAATTGTAATGCCTTAGGCTGTCTGTTTCGCGCCATTGGCCTTGTACAATTATTATAAATTCCCTCTTGGGCGCTACACTGTACGCGCCACGACATATGTGCAATTTTTAGTCGGTATACACTGCTGTGTGAGTCCCACATAACACAGGTTTCTGTGTATGCATAAAGCTTTTGCACTGCACAGCACACTGTGCACCATACAGCAGAGCACCATACACCAAGCACTCCACACCACTCCAGCCGCACAGCACTATAGCATATGCTTATACAAACCACGGTTTGACGTTCATCTGTACGGGTGTTGGCATGGTGCCTGAGGCAGCATTGTTTTTGCGCCATTATGTATGGTCACCCAACCATGTTTATGGGTTATCAGATTGTCTGCACACTCTTCTAAGGGTCGTGTGCAGAAGCTTAGGAGGGGAGTGTAATGGGAGTGTGCCCATAAGGCCAAAAGCTGTTGTATTTGACAGCAGAGCACTGCTTTGCAGCGCTGAGGCTATATTCGGCCGCCTTTTGGCGCCAGAAGGACAGATCGCGCGCACGCATGGATTGCGTGTGACTTCATGATACAGACAATGAACAGAGCCGATAAATACCGTTTCATATTGCGTCTGTTATTGTTTTTATTATTGTCTGTGATGCTGCAGTCCCTTTCCATTTATTACAGGCACTTTCAGCACATTTAATGAACTCGTCATCAACTCGATCAATATTCAACTAAGCAGTTCGTCTTCGTGTGCCGCCATGGTTCTGTGAGGTTTGCTGTGAGTACAGTGCGACTATTTCATTTTACGGTGAAAAGCAAAGTTTTGCAGCTTGGTCAAAAGAGCAAGGTTTTGCAGCTTGGTCAAGAGAGCAGGGTTTTGCGGTGAGATCAACTAAGAAGTTTTTTGTGTTCGGCACTTTGCATCATATTTCAAGAATCAAAATAAAACCAGCTTTGGTCAAACTTTTATAATAAGAAAGAAGACAAGAAGCAAGGTTTTATTACAGAGAGCGGCAGAAGGAGTGGTGCCCATGGAGGGTCCCATGGAGTCGGCGCCTTATGGGCTGCCACGGGTTGACCCCTCGCTATTAACGCACATCGCACCATTTTCGGCAAGTGTCATGCTGGGGGAGAAGACGCCGGAAAACGGCTCGGAGATTGGTACGCCCAAGCATGATGCCCGTGAGGACACCGTTCAGATCGACATGAGTAGTCCTCCAGCCGCGGCAAAGTTCGACGCCAGAGCTGCCTATGCGGCACGTGTGGAGGAAGAAGCCTCGAGGTCAGCGGCTCGCCGAGATGGCTCAAGTGGAGGAGCGGAACATCCATGGGTGATTGACCCGCGGTTGGGAATATGAACTATGGGAGGTCCGAGCGTTCGAGAAGCTGTGCCCCGGCCGCGTGAAGACATGGAAACTAGGGGTATATATTCCCACTCGCCAGGCAATGGGAGTTCGGGAGGAATCCGCCTCGGGGGCGTCATCGCTTCGGATGTTGGGGATGCCGTGAGGCTCGAAGACCTTCGGGGTCTGAAAATTTCCTACTACGACGACAATCCTGCCAACCTCGACGACTTCATCCTCGACTGGGAAGATTTAGCCGAGGAAGTCGTGGGTGAGATGCGGCAGGATGCCCGTGACAAGTGGGCATGTCGCACTTTCCACACCGTTTGGCCGCGGAGCTAAAGGCGGATTTACGTGATCAAATTCGGGAGAAGAGGAACAGCACGGACGAGCAATGTCTCGATTGGTTGGAGCAAGAAAAAAGAGTTGATGCTCCAAACCAAAAGTAGGACGATCTTTGGTCAATATCCCTCAACTTGGAGCGTGGAGAATTGCGATTGAGGGATTGGAGGAGGTATCTCCGAAAGTACCGCCGGCTTCTGAAGCAAGAGGAAGATTGGTCCGAATCAAGCGAGATTCGCCATCTCTTGCGAGATGTACTGCCATCGTACTGGAAGAAGCGCCTGGAAGACGAAGAAAAGAAACGGGCAAAGAAGCGCTTGGCTGTACGCATTATGTCGCCGGAAGATCAGCATCCTCGTATCATGGAATGTTTCCGGAGGAACCTGGGAGAGCCCGACCGGATGATCTCCATGAAGAATTCGGTCTACGTGGAGGTGTTCGGGGACACGGCCGGAGGACGTTAACTGAGGCTCAACAACGTCGAGTGGAGACATGGGGAGAAGCTGAGGATGCAGAGGATCCCAGCCCGCATGAGCCTGGACTCAATAGTCCAATATGTGAGCGTGGAATTGAAGCTTAATTCCAAAAACGAGGCTCACATTGAGGACCGTCACGGCAATGGGAATCGCGAGCGCCGCCGGCCCAATCATCGCGCCATCCAAGAAGATCCAACCGTCGGCGGAGACCGAAGTCAAGATCCAGGGTCCGAGGATGGAAAGATGTCGGCGGGGAGTACATGACTCGGGAAGATCACGAAGATGCACACTTCTTTGCGTTCGTGGCCCACAACACGAAAGCGTATGGTCATGACAAGGGCAAGTGGAGGAAAGCACCACCCCGTCAAGGAAAAGAGCCGCGGAGAATTGGAAATCTCCCGTTGAGCTTTACCGAGTACCGGCGGGAACATGGTGGGTGCTGGGTCTGCTATGGGAAAGATCGATCCCATAAGCACGACCACAAAACGTGCAAGGTGTACGAGGAGGACAAGCGGGCATACTTCCAAGCCAACCCCGGAAAAGTCCCCAAGGAGAAGCGGATTGATGAATGGAAAAGAAGACAAGCTGATGGAGGTTGACATGTGGGATCAAGCCATGGTAGCGATCGGCGGATTCAGCAAATTGATGACGTTGCCGAGTCGCTAAGGAGTGCCACGGAGGACTTGAAAAATTTGCAAGAACGAATGGGAAGTCAAAGACCAGGTGATTCGCAGCATGATGGTGCTGCGGTAAACCGGACCTACAGAAGCCCCCACGGGGATGGGACATTGGAGCTTTCTCCGCCACAAATCAGCAAAATCGAGAAAAAGAAGGTACCCATGGTACCAAAGAGGGCTCCGGAAGAGCCAAGAAAGCTGAACTTTGCAAGTCCCAGCCCATGGAACACCCTTCCAAGTGAAGTACATATGGATTTGGGTCGCACACAAATAAATGATGGAGAGACCACGGAGAGCCCCGTGGATAGGCATGACCAACCCAAGATCTACACCATCCGGGATCATACGCTCGAAGTATTGATGCACCGAAGCGTACTAGAGTTGCATGCCCTGAGAGTTGTTCATACTCCACATGGCGACGAATGGCAATTGCACTTGAAGGTGCGAGTACGGTGTGGAAAGAAAGAGGTGATTGCGGATGTATTGGTGGATACGGGTGCCCAAGTGAGCTTGGTTCGGAAGGGATTATTTTCGGAGGAATTTCTGAAGCCCAGCCGAAGACCGGTGCGCTTGAAGGTCGCCAATGACAAAATTATGGGTGGGGGTACCCATGAAGCCACTATCGGCATGGAACTTTGGGAACATGATCACTTGAACCGACCTGATTTGTCGAAGCGGATCGTACCTTCCGGGAATTTTTATGCCGCGGATATTTCCGATTGGGATATTATTATGGGGTATGATTTTATGGTCAGCAACGCCATTGGAGCTCTTCCTCACCGTGCAACGTTGGTTCGAGAGGACAAAGAGCGTCTTACTCGGCTATCCATGGACCATGCCCCAGGATTATCTCAGTGGACCGGAGATGAGGAGGAAAGAATCGTGCGGGCGGTCAAGACCGTGAGTACCAAATTCAATGGGGACCGCGGAGGTCATCTCATGGAATATGGCATGGCGCCACCAGTGTACGATCGCATCGTTCAACAACTTGGAGGCGAAAAACCCGAGACGGACGTATTTGCTTCCCGGGATGCCCCGCAGCTAAGGAGGTGCACGAGGCATTGGCACATGGGTGACTCTGCGTGGTCAAAGCATTGGGGATCGAAGGAGTGGGGGCCCATGTACTGGCATGGTGCTCAAGAAGACACCAGACGTACGGTGAACAAGATTGTTGCTAGTAGAGCAATGGGTATCCTTGTCGTGACTGGCATAAGATCCAGCCCATGTCCGGTGGAGGATCTTAAACCGACTTTGGATTCCATTACCGTCAGCGAGATGCAATTTGGACCTGGGGAGCAGTTGTTCATCGACGCCAAGGGTATACCAATGCCTGCCCTGGGACAAGCATGGAGTACCAAGGCTTTCTTGGTTGATGGTTCACAATGCCAATCCACTGGTGATGAAGTGTTTATCAGGAGGGTAGAGGCCGTACCAATGAGGGTCATGTTTGAAGAAAAGAGTGACCCTACGGAGAGTGTTGACGTACTCTCTCACTCGGAGATCGACCGGGTTGTCGCCTACATGCGGATGGGTATGCATGACCGAGTGGCTGCTAGGAAGGAGCGAGCCCAGGCCAAGTCACCCGATTGGTGGGACGACCGGGAGTTGGTCACTGGGAAGTTGGAGAAGGATGAGTTCTTGGCAAGAGTTATGGACCATTTGGCCGACCAATACGATGGTTCCATAGGGTCCGACCCTCCGACATGGGGTTTTCCAAGAGTGGGTGACAAATTTCACGAATTCCAGCCCGTGGCCCGAATTTTTCTAAGGTTATCGGTGGGAACGGCCGCCCACGTCGATGAACAGGGCATATCGGACGCGGGGATGTCGGACGTGGATCCACAAGAGGCATACACCGCCGTGAAGTCAGTAGTTTCAATACCCCGGCAAGCGGCGGAAGAAGCCAAGGAGAACCCAAAGGTAGCGGAGCTCAAGGATAGACTTATTGAAGCCTTTCAGCGGCTATTTAGTGGAGTTGCCAACAAGAATCCTCCGGATTGCGGGAAATTTGGTACGGCCAAGATCAAGCTGAAACCAAACCCGAAAATTTATCGTCAGCGGGAATATCAACTCCAAGGGGAATCAGCGGAAGCGATGAAGAAGCTCTTTTTTTTTTGTTTTGAAACACAGCAAATTCAACAAAGTGAGCGGCCTAATCACGGGCATAGCGTTCGTGACGAGCCGAAGTTCATCGAAGGACAGCCGCTCTATGTACATAGGAGGTCATGCACGCCGACGGTCCCCGTTCACCACTTGGAGCTTTACCCACCTAGCCCCTCACTTCATCAAACTAATTACCAGCTGCAAGACTGATTATCATACAGGTACCCTTGGGTGCAGAAGCAACGAGCCGACCTGTCCCTATGGGTAAGGGTGATTAGTTTTCGAAGCCAAGAATACACGGCTAGTCGTGAGGTGCGACACGGACGCGGTCTGCCATCCTTAGGGCCATGAGCCTTCCTAGGTGGGACCGTGTCTGCCATGCTTAGCCTCAGGGTGACGTGCAAGGATCAGCGTGGTCGGGGATACCATCTACCGTCCACAGGGCCTCGCAGCCTACCGTGGCGGGACGGTATCTGGCCCAATCCGCTCGCTAGTCCATGTACCCTTGGACGGGACGGAGAGGAAGCAAAAAAGAAAAGGGGGGGGATGGGATGTACGTGCATGGTTTCAGGCTGGGGGGGGGGTCTGTAACCAGCCCTGACGTGAAAGGGGTCGGTGGTCGCAAAGGCATTCTGGGGGGCCACACAACACGTAAAAATGTTTTTTCCCGGGGCCGTCAATTATGCATTCATTTTCCGGGCAGGGGGGGGAGGGGGGGGGGCTGTGTCTGGCTCCAGCGGGGGGATGTAGATATCAAGTCACAGGCCGGGGGCTTCCACTCAAGTAATTCTCTACTGGGGCTGTCAGCAGTTTATTTGTCTGGGATGGGGGAGGGCGTGTGGGCACTGGTTGGGGGGGAATAGCCCTGCGTCACAGACCTGCATGCTCGTAGTTTTACTTGGATAAATCGCTTTCCAAAGCGCAAGATGCGAAATTCTGAGACATAAGACCCTGCCTTCGTCACTGCGGGCGACCTGATCATTATGGACTGATGATTTGACTGCAACGTCCCTTCAGTCCACTTTCAGGCATCGTTTCATCATCTGGCGTCGACACAGGCAGTAACCTGGGTGTAAATACAGGCATCAACCCTCTGAACTTCCCTGCAGAGTTGACTGGGACAGGCATCAAAATTCCATCTGGACTGAGTAGGCATCATCTCATCATCTGGCGTGGACCCAGGCAATGAAATGAGTGTAACGACAGTCATCAATCCTCTGAACTCCCCTGCAGATGTACACATTTACCCCATCTCCTCATCTTTTTTGACACAGGCAGTACACCGGGTGAAACGACAGGCATCAACCCTCTGAGCTGCCCGCAGACGTGCAAGTGTGACCCGGAGCCAGATCGGCATTGATGGCTGGGACAGACACGAGGGGGGGGGGGGGGGCTGTCGGAGTGTGCATGGACTGGGACAGGCATCAACCCTCTGACCTGCCCTGCAGATGTTCACGTATGACTCTGAGCCAGGATTGAGGCAAGGACAGTCACGAGGGGGGGGGGGGGGGGCTTTCCGGGGTTGCATTGACTGGGACAGGCATCAAACTTCATCTGGAAAGACGGTACGCTTTTACGTCCATTCAGGGGGCAAGCGCGGAGCTGGCGATCTGGATGGACTGCAACGCCCCTGTGATACAGGCAACAAATTGGACGTAACGACAGTCACCAACCCACTTGCAGCTCTAGCTTTGAGACAAAAGACTGGGTGTAACAACAGGCACCAAATCCCTGGACCTTTAGTAATCATCGCTGGGCACCGACTCGCCACTGAATCCTCAAGTGCTCTGACTCGGTGCTCACCACAGATACCCGCAGAGGCATCAAGGACGACCCCAGGAAACCGGCAGGTTTGACTCTGAGCCAGGATTGATGGCTAGGACGGTCAAGGGGGGGGGGGGGGGGGGGCTGTTGAAGTGTGCATTGACTGGGACAGGCATCAAACTTCATCTGGAAAGATGGTACACTTTCACGTTCCCCAGGGGGCAAGCGCAGAGCTGGCGATCTGGATGGACTGCAACGCCACTGTGATACAGGCAACAAATTGGACGTAACGACAGTCACCAACCCACTTGCAGTTCTGGTTTTGAGACAACAGACTGGGTGTAACAACAGGCATCAAATCTCTGGACCCTTAGTAATCATCGCTGGGCACCGACTCGCCACTGAATCTTCAGGTGCTCTGACTCGGTGCTCACCACAGATATCCGCAGAGGCATCAGGGACGACCCCAGGAAACCGGCAGGTAAGCGGCGATGGCATCAGATGACAGCAGTGATGACAACAGGGGGACAGCGAGCGCACTGACGAAAGCGGCAGCGATTGAGCAGCAGCATTCGCGATCAACTCGGCTCAGAAAAAAAAAAGGTGGAGCGCGTCAAGACTACAGTCCGCAGGATCAGGGCCCGGACCTCCAGGTGACCCATAACGCGCTGTCAGAGGACCATGCCTGCGGAAACAATAAATGACTCAAGGGGATTGTTATAGCACGCACAAGGCTGATTGTCCACTGGACCAAGGGTTGACTCTTGACGGAGATGTCGGCGAATTGACCATTGGCGCAGGAGGAATTGCGGGCGCGTAAATGCACTGCAGGCAAAGAAAACAAGAAGGCAATCATGATCAGTGTGCGGGCAGGACCCGAATCTGCCAATAAGCATGGGACTCTGGGTCCGTCTGTCCGTTGGTTGGACCTAAGCCGAAGCCTGGGTCTAGCAACCTACAGGGGCCCTAGTCTATCCCGGAGAGGCATCCTGGGACCGGGGCCTATCCATCCTGACCAGGGCAACACCTTTTCTACGCATCCCACATACCTAACCTCGGAAGGTGAAGCTGAACCGTTCTCCTTGAACATCCCCGTCCAGAATGCCATGATTCCAGTCATATCTCATTTTGTCCCGCAATACCAACAGGCTTCTACGTGGGAGTGGGAGTTGCAGTTCAGGACCGTCACCCCGCTTGGCCTCTTGGAACCGCATGACCGTGGGGGAACCCAGCGAGAGGGAACACACAGTACGTCCAAACAGGTGCAGGTCATTATGGGGCCTAATGCCCCTCCCTCTCAGGTATCCGTTGATGATAGTCTGAGTTAGTTTTTGTTCCAGCATTTCCTGAATGTCTTCAACGAGCCGGAGGATGAGCACAGGCAGGGAGTCGTGCATATCCACCAGAGGCCACACCTCCCGTGGGTCATGTACAAACAAAAGTCCGTACTGCCTTTCATACCGACCTGTCTGGTTGTTGAAATGCGTGATCTCTTTCCCCAGTTGGATGAGTTTAGCTTCGAGATCCCTGTCAACGTAGTCCAGAATCAGGTGAACACTAGGGGAGTAGTCAGGGAGGGGTGGGAATAGGGGTTTCGCTGACACTAAGGGATACGTTTGGCGGGGTGGGGACGCAGGTACCGAGTGAAGTGACGTGTGGTAAGCGTAGGGAGGTGGCAGGGCGGGGGGCGGGGGTATATCCGACTGAGGCTTGAGGGGCGGGACGGCGCGCAGGTGACACGGACAGTGTGGGACTACGTGAACTGCAGGACACGGACGAACTGGTCCGAGTGTACTGGTCAGAACCAATATCTGACGCTGTGCCATCAGACGAGCTGATGGGTGCATGATCTGAGGCGTCCTCTTTGTCTTTCCCTCCAAGGGAGCTTTTGAAGGCTTTGCCGGCTTTGTGAGCATTTCGCCCTCTCCGGTTTCTATCTCTCTTCGGCATTGTGCTATACTATGGAGTGCAAGGGGACAAGGCATACACGCAACGGAGCGAAAACAACATAAATTGTCTCACTTCAATGTGTCAGGCAGGGGTCCCCGCGCGCTATGTTCACGCCAGTTCGCAATGCTATAGGGATCAGGTCTGCGTGACGTAGGGTGGGTGCCACCTGTTATTGTCTCCAATGCTACGGTGACGTTATCCACTACCTGCCTTTGAAACAGTTTGATACTAGCACGCGCAGTTACAAATCCTAGCCTGTGCCTGAGGTGTGCATACAAAGACGTCGGGATGCACAGCCTGGCAGCTATCCTTCGTTCTTGGCGGTGAGCCGACTGGCTCCATGCTCTCACAATACCGGGATTAGGCGAGGCAGAATACCACGATTGCACCAAGGGATGCTTATCATGGCAATACGTAAGGTACCCATGAACGGACGTGTTATGTCGGTTCCCACATGACGTACACTCCTGCTTGGGTGGGTCATCTTTCCAAAAAGTGGCATAGTGCTGGAGTCCCATCCTTTGCTGCAGACCAAATATCCACTTATGCCAGCCTACACGGTTCCAACGAAGGGGCACGAAGGACAGTGGGTGGAACCCCTCATGTCTGTGAGTCGGCGTCTGACTTCTGGCCCATACCTTGTGGGGGGGTAGGACTCGTTCACCCAAGACAACTAGATCCCATGGTCCTGTTGACTTGGTGGCAGGCGGGGCGGGCAGCTGTGTGGCAATTTTCGCAAAATAGTCCGCAGTCTCATTATGTTCTTCCCCAGAATGGCCTTCTACCCAGACCACACTTTGATTCCTGGCACTAAGGGAATCCCGTACCGCCAACACCCAATAAGCTTCCTTCATTGGCCTACGTTCAGATAGTACCGCAGATATGGCCCCTTGGCAGTCCACTCTGATTACCGAGTTGTGGGGGCCAAAGTGGGATCCCAACAGTATGCCCAGTAACTCAGCCTTGTAGTTACATGGGAATCCACATGCATGGCACACATACACCGTGCCATTGGGCGCCACAGCCGAGGCTTCTGCGCTTGGTGGCTGCCCTATCTTGCTGCCATCAGTATATACCATTCCTTCAGGGGGGGAGTATTTGGTGTTAGTGATTTCATATACGTCCAGACCAAGGACGTGCTGAGGGCCTCGACTTTGGGGAAGGAGGCGTTTTGCCTGAAAGTAAACATCCAGTGGCCTCTGAGGTGGTGCAGACACAGGTTTGAGGTGTGCCACTGCGGTTTGCTAGACCATTCTGGGCGCTAATGGGAGGGATGCGCCAACCCTGAGACTTGTTATGTATGGATGTTTATGGATAACGTCAAATGCACGGGTAGGTTGTACAACGGGGAGGTATGGAACCCCCAGACCTATCTTGCGATGACTGTAAATTGTCTTATCGGCGACGTGTGGGCGCAGGCCCTTCACAGCAAGCACAAAGGATTTCATTAAGGCATCGAGGCGTTACAATTGTTCGATTGTCAAGCGCAGGCATTCCGCTCGGTACAGCAAACGTGCGATCACCATGGTAGAGAGGATAGCCACGCGGTCCAATGTGGGTATAGGGTGCGCGTTAGGCTCACCGAGTTGCTCTTTGACTTCAGATAAGAGGACGTCATATGCAGTAGCCTGTGGCAGTCCCCTGGTGATGGGATGCCCAAGATGCATTTGTTGGTCCACCTGTTTGAATATTGACGTGGATATCTTCGCCCATGGTGGTGGCTGCTGGCAAGTGTTTATTTCATAGCAACCCCCGGCCCCCTCGTTTTTTAATACTCAGGGCAGGTTCTGGGTGGTGGTACGTTGGTAGGCTCGGGGGAGAACAACATTCCTGGACCAGCAAACATTCTGATTTCGTGACGTTCAACTGGCACCCAATTTTCCCCACCGCACCCTGGACAGTTTCCGCTGTTCTTTGTGTTTGTCTTCTTGGCACGACCACAGTGATCTCGTCTACAAAGGCTACAAAACTCAAGTGAGCAAGGTCCAGATGACAGTGGGCGATGTTGAACACTACAACAAAGAACAAGCAAGACACCGGGCAGCCCTGTCGAATACCATGCGTTGTGTCGATTCCTGTTTCTTCCGTCCCCCGCAGGGTGGTGGTCCCCTTCTGCAAAACCGATTGAATAATTCGCAGTAGTGGCAGGGGGATCCCCAACTTATCTAGGGTTTGGATGATCAGTAACTTTGGAGGCGAGTCAAACGCATGTTACGAGTCAAAGCTGAGCAAGCATTCTACATCACATGTAGCCTCAATCATGTCCATCAAGCTCAGTGTTGCACGGGCAGGGGATACACCGCGCCGTCCACCATATTGGTGTGGGCGGAGCCATGTCACTAACATGGGGTATATTTTTGCATGCACCCAACGCATGATCAGACGATATATGCTATTGGACATTGTCATTGGCCTCCACCGGTCTGGGTCCTGCCATTCACCTTTACCTTTGCACAGGCAGACTGTTTGGGAATGCATGAAGGTGGTGGGCATATCTCCTTGGGCATAGCAGATGCGGATCATGTCACCAATTTTCCGGAAGGTGGTATCAGGGAGCTGCGCCAACAAGTATGGGGGTATCCCATCAGGTCCAGGATATTTCCGACGGGTCGCTCTAGCAAACGTCCCTAGTTCCTCATCTGTTGGCGGGTCCGGTGGCTCGAGCCTATCTCTACGTGGTACTGCATTCAGCGCATCCTGGCTCCATGGGTTGTTGCGTTCAAGTTTGCGTCGGATGCCTCGTCCCGGCACGGGTAATGTGGACTGGGTGGCAGGCGATAAAAGGGAACTTTTAACCCTTTTGTAAAACGTTTTAGATCTGTGGCGGCATTGCCTAGATAAAGTCCTTATTAGTTCTGTCCATTCCTGATGGGGGTCATGTGTTTTGCGGGGAGGCTCTCCTTTCTCTGCATTCACTTTATTCATTTAGTCGAGCATTTTTTCCTTTAAGGTCGCATAACAAGGTTCAACATCACTGTAGGCATGCGCGCTGGGCAGCGATGGCGTAGCCTCATCCATCAATTGCCTGTATCTCTTCAGATCACGTCGGTTCCACATTCCACACCGGGGTGGTGGCACTTCTTTTTTACCCCAATCGTGCAGTGTGACCACCACAAGGTCATGGTCCTGAGCTCTAGGTACGCCTGAGAAATCACACACCTTTGCCGAAGAGGGTGTGAACAACGACAGGAAGGTCTTAGAGGCATATATCATGTCTATGTAAGATTGTGTGCCTCGGTAGCGGCGGCATCTGGTGTAGGGAGGGTCGGGGTGGAAAGTACATAGCAGATCCGTCATTGCACCCGTTTTTTCAACACCAACTAGCCAAGGCCAGATGTTACTGGTCAAAGTACATGCATCCGAAGCACGTGTGGTGGCATTGTAGTCGCCTGATACAAGGCCACCCCGCCTAATTATTTGGTGTAGGTGAGGTATGCATGTTGCACGAGTGCGTTTATGATGAGGGCCATATTAGCAAGCAAAAGTAACTAATCCAATTAAAGGGTCAGGGTGAACGGGAAGATCCACCGAAATCAGGTGGCCATGTACATATTCCTTCATAATCGGGAGAGAGGGGCACAAAGACGTGTGAATCATGATCGCAACAGCCCCTACTCCTCTGCCAGTGGATGACACTAGGTGGTAACCCCACCTACGGCACAACCTTTGGAAGTCAGTGACATGGGAGGTGGCGGAGGGTCGGAATTCTTGCAAGTTGAGCACTTGGGGGAGGGGGTTGAACCCGGTCATAAATTGGTGAAAACGGTCGGGGGTGACATCCACACCGTGAATATTGTATGTAGCGACGGAAAATTTGTCGTACAATGGTGGCAATACCGTATGTTTAATGGCGGTGTTTGTTGGGCAGTGGGTGTGGCCTTGTTGGTTTAACCCTAGGGCATGCACGAAATCCAGGCTGACTCAAACCGAAAATGCTTGCCTCAGGCTCTCCGGCCCAATCAGTTGCCACTCGCAGTGGCTAATAGTACTTCGATACTGCACATGTGTTCCGCTGCCTCCCCGCAGGGGACCCCACCTTACCCTACACGTTCATACACACTCTACACTCGCATGCGGCGGGTCTCATGTCATTCTCGAATCAAGCACGTAACATACAGGACCGCTTGTCTCATCCCTTGCACTGTCGCCGCAGGGGGGGGGGTGGGTGGGGTACAGTCGTACGGGTGCCCACGACCCCCTCCCATGTGGTTGTTGTGGGGGGCTGACATGGTCACTCAGCAAAACAACGCTGTGCCTCAGCCCCGGTCGCCGTGAAAAAGCGGCCGGGGGTGGGGGGGAGGGAAACGAACGAACAAATGCCTAATGTAGATGTATTAAGTTAAACTAGCGTTTTGAGCAAGCTCAAAACACGAGTTTAACCCTAGGGCATGCACGAAATCCAGGCTGACTCAAACCGAAAATGCTTGCCTCAGGCTCTCCGGTTAACTTTACCCTACAGACGTCTTTCACCCGAAGCTCGATGACCCACAGACATCAAACATAGGCCAATCCCTGGACCCAACACAAATCCGGGTATCGCTGGATCACATACCACCTGTTCCACGCATCCTCTTCCGCCCGAAAAAGACTGCCCTCAAAATCAGCGTCTACCCGGCTCATGGGATCAGCCGGGTGCAGAATGGACGGCACCCATATCAGCTTAGCAATCAGGCCACAATTATGCAAAACCCACGTAAGCGCGCGTAACACACGCAATTGGGTCTTCAGGTAAGACGCCGCACGCAACCGGACCGTCTGTGAAATACCGACCAAGCTGTCTGCAAAAATCGTGACTGTTTTCCAGCCCAGGCGCACCGCCAGCCGAATCGCCCAGGCAATTCCCATGAGCTCGGCTACTTGCTGATTGCACGGCCCCTCCGGACACAGCCAGGTTCGTACCGCATGCAAGAAAGGCAGCACACCCCCTACTCTATACCGGCGCACGTCCTTTGCCGCATCAACGAAAACCAGATTACCCAAAAAATCAGACGGCGTCGCCTGTCGCTCCTGCAAGCACCACCCTCCCAAATGCCTCACCCTCTCAACTCCGTAGCAGGAAATGGGCCTCCATCTGTGTCCTATACGCGTGATCGCTGTAACCAATCCTTCCAGCACCTTCGAGGGGGTGGCCCCGGCGCGCACAGGTCCGAACCGAGACCAGGCATACACCCCAGCAAGAATCCCAGAAAAACCCTTGCGAGGCCGAAGATGCCACTGCAAGGTTCCCAACAACTTATCCAAACGCTTTTTGGAATAACCACACGTGGCCAATCGAATCCAAGCCACGATAAGCTGCAGGAAGACAAACGGTTGCACCTGGATAAACCGCTCTCGCAAATTTACAACCTTTCCCAGCGCCTGCAGCACCTGCACAGGACTCAGGGTACTTTTAGAACTCACTAAAAATCCTGCCTGCCGAATCCGCACCGCCACCGTCTCCGTCACACCCTCCAACAAATCACGATCGCAAGACAATAATATAAAATCATCTAAATAATGCACCAAATAAACACCCTCCGGCACGATGCCACGGACAACCCTGCCCAGCAACTCCTGGCAGATAAAAGGCGAAAAAGCCCAACCGAAAGGCAACCGGTCTAGTGACACCAGCCCCCCCCCCCCTGCCTGGTATAAAACCTAAAAATTCTGCTGGCCTTTCGTGGTAATTTGAATGACCAAAACGCATTCGATAGATCCACATGTGTCCCGTACAACTCTCTGGAAGGGTCTTGCTCTGCCATCCACCGCCCTATCAACTCCCACGACGCCAAAGAGAACTTTGGGGGTTTCAGAGGCAAGCCTTCGTGTATACCCACACAACTCAGGATCAAAGAACACTTCACGGAATTTTTGGGTATCACAAAGGGGAAGCACGTTGGGGTCATCGAAGGGTCTTCGTCGTGTAAGACACCCGTCCTGCGAATCGCATCGGTCATACCCAGGACTGGCTTCCTCACCCTACCGTTACCCTTGGGCATCTCACGCAGATCAAAAAATTCCATGAACCGCAGAAACCTCGGGGGCACAATCTCGTCCCACTCCCTCTCGGTCATCTGGTAACACCCGACCTCCCCTATGCCTGCCGCCAAGATCTCAGGTGTAACCCTAGCCAGTTTGGGCTTGGGGGAGGTAGAAAGATGATTCAAGGATTCCCAAGCCTCCGGTGAAAGACAACGCATAGCCATGAGACATACAGCCATCGGCTCATCAAGCCTAAAATCCTCACATACACTGGTCAATCGAAGCAAAAAAATCCAGAGCCTGTGCACTAGAAGGGCCTCTGCACAAGCCAGCTTAATAGCCATCCAAACAAAATGCCGAGTTAGCTCGGCCATTATAGTGACAAAAACGCCTCCCTTATAATGTAGCCCCGGACCGAGGCCAACAACACTCTCCAGAACACCCGAAACCTTCATCTCGGACCCCGCTCCCTCATCGCCCAAAACAACGCGTACTCCGCTGTCACTTGATGGGGCCACGGGGTAGAGTCCTGGATCGTTTTCGTTGGGGTCCCGATTCGCCATCGCTCGTCCGGTCTCGCCGTTGAGGTCTCTCCACCCTTCGGGCACCGGCTCCCCGCGCAGAACTTTGCGCCACCTCCAACGCCTCGCCACGCGTCCTCCTTGGTGGCACTGATAAGGCTCGGCCAGCCATCGGTCTCTTCCTGGCTCCTGGGACTCCCTGAACAGCGTGCGCAGAACGCCATGGATCCCGGATTTCCCCGGCCCTGGGCTTGGCCGAGGGCGGCGCTGTGAACTTGAACTCCGCACCATCTCTTGTCGGCTGTTTGCTTGACCCCGCACCTGACTGTTCCGCTTGTTGTCCTGCACGCCGGGGGTCCGGATCGGCACCCCGCTGGGCACCGTCACCCACACTTCTGGCCCCTGCGCCGCCGCCTCGCCCGGAGCCTCTCTTTCCCGCTGCCGCTTGAACAACTCCCGGAGGTTGTCGGACACCTGGACGCTGCACAACACCTTCGTCCGCCGAAACCCCAGAGTCGGAATCGTCCGACGAGCTGCCCAGATCCGCTGCATCAGACCGCGGTTCACCGGCATACCTCTTGCCCTTGAACATGCTTGGTGCTGCCCTCCTTCGTTCGCCACGTCCCCAAACCGGCTTGTTAATTTTTGTCGCGACGTTGACCCTCGTACATGATATCACCCCACACTTTTTGGGGCTCCACAAACAGGGATCTCGGCTCCGTACTCCAAACCTGCGGCAAGCAAAGCGGGGCGACAACATCCTCAGCCCTATATCCCAGGGCGTAGGCCATTGCCGTGGCCGTGGCTGCCCACCGGCCCCACCACTTGAAATGCGGTAGTTCCGGACTTCTCTTCCAGCAAGCCGCTGCACCGCCTCTGCGGAAGCAGTGCCACCTGTGATGAGTCCAAGTCGTTCCGCGCACCAGGTCCGCCAACGACCTTTCCAATTGAGCTGCCCCTGCAGGGAACAAGAGATCATCCCGGGCCAGCCCTCTGTCCTCGGCCCATTCGAGAAGCCACTCCACATAAGGCCGCAGCCACTCCGGCACAGGTCTCCGCTGCCATCCTTCATCCCCGGTCTTGCTATTCCAGAAAACCACGTAGCAACTATCACGAACATCCCCAGCACGAACACTAGCTGCCTCCGCCACTCGCAAAAAGCACACATTATATAATACGAAACCAATGCCATAGCCACCACAGCCCTATCATCTGCTGACTTCGCTGCCTCAACCAAATGCCGTAGCATAACAGGACTAGCATACTCTTGGGCACCAGACTGCGCTCCAGCTTTGGCCAATCTCCAATGGAGCGGCTGGACCACTCCTGCAATCCACTGTAAATCCTCGCACGCACGGACCGCTGATATAATGCCTCTGGCCGCACTCGCACTGCCTCCGTGTTGCACATGCCTCGCAAGCCGGCGCGACAAAATTTCGGGCAACCACCCTTCTTCTCCCAATTCATCCTCGACATCCGCCAATCCCCGAAGATGAGTTGCATACCCTGCCGTTGTGGATGCCTTCCAGCTCCGAATTGCAATACCCACCGGTGTAGTGGGTTCTTCCTCGCGTCGGAGCGAGTCAAACTCCATCGCCAACCACCGGAACGTCGGCCTCTCTTCTCCTGGCGCTGGTATTCCCGTGACGGCGTCCCGGTACCGCCACGGGTTGTTCTTTCATGACCAAAGTGGGCACCTCAAACACCAATGGCGCAAGTTTTCCGTTTTCCCGGCAGCAGCACATCTCCGGCAATCCTCACTCGGCGACGCGTCTACGGGAATCCAATCTCCAGCCTTCGATAACCAATAGGCCACGCCATCTTTGCGCTTGAATTGAATGCTCTTGTAACGCCACGCATCTCCGCCCGCTGCCATAGCCTGCTCAAAGGTCTCCGATGCCCCTTTTGGTCCTGACTTCTCACCATGAGAATACCTTTTGACATAAGCAGAATGCGCAACGTTCAAAACCTTCCAAACCCTGTAAGCCAACGCATCGCCCAAACTCAATTGCTGTCCCTGTCTGCAACCCACGTCGGTAGGTCTACATGGATTCGGCACCGCAGCAACATAATTTTTTAAGACCTCAGACATATCTTTCATCCAAACCGTCACGCGCTCCTTTTTCAGAAATCGCTCAATTTCTTCCAAACTCAAATCCGGGATCATTTCCTCTTTGCGCTTCTCAATTTCCGTCGCCGCCAATTGTGATCGCAATTTCTCCATCTCGGCATCTTGCTTGCGCAACATCATTTTCAGTTCGGCTAACTCCTTTATATCCGGGGCATGGGCCCGAGGATATCCGCAGATATCCGGGGCATATGACCCGGGATACAGCAGCGGTGATATCCTGGGTCATATGCCCCGGATATCTGCTGATATCCCTGGGGCATGTAGGAAATCATCAAATTTGTAGATTAATCACCGCGAACAACAGAATCACCGAGGGTTGTGACCAATCAATGAAACCGCCTTTCCGAGGCGGTTCCAATGAGCTCAGGAAGAGAAGGCCTCTAATAGTGCCACTTTGTCACCAAAGCGTGAGGTCGTGTGTGTTAGCCTCAGTCGAGTCAAAGTAGAGAAGAAACGGAGGGATAGGACACCTTCTCCATCCTCTCCGAAGATCGTCATTGATCTAACAGCGGAGGAGGAGTATGCCACCTTCCCTCTCACACCATTGAGTGAGAAAGAACCTTCTATATATGTGCTCAATGAGAAAGAGAGCATTGTATATGAACGTGAGATGTACCGTTCTCGTGCATGGGCTGCCCCAGCAGCACCTGCCAAGGCCCCAGTAAGTCAAGATTTGTCCAGTATTCCATCTCCTTTTGCCCAGGCTGCATTTGAAGAGCAACCCAAAAAAAAGGTGAAAAAGGAAGTGCAGGTGAAAAAGGAAATGCTACGTTACCGTTGTGATTATGCCATTAAGAAGAATGCAGTTGCTGTCCAACGATCGTGTGACATTTGCCATGCTGTGTGCCATATGTCTTGTGCCAAGCTCAGGTTTCCTCCGAAGTTTGGTTCCTGGGCCTGCGAATCTTGTGTCAGAGACATGATTGGCTCCCAATAGACCATCAATATGTGCCTATATTCCATGTTTGTAGAGAGCTTACTTGTAGCACCATGAGAGAAAGTGTGTCTCGGATTTGTTCCACTTGAAGTGTTGAGGCATCAAGGGCGAGGGAAGGGTTGCGCGCAAGGATCCCGGGTCATATGCCCCGGATATCTGCGGATATCCTCGGGCCCTAATGCCCCGGATATAAGAATTGGGCCTAATGACCCGGATATCTGCGCTGTATCCCGGGGCATATGCCCCGGATATCTCCCTACGGTCGATATCCGGGGCATATGCCCCGGGATACAGCGCAGATATCCGGGTCATAGGCCCAATTTTTGTATAGTAACTACGAAGCCAAGGGACATTCGCCAACTTGCTTCGGAATGCAGCCAAATCATGGCGGGTGTCTATTATGTTGTTACACTGGCTACCTAGGGATTTTTTCCTCCTTTTTGGTGTAAATGGAAACTTTTTACCCTGAAAAACCCCGGGTTTCATGCCCCTCTCGTGCTGAAAACACTCCTACACGGTGAAAAAGTCCCAAAGTTGGCTTCCCGGGCCTTGGCTGGCCCAAATTCGCAAGTTGGCGCGCGCCAACTCCGGAGTTGGCGCGCCAAATCCGGACTTGGCGCGCCAAAACTGTCAAGTTGGCGCGCCAAAACTGTCAAGTTGGCGCACGCCAAGTGTCCCCCCACCGATCCAACTGTTGGGCGCGCGCGACTGGGCTGTTGGCGCGCGCGATAGCCGGACTTGGCGCGCGCCAACTTGACAGTTTTGGCGCGCCAAGTCCGGATTTGGCGCGCCAACTCCGGACTTTTGGCGCGCCAACTTGCGACTTGGCGCGCCAACTTGTGAAAAAACTTTGACTTGGCTTCCAAAAAGTTGGCTTCGACCCAAAAAACCGACGTATTGCAACATAACAACAAAGCAACGCAACCATAAGCTGTAAAATATAGATAGTTCCTCACGTTTCATGCACAAGGCGTAGCAACAACGCAGTGCACAAGTACAAGCAAGTTGAATGCTCTCGACATGGAGTTGACCAGGAGTTGGCGAATGTACAGTATCTGGGGTTGGCTTCGTAGTTACATTTGCCGTGTCGGAACCCACCGCCGAATCATCCGAAACCACAACGATATCCTCTTGCATACCACTGCTTCCATTGAGACCGGACATGGCAAATGAGAAACAAACGGACAAATGCCTAATGTAGATGTATTAAGTTAAACTAGCGTTTTGAGCAAGCTCAAAACACGAGTTGAGTGTGGAGGCGTGGTGTGCTCACTCACGTCAATGTCTATCGTTACATCGTCGGGGTAGTAGGTGTTACGTTGTGTCTCCTGTTCATCGTGAATACCGCGTATTCTGGCGGATCTCCGTGGTGGATCCACGTGCGTCAAATCATGTACCGGGGTGAGTACACGTTTTTCTTGAGGGAGGGCAGTCAGGGGGGCTGTGTCTTCATGGGGGGTGTGTACAACAGATGTGGGTAATAGAGTGCGTACCTGATCCATAATCCTGGAGAGTGTTCCTCTCACGCTTGGGCGGCTAGGCTCAGGCGCGTAGCTACAATCGGGGATATTTATGCGAGTGTTTGGGCATGAGTTAGTGTCATCAGCACCCGGATGCACACTACATTCTTGGCTAGCTATCTCCGCTGTAGCACTCGCATCATTGAGCCTATCAATCCTTCTTGGGTCCCTTGGACCGGGGGCGAAACCCTTTTCCTTTTCCTTCCTTTGTCTTCTTGGGGGCAGGGTACGGGGACACACGTGCATTTACCGGCCCCACTTCCGGAGCACTGGGTGTAGGATCCATTTCATGCAAAGCGGGCATGGAGTAAAGAGGTTCTGGGATGCAGCGTTCTAGGGCGTGGTGCGGAACCCCTAGTTAGAACGCAATTTCTGGAACACCCACCTACCCTCAATTTTGGGGCAAACCACCTAAAAAAATGGATTCAGCACCCTCAAAAACCCCCCATCCCCTTTCTTTCCCCACATAACCCGCATCATGGGGGTGGTTTTTGGGGGGGGGGTCAAAGAGTTAGAGCACAGTTAGAACAGAGTTAGAACGCAGTTAGAGCACCTTGCTCTAACTAGTTATCGCGCTAGTTATCGCGCGATAACTCAGTTATCGCGCAGTTATCGCGGGTAGTTATCGCGCACCCCTCCTCCCTCCCTCCCTAGGACAAACAACACAAAACACTTGGCACAAAGCATCTGTGGTCGTTTTTCATACAAAGTCATCAATGTCTGTGGCCTTGGCTGCCTCCAGTCCCAAAAGCCCTTGCTCCAGGGCGTTCATGGACATGCAATGGTGCATGTGGCGGAGGGACATACTTGGCCTCAGCAAAGACCAACCCTTAAAACAATTTTTGAGCCTCCTCTTGTAAGGCCCATGCCGATACTCCGTTGGGATGGAGGAAAACTGAAAAATGTTCCTCCATTTCTCGGCAAAAAAGGTGGAATGTGCCAAGCACCAATGGATCCACCTGGTGGGGGACCAACCTGAGTCTCCCCACGCTTTTGAAAATTTTGTGGTCAACGCACGGTGGCGTTCCACTTGGGTTAGAGTGTACAACTCCCTCACCCTCCAAAGCTCATACAAACCCTCAATGCATTTCACCATGACATGCACAACAACCCATAACATAGGTCCCCCAGGGGTCCTCACTGTGGGGACATGCTCTTTGAGGCATTCCACAAATTGCCTTTGGAAGGGGGGGGAGGTTAGGAAAACTTTGGTGCTGGTTAGATCGAAATCTTTTTCTGTGGCCCTCGAGGCCGAAGGGAGGCGTTCCCTAAGAGGGATGCCTGCGGTCTCATCCTTGAGGGCTTGTTTGAAGGCCTGCAAAGCTGCAAGAGCTTGGGCCTTACCAGGGGTACTAGGGGGGAGGGCCTGGAGGGTGGTCTCAATGCGCTTTGCAATGCCGTTTAGGATGCGGCATGCTGCATGTTGGTAGTCCCCCGGCCGCCTATCAGGGGTCACACTTCTCAAGAATGACCCCCATCTTGAGGTGGACTCCACCCCCATTTGCTCAACAATCCCATTGGGGTCTTTGCACAACCAACACTTAGACCCAGCCCCCCCCATTGCTTGCATCCCCTTCCCATCCCCTGTCAAAATGACAGTGCAAGTCAAAAATTGGTTTTGAAAGAGGACAACGTCCTCTTCCACATCCCTCACCTCTTGGTTGAGGTTGGCGGAGATGTCAAGGCTTCTCAAAAAAGCCTGTTCATCCCCGCCATCCATGCAAAACCATGAGGCCCATAGCTTCACCTTCGAAGCATATTTTGCCCCCCCCCATACATTAACCCATACATCCGCACGGGTGGAGGATGCCTTCCACAAGGAAGTCGCATCAACTGAAATAACAATAATGGCAACGCCACTAGGGGGGGGTTTCCCAATAACTCGGGCCATAGATATTGCATTTTGCACAATTGATTGCAAAGGCACATGGGCAGCTGCCCTATTGCGGCCTGTGGTAGACTTTACAATGGTGGTTTGGGGAAAGTAGGGCATGATCCGTTGCCGAACGGTCCTTAGGTCCCGTTGTGTGCAACGGCGGGGCATTCGCAAAAGGGCCCGTTGGGAGAGATGCATGCTGCATGCCATGCGTAGCATGCTCAGGGCCTCATGCTCCTGAGCTGTTAATGCAAGATGGCCGCCAAGTGGGCCAGACAGGGCAGTGCACGCCCCACCACTTAAACAAACTTCGCCTTTGGTGTTGGTGCCACACACGACGTCTGGGTCACCCAATAGAACTCGCACCAGCCGCTGAACCGCCTTCAAACGCCGCCGCCGGGCCTTGGGGCACTGCAGATCGGTGTACCGCCGCAGGTTGGCTGTGTTGAGAGCCCGCAGGGCCTCATTGACAGCATTGTCCATGAAGAATAAGAGGACCTGGGCGCGAAATGAGGGAGGGTTTTGAAGCAAGGGCCCAAAAAACACACGCGATAACCCACGCGATAACCCCCGCGATAACTAGGTTATCGCGCGATAACCCCCCGCGATAACCCCCCGCGATAACTAGTTAGAGCGCGATAACCCCCCGCGATAACTAGTTAGAGCACCCAGTTAGAGCGCGATAACCCCCGCGATAACTAGTTAGAGCAGGGGTTAGTGCGCACTAACTGGTGGTGTTAGAGCAAGCGTTGGGCACCCTAAAACCTTCACAAACGTTGATTTTGCACCCAGGAAACCTTGGAGATGTCAACAATGTGCAGGCACGGGGTACATGGCGCCACAATCACAAATTCAAATCAGTCACACAGTCTTTTGGATGATTTGGATAGGGTGCCTCTCAAATGTTCCGGGCTAGACAGTAATAGAAATAGTGAACAATAATCGAATCAGCTGGAGGGGTTAGAGGACCCTAAAACCCATGGACAGCAGCTGCTGCCGCCACACAGGCGTGCAGTGCAGAACCCCCCCCGCACTATAAAAAATCACGCTCCATCGCTCGCCCTCCCATGACAATGGAGCGTGTAGTGCCCTGGTGTTGAACAACACCGGGGCTTGGGGGGTGGCGGTGCATGCCCAACCCTCCACCGCCCTACCCTTGCACACACGGGTGTGCCGCTTTTTTTCCCTCAAGGAGGGATTCAGCAGGCCACCACTCTCCACCCAAAACTCACCCCCCGTGAAAGACCCCACACACACAATAAGCGCCATGGGCGCCCCATCCCGCAAATGGGAGTGGAGGCCCATGGTGTCCGTCCCTTGGGGGCGAACAATTTGGATGCTACACCATGTGAACCATGGTGGAGCATTGGAGGTGCAATACCCATTGAGGTCTGCTACCAAGGGGGTGAGGGCAGGCCTGAGGGTAGCAGCGGCCATGTGGGTCGCCCTAAAATTAGAGGGGTTGGGGTTTCCACTTCCCACGAGGCCAAAGTGGCACATGTCCACTTGGGCCCCATATCGCTCCTCCCCACGAAAAATGCCCTTGGGCAACCCCCTGAGCAAATCCACTAGTCATTGGCTCCCACTCCTACTCCCGCTACCCTGACTCTGCAACCCTTGCGGCGCCAGCCCCTGCTGGGCCTGCTGCGCCCCGAAGGAGGCACAGAGGGTGGAGGTGAGGCTGCGCACCTGCGCCTCAGCCACCCCCAAGCGCTGCCCAAGGTCATCCCCCCTCCTCCGCTGCCCCTCCACCTCCACCCTAAGCTGGGCCACCTCCACCTCCGCCTTCCGCCTCCCCTCCTGGGCCTCCCTCAGGGCCTCCCTCATCGCCTCCACCTCCTCCCCCCTCTTGGCGGCCAGGTTGAGGGCCTGGTCCAGGGCACGCTGGGTGTTGCCCTGGGCCTTTTCGGCCTTTGCCAAGGCCGACCTGTGGTCGGCCGACCGACCCTTGGCCAGTGCGGCCTCGACCCCCGTGGCGGCCGCCTGCTCCACCAAAACCTGGCAAGCGTCCGTCACGTGGGTGGCCACACTGGCCCCCAAGGCCTCCACGTCCAGGGCCTCATGGGGGGGCTGGGCTGCCGCCACCTTTGCCACCTTCGATGGCTTGGGGGAGGGCTTGGGGGCGGGGGTTTGGCCCTTACCCCTAAGGGGGGGGGGGGCATCCGGCTCAACCACCACCACGTCTGGTCCCCGCTTCGTCTGGCCTTTTCCCGGCCTTCCCCCCTTGGGTGCATACTGCCGAATCCATTCGGCAGTGGCGTCCCCCACAGAAGGGGGGGGGTCATACCCACCAACCTGGTGGATGTCCCCCCCCCTGTGCAGCTTCTGCCACACTTCCCTCCCCGTATACTCCCCCTCCCACAAAAAACACACCCTCAAAAGGAAATAAGATTTCCTTTGGGGGGGGTCGCTCATCCCAAACAAACACAAAAAAGCCGCAACCGTTTCCCCCTCTGCGGCTTGCGGCCACTTGGCCGTTTCCCCCCCAACCCACACATAGGAGGGGAGGGTGAGGTTGGTCTTCCTCTCCACCCCCCCCTCCTTCTCTGTGATGGTGACCTGCCGGTACCATCCCGTCCCCCCCATCCTGCAGGCCTCATCCCCAGGCTCCCCAAACCGCCACGACGCCCCCTCCGGCAGCCTCTTCTCCCCCTCCAGCTCCAACCGGGCCGCCACCGGCTTGGCGGGCCGTGCCCCCGCTGCTGCTGCCGCTCCGCCCGCTGCGTCGGCTGCCTGGGCGTCGTCCTTGACGAAGATGCGGGGCAGCTGCAAGATGGTGGCCTGAAAAAAACAAAAGAAACAAAAAAAAAACACGCGATAACCCGCGCGATAACCCCCGCGATAACTAGGTTATCGCGCGATAACCACCGCGATAACCCCCCGCGATAACCCCGCGATAACTAGTTAGAACGCGATAACCTAGCGCGATAACTAGTTAGAGCACCTAGTTAGAACGCGATAACCTAGCGCGATAACTAGTTAGAGCAGGGGTTAGAGCAGGGTGTTGTGGGAGGTTTTCACACCTGGTGACATGGACACATGCCTTGGCCCTCCTTCTTGGCGTCGTCCAGCACCAGGCCCAGCCTCCGCAGCCACACGAAGTCCGTGACGGCCGCATACTCCCCCACCTGCCGCCACTCCACCACCTGGGCCACCCCCTCCGCCTCAGGGGCCACCCTTGCCACTCCCCCATACAACCCCCTCCTCACCACCAAAATGGTGCCCGCCGGCACCTTCATCCCAACATGCCCTTGCAGGGTGGGCCAGGGCAGTGCCTCCCCATGGCACACCTTGGCCAAGGGGCACTGATCGGGGTGGCCTGCGACCGCCCCCGCCTCCTCATTAGTGAGGGGGGCAATCACCTCCCTCCCAACCCCCCACCCCGACAACAAAAAATGCCCGGTGGTTGTTCCCACCGGGAGCAAGCACTGAGCAGATTGCTCAATGCTGACCCCATTGGGGTCCACCACCACCTCCTCCTCCTCCCCCCCCTCCACCTCCTCCCCCTCCTGGCATGGCACACAAAGGCCATCTTTGTGGGCGGTGCACAAAATCAGCCGATTGCATCCGTAGCAATTGGCTACCACCTTCCCCCTACACCTAACCGCCCCATCACACTGGACTGTCCTGGCCACCCGGCCACCAGGTGCCCCCAGCTGGGGCCTCTTAATGGACTGGGTCACGTGCAGGTTGGGGAATCGAAGATTCCCCCCCACGGTAAGCTCAATGGCAAAAAATGCCATGAGGCGGGGGTGGGACACCCCCGTGGGGGAGGCCTTGGGAATCCCCGACCCCCTGTGGACATCAAGGGCATTAAAAAAAAAGGCAGTGCCCCTCTTGAATGGCACAGCCCTCTCCACCCAAGGGTCAGGGAACCCCGAACTGCTGGAGGGCACAAAAAGAAAATGTGACCCATCCTCCTCCTCATGATTATGGGTTAGCATAATAAGGCAATTGACAATCAATGTGCCTTCAGGAATGGTGTAGGGGGGGGCGTCGCGATGGAGGTGCTGGGGGGTGTGGTCATAGCTCGAAATTTCGGCCATGTCAAGGATGGTGCAGCTCCATCCAACCCCCCCCACCACAGTCTTCTTCGCCGTCTCAAGCACACGATCTGCCACCCTTTTGAGGACTGGCAGATCATGGAGCTTGTGGGGGTTGTGCCTGTGGTGGTGGGCACCCCCATAGTTGCCGTACAATGTACGGCGGGTCCCAGAATCTTGGGGCCTGCCGACAATGGGGGGGTTCTCATTGAAAATGGGTGCCTTCTCTGAGAGAGGCACCCTATCCAAATCATCCAAAAGACTTTGGAGCTGCACAGCACTCAAAAAATCGTGCTCCAGGAGGTGGTTGACCACCAGCTTCCCCCCCACCGTTTGCACAAGGTCATTGGGGTCCCTATTAAAGGCCCCCAAGGGCTCGGCGGCAACCACCTCCTCCGCCTCCCCAATAAGGGGGGGTGTTGCCCCAAATGGAAAAAGAATCACCCCCTGCCCCGAAACAATGTTGGGAGTGGTGACCCCATACCACTCACGCTCCCACTCCCTTGTGGGGCAAAGGGAGTGCATGGGGAGCTTGTTTTCGGGGTCGTCAGTGCAGACCCGGCGGGTGTTGTGGGTGAGGGGTTGGGGGAACCAACCATCCGACTGCCCCTTCCCCTTACCCGGTCGGATCCTTACCTTCTGGACACTAATCATGAGGGGGTTGTGGGGCTTCTCCTTCCTCCCCCCAGCCCCCACCCCCCCCGCATCCTCCTCCTCCTCCTCCACTTCCTCCACTTCCTCCTCCTCCTGACCCACATAGAGGGTCGTCTTCGTCCCCGCACCCTTCTCGGCATGGGCGGTGACGGACTCCACCACCGCGTCCACATCGTCCGGATGAAGCTGGATCAAAAATCCAGCAACCCCTGGATTTACCTCTAGCAACTCGAAGATGTAGTTGCTGAGAACCAGGGGGTCTCGGTCGTCCGCCATGAAGGGGGACTTATGGACAAGGAGTCCAAAGTCCACACCATGTTCAAAGCGGGTCGCCACAGGGCGCCTCACATTGGCATCACCCATCGTAAACCCCTCAGGACCGCCAAGGCGACGGACCCCAAGGAGCTTTTGATGGTGCTCGCACCAAGCGTGGGCAGCAGCAAGGGCCATTATCAAAGAGTACGAAGGATTTGAGAGCTAAAGCGAAAAAGGGGAAACATAAAATGAAGCGCGATAACCCACGCGATAACCCACGCGATAACTAGTTATCGCGCGATAACCCCCGCGATAACCCCCGCGATAACTAGGTTATCGCGCGATAACCCACGCGATAACTAGTGCTCTAACCCCGTTCTAACCCCGCGATAACTAGTTAGAGCACACAAAGATCAAATCGCAAAAAGTGCAAAACGGGCAATATCGAGCAAACAATACATGGAAGGCACATTGTTGCATCATAGTGCACCCATGTAACATGTGAAATTCCGGGTTCCAACCATATTAACAACACCCAAAATTGGGGGGGTTCCGCACCACGCCCTAGAACGCTGCATCCAATCCACCGCCGTAGGGGATTGTAAGTCTTCTATTTTGGCGTGCCGATGATTCGGTGGAACTGGGGATTGAGATTCTGCGCCATTAGCCCGGTCCCAGTTTTCAGATCGCATAGTAACACTACCCATGGAATGTCGTTTGCTCCCTGCACCCTCACTCATTCGATCTACATCGTGTTTCGCACCATTATGTGTTTGCAAAGCATGCGCGGTAAGGCGCCTCTCGCCTATTAGTTGTTGAGCCGCTGTTATTCTTTCATTGAGGCTCATCATGCAGTACACCGGCCAACGCTTCTCTAGTTCTTCGTCAACTTTGGGATTTCCAGAGGAGAACGTGACTTGGCAACTGGGCAGCGTGGTTTTAGCGCCGATCACGAAACCTACTTGATCTTCATTGGAGAACGTGATCTCGTGGCAGCTTACATGTGCCAGGCTTGGTTTACACAGTATGACCTGACCAAACGTTTGCACAAGGGCGAGCACGGAGGACGTAAGCACGGAAGGCGGATGGAAGGCAAAGACTCTAGGCGGTCGCAACACTTTGGTATCAAAACGCACAGTCGTGAGTTGGTCCAAGCGAATTGCCCGCAAGTGATTAACATTTTCCCCAAGGCGACGCAACAGCTTCAGCTGGTACATCGCTTCGCAATGTGGCCACCACTTTGTATTTATTGTATATTACCATTGAGGAGAAAAGGGCCGCTAGTGAGGTGTTGATTTCTATGGCGGACGGCACATCCAATGCTTGGTCGTTGGTTGGTTTGGGCTGTCCTTTCTCCCATTTAGGAAAATGGTGGATGGCTAACATACGGGAGATATCATCTCCACCTAGTATCCCATATCTTTCCACTTCCGCTAGCGGGATTCGAACTCGGGTTCTTACCGTGCGTGTATAGGTGTTTGTCCGTCGAGCTAGAGGCCGGGAATAAATGCTCCCCAGTGTATTTGCCCCTTATTCCACCGGATCATTGCGTCCATTACTCCCTCACTGTCGCTCGTGTTGCTGTGTGTGTCCCTGTCTCGTGTCTTGCGTCCAAGGTATCTGTAGGGCCTTGTCCCCATTGTATCGCATGTCACGGTCCACGTCCTCGAGTGACGCCAGAGGTCCTTAGCGCGATGTCAAGCGCTTATTCCGACGTAGTGGTATCTTTCCACTTCCGCTAGCGGGATTCGAACTCGGGTTCTTACCGTGCGTGTATAGGTGTTTGTCCGTCGAGCTAGAGGCCGGGAATAAATGCTCCCCAGTGTATTTGCCCCTTATTCCACCGGATCATTGCGTCCATTACTCCCTCACTGTCGCTCGTGTTGCTGTGTGTGTCCCTGTCTCGTGTCTTGCGTCCAAGGTATCTGTAGGGCCTTGTCCCCATTGTATCGCATGTCACGGTCCACGTCCTCGAGTGACGCCAGAGGTCCTTAGCGCGATGTCAAGCGCTTATTCCGACGTAGTGGTATCTTTCCACTTCCGCTAGCGGGATTCGAACTCGGGTTCTTACCGTGCGTGTATAGGTGTTTGTCCGTCGAGCTAGAGGCCGGGAATAAATGCTCCCCAGTGTATTTGCCCCTTATTCCACCGGATCATTGCGTCCATTACTCCCTCACTGTTGCTCGTGTTGCTGTGTGTGTCCCTGTCTCGTGTCTTGCGTCCAAGGTATCTGTAGGGCCTTGTCCCCATTGTATCGCATGTCACGGTCCAGGTCCTCGAGTGACGCCAGAGGTCCTTAGCGCGATGTCAAGCGCTTATTCCGACGTAGTGGTATCTTTCCATACCTGATACCTTTGTCCTTCAACTCATCGTGGTCTAATTCTAAGAGTGACAATATATCATCAGAGACAAACCAATCGACCACTAGAAGCCCGTACTAGCATAGGCATCGGTTCCTCGGGGTAACGCTTGCATAGTGTTTCGTTATATACCGTTGTCCCGTCCTCAAGGCCAAACCCGTTGAGAGTCATTAACAAGCGAAGTGGTGTGGGGGCAACGGTTATGGGGCAATCTAGCGGTACGTGATGAGCCTTTGGGCATGGAACATCATCTAGCTCCTCGTCAACTTCCCTCTTATGCAAGGACAAAATACTTTGTTTCAATGGTGCATAATTCATGCCCGACGACAAACACACAATCATGATATTACGCATATGCACCTTCCCTAGTTGCAACCTACCGGTTTGTTCATTTGTTTTCCATGACAACACATCATCTAGTGTTTGTACTCCCGCAACAAATTGTCTTGTAATCGCAAGTGCTGAATTACGTTCCCAAGACAATTGGTGCTGGGTGTCTAAGGTAGAACGGCGAGCATGCACAACAATGGCAACACGAGTATGCACTGACAAAGTACGTGCTTTTTTCAACAATGTGCTTAGCTATTACATGATGGTGTAAATAGAGGCAATTTTCACACTTTGTTCATCTTCAAATGGTAGTACTTCAGGCACGTGGACTAGTATTGTGGTGCCTACATAAGCATGCACTTCCTCTTGGAAGAATGTACCGTCAGCTATAGTATAGCAGACGGGTCGGATACCAGCATCTTGCATTATGTCACAAGCACATGTGGACCCATCGGTGAGGAGTTCGACCGTCCATTTATTGATCACCCTTGCTATTTCTGTTAGAGCCGCTTTCTCGAGATATTCAACATTCATGTCAACGAAATTTCCATTGGTGTCTCGTTTGTATTCTATTCCAGGAAGTGCATTTAGGGACGTGAGGTTATCATTTTCCATGAGAAATGATTGCAAATCCTTGGGGTTCGGAAGAGTTCTTGCCTCTGCAGGTGCAGGCATCGTCAGAAACGTAATTTCAAGTATTTATCACGTTGCACAGAATTCGGCGTATTTTCGACGAATTAGCGATTGCAGAGTATTGCTAAATAGCTTACAATTTCGTGTTGCTCGATTTGCGCGCGCGCACGCGATTTTGTGCGATGAAGAAGGTCTTGATGGAATTTATTGAGCGTGGTTGGATTGAACCCTCCGATAGTGAGTGGGCAAGCCCGGCCTTCATCGTTGCAAAAAAGGTGAAGGGTGAATGGAGATTGGTTGTCGATTACTGGGGATTGAACGAACAAACCGAGCATGACTCGTACTCGTTACCGCTGATTGACTCCACCCTACAAAAGCAGCAGAAGAAGCGCATCTTCACGGTGTTGGACCTGAAGCACGGCTTCCATCAAATGCCGCTGCATGAGAACTCCAAGTCATGCACAGCGATGTCCACTCCGCTGGGGCCCATGCAGTGGAAGGTAGTTCCCGTGGGAGCCAAGAATGGGAATGCTGCCTTTCAACGCATGATGGAGGATCTCCTACAATCCGTTCAAGATTCTGCCGACCCATTTGTTGATGATATCATTATTGGGTTGGGCACCGAGGACATGACCGACGACGAGCTCATCGAGGCGCATGAGAAGCACTTGCGCCGAGTATTTGGGGTCTTCGACAAGCATAGCATGGTGTGCAAGCCCACAAAGGCCTCACTCTTTGTGAGAGAGTGGATTTTGCTGGACATGTGGTTGGTCACGGGCAACGCCGACCCATGCCCGGGAAATTGGCAGCACTACGCCACTGGGGAAAACCCCAAACCATTAGTGAACTCCGGTCCTTCAAGGGATGTTGCAATTATTATTCGGGATATATACGAATGTATGAGGCTCTCTTGGGGCCTCTCCAGAAGATGCTACAGGTGGGCAAGTTCGATGGTTGCAAGGGGAGCAAGAAAAAATTGGCATGGACAACGGAAGCTGCAGAAGCGTTCGACAAGTTGAAGGAACGACCATTGGGTCAATTGGGTCCCTTCTTGGCGGACCCGAAAAAGGGATTTGTGTTGCGCACGGACGTCTCGGACTATGCCGTGGGGGCGGTCCTCGAGCAAGTCCGGTGCGATGGAACGCATGTCCCGGTGGCCTTTTGGAGTCGACTCCTTGCGGAAGGCCAATGTCGGAGATGGACCGCGAGGGAGAAGGAGACCTATGCCATTGTGTGCGCGCTCCGGAAATGGTCGGGCCACATCGTACTTCAACCCGTGGTGGTATGTACCGATCATCAATCACTTCCGAGTTGGCACAGGGAGCATGTGGATACTCCCTCGGGTCCAGCGGCAAGGCGAGCCCGATGGCACGAGACTTTTGCGAAGTTCGACTTGAGTGTCCCCTATGTCCCCGGGAAGGACAACACTGTAGTACATTGCCTCAGTCGTTGGGCCTATCCCGCGGGCAAGGCTTGGATGGACATATCTAGCCATGGAGACGCCGAGGAAACGCGGGAGGCCAAACGCATCATTGAGCTCGAGAAGGCCATGGAAGAGGGCAACACCAAGTGCTTTGTGGTCATTACATCCAAGGCGGAGCTGAGTCAACGACGGGATGCCCGAGTTCGAGTTCTGATGGAAGAGACTTTGGAGTAATGTCTCATGGCGCCCATTGAGTACGTCGAGTCGGTGCTCATGGAGGATTGGTCGGAGGATTATGCCGCTTCGTAGCATTGGAACAAGTATTGGAACGCCGTGAGTTCCCCCTCGGACGATGAGTGGCCCAAACGCTTGACGGAGGACGGGGATAAGCTCTTCGTCAACGACAAGCTATTGGTGCCGGAAAACCGGGTTGAGGCGTTCATTGACCATTGGCGCAACGCCCAACTTATGCATCCGGGCCGCGACAAGATGCAACGAGATCTCGAATGGAGGTTCGAGTTCCTTCCGGGATACTACGCAATCTTAAATCGTTATTGCAACGATTGTGCTGTGTGTAGGGCCACCAAAAGCCCGAACCACTCCAAGAAAGATGTCCTTGATTAGTGCCCTATAGATTTTGATGAAATTCTGCAGGTTTTTGTTGGTGAATTCCCAAAACCAAAGGAGCAAGTAGAGCAAGAACAGGATGTGGATCGAATCAATAAATAGTTTGAAATCCAGTGGAACACACAAGGGCTGCAGATAGACAAAGCAGGTATAAACACAAAGATTCAATCACAAATGAATAATACAAAAGATTTTATATGAAAACTGGACTGACTCTAGCCTCCAAGATAGCATCAAGCACTTCATGTGCACTCTTTGGGGTGAAATGGTGCCCGTTAGGAATGTGGGGCATAGGTGTCAGCCCAGACACAGAATATGACTTGGCCAAGCAACTGAATTCAGAAACAGTTAGAAAGTAGAACCACAATAAGTGGTAGAAACAATTGAGTATAGGGGTCTTGGGGTGGGAGACCACTAGGCTTAACCTCCAAGGCCTAAAGCACGAAATGCCTATTTTATTTCGGTATATCCTCCATGAAGGATGATACCTCCGCTCAGTTGAGTGGTAGGGGTGAACTTCATGGGGGGCTAGGGTTACAACCCTAGTTACTGTGAGAAAGTGTACTTTAGGCTTCAAAAGAGAAAAAAAATACTTGAGTTATTCTTAGCATCAACAAAAGGGTTTTAAGGGGGGCTTGGCCTGGATCAAGCCCTTCAAGAAAGACATGGCAGTGACTTTTTCTTACTCCCCCCTTGAGTACTAGTTAGCTAAGCTGGTGGGACCAAGGAAAAAGGCTCAAATATTCTCAAAATTACCTCAGAAAATGCATTAAACTTACCAAAAACATCCTCATTAGTTCATAGAAGCCTATCACACTGTAGGTACTCTCGAAAAACAGTGTAATGTACCGTGAATGATGTCCCTTCGATGGAGCATTCCTCAAAAGTCGCCAGCGTGCGACGAAAACTCCTGGTAAAAATTTGGGGGTAGCGGGGTTTGAACCCAGGACTCCCTCCCTAGAGCACATTTGCTTGCCCACTAGGGTACAGTCGAACGCTCTAATGCAGGGGGCCATCGCTGCATAAAGAGCGTTTTAGTAAACGTCCGGACCAAGGGCCAGGGCGGAGCAATACTCCCAATGGAGGACACAAATCTCTAGGAGCTGAAAAAAATAGAAAATGTAACCAACAGGGAGTGATTTCTGCGTTTTGGCGAAAGGTGTAGCGATTTAAGAAGTCAAATCGCTAAAAATTGATGAAATCACGCGAGAAATCGTCATTTTTACACCACAACTCAAAGTCGCAGACAAGCGCAACGGAAGCGGACTTCAAAAACAAGGTTGCGCAAGTGTAAACGGCTTTTGAAAAAGAAGGTATGAGCCGTAGTTTTTAAAGTTCTAAAGGAAATTTTTGCACAGTTGCATCAAAATTTCTATAAACTTTAGAGAAAAGTATTCAAACTCAACCCACACCACAGAGCAGGTGGACAACCCACCTCTCAGGTATGCCGATGTCATCTCACACGCATGCATTGCGTTCGTGTTGGTTGCTTCGTTAAAACGTTAGGGTTGTCAACGCTGTGTTCGTTGGTGGTTCGGGTGCTCCTCTCTCTTGCTCTGAACAGGTCAAAACAGGAATGAAAGCTATGCGATGCGAATGGAGCGCGCAGCGCGCACGTAGGGTTAGAATATGCGCAGTGCGTGCGATGCATGTGCCTAATCGAGGCATTCACACGTTGTGGCGCTTTCCCGGTACCCCAATTCACGCTTGTTCTCTCTTCACAGGTAAGAAAAGAAAGTGATTGCTCGTGTTTGTTTGCTGGTGTGTAGCCGTAGCGCTAAAGTAGGGCTGCTTAAAACGCTTAGGCTTGTTTTGCGCTGTGCAGTGCGCCACTTACTCTCCTCTTTCTGCAGGAAACAAGGCAAGGGAAGCGTGCATGACACACAGTGCATTAATCGCTTAGGGTGGTTTATAATTCGCCGTAGGTTTGTTTAAGCGCGTAGGGTTTTTTTTCGCTCGTATTTTCCTCGGCATTCACATGATGCGTGGTGAGTAAGGTAGGTAAGCCCTGGAGGAGCTCACCTCCTGGTTGAGTCACGCTGAGATTGGTTATGTTGGGTTAAATTGAAAGATTAGTGCATACTGGTGCATGCATATGACGCATTAAAGGGTAGGCCACGCGAAGTGCGCACGGTAAACCTTGTTTCGGCTACCCAGGGGCTCCACCCTACGTTCCTTAAGAGAACGGGTGGAGTTCCTTAAGCTTGCTTGCTTGTACTGAGGTTCAGGAACAGCGTATTATAGGGCAGCCTGAGAAGCGTACAACACGTGGAGGCTGTCTTGGTTCCTCCGTCTTGAACCTCAGTCATTGGCCTTTGCTTTAAAGGTGGGAAGGTCAGGGTGAACTGGTGCAGTCATAGACACAAAGGATAAGTAGCATGTCATGAATGCATTAAGCAAACACGCCTACTCTTGGGCGTCGCAAAATACAAAGAGTCCACAAACCAACGTGTAAGTAGCATAAGCCACCATGCAAGCATTCAGACACGCATACATTGGGCGTCGCAAAAAACAAAGAGTCCAAGACATAAAGGATAAGTAGCATGTCAAGAATGCATTAAGCAAACACGCCTACTCTTTGGCGTCGCAAAATACAAAGAGAGCACAAACCAACAAGTAAGTAGCATAAGCCGCCATGCATGCGTTAAGACACACTTACTCTTGGGCGTCGCAAAAAACAAGGAGTCCAAAACATAAAGGAAAAGTAGCATGTCATTAATGCATTAAGCAAACACGCCTACTCTTGGGCGTCGCAAAATACAAAGAGTCCACAAACCAACGAGTAAGTAGCATAAGCCGCCATGCATGCATTAAGACACGCTTACTCTTGGGCGTCGCAAAAAAAAAAGAGTCCATGACAAAAAGAATGCGTAACATGGCATGAATGCGTTAAGCAAACACGCCTACTCTTGGGCGTCGCAAAATACAAAGAGTCCGCAAACCAAAGAGTGAGTAGCATATGCCGCCATGCATGCATTAAGACACGCTTACTCTTGGGCGTCGCAAAAAACAAAGAGTCCAAGACATAAAGGGTAAGTAGCATGTCATGAATGCATTAAACAAACACGCCTACATTTGGGCGTCGCAAAATACAAAGAGTACACAAACCAACGAGTAAATAGCATACACCCCCATGCATGCAATAAGACACGCTTACTCTTGGGCGTCGCCAAAAACAAAGAGTCCAGGACGGGAAGAATAAGTAAGACTCCGTAGGATGCCGGACGCCTTGTTGGCCAGAATGCCAGTGGCGAGTTCGCTGCGGCGTTCCCCACGGTGTCTGAGCCATGAATACACCGACGGCGCCTACTCTTGGGCGCGACGAAAAATGCAACGAGGACGGTATGACACACGCGAGCACACACCCACACCCACACCACACACACCACGCAACACACCGAGCAAGCACACCGGTGAACAGGAGCCAGGTGGTCGGGGACACCGCGCACAACACACAACACACCGAACAAGCACACAGCACGCCGGTGAACAGGAGCCACGAGGCCAAGGACACCGAACAAGCAACACAACACACGCCACACGGGCACACCGGTGAACGGGAGCCAAGTGGCCCGGGACACCGCACACACCACGCAACACACAACACAGACACACCGGTGACTGGGAGCCAAGAGGTCCGGGACACCAAACACGCCACACAACACACCGCACAAGCGCACCGGTGAACAGGAGCCAAGCGGCCCAGGACACCGCCCACACAACACCACACACCGGGCGTGCGAACCGGTGAACAGGGGCCGGGAGGCCCAGGACACCGCACACGCAACACCGCACACCGAACACCACACACACCGCAGCACACCGCAACACCGGAGAGCACGAACCAAGTGTCCCAGGTCACCACACACGCAACACAACATACACCACACGAGCACACCAGCAAAAAGGGGCCAAAAGGCCCAGGAGACCACACACACGACACCGCACACAGAGCGTGCACAGCGGTGAACCGGAGCCAAGGGGCCCAGGACACCGTACATAGGACACAGCACACCAAAGCAGGCACAACGGTGCACAGGGGCCAAGCGGCCCAGGACACCGCGCACACAACACCGCACACAGAGCGTGCACGCCGGTGAACAGGAGCCAAGCGGCCCAAGACACCGCACCCACAACACCACACCCAGGGCGTGCACACCGGTGAACAGGAGCCAAGAGGCCCGGACACCGTACACGCAACACCACACACAGAACGTGCACGCCGGTGAACAGGAGCCAGGAGGCCCAGGACACCGTACACGCAACACCACACACAGAGCGTGCACAACGGTGAACAGGAGCCAGGAGGCCCAGGACACCGTACACGCAACACAACACACAGAGCGTACACACAGGTGAACAGGAGCCAAGAGGCCCAGGACACCGTACACGCAACACCACACACAGAGCGTGCACACCGGTGAACAGGAGCCAGGAGGCCCAGGACACCGTACACACAACACCACACACAGAGCGTGCACACCGGTGAACAGGAGCCAGGGGGCCCAAAACACCGTACACACAACACCACACACAGAGCGCGCACACCGGTGAACAGGAGCCAAGCGGCCCAGGACACCGCACACGCAACACCACACACAGGGCATGCACGCCGGTGAACAGGAGCCAGGAGGCCCAGGACACCGTACACGTGGCACGGCACACCACACGAGCAACTCGCCCCCAAAATGAACTCAGGCCACGCCGCCCTGCAGGAAAGAAACACCAAGTCAGATAAACCAAGGCCAACCGTCCAGCCAAGGCCAACCCAGCGGGTACGAAGAGGGTAGGCAGGCAGGGCAGGCCGGCGAAAAGGGACAGAGGGACAAGGCGCGGAAGGCGAGGGGAGAGGAACCAAGCCCCCCCCCCACCCAACGTACACACACCCCACTGCCGCGCGCCGGGCCACAGCCGGGCGCCAACAAGGCCCGCCATGGAGCCAAACGGGCCCGCCAGAGAGAGGGAGAGTCCCCGCGCCTGCGCAACAGCACGCCCGGGCAAGGAGCGCGCGCCACACGCAGGCCAGGCAGGGCACACACGCAGCACCACACGCCAGCACGCACCATGGCACAAAACACAACACCACCACGGCAAGCAGCCACGCCCGACGACGAACAAGCCGCCAAGAACAAGTCCAAGCCCCGCAGTCCCCACAGCGCAACAGCCGCCGTCCGGATGAACGTGTGTGCGCCCGGCAGGGTACCAAACCCCTGCCGGCTACGAAACAGCCGAACACTGAAGACAGCAAAGAGAGAAAGATACATGACACCCCGGATCGGAGCATCCGGGGCGGCGTGGAGCTCGGCCCGAGCCCCGGGACTGGATCGTCCGGGGGTGAACCCGGTGCCACTGAAACCAGACCGGGTGGTCAGGAGCAGAGGTCGCAGTGGCATGGGCAGCAACATTGCTTGGCACCGAAGACATAACGATAGTGTTGACTGAATAGTATCCTGCAAACAGATATGGTACACATAGCCAATGAAATACCTGATATGCACATATGAGAAATCCACCCTATCATCCACTAATTGATATAACTACTAAACATCCATGATTGCCTTATCTATCCCACATCCTATGTTCCTAACAAGGAAATGGAATATGATATGCCCTATCCCACATATATCCCATATATAGGGCCAAATAATGCTCCCTTAGGGGTAAAATGCCAGGGTAGGGTTGTGACCTGCTTCACCCCCCCACTTAAAATGACTGCCACGGGCAGGAAGTACATGCCCAAGAGGAACGTAGCAGTCACAAACAGCAGCAAATCACGGGTTAGCAGATTCCCTCCCATAGGGAATCGAACCTACGCAGGCAATCCCGGAGCCGGCCGCACGGCCGCTGGAGCAGCTCCGATCGGTGGGAATCGAACCACCGCCGATATACATAAATTGACGAACGGGATCCCGCAGGTCCCGCAATGAGTAGTAGGCGAAATCGCGAGCTGTTGCGCGTAGAGTCTGGTCCCTGCGTGTCGCATGAGGCATGTGGGGTCCAGCAGGTAAGGGCAGGTAGTTTTTCAAAGAATTAAAACTAAAGGCAAAGTGAAATCACACTTTTAAACAAAACTGAAGGTAATGGTACATGCGAAGCGGTGCGACGCGAAAGTGCAAAAATTTCACTTTTTGAAAAAACTGCCAGGAGAATTGACGGGAGTGTCAAACAGCAACGTAGGACTGTGCCTGCACAAGAGAGCACGAGGGATAAAAGAGATAGAGGCCAGGGAAACATTCACAAGGGACACAACAAAACCTGATGGCCTTCGGCCAGGGGACTGTTACCACGGGGGGCTAACGGTCCTGTCTCGCAGTGCAACGCGGGGCAACCGTGGTAACTGTCCTTACAGCCACCACAGCCCTTTTTTCACACTTTGGAACAGTGAACACCGTGATCTTGCCATATTGTTGCCTTGCGAAGCTAGACTAGGGGATGGATCGTGAGTCGTAGCCCAGTGAGGGCCTCCGGGTGCTCTAGGGTTGCAGGTTCCCCATACCCGACATCTAGCCTTGCTTGACCCCGGGTGCCGTCTTGTGCCTGCCTCTGTCTTGTGCATGCTTAGGCCCACTACTAAACACGGCCACGATGGCCCCACAGTGCGCGCGGTAGCTCACTAAGTAGAGGAAAGAGGTCACGATGGCCTCAGGGTAAATGATCGACGATCATTTAGGCACAAACCAAAACACGGGTACGATGCCCACACCTTGCACCCACGTGCTTTAGATCGTTTATGAGGGCTTGATGTGCTTGATGTTCTTGATGTGCTTGCCCGTAACGCTTGTAGTAATGAGTGAGCTCTTGCTTGTAAGATGTAAACTTGCTTGATTACTTGCTTGTAAAAGACCGAGACAAGGCCTAGCCAAAGGCCCACTTGTCAAACAGACCAGACACCAAAGAAAAATGATCGTGTGGGGCGGACCAGGATGAATGAACCAGTCACGGTTGTGACTGTACGATACGGGCACGGCTCAGCCAAGGGTCGTGTCCGTGTGGATGTCTAACTTAGCATGTGTGTCACACGTGATGCACCACATAGAGGGTAAAGGAGGAGGTACAGAGATGGGATGAGGGTGTGAGTAGACACACTTAAATAGACAAAGCTCATAACCATGTAATAATAACCTGACCTCACTGCTAACCCCTCACCTAGGAGCCATACTACATATATATATCACATATACACATGATAGAGCGATGCACACCGACAAATACAAGACACACTTGTGCGCGCACACCCATTGGCAGGGCCCGGGGGCACACACTCGCCCGGAGGGCATCACAGAGTGTGGGTCTCGCGGTGGCGGCCTTGGGGCACGTGATGGGGGCACTCCACACATACGGCACGTGCAAGAGCTTCCACAAACTACTCACGTACACACAACAAACAGTAAGCATATCCACAATAGAACACGTGTATAGATACGCCACCTTGTTGCTTGGTGTTCGTGTGTGTCTTGGGGGCGTGCGTATAAACACTTAGGTTAGCTTGCGTGTTACCTTTGTCGGTGGGTGTGCCACCGGCGGGCCGTAGCGCAGGGGGTCACCTCCAGGTTGCAAATTGGGGAGGTTGCCCGTACGGTCCCGCTGGTGTATCAGCCCACCCTACTCCCCGGGGGCACGATGACACGCCCCGAAGGAGTTTTACTCCCCCAACCCCTCTACACTGTGTATGACGGTTCATGTTTACACCTCCGTGTGTAAACTTGGGCCGGTGTACACGGCTACAAAACCCCAAAGGTAGGTGTCAACCTAGGTCTTGCTTGTTCGGGGGGCGGGTGATAACCAACGTAATAGGCAACCATATAATCCCGTAACTAAATTTATGGCATGCGCACACACACGCTACCATTGGCCACGGGCACACCCGGTTTTGGTGTGTCTCGGACAGAGAGACTCGTGTGTGTTGTGGAAATCCAAGTTTACGCACGGGTCTCTATAAAGAAAAATGCCACGCCCATATCCTAACCCGTTTGGTTCGGTGTTGGGATAGAGGACCCCTCGGGTGTTGTGGAAATCCAAGTCCACTCGTGGGGAACTCTAGAGAAAACATTAATATACATATTCTCTCATAAACATATGCGTGTGCACACTCGCCCTTTTCATCATATTGTTCGTTCCCACTCGTTGCAGGCAGGAATTCCCCCGCGAAATTCATCAAGGACATGAAGAGCACACCCAGCCAGCATGCGGCCCCATGCAATGGCAATGGAGGGTACCCACTACCAACCCGGGCACGCATAGCGACCGGGGACAAATACCCAGGCGGCGGAGACGGCCCAAATCCGCAACGCCACTCTTTGCCTTTGAAGACCCCACCCACTCATAGAGTGACGGGGCAAAGGCACCCATTGCAATTCATATTAGAATACTTGTATTGTAGAGGACGACCCCTCCCTCTAGGCTTAAGTCCTCGCCGTATGTAGTGGCAATTTTGCACGCCACGAAATTTTTTTCCACGTAATGTGAGCCACACGAGTACTTCGTACCTTGTAAACCTACCCTCGTGTGGACAAGGGCAAATCGGTGGAAAACCATCACGCCCAACACAAAAAGGGAAAATGGGTTGTACCCGCCAACCCAACGAAGTTTTCAAGCCTTCGCCATTTTGAGCAAATGATTTAGCTCGTTGGCTTGGGTCACGGGTCAGGGACGGTCGTGGGGTCGTGGTTTCGGTACGGGGCGGCACTCCGAAACCTTGCAAACACCACCATGCGCACAACCCGGCAGAGTCTTCGGGAAGTGCTTGCCATGTTGTTAGCACCCTTGACAGGGGGCGTCATCGTGGGCAGGACTTGTGGCAGTAGTCCTGGTGGTGGTAGGAGTGCTCCAGTAAGACCCAAGGATAGGGGTTTGAATGGCATTAAGACCCCCGAAAGAACACGTCCCACTTCCGCCCCAGGCTATATGCCACGCCACCCCACCCCAAGGACTCTCAAGCCTTTAGCGGTGAGAGAGGTAGACGGTGGGGTAAACCTGCGGTACCCACCGCCCTGCTCCGGTGGGGATTTTTGTAACCGAGGAGCGTGCCGTGCATGCACATCTTCTTTCCTGTCTCCCACCGCTTCTCGCTCTCTCCTCCCTTCCCCAAACAATAATATATCCATATTGGTTAGGGTTTTCTTTTCGTGGCACGCTCATGAGAGCGGTCCACCAAGATGGACAAGGATATCAACGGTTTGGGTGAGATTCTGTTTCTGCAAGTAATCTCTCCAAACTTTGTTGTAGGACGGTAAGAAGGTTTCAACGGGTTCCTCGGTATCCCAATCTTTGGTATAACCCTCCCACCGCACCTTGAAGAGAAGTCTCTTGCGGTAAGTACGGTGACTTAATATTTTCTTGACATTATAGGTGTCCTCCTCAAACTGGGAGGGCACCCTAGCAACCTCCTCCGTGTAATTTAGAGGCACGGGGGAGCGAGGGGAGTTGACCGTTTTCATTAAACAATCAACGTGGACGTCAACTAACCTCCGTTGGTCCACTTGAATAACATAGAGGTCGTGCGCCTTCTTGGCCACAACCTCATAGGGCCCATCCCAATAGGGACAAGTCCTATCGCCAAGATTTTTGCGTTGGCGACGGACCCATACGCGGTCCCCTTTTGAGAAATTGGGGGACATCCTCCTACTCTTATTATACTTACGAGCCATTGTCTCTTGCACTTGAATCATAGCCCTCCGTGCAAGAGCAATAAGCTCCTCACGCCGTTGGAAGTAGTGAGCGGCGTCTTGGGCCACCCCCTTAGGCTCAGCAAGAGGAGGCCCCTTAGTACGGTTGTGTTTACCAAACACAATCTCGTTAGGTGTATAACCTGAAGGACCTGTAGTCTCATGCCACGCTTGTACAACGGCGGGCAAAACCTCTACCCAATTAGTTTTCTTCTTCTTCAAGGTAATGGCTTTAGCAACGGCACGCCTTAGCTGCTTGCCAGTATTTTCGGCCTTGCCATTACCTTGGTGCCTACCCGCGAGACACATAGTCGAGCGGGCACCAATCTTAGAACAAAGGGTTTGGAAATATTGCCTCACAAATTGTGGCCCACGGTCGGAGCATATTTCACGAGGGGCTCCGAACCTATCCACCCAGCGCTCCATTACCAAATGGGCCGCTCTTCGCCCCGTTAGCCCTTCATCCTTGTCTTAATGACGGGGTTTAGGAATAGGGATCGCGATGAGGTAGCCTGAAAGCCGGCATACACATAGGAGCATTCGGTCATACACCTCTCCATCGTGGGAGGTGGAAGGGTAGTGAAACACATCAAGCGCTATGGAGTCCATGGGCTCCATAGGTATAGGCATAGGGGTCATGTACCCTTGCTTGCGCTTGGTGTCATGCGTGTGAATGGCACATGAGGGACACGTTTGACATTGCAGTTCCACTGCTTTGTACAACCCCTCACCTTCCACGCCATGGTTAATTTCCTTCCAGTGTTTTTCCACACTGGAGGTAGTTAAGTAAAATGCATCATGGTATTCGGCTACCAAACGATGCACTAGCGGCGTAGGAACACACCACCGTCCATTACGGACGAGCTTGTTATCCACCAACCTCACTCCATCTTGGAAGCTCCCATTCAAGGCATCTTGCCACATTTGTTTGTAGCGTTGACAATTTGGGTAGTGTTTAGCCCAATTTATCTCAAAAACATTGGGAGCATCCTCCCCATGTATAGGAGTTGCTTTCTTGTGGGACTTCCAAGATTTTTTTATCTTGACAATTCGCTCCAGTCTCCGAAGCTTTCTCTTTTGCTTCGTCCCCCCCCCCCACTGGAGGCGAAGCCAGAGGGGGTGGATCACACGCGGGTGCCCCTTGAGCCCGAGGCGCCGCTTTAGACCTAGTAACAACGGGCGCCACAACCGCCCTAAATACAAGGGGGCGGGCGAGAAGTTCCTCCTTCTCGGCCGCCATCATGTCCCGCACATCCCCGGCCGCTTGGGCCGTCCCATGTATGGACACATCACCCAACGCCGGGTTAGCAGGGTAAGCCCAACGGGACAAGAAATCACCCACGGGGTTACTGGCCCCGGAGTGTAAACCACAGGGAGGTCGAATTTAGAGAACAATTCATGCCAACGTGCTTGGCGTGGAGAGGGACTCCCCACGGTTTTGAGGTCCTCCGTAGCCAAATTTTCAAGGCTACGGTGGTCCGTACGGACCTCCACGCGCTTGTTTCCCACCCAACCATGCCATTTTAAAAGCGCCGCCACTATGGTGTAGCATTCTTTCTCCCGAGGGCTCCAATTCAATTGGCTGCCTGACAATTTGCGGGAGAAAAAGGCAAGGGGGCGTAGGGCACCATCGGGACCTTCCTGCTGTAGGGCCGCCCCCACCGCCCAATTACTAGCGTCCGGGGTGAGGACAAAGTAGAAAGATGTCCTTGAATTATGCCCTAGGTCTTTTGATGTATTCCTGCAGGTTTTGTAGTTGAAAACCCCAAACCAAAGCAGCAAGTACAGCAAGGACTGAAAGTGGATCGAATCAATGATTGGTTTTGTAATCCAGTATAACACAGAAGGGCTGCAGATAGACAAAGCAGGTATATGAACATAGATTCAATCACAAATGGATAATGCAAAAGGTTTTATATGAAAAGTGGTCAGACTCTAGCCTCAGAGGTTGTAATAGGCACTTCATGTGCACTCTTTTGGGTGAAATGGTGCTGGTTAGGACTGAGGGGCATAGATGTCAGGACCACACAGAAAATGACTTGGCCAAGCAACTGAATTCAGAAACAGTTACAAAGTAGGACCACAATAAGTGGTAGAAACAATTGAGTATAGGGGTCTTGGGGTGGGAGACCACTTAGGCTTAACCTCCAAGGCCCACAAGCATGGAATGCCTGATTTATTTTGGTATGACCTCCATGAAGGAAGGTACCTCCGCTCAGTTGAGTGGTAGGGGTGAACTTCATGGGGGGGCTAGGGTGACAACCCTAGTTACTTTGAGAAAGTGTACTTTAGGCCACAAAAGAGAGATAAAAACACTTATGTTTGTCTCAGCATCAACAAAGGGTTTTAAGGGGGGCTTAGCCTGGATCAAGCCCTCCAAGAAAGACATGGCAGTGACTTTTTCTGACTCCCCCCTGGAGTACTAGTTGATCAAGCTAGTAGGACCAAGGAAAAAGGCTCAAATATTCCCAAAATTACCTCAAAAAATGCATTAAACTTATCAAAAACATTCTCATCACTTCGTAGAAGCCTATCACACTGTAGGGACCCTTGAAAAACAGTGCAATGTACCGTGAATGATGTCCCTTCGAAGGGGCATTCCTCAAAAGTCGCCGGCGTGAGGCGAAAACTTTTGGAAAAAGAGTGGGGGTAGTGGGAATTGAACCCAGGACTCCCTCCTCAGAGCCAATGTGTCTGCCCACTAGGGTACAGTCGAACGCTTCAATGCGGACGGTTATCGCCGTATAAACGGCGTTTTAGTAAACGTCCTGACCAAGGGCCAGGGCGGAGCAATACTCCCGATGGAGGACACAAACCCCCAGGAGCTGGAAAAAATAGTAAATGGAACAAGCAGGGAGTGATTCCTGCGGTTTTGCGGAAGGGGTTGCGATTTAGCAAGTGAAATCGTTGAAAATCGACGAAACCACGCGGGAAATCGTCATTTTTACACATAACTTAAAGTCGCAGACAAGCGCAAACGAAGCGGACGCCAAGAAAAGGGTTGCGCAAGCGAAAACGGCTTTTGGAAAAGAAGGTATGAGCCGTAGTTTTTAAAGTTTTAAAGAAAATTTTTACACAGTTGCATCAAAATTTTTATAAACTTCAGAGTAAAGAATTCAAAATCAGCCCACACCACAGAGCAGTTCAACAACCCGTCTCTCAGGTATGTCTGTGTCACTTCACACTCACGCATTGCGTTCGTGTTGGTTGTTCCGTCAAAACGTTAGGGTTGTCAACGCTGTGCTCGTTGGGGGGTCGGGTGTTCATCTCTCGTGCTCTGCACAGGTGAAAGCAGGAATGAAAGGTATGTGATGCGAATGGAGCGCGCAGCGCGCACGTAGGGTTAGAGTATGCGCTGTGCTCGCGATGCATGTGCCTGATCGAGACATCCACACGCTGTGTCGCTTCACCTGTATCCCTAATTCACCCTTTTTTTTCTTCTTCACAGGTAAGCGTTTGTTCGTGTGCGGCCGTAGCGTTCAAGTTGAGTTGCTTAAAACGCTTAGGTTTGTTTTGTGTTCGTTTCAATGCGGCATTCACACGATGCATGGTGAGTAAGGTAGGTTAGCCCAGGAGGAGCTCACCTCCTGGTTGAGTCAATGGTTCAGCCTCCCTTCCCTGCGTGCACATGATGCATTAAAGGGTAGGCCACGCGAATTGCGCACGGTAAACCTTGTTTAGGTTACCCAGAGGCTCCTCGGTACGTTCTTTAAGAGAACCCGAGGAGTTTCTTAAAGCTTGCTTGCTTGACAGGGGTAGCTGCATCTGCAGCGTGTTTGCGAACAGCGTATTATAGGTCACACTGAGAAGGGTATAATACCTGGAGTGTGGCTTGGTTCCACAGTCGCAAACGCCCCTTCATCTGCCTCTTTTGTACAGGTGGGAGAGGTTAAGGGCGATTGGTGCACGCAGAAGCTGCCTTCGGCGGCTACCATTTTTCTGCCCCAGCAAAACAGGGGCGCTGATCACAAATCAAATCACTGTGCCTCAGCCAGTACTGGCGAGGACAGTTCGACCTCAACGACATCTGCGCTGTGCACGCAACGAGAGCACCCCTTCCCTCCAAGCCCTAGTAGGGGAAACGCGTTGTGGCGTCCCCTGTTAGGCCACAGCTGCTTAGTAGCGCTGTGTTCTCTTGTCATTTCACAGGAGGGTCGTTAGGACCCACGAGTCCTTTACCTTCGCAACGCCCAGTAGAGTGTGCGTGTAGGAGTGGTAGTCCTGAGTGGGGGCTAGAGCCAGTTGCCCAGTGCTCGCCCACCAGGATGGTGCCACTGTAGGGTGTGTAGGACCTGTAGGGGGCGTGTCACTGTCCCACCCTTTTCCTGCAATTTTAGCGGGGTTGGTGGGCTGTGGCAGTGGTTAGGTTAGTGTTTTGGCCACATAGCAAACAGGCGTTTTGCATGCCTTCATAGCTTTTGGCCACCCCTCCCTGTAGTAGACAGATAGGTAGGGAAAACAATACCTGGATTAGCACGCTGGGTATTCCCCCAAGGTTTTGCGCCAGCACAGAAATTGGGCGCATAGGGGAGGGGAGACCCGGGGCGTACCCCGTGGCATCAATAAGCCAACCCTCCAGGTTTAGCAAGGGCGCAGACTTGGGTATAATTAGGACACCACTTCTGCGGCTTGCTCTCAGGACCTTAGGAATAGCACACTTACACATACAGAAGGGTATGGTAAACCCCGTAAGGAAGGGTAGAACCCCATGGGTCTGGACCAGTCAGGGGTCCTAACTGTGGGCTCGCTTGTCCCCAAGGAGGGAAGACACACCTTGCCTCATAACACCTTGCTTGTCATTCCCCCCTGGTGTAGAAAGCCACCGTTCTTCGTTGGCTCCCCAAGGTCATTACATTAGGGCAGTACCCATGCAACACATGGTCAACAAGGCAAACACTCGCTGGGTGGCTGTAATCTTGATAAGCGGCCACCTGGCTCACGCTGGAAACCATAGGCGTGGGTCTGCAGGGCACAGACAGGGTCAGTAGACTGACACAGGGTAATTAGTTTCGCTTCTTACGCTGGGACATAGTCTCAGCACGGCTTAGGAGCTGCCCCTCGTTGTTCTCAACGAGGTAAGTGCGGAAGATGGGGTTGATACTCCCATCTGGTTGTATGAAGGCTGACATAGGTTCCCAGGTCGCCTCGGACAACCCATAGCCATCCCACAGGGTAAGGAATTTCCAGCCCTGTTTGTACTCGTGGCGAGCAATACCTGCAACCACGTAGTAACCATCGACTGCCATCTCATCGGCAGTCATCTCTTCGAGTTCGTCTGCCTCCTCTGGACTGGCAGCGTTCTCTAGGTCTATACGTTCAATCTCACTGTCGCTGAGGCGCCACTCATCCCAAGACAAGTCGTCAGGGGAGTGATAGTGCCTCAACTGCTTAGGAGCACATAGCAGTTCACCACCCAGACGTGGACTGCACCTGACATGGATCCTGGATCCATCTATCCTGATGATACGATAGGGTCCAAAGTAAGGGTCCTGTAGGCAGTTACGTGGCCAGGAGGGTAGGCGTGAATGGTGTACCAAAACAAGGTCATGAACCTTGAAGCTGGCAGGTCGCCGTAGGCGGTTCCGTCGGCTCTGTTCACGGTCACGAATGTGCCTCAGGTTAGTACCAGCCTGGTTAGCCAGAGACTGTTTGTGTTCCAGCCAATCTCCCACAGGGCTCTTGAAGTCCTCAGGGAAGGGGGTTTTGAAGAACCAAGCAGGTCGTCCTCCATGGAACAGTTCGTGGGGGGTGAAACCCGTAGAAGAGCTCCGCTGTGAGTTCATGGACAGAACTGCCCAGGGCACTAGGCGTACCCAGTCCTTGGTGCGCTCCTGTTTCATCAGGGTTCTTAAGTTTTGTTCCACCACACGGTTCTGTCTCTCACAGAGAGGGTTAGACGTGTGAGTGTAGGGCACACCTGTGGTTACCTCCACGTTGAGGGCATTTAGCACTCGTTTGTACCACCCAGTGTCACTGCGGATGCGTACATCTTCATCAGAGTGCACCTGTTTAGGTGCTCCATAGGGTTCGAACCATTGTTCGACCAACATTTTTACAGTCTGCTCACCTGTGATTTTCTTATTGCAAGGGAACACACGGGTGAAGCGAGATAGACCACAGGTGACCACGAGGCAACTATCATAGCCGCCAAAGCGTGGTAAGCCGTGGATGTAATCCACGTAGAGAAGAGAGTTAGCACAATAGGGTATGGGTAAGCTGGAGATCAGACCCCTATCCCTACTGTCGCTCTGCTTGCTGGCATGACAGCCACAAGCATCCACAATGGTCTGCATACGCGACCTCAGTTCAGTCAGGGTTAGACTAGAGTAGAAACACTCACGGAAGAAGTCCACTGAGCGATTAGCGCCAGTGTGACCAGAACTGAGATGGGACCACTGTAGGCACCCATCCAGTCGTGCCTCAGGCACCACAATTCGGTCCTCGTAGAAGAGGTACTGATTGTTTTTATACCACTGGTGCCCGTCAATGACACGGGGTTCGAGACCAGTGTTGAGGGTTTGGAGAATTTCTTCATACTCTGACTGATAGTCGGTTAGACTCCAACCCTCCAGGATTCCAGCAGTGTGCATGGACAGGTCAAGCTGGACATCCATACGCTGGAAAGCCTCTTTGGCGAGTGCCTCAGAGCTCTCACCAATAAGCGCATCGAAGTTGTTGCGCGATATATAGTCCGACAGTTCATTCTTAATCCCCGGGATATGATGCACTGTCAGCCTGAACTGGCTCAGGTAAGTCCACCACCGTTTTAGCTTCGCTTTTTCTGGTGGTGGGCCCTTCTGAAAAGACTTCACAGGCTCCTGGTCACACAGCCAGACAATAGTGAATAGGGTTAGACCCCAGGAGTCGGGATTGTGACGATAGTACCAACATACCGGCCAGGAGTTCCTGGTCATAGGTGCTGTAGTTGGAACGCGCTTGGTTCCATTTCCAATTCCAGTGTCCCAGTCGCACCAGTCGCCACTCACTGGTAGGATAGTCATGTTTCAACGAACCATCACGGTTCAGTCCAGTAGTACGATAATGGCAGTGGGTTAGTTCAGCGGGGTTAAGCTCCTGCCATTGATAGATCGTACCTCCCCCTCCTACATCACGGGCATCAGTGATCAGGACTATCTCGCCCTCAGGGCGGGGCACTCCCAGGCAGTTGGAGGAGGCAATCTTCTTCTTCAACTCCTGGAAACACTCTTCCTCTCTGGAGGTCCACCTCCAGGGAGTAGTTTTCTTGATTAGGTCAGTGAGGGGTGCAGAGGAGTAAGTAAAATTGTGGATGTGACGCCGATAGAATTTACAGGCGCCCACAAAACTCCTCACATCGTGTAGACCCTTCTTAGGGTCATCGCGAATCTGCATGTCCTGTAGGGGCTGCATCTTAGACGCGGCTGGTTTCCACCAGCCATACCCCACGTCGAAACCCAAATACTCCATCTCCTCTTTCATGAACTCACATTTTTCGAGTTTGATTCGGAGATGGTTTTCTTGACAGACAGTGAAGAATTCACGGAGGAGAAGGACATGGTCCTCTTTGGTATTAGTACCCAAACTCACGTCGTCGATGTGAGCCTCCATTTCTGCACCCCGAGAAATCAACTCTTGTACTAGAGGCCTGCGCCTCAGTATGTACAAAATTTTGTTCATAAGCTCCTGGAAGAGCGCTGGGGCGTTAGCCACCCCGAAAGGCATAACCTTCCACTTGAAGACACGACCCTTAGGGGTTATAAAGACAAGCAGTTCCTGAGCTGCGGCGGTTAGGTCAACCTGCCAGAAACCAGAGCGTTTGTCCATTTTGGTCTTATACCTGCATTTGGCAATACGCTCCAGGGTGTTTTCCATGTTAGGAATACTCCCTGAGTGGTTCTGGGTTTTCTTGTTGACCTCACCATAGTCTACAACAAGACGTAGCGCAGTCGACCCTGGTTTAGCAACAAGGAAACAGGGGCTGCAGTGATGGGGATAGTCCCCATGTTTGTACTCTTCAACGAGGCCAGCATCAATGCATTCTTGGATCTGGCGCTCGATTTCTTCAACCTGTTCCTGTGGAGCGGGATAGGGTCGACGCCTCACTCGCGTCTTTTCAAATTCTGGTTTCAATTTCAGGTCCATCTGGACCAGTTTTTTGCAAGATAGGGGAGGCGGCAAGGCGCCGAACACCTCCTCATAGGTTATAAGCAGTTTCTTCAGGCGGGGGTCAAGGTTAAGACTCTCGACTTTCTGAAGGAAATCCTCCTCAGCATGGAGGTTGCTTTTTCCATGTTCTTTCTTTTTATGCCGATCAGTAGTTTCGGCAGGTACAGTACCATCGTCCCACTCAGGGGGACATTGCTGCCCATAGTGTAGAGAGTACACTAGAGGTATCTCAGGATCAGGCAGCGTATAGGACTCATCGTCCTCCTCAGACCAGATGGAGTATTTCCAGGTATGTCTGAGGTATTGCAGCCGTTCTTGGCGCTCAATACCTTCGGCCTTCAGGTACAACAGCCGTCGGAGTTCTTGCGTGTCATGCTCAGACAAGGGCATGTTATTTGCAGCAGGCCGTGCCAGAGCATCAGTACTCTGGGCCACGGGTTCACCTGTGTGCACAGGCTGCATGTGTAGCACTGGTTTCCCAACAGAGGAAGCGGGTTCAGAGGTTGACTCTAGATCTACCTCCTCTAGCAACAGCTGGGCCAGGAAAGCACTATGTTTTAAGTCAACACAGCTGGGATCAACAGAGGGAATAGTGCTGGCGATCTCAGACAGTTGGTCGTCAGCATCCTCTTTTACAGCTGCAGGTTCCAGATAGTCATCAGGAGACTCACACCCTGTAAGTGTGGCAGATAGGTGCTCAGGAGATCGATTTTTGAGATCATAAAGGGTCAGGCCACGATTTTCGGCCATGACCTCTTTTAGTAGCACCTGGTCCAGGTCACACAGGGGTACAGGATTGAGAGATCCATCGATGATGGACAGGAAACTGGCCCACTCAGGGGCCTGCATAGCTGTGTCTGAGTCCTCAGGCACATAGATGGGGCCGTCGGGGAGTTGCACTCTTCCCACGGTCATTCGGTCAAGCATACGGCGCCAGTAAGCATATTCACCAGAGCAACCCCAGTCAGGGGTGCACATAACAACCCTTCCTCCCTCATAAGCGATCTTGGTTAGAACCTTCGCGAGCAGGGAGAAGGGAGGGTTAGCATACGCTAGGCCCATTGCTTTCCAGAAGAAACGGAAAGCATTGTTCATTTGTTTCGAGCAGTACAACTGCATGATGTGCTGTTGTTGGCTCGCAAACAATTCCACCTGGATCTCATCTAGGTTTACCTGAAGGGCCGCCAGTCCATTTTCGAGAACATGACGGGCCAGTTGGTAATTTTCAGTACGATAGTTCGTCTTGGCTGCGTAGCGCAGCCCATACTCTTTTCGTCCTGACAGCTCCAAAGGAACGGAGAATAGCCCACTGCCAAAGTCGCAGTGCAAAGAGTAAGGACGCTGTAAGGACAGCATTTTAACCTGGGGATTTCTTCTTAGAAAGTCAGTGCCAATGACAATGTCAAAGGCGTCAGTGTCCAACACTCTGCAGTGTTGGGTCACGGTTTCGTCGCCCAGACATATGGTCACATCGACCCCCCCCAAGGAATGGATGGTACGCCCATCCCCTACTCTTATGGCCACAGTCTTAGTCTTCCTGAAAGTTTTAAGCAGGCGCCGGGCCACTATGGAAAGTGTTGCACCGGTATCAAGCACTGCTCGAAAAACCTGATCCCCGATTTTCACAAGGATCCAGAAAACCAAGTCCTCCTCTTCGGAGCCGCCCCCCTATTCCTCATCAGGGAATTTCACATCCACTCCTGCAGCCATGAGGGACTTGGCCATCCAGGCCAAGCGCCTCTTCTTAGAATTATTCCCCTCAGGGGTAGCGTTATCCCCTTGGGGGCGCTTCTGGGGGACACCTGCGGCAGGAGCGGGTGTGGCAGCAGGAGTAGGTGTAGCAACGGGCGCTGATGAGCGCCTCTGGGGGTTAGGGGGTCCAGTCTTACCACCCCCTTTGCCACCTCCTTTACCTTTATCCCCATTCGGGGGATTTCTGGCGGGCGTCGGGGTCTTCTGGCGCTCCGCCTCCTGACGCTTGAGTTTGTCACTCTCGCGTTTCTTGATGTGGCATTCGTCCTCATAGTGACGACGCTTGCCACAGTAACCACAGGTGATGGTACACCTGAAGTGGTCCTGATGGGTCACAGTTTTCCCATCTTTAGTATGCTGCTGACGTTTCATCTGCAGCATACAGCCACTGCGGAGATCGCAGTCAGAGGCCTGACAAGGTCCCCCCTTGTCATTGACAGGTCGGCAGTAAAACAGGGGGGGTGTGCCTGCATCAGTTGGAACCTCGTTCATGGCACGTAGGTTGCCCCTCCCTTTACCGCCTCCCTGGTTGGTGTTAGTGGGATTTTTATGCCCCTTCCCTTCGCCACGTTCAGGGGTAGGGGTACCACCTCGTCCCAAATGCTTCTTGAGGAACTTCTCCATGTTGGAGTCGTTCTCTCTCTCAAGAGCTAGCTCAATCAAGAGATCCACCAGTGTATCATACGAGTGGGTCCTGCTCTTCCTCTCAGAGGTTGAGCGGCAATCATCCCACGTACGCTGGGGGATCTTACTCATGAGCCACAGGTGGGGCTCAGTGGCTCCGTAGGAGCCCACATTCATCCTCGAAAATAAGTACTCCATGTCGCACACGTACTCAGAAATTCGCGCAGCGGATGGAAACTCCGGGAGCATAGGTAGCTCCTCAATTTGTGTGCGTACGCTGAGGTCAGTCTCAAAGACTGGGAATGTTTTCTCTAACCTCAGGAGTACCTCCGCCCAAGTCGAACAGGTTTTCACAATCTGTTTGACCTGTTTTTGCAAAAGTTTCTTTTTGCATGAGTGTTTTAGCAGTGAACATTTGGTGGCCACATCCACATGGGATTGGCCAGTCAACAAAAGGAACTCCGCAAATTCTTCTGCCCATTCAGGCAGATTTTTAGGGTCGAACTCCGGCAGTTCCAGCTGGATGTTTGCCTGGGCAATTGGTCTGCCCGTCTTCCCACCCCCCGGAGTTAGGCCTGAAGGCGACACGCCTGCAAGAGGGGCCAGGGCTGACAGCCCTCTTCTCTCACTCTCTGTGACAGGCGCGTCCTGTAGGTCCGCCATAGGCACAGTCCTGGCACGGGGGTGAAAGGGGCTGGGGCAGGTAACCTTAGGCAACAGCCTTGAGACCCTCGATCTCTTGAGATCTTCGGCCAGGGTACTCAGCCCTGGAGAGAGAGAGAGGAACTCAGGCTTGGGTAAGGGTTCTGCAATACCCAGTTTAGCCTTAATGGCCTCTGACAAGGCCGTCACATCTGGATCTTCTGATCCAGACAGGAATTTGGCCAGCAGCTCGGCCGTTTGATCCAGGGCACCGTAGGTTGGCCTTGGATGGTGTTCTTCGACTCGTGTTGGGCCCACTTCGGGAGCCCTTGGGGTTGGGTACTCAGGTCGTATTCGTCTTGGCAGGGATGCTGTGGATGGGGGACCTGAGTGAGCGTAGGACCCAAGATCTGTACGTGGTCTGGATCCATGTACAGCTAAGGGCTCCTCTCCATCTTCCCCACGGATGGATTTATAGTACTCCTCATGCATGATGTACTCATCCATCTTCATCTTCAGCTTCTCATATTCCTCAGGTCCTTCAATGGCAGTTGAGGATGAAGCTGGACAATTGGATCGTGATACTGAAGCAGCCACACGTCTGTGGAGGTGACTGAAGCTGTCTCCACCGTGTGCTGCTAAGGCCTCGGTGGTAAGGCCTTTATTCTCCTTCGCCCTTCTGCGTTCTGGATCTCCTTGGGACCCAGATGCGCCACTGAGTTGATGTGGAGCTCGGTGTGGTGGTTCACTCATTGGGTGGACCACACTGCCCATTTGTACTTGGACAGTTCGGATAGGCCAGGTCCTTACACTTGGTGTGGACATTATGGACTTGTTGTTGAGCTTTTGTTCTGCACTTCTTCTCAGGGTCGGTTCAAAAGGTTACAAGAGACTGTCTCTGCTACCGGAAAGATGTCCTTGAATTATGCCCTAGGTCTTTTGATGTATTCCTGCAGGTTTTGTAGTTGAAAACCCCAAACCAAAGCAGCAAGTAGAGCAAGGACTGAAAGTGGATCGAATCAATGATTGGTTTTGTAATCCAGTATAACACAGAAGGGCTGCAGATAGAGAAAGCAGGTATATGAACATAGATTCAATCACAAATGGATAATGCAAAAGGTTTTATATGAAAATTGGTCAGACTCTAGCCTCAGAGGTTGTAATAGGCACTTCATGTGCACTCTTTTGGGTGAAATGGTGCTGGTTAGGACTGAGGGGCATAGATGTCAGGACCACACAGAAAATGACTTGGCCAAGCAACTGAATTCAGAAACAGTTACAAAGTAGGACCACAATAAGTGGTAGAAACAATTGAGTATAGGGGTCTTGGGGTGGGAGACCACTTAGGCTTAACCTCCAAGGCCCACAAGCATGGAATGCCTGATTTATTTTGGTATGACCTCCATGAAGGAAGGTACCTCCGCTCAGTTGAGTGGTAGGGGTGAACTTCATGGGGGGGCTAGGGTCACAACCCTAGTTACTTTGAGAAAGTGTACTTTAGGCCACAAAAGAGAGATAAAAACACTTATGTTTGTCTCAGCATCAACAAAGGGTTTTAAGGGGGGCTTAGCCTGGATCAGGCCCTCCAAGAAAGACATGGCAGTGACTTTTTCTTACTAAGTCCTTATCCCAATCGGCTAGTTGGAGGGGAACAATATCCGTAATAGCACGCTTGAGCTTCAAAAAGGCCTCGTTAGCCGAAGCATTCCATGTTAGGCCTATCTTTTTGCCATTCTTATGCTTAGGCAAATCCTTCAACATATTAATCAAAGGGGTAGCTATGGAGGCGTAGTTGTGGACATAGCCCGAATAATAGTTGGCGAGCCCCAAGAACCCCCGGAGCTCCCGAACATTATCCGGTTTGTCCCAACGCTCAAGCGCCAACATTTTCCCTGGCGCCGGCCGACGTGTGCCATTTTCCAACACATGGCCACAAAACTCAACCGAACGAACAAAGAAATCGGTTTTGCTAACCGAAGCAACCAACTCCTCTTTTCGTAGCCTATCCAACACGGCACGCACGTCGCGGTCGTGGTTAGCCAATAGCTCCTCCTCCGTCGCACCGGAGGAACCAATAATAATATCATCAATATATACGTCCGCACAATCCAAACCCTGCAAAACATGGTCCATGACCCGTTGAAAAATAGCGGGCCCATTCTTGATACCCATAGGCATAACACGCCATTGGTATCGCTTACCCGCCAAATTCATGGCGGTCTTAGCCCGGGATTCAGGGTGAAGGGGAATTTGATGAAACCCTTTACTCAAGTCCACAATAGTGAAAATCTTGTGTTTGGATTGATTTTCCAACATGTTTTCTATGAGGGGAAGGGGGTGTGCGTCGGGCAAGGTAGCCTCATTAAGTTGGCGGTAGTCCACCACGAGGCGCGATTTTCCCTTCTCTTTCTTGGGCACAACGAAACCGTTGGACGCCCATTCGGAGGCAGGGCACGGCTCAATCCAGCCACGAGCCAAAAAGTCCTCCACTATTTCTTGCTCCGCCGCGGCACGCTCCCCCACCAACCGTATAGGTTTTACGGACTTGGGTTTGGCGTTCGGGTATAGGTCAAGTTTAGCAAACCCCAACCGCTCCGTACCACGGACCTTAGGGTGTTCCTGGTCCGGACGGAGACGAACCTCCCCACTAAAAACATCCCGCTCATAGTCCGCGAGGATGCGCCTCCTCATGAGCTCCACCTCCGGAGACACAATAGGCTCTTGGGTGGTGACAACGCCACCCACACGAGAAGCCGCCAACAATCGTGTGGCGCCTTTACGTTTTCGGTAACGCTTAACGGTAGTGGCCCTCCCACCCAATAACTCTCATTCAATTTTCGCAATGCGTGAACGCACGCATTCTTGTGCCTCCAAATCTTCGGGGGTAGGATCAAGAGTAACGGGTGCGAGGAGTTTTTTATGGGTCGCCTGATACGTGAGGGTGCGCACCGAAGCCAAATGGTTAGGCACCCTTTCATCCTCCGACTCTTCCTCCGAGGTCATGCCCGGCTCGCCATCCGTGTTGGGGTTAGAGACGGCCGGTGCCAAAACGGAGGCCACATGACATTTAGTGGCCGCCAAATTTTCCTCCGCAATACCACCGTCCACGTATAGCGCCACCGTGGACCAACCCCGTTGAGGAAGGGGCGTGAGGTGGTCATTCTGATAGAGACAGGCTTTAGTCTCTGGCCCAGGAAGGTGGTACCCTTGCAAAGTAATTTCCATAAGGGGTTTCCACCACTCCCTATGTGTCCGGTTCGGCCCTACAACGATGGCTCGTAGTTTTTCTTGCCGAATTTTCCGAACACAATCGGAAAACCGATGATAGGGAGGGCACATCCAATACAATTTGGAGGGGTCCGCGGGAGTGGAAAAGAAATCTTCAAGCGGCGAAACCCAACGGGTAGCCTGGGCCATACCCGGGACCCTATTGAAGGCGTCCACGTCGGGGTTTTTGCCAAATTGTTTTTTGACACGTGCGGCCCAATATGGCGTGAGGCCATAGTCAGACTGGGTCCACATGGACCCATCACGCCGCGTAGGTAGAACATCACGGGCAAGGGCTTCGGGAGCAAATTCCAGGAGCTCCAAAGCACAAGCCCGGTCCTGTACGGGGGCCACGGAGGAAGCGGTCAAGGCATAGGATATGTGTTTCTCGGCCTCAATACGGTTAGGCGGTTCGCCACCAGGGGGCGTAACCACAATGGCCGGGGCAGGGTGCGTAGGGGTGACCGCCCCAATGACTGGAACGGTTAGGCCCCACACGGACTGACGTGACACCTTACCATGAATGGGTTTCACCAAAAATGGTTTGCCGGTTCGTGGAGCCTCACGGAAGTCCTCAATCCAAAAACGGGGGTGCACTGGATGGTGAGAGTACAAACAATTGAAACGGGCAAAATGGCTCACACAATGTTCGTAACCCCATGGGTGCCCCAAAACCATATCCCAAGGTAAATTCGGGACAAGGTACGGGGACACGCCATACTGGGCAACACGAGGAAGTGAAACACTACCATCCACAACCCCCGTAAATTCAATTTTGACGTCTATTTGCTCGTCCCCCCCCGGCAAAGGCGTCTCATTATCGGCTTGGAGTAGGCGCCTCCGTTGGGGGGATTCATATTTTTCGGAGAGTTGGTCTCCAAAAACATTGGGGTTGGCCAAAGCGACCGCTTGGCACCCAAAATCCACCAAAACACGGAGGGCCTTGCGTTCTCCATTGGGCAAAACAACCTGAACGGAAAGTTCGGTTTGAATCTCACTAGTCACTATATGCCCCTTCATGACTCTCGATGGAACGAGAGCCACGGTAGTGTCACAGGGGTGCCCGAGGTTTTCTTCTTTCGAAGGGGGCGCCTCTGGGCACTCCTACCAACGTCCGCGCCCGTTCGGCGCTCCCTTGCCTCCCTTATCGCCTTTGCTGCCGCCACCCTTATAACCACCACCACCCTTATCACCACCGCCACCCTTATCGCCACCCTTAGGCTTACCACCTTTAGACTTACCCGCAATGTTCCAATGAGTGTCATTGCACGGAGAATTAGGCTTACACGTCCAAAGGGTGGTATTGGTGGCACCCCAATCAATCCAAGACATGTCCATCTCCGTTTGTTTACGTGTTTTCCAATGTTTGGAACACGGAACCCAAAAGGTAGGTGGCGGTTTAGCCCCGGGGTCGACGGGTTTCTTCGCCGGAGGTTTAGAGTGACCCACGGCGTTGACGGAGGTGTCAGCGGGTTCGGAGGTGTCAGGGTCCGCCGTAGCCTCCGCATTAACCGCATTCACCGCGGTTTTATTGTGAGAAGGGCGATGAGTGTACGTCACCGTCGTCTTGTCTCCTTTATTGAGGCATTCGAGAGCTTCCCTCTCCGATACGCTTTTATGGGCAAGGGCGTAGATTTCCGCAGGCTTCAAACGAGGCCTACGTTGCTCCACTTTCATAGTGTAGCCGCGTGTGTGAGGTGTGTTGTTGAGTTTCAAGATCCACTCCTGGAGAGCCGGGTCTTTGCAGTCAACTATCACCCCCGGCCCCGAATAGGAAACAATCTCAGGAACCGTAGTGCAAGCTTGAGCGCTATATTTCCTGAGTTCTTTTTCGAATGGGGCGCGACCCGGCGAAGGGTCAAGGCCACTAAAATCCACCACATAGCTGTCTGGGCTATTCTTAGCCTCTTGCTTGACGACCTTCTCCTTGATCCACGGGAGCTTGCTTAGGAGCTGCTCCCGGATCACGTGGGGACGAGTCTCATTGCTCAGAGGCAACAAACGTTGCCAACGAGCATAGAAATCTTCAAGGTCGATGAGGGTCACTTGCCCTTTAACCACCCTGGGGGTGAGGGCTGGCCACCTTTCATCAGCCCTTGAGGGGTCATACTCGTGGAAACGTTGTTCCAAAAAGTCCCACAACTCTTTGAGGGTGGGGGCCGTGCGTGTGTGGTGGGTGGCCTCGGCAACCCGGGCGTTGATGATCGCCTTTAGCCATGGGGGCAAGGTACTCAAAATCATTTTTGCCTCGTTGGCCTTTCGGTACATGAGATCACACCCCCCCAACCATTGTTGAAGCTTCTCCACCCACTTGTCGTAGCACTCTAGCTGCCCATCCAATTGCGGTTTAGGCATATCACTATCCTCCACCGCTTTGGTGTAACTATTTTGCACCATAGGCATTTGGTACGGGTGGTAAGCAGGGGGAGCCATGGTTGGGGGTGCACCTCCACTTGCACTTGGTGCAACCTTCACTGGAGAGTCTGTACACGTATCCGTAGGATGAGAGGGCGTGTACGAAGGTTTCCCAGGGGAAGTGAAAACATTTTTCGTGAGGGGATTAATGTTCCCCAACGAAGAGGTGTTCTCCTCTTCATTGGCCCACGGGGCCGTAGGCTCCGTGGGGTGTTCTTCGCCCTTAGGCGTCGCCCTCCACTCGGGAACAGCACGTTCCTTCTGCTTTTCGGCGATTCCCCCCCACGATGTAGGTTCTTGGGGGTGAGGGTGTTCGTGGTGTTCTTCCCCCCCCCTCGGCCACCCTGAATCCGGACAAGCGTTCGGATGGTAGATGCAATCGTGGGATGGGTGGACGGAGAAAGGAAGGACACACCCACCACCGGATGAACCGGATGGCGCGCCCATGGGCGCCGTAGGCGCCGCCGGTGTAGGATCAGGAACGGGCGGAGGCGCCGATGGCGGGGGTAGGACCACCGTAACGGGTTCCGCACGCGTGGAGTATCAGTGGTCCCACACATCGATCCTAGATGCAACGGCGGCGTAACGTGTAGCGAGCGAGTCCACTGCGCTAAAGCACTTAGCCGTGTTGCCGTTGGACATCTTAAGATGATCTGCCACGCTAGCCTCCATCACCTTAGAATCCCGGCGGTAGCCCTGAACCGCCGCGTCAAATTTAGCCAATGTAGACAAGATTTGGGTCATCCGGTCCCCGTAGGACTGACTGATGCCCACGGTAGAGGCTACTGCCTGAGAAAGTTCCTGATGGGATCGCTGCAATTCTAGATTCTGAGTTCGCAGGTCCTGCACCTGTGCCATCAGAGATTGGATGCACGTTTCGTAGTGCACCACACACCGGGGACAGCCACAGGTGTGCTGTAGGTCGTCCTTTCCCCGTGTAGGAGTGGGGCCCCCAGGATGTCGAAAGGATGGACCCCCCCCTCCACGAGGAGGAGATGACCCACCACCGCCCCCCCCAGCAGCCCCCCCTGCCACGGAGGGACCAGAGGGCCCCCCCGCAGGGCGAGATGGGGGTGTGGGGCGCGCAGCAACAGGCGCTGGCGCCCCCCCACTAGAGGGATGTCCCCCCCCCGAACCCCCACCGCTGGATGGCCGAACCAGGTGCGGGATTCCTTGCACGTGCTCGATGTAAGCCACCTGGCGGTGGCGGGGTGACGGCGGAGGGGGAACATGACCAACAGTATTCGGTCGCGGCGGCGGGGGTGGGGAATCGTCCACCACAATATACCGTGGTGACTCATGAACCACCATAGGTGATCGAGTCCTCGGATGGGAAGCAAAAACAGGCTCCGATCCCGTTGCAACCTCTGGAACCCCCCCCCCAATTGGGCAGTTGGGGGTCCTCCGTAGGAGATGTATTTGTGGGGGGAGAGACCAAATTTTTTGGGAGGGTTGCTGAACCTCCCTCCACCTGACTCCCTCCCCCCCAGCACAGATTGTTGACCTTCGGCATTGCCGGAGAATCATCCACTAGGGATGGACGATCTTTCGTGCCACTCATAGGCACTGGAGATGTAGTACCGGCCCGGTCCTCCGTAGGCTCCGGAGATTCCACGACAAGACACGGGCGGTTTTTGACGCCGCTCATAGGCACCGGGGACTCTTCCACAGCAATGAACTGAGGGGCCGGAGAGTCCTCCACCGTGATGTAGTGGGGGGCCGGGGATTCTTCCACAAGCATGGGGCGATCCCTGGTACCTGACATAGGTTCAGGAGGTGCAGGCGACGAGGCAACGGAAATAGGGGAATGATGGAGTTCATGACGTTCCAACACTCCAATCTCCTCCTCCCCATCGTCGTTCCACTGCTCCACCGCCAGGGGGAACCACTGGTCACACTCATCCTCCTTGATTTGCGTGGGGGATTCCTCGATGATCGTAGGATTTAGCCTGGATCCGCTCGGGGGATTGGGATACGCTCCCAAGGCAGGAGATTCCTCCACCAGGGAGGGAAACCGCCGCGATCCACTCATTGGAGTGGGCGACGATTCCACCACAGTGGGGTTCTGCCTAGTCCCCGACAGGGCTTGCTGGATCAGGGCCACGGCCTCTCGAGCCGGACCCAGATGGCCATGGGGATCAGGCGTGAGCGCGAGGACTCGACGGTTTTGAGCGTCGAGTTGGTCAACAATGGGGCTGATGGGCCCTGCCGCAAACAGGTTTTTTCTGACCTGAGGCTCTGGCAACCCCCCTAGCGACGGAGGAGTGCCAGAGTCGACCATGATAGGCCCCATTGGCGAAGCCATCGTACCCCAGTCGGCAGCGCGTGAGGGCGCAGCGTTCGTACGCTCGATCACCCCAGTAGATTGGTCGATTACTGCCCGATTCTCGGCGCTAGTAACGGTTCCCGAGCCCATAATAGGCGATTGTGGTCCTCTTATCGCTCCCTGAGGGTGGCCGTCTATTTCCCCCCCAACCATCCCAGGTACACCAGCTGGATTTCGAGGATGGGGGGCCCCGATGGGAACATTCGGGGATTTCGGAAACTTAGGATTCGTAGCCACTTGGGGCTTGGCCCGTTTTTGTGGCCCCTGACCGGTCGGTGGGGTCAGGGACGAGGAGGTCCTGAGAGTGGGGACCTGGACACCCTCAGCTATCCCTCCCGGGGAAGAGATTTTAACTTGAATTTGTTCCACGATGTCTTGGACCGATCGCTTTCCGCGATGCCAAACGCCCAACAGAGACGAAAAATTTTCGCCTCTGCTACCATGAAACCAGACCGGGTGGTCAGGAGCAGAGGTCGTAGTGGCATGGGCAGCAACATTGCTTGGCACCGAAGACATAACGATAGTGTTGACTGAATAGTATCCTGCAAACAGATATGGTACACATAGCCAATGAAATACCTGATATGCACATATGAGAAATCCACCCTATCATCCACTAATTGATATAACTACTAAACATCCATGATTGCCTTATCTATCCCACATCCTATGTTCCTAACAAGGAAATGGAATATGATATACCCTATCCCACATATATCCCATATATAGGGCCAAATAATGCTCCCTTAGGGGTAAAATGCCAGGGTAGGGTTGTGACCTGCTTCACCACGGACTGGAGCGTCCGAGGCAACGGAGAGAATACGACAAAAAGACGCCCCGGATTGGAGCATCCGGGGCGGAATGAAGCGCGGCACTAGCCCCCGGACTGGATCGTCCGGGGGTGAACCTGGTGCCACGGACTGGAGCGTCCGAGGCAACGGAGAAAATACGATAAAAAAACGCCCCGGATTGGAGCATCCGGGGCGGAATGAAGCACGGCACTAGCCCCCGGACTGGATCGTACGGGGGTGAACCCGGTGCCGAGGACTGGAGCGTCCGAGGCAACGGAGAGAATACAACAAAAAAACGCCCCGAATTGGAGCATCCGGGGCTGAATGAAGCACGGCACTAGCCCCCGGACTGGATCGTCCGGGGCTGAACCCGGTGCCACGGACTGGAGCGTCCGAGGCAACGGAGTGAATACGATAAAAAGACGCCCCGGATTGGAGCATCCGGGGCGGAATGAAACACGGCACTAGCCCCCGGACTGGATCTTCCGGGGGTGAACCCGGTGCCACGGACTGGAGCGTCCGAGGCAGCCGAGAGAATACGACAAAAAGACGCCCCGGATTGGAGCATCCGGGGCGGAATGAAGCATGACACTAGCCCCCGGACTCGATCGTCCGAAGGTGAACCCGGTGCTACAGACTGGAGCGTCCGAGGCAACGGAGAGAATACGAAAAAATGACGCCCCGGATTGGAGCATCCAGGGCGGAATGAAGCACGGCACTAGCCGCCGGACTGGATTGTCCGGGGGTGAACCCGATGCCACGGACTGGAGCGTCCGAGGCAGCGGAGAGCATACGACAAAAAGACGTCCCGGATTGGAGCGTCCGGGGCGGAATGAAGCACGGCACTAGCCCCCGGACTGGATCGTCCGGGGGTGAACCCGGTGCCACCGACTGGAGCGTCCGAGGCAACGGAGAGAATACGATAAAAAGACGCCCCGGATTGGAGCATCCGGGGCGGAATGAAGCATGGCACTAGCCCCCGGACTGGATCGTCCGGGGGTGAACCCGGTGCCACGGACTGGGGCATCCGAGGCAACGGAGAGAATACGATAAAAAAACGCCCCGGATTGGAGCATCCGGGGCGGAATGAAGCAGGGCACTAGCCCCCGGACTGGATCGTCCGGGGGTGAACCCGGTGCCACGGACTGGGGCATCCGAGGCAACGGAGAGAATACGAAAAAATGACGCCCCGGATTGGAGCATCCAGGGCGGAATGAAGCACGGCACTAGCCGCCGGACTGGATTGTCCGGGGGTGAACCCGATGCCACGGACTGGAGCGTCCGAGGCAGCGGAGAGCATACGACAAAAAGACGTCCCGGATTGGAGCGTCCGGGGCGGAATGAAGCACGGCCCTAGCCCCCGGACTGGATCGTCCGGGGGTGAACCCGGTGCCACCGACTGGAGCGTCCGAGGCAACGGAGAGAATACGACAAAAAGACGCCCCGGATTGGAGCATCCGGGGCGGAATGAAGCATGGCACTAGCCCCCGGACTGGATCGTCCGGGGGTGAACCCGGTGCCACGGACTGGGGCATCCGAGGCAACGGAGAGAATACGATAAAAAAACGCCCCGGATTGGAGCATCCGGGGCGGAATGAAGCAGGGCACTAGCCCCCGGACTGGATCTTCCGGGGGTGAACCCGTTGCCACGGACTGGAGCGTCCGAGGCAACGGAGAGAATACGACAAAAAGACGCCCAGGATTGGAGCATCCGGGGCGGAGTGGAGCACGGCACGAGCCCCCGGACTGAATCCTCCGGGGGTGAACCCGGTGCTACAGACTGGAGCGTCCGAGGCAACGGAGAGAATACGATAAAAAGACGCCCCGGATTGGAGCATCCGAGGCGGAACGAAGCACGGCACTAGCCCCCGGACTGGATCGTCCGGGGGAGAACCCGGTGCCACGGACTGGAGCGTCCGAGGCAACGGAGAGAATACGACAAAAAGACGCCCCGGATTGGAGCCCCCGCCCCTGCCCCTGCCCCAGCCCCTGCCCCTTCCCCTGCCCCGGCCCCTGCCCCTACCCCTGCCCCAGCCCCTGCCCCTGCCCCAGCCGCTGCCCCTGCCACGGCCCCTGCCACTGCCCCTGCCCCTACCCCAGCCTCTGCCATAGCCCCAGTTCCTGCCCCTGCCCCTGCCCCTGCCCCTGCCCCTGCCCCTGCCACTGCCCCTGCTCCTGCCACTACCCCTGCCCCTGCCCCTGCGCCTGCCCCTGCCGCAGCCACTGCCTCTGCCCCTGCCCCTGCCAATGCCCTTGCCCCACCCACTGCCCAAGCTCCTGCCACTGCCCCTGCCCCTGCCCCTGCCACTGCCCCTGCCCCTGCCCCTGCCCCCCCTGCCCGAGCCTCCGCCCCTGCCCGTGCACCTGCTAGTGCAACGGACCATGCCTCTGCCTCTGCCCTTGCCCCTGCCACGGCCCCTGCCCCTGCCCCTGCCATTGCCCCTGCCCCTGCCCCTGCCCCCCCTGCCCCTGCCTCTGCCCTTGCCCGTGCACCTGCCACTGCCACGGACCCTGCCCCTGCCCCTGCCACTGCCCCTGCACCTCCCAAAGCCCGTGCCCCTGCCCCAGCCCCTGCCCCTGCCCCTGCCACTGCCCCTGCCCCTCCCAAGGCCCCTGCTCCTGACACTGCCCCTGCCCCTCCCCCTGCCCCTGCCCCTGCCCCTGCCCCTGCCACTGCCCCTGCCCCTGCCACAACCCCAGCTCCTACCCCTGCCCCTGCTCCTGCCCCTGCCCCTGCCCCTGCCCCTGCCCCTGCCCCCCCTGCCACTGCCTCTGCCCCTGCCCCTGCCCCTGCCACTGCGGCTGCCGCTGCCTCTGTCCCTGCCCCAGAGCCAGCCCCTGCCCTTGCCCCTGCAACTGCCCCTGCCCCTGCCCCTGCCACTGCCCCTGCACCACCCAATGCCCCTGCCCCTGCCCCTGCCACTGCCCCAGCCCCTGCCCCTGCCCCTGCCCCTACCCCTGCCCCTGCCCCTGCCCCTGCCCCTGCCCCTGCCCCCCCCGCCCCTGCCCCTGCCCCTGGCCCTGCCCCTGCCCCTACCCCTGCGGCTGCCCCTGCCACTGCCTCAGCCCCTGCCCCTGCCCCTGCCCCGGCCCCTGCCCCTGCCACTGCCCCTGCTCCTGCCACTGCCAATGCCCCCGCCCCTACCCCTGCCCCTGCCCCAGCTCCTGCCGCTGCCCCTGCCACTGCCCCTGCTCCTGCCACTGTCCCGGCCCCTGCCCCTGCCCCTGCCGCGGCCCCGGCCCCTGCCGCTGCCACTGCCCCTGCCCCTCATACGGCCCCTGCTCCTGCCACTGCCCCGGCCCCTGCCCCAGCCCCTGCCCCTGCCGCGGCCCCCGCCCCTGCCCCTGCCACTGCCCCTGCCCCTCATACGGCCCCTGCTCCTGCCACTGCCCCTGCCCCTGCCCATGCCCCCCATGCCCCTGCCTCTGCCCCTGCCCCTGCCCCAACCACGGCCACTGCCCCTGCCCCGTCCCCTTGCCCCAGCAACCGCCACTGCCCCTGCCCCTGCCCCTGCTACAGCCACTGCCCCTGCCCCTGCCCGTGACACTGCCACTGCCCCAGCCACTCCCCCGGCCCCTGCCCCTGCCACTGCCTCTGCTACCGCCCCTGCCCCTACCCCTGCCCCTGCCTCTGCCCCTGCTACTGCCCCTGCCCCAGCCCCTGCCCCTGCCCCTGCCCAAGCCGCTGCCCCTGCCCCTGCCCCTCCCACCGCCACTGCCCCTGCCCCACCCCCTGCCCCTGCCCCTGCCCCTTCCCCTGCCCCTGCCCCTGCCCCGGCCACTACCCCTGCCCCTTCCCCTGCACCCCCTGCCCAAGCCTCTGCCCCTGCCCCTGCCCGTGCCACTGCCCCTGCCCCTGCCCCTGCTACTGCCGCTGCCCCCGCCCCTGCCCCTGCCCCTGCAACTGCCACTGCCCCGGCCCCTGCCCCTGCCAGTGCCACTGCCCCTGCCACTGCCCCTGCCCCTGCCACTGCTGCTGCCACTGCCTCTACCCCTGCCCCTGTCCCCGCCCCGGCCCCTGACCCTGCCCCTGCCCCTGCAACTGCCCCTGCTCCCGCCACTTCCCCTGCCCCTGCCCCTGCCTCTGCCCCTGCTGCCGCCACGGCCCCTGCCCCTGCCCCTGCCACTGCCCCTGCTACTGCCACTGCCCCTGCCGCTGCCCCTGCTACTGCTACTGCCACTGCCCCTGCCCCTGCCACTGCCACTGCCCCTGCCACTGGCCCAGCCCCTGCCCCTGCCGCTGCCGTGGCCACTGCCCCTGCCCCAGCCCCTGCCCTTGCCCCTGCCACTGCCCCTGCCCCTGCCCCTGCACCTGCCCCTGCCCCAGCCCCTACCCCTGCCCCTGCCCCTGCCACTGCCCCTGCCCCTCCCACTGCCCCTGCTCCCGCCCCTGCCCCTGCCCCTGCCCCAGCCCCTGCCCCTGCCCCTGCTCCTGCCACTGCCCCTGCCCCTGCCCCCCCTGCCCCTGCCTCTGCCCCTGCTCCTGCCCCTGCCACTGCCACGGCCCCTGCCCTTGCCCCTGTCACTGCCCCTGCTACTGCCACTGCCCCTGCCCCTGCCCCTGCCCCTGCTACTGCTACTGCCACTGCCCCTGCCCCTGCCCCTGCCACTGCCACTGCCCCTGCCACTGGCTCAGCCCCTGCCCCTGCCACTGCCCCTGCCACTGCCCCTGCCCCTGCCCTCGCCCTTGCCTCTGCCCCTGCCCCTGCCCCTGCACCTGCCCCTGCCCCTGCCCCTACCCCTGCCCCTGCCCCTGCTACTGCCACTGCCCCTGCGCCGGCCCCTGCCCCTGCCCCTGCCCTTGCCCCTCCCACTGCCCCGGCTCCTGCCACTGCTCCTGCCCCTGCCCCAGCCTCTGCCCCTGCCCCTGCCCCCCCTGCACCTCCTTCTGCCCTTGCCCCTGCCCCTGCCACTGCCACTGCCCCTGCCCCCGCCCCTGCCCCTGCTACTGCCACTGCCCCTGCCCCTGCCCATGCCCCTGCTACTGCCACTGCCACTGCCACTGCCCCTGCCCCTGCCCCTGCCACAGCAACTGTGACTGCCCCCGCCCCTGCCCCTGCCCCATGCTCCTGCCACTGCCTCTACCCCTGCCCCTGTCCCCGCCCCGGCCCCTGCCTCTGCCCCTGCTACTGCCCCTGCCCATGCCCCTGCCCCTGCCTCTACCACGGCCCCTGACCCTGCCCCTGCCCCTGCAACTGCCCCTGCTCCCGCCACTTCCCCTGCCCCTGCGCCTGCCCCTGCCCCTGCCCCTGCTGCGGCCACGGCCCCTGCCCCTGCCCCTGCCACTGCCCCTGCTACTGCCACTGCCCCTGCCGCTGCCCCTGCTACTGCTACTGCCACTGCCCCTGCCCCTGCCACTGCCACTGCCCCTGCCACTGGCCCAGCCCCTGCCCCTGCCGCTGCCGTGGCCACTGCCCCTGCCCCAGCCCCTGCCCTTGCCCCTGCCACTGCCCCTGCCCCTGCCCCTGCACCTGCCCCTGCCCCAGCCCCTACCCCTGCCCCTGCCCCTGCCCCTGCCACTGCCCCTGCATCGGCCCCATGCCCCTGCCCCTGCCCTAGCCCCTCCCACTGCCCCGGCTCCTGCCACTGCCCCTACCCCTGCCCCTGCCCCAGCCTCTGCCCCTGCCCCTGCCCCTGCCCCTGCCCCCCCTGCCCCTGCTTCTACCCCTAACCCTGCCCCTGCCCCTGCCCCTGCTACTGCCACTGCCACTGCCCCTGCCCCTGCCACTGCCACTGCCCCTGACACTGCCCCTGCCACTGCAACTGCCCCTGCTCCTGCTAATGCCCCTGCATCTGCCCCTGCCCTTGCCCCTGCCACTGCCCCTGCCACTGCCCCTGCCCCAGCTACTGCCCCTGCCCTTGCCTGTCCCTGCCCCTGCCCCTACCACTGCCCTTGCCCCTCCCACTGCCCCTGCTCCTGCCCCTGCCACTGCGACTGCCCCTGCCACTGCCCATGCTCCTGCCCCTGCCCCTGCCCCTGCCACTGCCCCTACCCCTGCCCCTACCCCTGCCCCGGCTCCTGCCCATGCCCCTGCCCCTGCCCCTACCACGGCCCCTAACCCTGCCGCAGCCCCTGCAACTGCCCCTGCTCCTGCCACTGCCCTAGCCTCTGCCCCTGCCCCTGCCCCTGCCACTGCCCCTGCCACTGCCCCTGCCCCAGCCACTGCCCCGCCCCTGCCCCTGTCCCTGCCCTCGCCCCTACCACTGCCCTTGCCCCTCCCACTGCCCCTGCTCCTGCCCCTGCACATGCCGGTGCCCCTGCCGCTGCCCCTACGACCGCCCCTGCCCCTGCCCCTGCCCCTGCCACTGCCCCTGCCCCTGTCCCTGCCCCCCTGCCCCTGCCTCTGCCCCTGCCCCTGCCCTGTCACTGCCACTGCCCCTGGCTCTGCCCCTGCCGCAGCCCCTGCCCCTGCCCCTGCCCCTGCAACTGCCCGTGCCCCTGCCCCTGCCACTGCCCCTGTTCCTCCCACTGCCCCTGCCCCTGCCCCTGCCACAGCCCCTGCCACTGCCCCTGCCCCGCCCAATGCCCCTGCTCCTGCCACAGCCCCTGCCCCAGCCCCTGCCCCTGCCCCTGCCCCTGCCACTGCCCCTGCCCCTGACCCTGCCCCCCCTGCCCCTGCCTCTGCCCCTGCCACTGCCCCTGCCACAGCCACGGCCCCTGCCCCTGCCCCTGCCCCTGCCACAGCAACTGTGACTGCCCCTGCCCCTGCCCCTACCCCTGCTCCTGCCACTGCCCCTGCCCCCCCTGCCACTGCCCTTGCCCCTCCCACTGCCCCTGCTCCTGCCGCTGCCCCGGCCCCTGCCCCTGCCCCTGCCCCTGCCCCTGCTCCTGCCACTGCCCCTGCCCCTGCCCCTGCCCCCCCTGCCCCTGCCTCTGCCCCTGCCTTGCCCCGGCCCCTGCCCCTGCACCAGCCACTGCCTCTGCCCCTGCCTTGCCCCTGCCACTGCCCCTGCCCCAGCCACAGCCCCTGCCCCTGCCCCTGCTACTGCCACCGCCCATGCCCCTGCCCCTGTTCCTGCCCCTGCTACAGCCACTGCCCCTGCCCCTGCCCCTGCCACTGCCATTGCACCTGCCCCTGCCCCTGCCCCTGTTCTGCCCCTGCCTCTGCCCCTGCTACTGCCCCTGCCCGTGCCTCTGCCACTGTCCCTGCCCCTGCCCCTGCCCCCGCCCGTGCCCCTGCCTCTGCCCCTGCCCCAGTCCCTGCTCCTGCACCTGCACTAGCATCTGCCCCTGCCCCTGCCCGTGCCACTGCCCCTGCACCTCCCACAGCCCCGGCCCCTGCCCCTGCCCCTGTCCCTGGCCCTACCCCTGCCCCTGCCCCTGCCACTGCCCCTGCCCCAACCACTGCCCCTGCCCCTGCCCCTGCCCCTGCCCCTGCCCCTGCCCCTGCCCCTGCCACATCCCCTGCCCCTGCCCCTGCCCCACTGCCCATGCCTCTGCCCCTGCCCCTGCCACAGCCACTGTCCCTGCCCCTGCCCCTGCTACTGCCACTGCCCCTGCCCCTGCCCCTGCTACTGCCGCTGCCCCTGCCACTGCCCCTGCCCCTGCCCCTGCCACTGCCCCTGCCACTGCCTCTGCCCCTGCCCCTGCCCCTGCCCCTGCCTTGCCTGTGCCCCTGCTACTGCCCCTGCCCCTGCCCCTGCCCCGGCCCCTACCCCTGCCCCTGCCCCTGCCACTGCCCCTGCTCAAGCCACTGGCCCTGTCCCTGCCCCTGCCCCTTTCCAGCCCCTGCCCCTGCCACTGCCCCTGCCCCTGCCCCTGCCCCTGCCCCGGCCCCTGCCCCTGCCACTGCCCTTACCCCTCCCATCGCCCCGGCTCCTGCCACTGCCCCTGCCCCTGCCCCTGCCCCTGCCCCTGCCACTGCCCCTGCCCCTGCCCCTTCCCCCCCTGCCCCTACCTCTGCCCCTGCCCCTGCCCCTGCAACTGCCCCTGCCTCTGCCCCTGCCCAAGCCCCTGCCCCTGCCCCTGCCCCTGCAACTGCCCCTGCCCCTGCCCCTGCCACTGCCCTTGCACCAACCACTGTCCCTGCCCATGTTCCTGCCCCTGCCACTGCCTCTGCCACTGCCCCTGCCCCTCCCACGGCCCCTGCTCCTGCCCCTGCCCCTGCCCCTGCCCCTACCCCTGTCCCCGCCCTTGCCGCCCCAGCCCCTGCCTCTGCCCCTGCCCCTGTCCCTGCTGCGACAAGAAGAGGTCAAGGACGGCAAGACAGCAGGCGGTGCAAGCATACAGAACACAGAACACAACTCCCCTCCAAGCCCTAGTGGGGGTACGTGTGGTGGCGTCCCTGCTAGGCCACAGCCGCCTGGTCACGCTGTGTTCTCGTGCCAAAGCATAGGTGGGCCAAAGGTGCCATGACATAGGAACAGTGGCCAGACGACCCAGACAGGAACGTGCGGAGAAGAGCGCGCCGAGTGCGCGGAAGCAGGGGAGAGGATAGGAGCGACCCGTGCAAGGAGCACGAAACGGTCCCCGGATGGATGAGGATCCTGTGGGCCCGCGCCACGGGGTTGCTGGCGGCCCGGTGGGGTATAAACACGGGATGAGGGGTGGGATGGGGGCAGGGGGCTAGGACAGGGGTGTGGCACGGGCCACAAAACGGCCCCAAGGCATCGGATAACCAAGGGAAGCGGGGATTGGGCCGGTGACAGCATGTGGCGAAGGGGAACGGGACATGGGATGGGAAGGGAGGCCAAAAGCGCCAAGCAACAGCCCCGTGGGATTGGGAAACCAGTCACCATGGAGTGGTAAACCATGGGCCAACCATGGGGAGCCTGGCCACGGGAAGTCGGGAAAATGCCCTGAACTCTGGGACGGCCGTGAGGTGTCCGCAGGGGTGAGGGTTGACCCTGAGGTCCCCGGGTCAATGGCCTAAGTACACGTAGGCTCACGCGTGAGCGGGACCTGGGGGAACGCGGAAAGGGTCGCCCCCTGGCCTCCAGCCGCGGATGGACGACACCCAAGTGCATCCGGGAGCCGAGTGGGTACTCCAGCCCGTGAGGGATGGAGAGTGGTGGAATGTGGTTGACAGAGAGAAATGCTCCGCTGTCGGCGAGGGCTATCCACAGGAAACCCGCCTGCAGGCGCCCGCAAGGCTGTGCTAGGGGGGGAAGGCCGGAGGGTCCTTCGATGGGTGACTGGAAGGAGCTGAGACCGTGAGGGCAGCAACTGAAGGACACCTACCGCCGGTCATGCCCCAAGGGAACCTGGTTGAAGTTCTCGGCCGTGAGGTGAGAAAGGGGTCACCAGGGGAACTGATGGTGGAGAGCTCTCCTTCCCGCCAGAGGCGGCCACCATGTAAAACAAGCAAGGAGATGTCAGATGAGGCTGCGGACGCGGCCGCCCCTACTTACTTACTACTTTCGTACTTACTTGGTGCAGTCCCTTGAGCCGTGCTAAAATATACGGCGCTAATCACACAAACAACAGACTACGACTCAGCCAGGAGTGGCAAGCGTAGCCCGAGGTAGGTAGGTAGGTAGGTATCTTTGCGAGCTCGGGATACCTCCTTTGACAAAGCAGGAAAAAGGGCAAGCGTAGCCCGACATCTTCAACATTCACGCTGTGCACGCAACAAGAGCACCCCTTCCCTCCAAGCCCTAGCAGGGAAACGCGTTGTGGCGTCCCTGTTAGGCCACAGAAGCTTAGCAGCTCTGTGTTTCCTTGCACTCTCACAGGTGAGCCGCTAGGGCTCTTGTCTTCATCCTCAACACCACCCAGTAGAGCGTGCGTGTAGGAGTGGTAGTCCTGAGTGGGGGCTTGAGCCAGTTGCAGAAGTGCTCGCCCACCAGGATGGTGCCACTGTAGGTAGGGTGTGTAGAGTAGTGGTGTCTCCTGTCCCGCGTGCTTTTCCACGTGGGCAGGGGAGTGCGTTAGCTTTTGGCCTTTAGCAAAAATGGGCGTTTTGCATGCCCCTAGCACACTTAGCCACCCCTCCCCTCTAGTAGGTAGGGCTCTTGCCGTCTTCCCCCAAGGATAGGCGCCAGCACAGAAATTGGGCGCCATAGGAGTGGTAATAGTACCTGATTAGGACCTTCGGACATCAGCGAAGCCCGGTCTCCGGGAGCCACGCTGGGGAGAGAAGTGAGACACACACAGACATACGTAGCACACATAGGGGTATGGTAAACCCTGTAAGGAAGGGTAGAACCCCATGGGTCTGGACCATCCAGGGGTCCTAACTGTGGGCTCGCTTGTCCCCAAGGAGACACACCTTGCCTCATAACACCTTGCTTGTCATTCCCCCCTTGGTGTAGTAAGCCACCGCTCTTCGTTGGCTCCCCAAGGTCATTACATCAGGGCAGTCCCCATGCAACACATGGTCAACAAGGCATACACTCGCTGGGTGGCTGCAAACCTGATAAGCGGCCACCTGGTCCACGCTGGAAACCATTGGCATGGGTCTGCAGGGCACAGACAGGGTCAGTGCAGTGCTCAGTAAGCAGTAGTCTGTGAAAAACCAATGGCCTTCGGCCAGGGAGTGGTTGTCACAGGGGGCTAACGGTCCTGTGCTGCGATGCAATGCGGGGCAACTGTGACAACTGCTCTTACACCCATACACAGGCACGTCTGCACAAGAGTGCTCGCTGCATCTGTGAGGTTAGAACACATTCAGTAGACTGACACAGGGGAATTACTTTCGCTTTTTACGCTTGGACATAGTTCCAGCACGGGTCAGTAGCTGCCCCTCGTTGTTCTCAACGAGGTAGGAGCGGAAGATAGGGTTGATACTCCCATCTGGTTGTATGAAGGCTGACATAGGTTCCCAAGTCGCCTCATTAACCCATAGCCATCCCACAGGGTTAGGAATTTCCAGCCCTGTTTATACTCGTGGCGAGCAATACCTGCAACCACGTAGTAACCATCGACTGCCATCTCTTCGGCAGTCATCTCTTCGAGTTCGTCTGCCTCCTCTGAACTGGCAGCGTTCTCTAGGTCTATACGCTCGACCTCACTGTCCCTGAGGCGCCACTCATCCCAGGACAAATCGTCAGGGGAGTGATAGTTGCTCAACTGTTTAGGTGCACACAGCAGTTCACCACCTAGACGTGGACTGCACCTGACATGGATCCTGGATCCATCTATTCTGATGATACGATAGGGTCCAAAATAAGTGTCCTGTAGGCAGTTACGTGGCCAGGAGGGTAGGCGTGAATGGTGAACCAAAACAAGGTCACCAACCTTGAAGCTGGCAGGTCGCCGTAGGCGGTTCCGTCGGTTCAGTTCACGGTCACGAACGTGTCTCAGGTTAGTCCCAGCCTGGTTAGCCAGAGATTGCTTGTGTTCCAGCCAATCTCCTACAGGGCTCTTGAAGTCCTCAGGAAAAGGGGTTTTGAAGAACCATGCAGGTCGTCCTCCAAGGACCAGTTTGTGGGGGGTGAAACCTGTAGAGGAGCTCCGCTGTGAGTTCATGGTCAGCACTGCCCAGGGCACTAGGCGTACCCAGTCCTTGGTACGCTCCTGTTTCATCAGGATTCTGAAGTTTTGCTCCACCACACGGTTCTGTCTCTCAGAAAGAGGGTTCGACGTGTGGGCATAGGGCACACCTGTAGTTACCTCCACGTTGAGGGCATTTAGCACTCGTTTGTACCACCCAGTGTCATTGCGGATGCGTACATCCTCATCAGAGTGCACCTGCTTAGGTGCTCCATAGGGTTCGAACCATTGTTCGACCAACATTTTTACAGTCTGCTCACCTGTGATTTTCTTATTGCAAGGGAACACACGGGTGAAGCGAGATAGGCCACAGGTGACCACTAGGCAACTATCATAGCCACCGAAGCGTGGTAGGCCGTGGATGAAATCCACGTAGAGAAGAGAGTTAGCACAATAGGGTATGGGTAAGCTGGAGATCAGGCCCCTATCCCTACTGTCGCTCTGCTTGCTGACATGACAGCCACAAGCATCCACAATGGTCTGCATACGCGACCTCAGTTCAGTCAGGGTTAGACTAGAGTAGAAACACTCACGGAAGAAGTCCACTGAGCGATTAGCGCCAGTGTGACCAGAACTGAGATGGGAACACTGTAGGCACCCATCCAGTCGTGCCTCAGGCACCACAATTCGGTCCTCATAGAAGAGGTACTGATTGTTTTTATACCACTGGTGCCCCTCAATGACACGGGGTTCGAGATCAGTGCTGAGGGTTTGGAGTATTTCTTTATACTCTGACTGATAGTCGGTTAGACTCCAACCCTCAAGGATTCCAGCAGGCGCATGGACAGGTCAAGCTGGACATCCATACGCTGGAAAGCCTCTCTGGCGAGCACCTCAGAGCTCTCACCTATAAGCGCATCGAAGTTGTTGCGCGATATATAGTCAGACAGTTCATTCTTTATTCCGGGGATATGATGAACTGTCAGCCTGAACTGACTCAGGTAAGTCCACCACCGCTTTAGCTTTGCTTTCTCTGGTGGTGAACCCTTCTGAAAAGACTTCACAGGTTCCTGGTCACACAGCGAGACAATAGGGTTAGATCCCAGGAGTCGAGATTGTGACGAAAGCACCAACATACCGGCCAGGAGTTCCTGGTCATAGGTGCTGTAATTGGAACGCGCTTGGTTCCTTTTTCAATTCCAGTATCCCAGTGGCACCAGCCGCCACTCACTGGTAGGGTAGTCATGTTTCAACGAACCATTACGGTTCAGTCCACTAGTACGATAATGGCAGTGGTTTAGTTCAGCGGGGTTAAGTTCCTGCCATTGGTAGATCGTACCACACCCCCCTACATCACGGGCATCAGTGATCAGGACTATCTCGCCCTTAGGGCGGGGTACTCCCAGGCAGTCGGAGGAGGCAAGTTTCTTCTTCAACTCCTGGAAACACTCTTCCTCTCTGGCGGTCCACCTCCAGGGAGTAGTTTTCTTGATTAGGTCAGTGAGGGGGGCAGAGGAGTAGGTAAAATTGTGGATGTGACGCCGATAGAAATTACAAGCGCCCACAAAACTCCTCACGTCGTGTAGACCCTTCTTAGGGTCATCGCGAATCTGCATGTCCTGTAGGGGCTGCATCTTAGACGCGGCTGGTTTCCACCAACCATACCCCACGTCGAAACCCAAATATTCCATCTCCTCTTTCATAAACTTACATTTTTCGAGTTTGATTCGGAGATGGTTTTCTTGACAAACAATGAAAAATTCACGGAGGAGAGAGACATGGTCCTCTTGGGTATTAGTACCCAAACTCATGTCGTTGATGTGGGCCTCCATTTCTGCACCCCGAGAAATCAACTCCTGTACTAGAGGCCTGCGCCTCAGTATGTATAAAATTTTGTTCATTAGCTCTTGGAAAAGCGCTGGGGCATTAGCCACGCCGAAAGGCATAACCTTCCACTTAAAGACACAGCCCTTAGGGGTTATAAAAGCCAGCAGCTCCTGAGCTGCGGCGGTTAGGTCCACCTGCCAGAAACCAGAGCGTTTGTCCATTTTGGTCTTGTACCTGCATTTCGCAACACGCTCCAGGGTATTTTCCATGTTAGGAATACTCCCTGAGTGGTCTGGGTTTTCTTGTTGACCTCACTATAGTCGACAACCAGTCATAGGGCAGTCGACCCTGGTTTGGCAACCAGGAAACAGGGACTGCAGTGATGGGGGTAGTCCCCCTTATTATATTCTTCAACGAGGCCAGCATCAATACATTCCTGGATCTGGCGCTCGATTTCTTCAACCTGTTCCTGTGGAGCGGGATAGGGACGACGCCTCACTCGCGTCTTTTCAAATTCAGGTTTCAGTTTCAGGTCCATCTGGACCAGTTTTTACAAGAGAGGGGGGGCGGCAAGGTGCCGAATACCTCCTCATAGGGTATCAGCAGTTTCTTCAGTCGGGGGTGAAGGTTAAGACTCTCAGGTTTCGGCAGGAAATCCTCCTCAGCATGGAGGTTGCTCTTTCCATGTTCTTTCTTTTTCTGCCGATCACCAGTTTCGGCAGGCACAGAACCATCGTCCCACTCAGGGGGACATTGCTGCCCATAGTGCAGAGAATACACTAGCGGTATCTCAGGATCAGGCAGCGTATAGGAATCTTCGTCCTCCTCAGACCAGTTGGAGGATTTCCGGTTCTGTCTGAGGTATTGCAGCCGCTCTTGGCGCTCAATACCTTCGGCCTTCAGGTACAACACTGAAAGTGCTGCCCTGGGTCGTTGTGGGTGCCGGAGGGCTCGAGGCCGGCAAGACCAGTGGGGCAGGCACGCGAGGAGTCTCCCTGGATGTTGTTATTGGGGGTAGAACCGGATACTCGGACACCAACAGAGGCGAGAGCAGCGACAACAGAAGCAAGGTCCATGCTGATTGTTATCCGGCAGAAAATCCCAGTCTATGAAGAAAATTGAGGGGAATTATTCTAAATACATCTGAGTGTCCAAAACTGTCTGAAAAGATTTAAATAATCCATTTATGTAAAAAGGTATGGGCGATCTGGCCCGCGAGCGCGCGTCAGCGGCAAATGGCGATTCCAGCTAAAATAGCGAAACGCGGTGGATTTACGGGGAATGGACCGCGGAATCAAATCCGGCATATCAGAAATATATAGGAAATATCCTGTCACTGAGCTGCGAGGCGGCAATTCCGCCGAAGCAAAGAAAATGACCAAAATGTAGCCAATCTGGGCAGAATGTCTGAAAATCTGAGCAGATGGGGCTAGCCGCACTTACACTCCCCCTCCAAAAACACACTGGGGTGTGTCGCTACGTCAACGAAGAACGTAGTGCGGGTAAGTCCCAGAAAAGAATAGAAATGTAGCCTCGATGGGGCGAAATCTGCTTGATCTGACCTGATTTGGGCTGAATTGGCACTGAATCAGGCTGGATGAACCTGAAATGAGACAGAATGAGAAGTGACGAACAGTCCTCCGTGCAGTAAAACATTAGGTCAAGGGCTAGAAAGCATGTAAACGTATCGAGGATCGATACCAAACCATGCATTGGTTGAGAATGAGGTAGATTATTGGTGGATTGAGTGGGGGGATTAAGAATTGGAGTGACATCTCAGCGCTCTGGCACAGTTTCGCTGTCGCGGGCACGCTACGGTGTCCTCGCCGAACTCTACATCGTGTTATCCCGCTTTTGTCGTTCTGAAAAGTACAGCATGTGCTTCAGATTAGACGCATCTGGTGGATGATCACAAGATTCAGCAAAATTGAGAATGAATTTGAGCAGAGATTGAGGGGATTAAGCAATCACAGAGAGGTTAAACAAATACACATGTAGTCTACAGACCCTAAGTGAACCACCGAAGGTAGAGATGTTCTTCTGTTCACTTAGATCTAAACAGATCTTCAAGGAATGTGAGGAGATGAAAAGGAGATCAACCTAAATTGTCCTACAATGAGGCAAATTCATGAGATGGAGGTGAAATGAAGCGGAATGTCTACAACTGAAACTACTAACACTTTCGTTTAGACTAAAGTTAATATATATTGTCGTTTATTCAGCTCAATTGTGCTTTCCGGCACGTTGGTTCGCGAGCATCTAACAGAGTCTATGAAAATATGGATCATGTGATGATGCATCATGATGGGACATGCTGGCCCTGGATCCTTGGCATGTAACGCGCCGAAGGTTCACAGAAGGCGCTTTAGTGACAGTATATAACTGAGAGACACCGAATGTACAGTGGCGGTGGTGTCAATCGACTTGGACAAGGCCAATCTTTCGATGAAGTCCCACAAGACACTTGGATTCACCATTTTCGACAGTTTCAGGTCGGATTAAGCTCACATTGGCGTGTGCCAAAAATACAACGAAGCTTACGGACTTCAGAGGTTGCTGTTAGAAGTCCCTAGAGCTCCTAGATGAAGATTGTCTGAACAATTGACGTCTGGGTTTCGTACAACAGTGGCAGAATGATGGACAAACCTGAGAAATTCAAGGTAAATTTGAGGATCCTGGATCTGAATCTGGACTTTGGCGTTAGCATCACAGCAAATGAAGGTACGATCTGAGTTCCTGGCGTCGCCTCTAGGGCAGCCAGTACTACAGGGGTTGCCTGTAGGGGTGAATGTCGCTGGCCAGCGTTTTGATTATGTACATTTGCTTCCATCTGCACGAGTAGCCAAATTCCAAAGATGCACAGACCAACAGAGACAAGATTACCCCGAATCTGCCTGAATTAAGCCTGAGTTTGGTTTTTTCTGAACACGGCAGCACACTCCGTCAGCGTATCTACGCCTTGTCTGCCGAACGGAGACCAAAGAAAAGTTGATTGACGTCAAATTATCAAACATTCGCAGTTCTCCACATCATGACATAAACAGAAAGAATGAACAGTGGATTGAGCAGAATGTGGTAGGATGGCTTCCTCAATTCGGCCAAGCACGAATACATGTGACCACCAACCTGTCTGGCCTGGCCCTCGTACGGCTTGGGCGCTGCAGATCAGCGGCCGAACTTGAAGCTTGGTCCTCATTTGGCTCCTGGGCTGGCCTGACCACAGGAGGGGGGATCGACGGATCAGCCCTGGAATGTGGCTGCTGAGGGCCGTAAAAGGCTGGATCTCGATTCACCACAGGTCGTTTTCCGTCGCTCTCCACTTGTCTGTCTGGTTTCGACAAACAATCTGTCAGGAGTACTCCCATTTCGGGGTGCTTCTTGAGGAAGTCGATGAACCCCTTGGTGTACCCATGGACAAAAGACTGGGCTGGTTCCCAGTTGTTGTGACTGGAATCAAAGCCCCTCCACTCACACAGAAATTCCCATTCGCCCTTGGCGTCACGTCTTGCTTCAACAATCTTCTTGAGTTCGTACTTCCCCCCTTCGATGACCCGATCAGACAAGTGTTTCGCAGTCCAAAAAAGGGGTTTAACTCGATCCTTGGGGGAGGGGATCTCTCTCTTGAGGCGATCGCCCGAAACGTCAATTTCCCTGCTGACATCCACACGAATCCTCCACCTGTTCTCACCAAGACGCGCTGTAACAGCGAATGGCCCCTCCCACAAGGGAAGAAGCTTGTCATCTCCGTCCAGGGTGGTTTCGGATTTTCGAAGCCAAACTCGATCATCGACTTCAAAATTGTGGGGGTTTTTTCGACCTTGATTTTGAACCCAAAGCCAGTCAGCTTGATGCTTCTCGATTAATTTCGACACAGATTTATCTGCTCGTTGGACTTCGTCCAAAAACAGCGAAGCATCCTTACAGGGGCGAGGATTATTCAAAGGCATGTTCCACCAACACTTCTTTCGTCCAAAGACAATTTCATTTGGAGAAAGGCCATGATACAAAGGCGTGTTGTGGTAACGGCGAAGCAATGCGAAGAGAACTTCCATCCAATGGAAATCCTTTTCACTCGCGAGCTCCTTACGAAGCATATTAATTATTGAGCGGCCGGCTCTTTCACCAGGCAGCGCTCGATGCGAGTGGATTTCACATCGCAGGTGGTGGATTCCAAGGCGAGCACATAATTCTCTCCACCATTCGGAGGTGTACTCCTTGCCTGAATCCGTCACCACCTCGGATGGGACGTCCCAGCCTCCCATCCAGGTCTGCGCGCACCACTTGGCGGCAGCCTTGCCAGTCATCGACTCAATGTTGCAAGGCAACACTTGAATGTAGCCGGAATGACGGCACTGAATGAGGAGCACACCATTGACTTTTTTATTAGTCCAATGGCACTCTTCGTCATCGAGCTCACCGAGATAGAAAAAATCACTCGTGACTCTGTTAAAGAGGCGCTCCGGAATAGGATGAGGCCTCAGATGGCGGTGCTTCTTCGCGCTGGGAGGCGTCGAGACAGCACATTGGGCGCATCCGGCGGCTACTTTCATGCAATGAGTGTAGAGCCTCGATCCAAACAACCTATGCTTAATCATCGACCACAGTCGACGGCCATGTGCGTGGGGGGACTCCCATTTGTGCCACCAGTTTAACACTCGGGGGGCTAGGGCGTCTGGCACACACAATTTACCCTCCATCCACAGCTTCCCCCCATCCAACGAGTACTCAGCAAAAATCCCATCCTTGTGAGCATCTTTGGATTGGAGATTTCCAAAGACCTCTTTAAACATGGGATCCTGCAGGTAATCGGACGTCCAGTCACGGATTATCAGGGAATCTTTCGGCAGGGGTGGAGTTTTGGCCGGATCTCGACGCTTAATGCCTTGGATCAACCGAAATCGACTTACTTGTCGGGTATAGTCAAACCGTTTCACACTCCCTGAGGAGGGATCGGTGACTTTCTCCACGACTTTCAGTGTTTTGGTGCAGATCTCATGGGCATGCGCCGGATCTGAAATGGCCGTGATGTCGTGACACGGCAATGCGTGCCGTTTAACAGCGCACTGCATGCATGCACGTCGAATGAGTTTCTTTTCTTCCTGATCCCATTCGATGATGACATGGCGGTCCTGCTCCGTACCATGGATGTTGGTACTTTGCAGCCCCTCTGAGGCGGGGTAAGCCCATCGGCTCAGAGCATCCGCTACCGTGTTGTGTTTTCCAGGCAAATACGACACATGGAGGTCAAACAGAGAGAGAAATTCGTGCCATCTGGCCCGTCGACCAGCTGGGCTCGCGACAGTATCAATGTGTTCGGTGGCCCAATACTCCAGAGATCGATGATCCGTCAGGACCTCGACTCGATTGGTGCCAACCCACGATTGGTACTTTTTCAAAGCACAGATTATGGCGTAAGTCTCTTGCTCACGCGGCGACCATTGCATTTGGCGTGGGGCTAGCTTCCGAGACCAAAATGCAAGAGGGTAATGATCGCCGGTGGCTTCATCAACCTGTTCAAGGACAGCTCCGATCGCGTACCTAGATGCGTCGGTTCTAATGTAGAAGGGTCGGTCAAATTGGGGCACATGCAACGTGGGGACTTCGCAGAGGGCCGCCTTCAAGTGATGGAAGGCCTCCTCGCACTCGTCAGTCCACTTGACACGAACCTTTGAACCTGCCTTGCCCGCATCTCTCCCTACCTTCAATAATTCAGTGAGGGGGGCAGCAAATTTGGCATAATTCGGCACAAAAGTGTGGTAAAAATTGCAACAACCCAGGAATCCTCTCAACTCCGTGATCGTCTCAGGGCGCTTCCACTTCTGAATAGCGACGAGCTTCCCTGGACTGGGTCGTCGGGTGCCATTCTCTAGGAGAGAACCACAAGATTCGACTGATTTTAAAAATAATTTTCCCTTCTTTGGCCCACAAATCAGCTGATTAGCGTCAAGAATGTCCAAAACTTGGTTCAGCTGCCTCTCATGTAGGGCCACCAGCTCGGCTTCGGTCAGTCCCTCCCCTTCCGTCGCGATGATTATGTCATCTATGTACACACTCACGAAGGCACAAAGCTCAGGATGGGTTGTGAAGAGCACATCCTCCATCATTCTTTGAAAAAATGAGGGGGCGTTCTTCAGCCCCACGGGCATGACGGTCCATTGGACTGGGCCACATGGCGTGCACATACAGGTAAGAGGTCGGCTGTCCTGGCTCAACGGCATTTGGTGAAAGCCGTGACGGAGATCCAGCACAGAAAACAAACGACCTCTTGCCCTCTTGGCGATTTCCTCCTCAATGAGGGGCAGGGGGTGCGAATCCGCCTTGGTTTCGGTGTTGAGATTGCGAAAATCAACAACCATTCGCCAACCATCAATGGTGTTCTGGTCTGCAGGCGGTGGCTTCGGGACTGTGAAGGGTGAACAGCACCATTCGCTGGTCATTAAACCCTCAAGCCAACCAAATTCCCTGAGATTTCTCTCGATGATTTTTCTGAGGATCTCATGTTTATGTCCATGATTTCCATAAGGGCGCTGTTTTTTTGCCTTGTACCCTTCACGAAGCTCGATGAAGGCTTCACCGAACTGCCCACGGACAGGGGGGTCTTTGATCAACTTTCCTGAAAGGGTTGTGTCCTTCCGTTCCTCAAAAATCTTTTCTCTTGACTTGGAACACAATTCAGTGTCCACCTGATCGCCAGGAATTACTGTTGAAAAAACTTTGGCGACTTCTTCGGCTTTGGCAGGAAGAATCTTCTTACGGATGTCCCTAAACAGGTCCGTATCCACTGCCTCTTGAAGATAGGTGGGTCTTGTGTCGAAATCCCAGAGATTCTCTTCGTGATCCAGCTCCTCGAAAGGATCCATGAAAGCTTCCACAGGGGGTTTTTCATAAAAAACTCTGAATTTGCGGCGCGATTGGAGATTTTTCCTCGCCCGTGCACTGAAGATTCTTTTCGATGTCGACCGTATTGGGGAAGAGGGAGACGAGGCGGATCCATTGGACGTTGAATCACCTTGGGTATCTGACGGACAAAAATCAGAAAAAATAGATTCATCATCAGTACCACGCTCAACCTCAGATTCAGACCCAACACAGGAATCTGTACTAGAATCAGCAGAATTAGAGTCAGAAAGCTTTCCATCCACCAGGAATGCAAGCGAACTCCAGGACCGCTGTGGCAGGGGACCTGTGTCGACCCTGGCATACAGCTTAATCTTCCTGGGAAGTTCGATGTAATCTACACAAATGTCCTGTAATTCCTGAAACCAAGGCTTGTCGTCCCACAAGGGCACAACTAAAATTGCCTGGGTTTTATCTTGCTTGATTTTGTGGATGACCTGCTGGATTAAGTGAAACGGCGGATTAATCCACAACTTCTTGTCCCATTTGTGGGTCCAAGCGTCGCTGAAGTGCTTGTCAAAGCGCTTGTTCTCACGGTTAGCAAAGGCATCATACTGTGGCCAAAAGGAATGATGTTCATGAAAGTATTCACAAATTGCATCGCGCCATTTGTCGACAACTCTGTAGGATGAAGAGTGCCAGCGCGAAGGGCGTCGTGGCTGGGAGTCCCTACGAAGACATTCTAACTCTTGGGAGTAATCGGCACTCCCATTCACCTCTGCAATGGTGACATCTTCACCAAATTTTGGTGTCACCTTTTGCTTCAAAAATTCTTCTGCACTTTTAAACCCTGCGTGCAAAAAACGAAATTCAGGACGCTCCAAAGGACCTGACTCCAGCAAAAAACAACGAGGATGACCTACGGGCGCTACCCTGTTCTTGCGAAGCCAAGGATGGCCCAAATAAAGGTCATACTTTATGTCAGCACGATAGAAGTAATCATCCTTAAGGACAACTTCTTCCACATTTTGCTCTTCCCAAAGGTCTTGAGCGACCAAATGAGTCGATATATAACAACCGCGTTGCCCACCTGCGAGAGAATGTCCAGAAACTCCCTCGAGGGTAACAGGATGAGGCGATTCAAACACGCAGTCGTCGGGTAAGAATGAATTGGATTGGAGATTTACCTCTGATCCATTGTCACACAAACAAGTGGCGAGGTGGAAATTTCCCTTGTAATCAGAGACCCACAGCTTTCTGACAAACTGACGAGCCCTGTGCTTGGACTGTACACCAACCTCGTCCACTACAACAGAAGGATCCGCTGCCGGATCCAGGGGAGAGGAGACAAGCGACCCTACATCAAGTAATGGTCGATCAGGAATTTGGGGATCATGCCTGAAATCGCCTGGGGAGGGGCGATTTTCGTGGCTCCCCTAGGCGTTCTGACCTCCAGCGGCTGCGTTAACATTGTGAACACAGCCTGATTCGTGGATCCACTCATCTTGGAACGGATCATCCGCTGGATTCAGGGCATTTTCGACATAATCTCGATCCGCATCGGACACCTGATCTGCACCTGAGACCTGATCCACACGATGATTGCCCTTTCCACGTCCACGGCCACGGCCGCCGGATGATGGACCACCACCGTCGCCACGCCCTCTGCCCTTACCAGAGAAAGGGGTTCCTGAAGGATTTCCCTTACCCTTACCCTGTGATCCTGGAGCATTTCCTTTGTTTGTACCGGATTGAGGGGTTTGGCCTGGATTTCGATTTCCGCCTCCGGCGTTGCCATTGGGACTTGTCTGGCCGTTTGGCTGCCCACCGGAACCGGATGGAGTCCGATTTCCTTTGCCTTGGGACCCGCCAGGGCCTCCAGTATTTTTGTTCCCACCGGAGGGGGTCGGATTACCCTTTCCCCCCTTGGCACCATGCACCTGTCTGTCATTCCTGTCTGAATTCTGCGAATTACTGACATTTTCACCAATCACTTTGTGATCGTAAGCAGACCATCGGTGATTAGCAGTAGAATGCGTCTTAGCTCGGTTCGTAGAACCTAAAAGAAGGCAGATGCTACAATGATCCTGAACATTCCGGGTGTCATTCACCTTTTTGTTGCCCTTTTGGGCCCCATTTTGGGTGTTTTGCTGGGTATTCTTGTTTCCCCCAAGACCCTCATGGAAATTTTGATTGGCGGCGTCAGCGAGCCTCTCAACCTCTTCCCACAGTTCCTGCGGGGTGAACGAAAACACCCAGTTCCTGGCCTTCAGGCGATGGCCGTGGAAACTTACTCCCCTATTGAGAACTTGGACAAACAAGTCCCGATCCTCGTGTTCATTAAACTTGATTTCCCACGTGTTTTCAGTGAATTTCACCTTGGTAAACGACGTGGGGGAGCACTTTTGAAGTGCCTCCCTGACGGTAAACCGGTTGGCCGAGGCATCAAAGCCATCGACTTCCGCCCACCAGGTCTTGACCTTTTCTTCGGACTGTTTATTCCGAAGGGTGGCGGCGGTTTCTGAGGGGATCTTGTCAAAAATCAGATTTTTCAGCTCGGCACTAGAAAATTTTTCGCCTGAATGTTCAGATTCTTCTACGAGATTCCAGAAGCGCTGTCTCTTGTCTTGCACCTCGTGCAAGATTAATCGCGAGAACGAAGGAAAATTCTTCAACATCTGGTGGTAATGGTCCTCTGGCAGCCGGGATCCACGTACCTCCAACTGTTCCCACACCTCATCAAAGGTAAGGGGGGAACTTGAATCCTCACGATCACTCCAGGTCCTGAGCCAAGTGTTGGCCGGCGCTCCCTCAAGGCAGTCCAAGAGGGCCATCAGGAACTGATCATCTTGAAGTTTCTGAGTCTTAACCCACAGTTTAAATTCCCGTTGGAACTGAGGCCAACGTCTGGGGTTCCCATTATACTTCGGTTGCTTGGCAACCTGACGAAGTCGCAATGAAGTAGGATTTAGGAGTGAATCCAGCCCAACACCGGCCGTAATGGCAGACACCTTGGCGGCATCATTAGCCACACCAGCTCCGGCGAGGGTCTGGGCGAGCAACATCTGGGCTATTGCATTGGAATCAACAGCAGGAAGGGTAGTACGGGAGGCAGTTCGTTTGGCATTCTGAACCTCAGTCCTAGCCTTCGCCGATCTACTCTGAGATCGAGAGATTGTAACCCTTTCCTTTAGCTTAGTCCTGCTGATCCTTGCGTCAGTGGTCTTAGAGTCCACCGAAGGAGCAATCGAAAAAATTTCTGTCGCCTCCTCCGACGGTTCGGTTGTTTGTTCCACCGATGATGCGCCCTCAGACCTCATGTGGGTCTTGAAAAGATCTTTAATTCCCAGCGTCTGAATGATGAGTTGCATTTGATCTTTGAGCAATTGGAGCTCAGTATCTCGCTGTAATCTGCAAGAGCAGTCGGCAGGACAGTACATACCGTGTCCTGAAGGGCCTGAGCAGGCTGTCGGACCGCTAATCTCAGTCGTTCGCAGCCAGGAGTCCACTTGGGGAGCTCCTGCAGTCCTAATTTCCAGGCTTGCCTGCCTAGCTGCCTCCAAAATTCCTTCCTCAACCGCGGCGGCTAGATCGTCGCGGATGGAAACAGAGGGATGAGGGGCGGAGGGCCCGGCAACAGGTGCCTTGGTCTTCTCCTTCGGGAAGGGGCTTGCCTCCCAGATCTGCAAAAAAATGGCAAAAGATTCATCTTCTTGAGAACACCACCACATCCTGGTATTAATTTCTTCTTGAAGAAGGAAAAAATATTCAAATAAAAAATCAGAGGCGATTCTTTCTTGACCTATCAGCTTAGACGTGGCTAATAGACAAAGGGCCTCAAGCGCCTCAAGGTTACGGGTCACTTCCGAAGACAAATGGTTGTCCCATTGTGCCCATGAGGCTGGTCGATTATAGGTAGGTACCTCACCTGGACCACCCATCTCAATGTCGTCAATGTCGGCGTCGATGGTCTCAAAATGTGGACACTGGTAGGGAGTATTGGTACCTGCCAGGTCCGTAAGCTCCACCGGAGCGTTGCCATTAGCGTAGGCTGGGAGATTCCAGCTGCTTGATGGCCAATTTCGACTGGGATCTTGATTGTAATCTGGGCCTCCACAGCTGCTGATTTGTGCCCTTCTTGGGCAATTTGGGCTTGCGCAAGGCATTCCTCTCAAGGCCTCGTTCGCACAGCACCACGGCAGCGTAATCGTTACGTCTCCGGAGGTGGCGGAGTCTACGGGGCCGTACTGGGGAGCTAGCTGTGGTTGGGACACCAAAGGAACAACATTCAGGTAGCCTCTGCTACCATGAAAGTGCTGCCCTGGGTCGTTGTGGGTGCCGGAGGGCTCGGGGCCGGCAAGACCAGTGGGGCAGGCACGCGAGGAGTCTCCCTGGATGTTGTTATTGGGGGTAGAACCGGATACTCGGACACCAACAGAGGCGAGAGCAGCGACAACAGAAGCAAGGTCCATGCTGATTGTTATCCGGCAGAAAATCCCAGTCTATGAAGAAAATTGAGGGGAATTATTCTAAATACATCTGAGTGTCCAAAACTGTCTGAAAAGATTTAAATAATCCATTTATGTAAAAAGGTATGGCCGATCTGGCCCGCGAGCGCGCGTCAGCGGCAAATGGCGATTCCAGCTAAAATAGCAAAACGCGGTGGATTTACGGGGAATGGACCGCGGAATCAAATCCGGCATATCAGAAATATATACGAAATATCCTGTGACTGAGCTGCGAGGCGGCAATTCCGCCGAAGCAAAGAAAATGACCAAAATGTAGCCAATCTGGGCAGAATGTCTGAAAATCTGAGCAGATGGGGCTAGCCGCACTTACATACAACAGCCGCCGGAGCTCCTGAGTGTCATCCTCAGACAATGGCATGTTATTAGAAGCAGGCTGCGCCAGAGCATCAGCAATCCGGGCCACGGGTTCACCTGTGTGCATAGGCTGCATGTGTAGCACTGGCTTCCCAACAGGCGAAGCGGGCTCAGAGGTTGACTCTAGATCTACCTCCTCCAGCAACAGCTGGGCTAGGAAGGCACTGTGTTTTAGGTCAACACAGCTGGGATCAACAGGGGGAATAGTGCTGGCGATTCCAGACAGTTGGTCGTCAACATCCTCCTTTACAGCTGCAGGTTCCAGATAGCCATCGGGAGACTCACACCCTGTAAGTGTGGCAGATAGGTGCTCAGGAGATCGATTTTTGAGATCAGAAAGGGTCAGGCCACGATTTTCGGCCATGACCTCTTTCAGTAGCACCTGGTCTAGGTCACACAGGGGTACAGGATTGAGCGATCCATCAACGATGGAAAGGAAACTGGCCCACTCAGGGGCCTGCATAGCTGTGTCTGAGTCCGCAGGCACATAGATGGGGCCGTCGGGGAGTTGCACTCTTCCCACGGTCATCTTGCATACGGCGCCAGTAAGCATGTTCACCAGAGCAGCCCCAGTCAGGGGTGCACATGACAACCCTTCCTCCCTCATGAGCGATTTTGGTTAGAACCTTCGCGAGCAGGGAGAAGGGAGGGTTAGCATACGCTAGGCCCATTGCTTTCCAGAAGAAACGGAAAGCATTGTTCAATTGTTTCGAGCAGTAAAACTGCATGATGTGCTGTTGTTGGCTCGCAAACAATTTCACCTGGATCTCATCCAGGTTTACCTGAAGGGCCGCCAGCCCATTTTCAAGAACCTGACGGGCCAATTGGTAGTTTTCAGTACGATAGTTAGTCTTGGATGCGTAGCGCAGCCAAGACTCTTTTCGTCCTGACAGCTCCAAAGGTACGGAGAAAAGCCCACTGCCAAAGTCCCAGTGCAAAGAATAGGGGCGCTGGAGTGACAGCACTTTTACCCTTGGGGTTTCTTCGTAGGAAGTCTGTACCAATGACGATGTCAAAGGCGTCGGTGTCCAGCACTCTGCAGTGTTGGGTCACGGTTTCGTCGCCCAGGCATATAGTCACATCGACCCCCCCCAAGGAATGGATGGTACGCCCATCCCCTACTCTTCTGGCCACGGTCTTAGTTTTCTTGAAAGTCTTTAGCAGGCGCCGGGCCACTATGGAAAGTGTTGCACCGGTGTCAAGCACCGCTCGAAGAACTTGATCCCCGATTTTCACGAGGATCCAGAAAACAAAGTCCTCCTCTTCGGAGCCGCCCCCCTACTCCTCATCAGGGAACTTGACATCCACCCCTGCAGCTATGAGGGACCTGGCCATCCAGGCCAATCGCCTCTTCTTGGAGTTATTCCTCTCAGGGGTAGCGGTATCCCCCTGGGGGCGCTTCTTGCGATCACCTGCGGCAGGAGAGGGTGTAGCAGCAGGAGGGGTGTAGCAACGGGCGCTGATGAGTGCGTCTGGGGGTTAGGGGGTCCACCTTTGCCACCCCCCTTGCCACCTCCTTTACCACCTTTCTCCCCATTCTGTGGGTTTTTGATGGGTGTTTGGGTTCTCTGGCGTTCAGCCTCCTGCCACTTGAGTTTATCACTCTCGCGTTTCTTTATGTGACATTCGTCTTCGTAGTGACGACGTTTGCCACAATAGCCACAGGTGATGGTACACCTGAAATGATCCTGATGGGTCACAGGTTTCTGATCCTTGGTATGCTGCTGTCGCTTCATCTGCAGCATACAGCTACTGCGTTGATCGCAGTCAGGGGCATGACAAGGCCCCCCCTTGTCATTGACAGGTTTGCAGTAGAACAAAGGGGGTGTAACTGCATCAGGTTTAACCTCACTCATGGCACGTAGGTTACCCCTTCCTTTACCACCTCCCTGGTTGGCGTTAGTGGGATTTTTAGGCCCTTTCCCTTCGCCACGTTTGGGGGTAGGGTTACCCCCTCAACCCAAGTGCTTCTTGAGGAATTTCTCCATGTGGGAATCATTCTCCCTCTCGAGAGCTAGCTCAATCAGAAGGTCCACCAGTTCAACGTACGAGTGGGTCCGACTCTTCATCTCAGAGGTAGAGCGGCAATCATCTCACGTACGTTGGGGGATCTTACTCATGAGCCACAGGTGGGGCTCAGTGGCTCACTAGGAGCCCACGTTCATCCGTGAAAACAGATACTCCAGGTCGCACACGTATTCAGAGATTCCCGCAGCGGAAGGAAACTCAGGGAGCATAGGTAGCTCCTCTATCTGTGTGCGCACACTGAGGTCAGTGTCATAGACTGGGAACGTTTTCTCCAACCTCTGGAGTACCTCTGCCCAGGTGGAACAGGTTTTCACAATCTGTTTCACCTGTTTTTGCAAAATTTTTTTTTTGCAGGAGCGTTTCAGCAATGAGCATTTGCTGGCCACATCCACATGGGATTGGCCAGTCAGCAAAAGAAACTCAGCAAATTCTTCTGCCCATTCGGGCAGATTTTTAGGGTCGAACTCCGGCAGTTCCAGCTGGATGTTCGCCTAGGCAATAGGTCTGCCCGTCTTCCCACCCCCCAGAGTTAGGCCAGAAGGTGATACGCCGGCAAGAGGTGCCAGGGCTGACAGCCCTTTTTTCTCAGTCTCCGTCACCGGCACGTCCTGTATTTCAGCAATAGGGGCTGTCCTGGCGCGAGGGTGAAAAGGGCTGGGGCAAGTGACCTTGGGTAGCAACCTGGACACCCTTGATCTTTTGAGATCATCAGCCAACGTGCTCAATCCTGGTGAAGGTCACCGTCATCCTTAAACTGACCCTTCGTCACAAAACTGATTTCACTTCTTTTTCAGAACCTGTTTCACTTTTTTCACTTTTTTCACTTCCTTCTAACTTGCCACCTTGGGCATAAACGGTGAGAGTAGCGCTGGCCTGGGTAAGGGTTCAGTGATACCCATTTTTGCCTTGACAGCCTCTGACAGAGTGAAGCCGGTTCGGACCCCCGTGGCCATCTTGGGGTCACTTGGGGTGTGTATCTATGTGCCGGCAAGCCGCCATTGGCTGATATCATACTCTCCCATCCACCTGAACTAACCCGATGTTATAGCGTGATAGGTTTGGCCATTCCGGCTACGAGCGGCCATATTCAGTACCGAGGCGCCGCCAGCTGAGATTTATATATCAGAATATCAGGAATCAACAGGGTTTTATTATCATGATGTTTCCGTAATTTTTCAGCTTTTCGTTCTGATGGTCAATGTATCGGCGACCGTCAGTTGGCTCGCGATTTTGCGTTAACCGATTGGTTAACTGTTATTTCCAGATATTTTGGCGGATACTCCGTTGAAGGGTCAGATTTCATCAGCAAAGGGTTCGTTGCTTCCGCAATTTTCTAAATAAGCACTCGAAATTTTAATCAGAATTTTTCGCTATGTCGAAATCGGATTTTCGACTTCGACATCGCCGCACTTGATTTGGACTTCTTCGAGTGGTCATACTCTTTTCCCTATGCCCGAATCAGGTTTCCCTTATACTTGCCACTCATTTGACTTGGAGATATAAGGGAAACAAAAGTGAATCGTGGGACCACTTTGAAGGGCCATATCTACGCGCGAGTGTGAGGAAAGAGAATAAGAAAGGTTGCGTTGCAAGCGCATTAGTCCCAAGTTAATTTAGGAAGCATCAAACGCCTTTGGTGTGTACGCATGCCCGGTGTAGCAAGGGATAATGGTCAAGAGGGTATAAAGTGATATATAACTCTTGGACCGTGCAACCGAATATTTTAATGCGACTTTCGAGTGTACCGCATGAGTGTTGGGGTTGCATAGGTACTTTCCTTGGGTTCCCATGTATTTTTAACGTGAAGTTATGTCCATGGAGGGACATGACATACCATGGTGGGAGCCACATTTTGAGGGTATGTGTTATATGCATGGTATTTGTCTTGATATGCTCACGCCCATGTTATATATCTTCGTGTGGCCGAAGAGATGGGGAGCCACACGTGACAAGGGCCTTGCCCATATCCCGATTGTGGAATTCAAAGCGCTAGACCAAGTCTACCGCGTATGTATTGCTCATGGTATGTTTGGCAAAGAGATCCATGAGTGCACTCCCATTTTCATGGGGCATGTAGATATGAGTGGCGAAGGTATCTCCATGCGCCCGATTGGGGATCCAAGTGGGGGAATTGTTCGCAAATGATTCCAATCATTTGTGTATAGAACCATGAGCGGATATCATGGGTGAGCATAGAGATATACTATCATGACAACTTTGTATTTGGTCATATTTTCATGTTTTTGGCCTCAATTTTTGCTCATTTTTGCGTTTTGTGTACTTAACTGGTCGGCAAACAGCAAGAAGCCCATGGGGAGTCGAACCATGGTATGTTGTTCATATGTTGGCAAATGCTTTGGAGTGGAACACCACCATATGCCGGATCGCGTACTCCATTTGGCTTGGCGCACGAAGGATTATAAAAATTGGTCTCAAGATCATGGGCTGACTTGGGCAGTGCGTGGCGCCCATATCCGAAGGGGTTTCGAGGGTGAAATGGGGATGTACATGGGCATTGACATTTGGTCTATATCCTCCATGAATACTAGACTTCGATTCCATGCATGCTTTGAGCCTTCGGATAAGTGGTAACTTCATTTTTGAGCATATATGTGATATATGGCCAATATGGTGTGAATTGGCAGTTTTTTGGCATGTTATGAGTTCAAACTCATAGGTCATATCTCTAAGCCCATTCAATCCCAAGTCCAACCAAGGTTATGTCAGGGTAGGGCATGGTCCTGGATGCCACTCTAGGCCATGACATGCCACCTCCCCTATTGGGCTAGGATTTGTAGGCTTGGGAGTGAACACATTTTTGGGGTTTGTGTAGTGACTTGTGACACTAGGCATTCAGCCATCTCATTTGACCTGGTTCAGGGCAATATGTTGGTGAGTCAAGGGAAGGTCTTGAGTCCAGGGAATGAGGGGTTTATGGCTGTGAATGTGTATGTTTACCTCCTTCCCCAACTCTGCTTTATTTATGTTCATATGCCAATTTCAGGGCTTTCTTCCTTGGTGCAATTCTTGTACATGCCCGCCACCGTGAGACGACCGGTGTGCTGAACGGAAGCCCGCAGCCTGATTTGGATTGTGAATTGGGTTATTGCTGTATTTGTGGGATCTGGTTGCTGTTCAGGGTTGAAGGAGTATTACATTTTCTATATTTTTGGATTTTGGACCTTAGACTTTGAGGATGTTGAGAAATGCAATCGTTGATCCGGAGTAAATCAGCAGGGGTAACAGGCGGAAGGGGCACAGCGGGGGCCGGTCCTGGTAGGGACCTTCTTTATGGTAGCAGAGGCTTACCTGCTGCCCCTACCAACCCCCGACCCGGGGACGTGGGCCCTTATGAGCCTTGCCCAAGTACGCCCCGGGTGCGTATTGTGGACTCGGTGGAGACCACGCCGGAGATTGGAGCCATAGAAGGACCGAGACGTTCAAGAGCATGGCGAACTCCGGAAGTTGAAGCCCGAAGAGAAGAACGACATTCGGGAAGAGGAGGACGTGACATGGAGGACCTGGTCTCCATGTGTGAGCGTTGCTGCTGAAAGGCATGCAACCTCCGCTCCGCCGCGGAGGACTCTGATGAGGCCTGCCATTTAGGCAGCAGTGGAGGACGGGCCCGGCGCTACCGGAAGCGCGGGTCACCCAAGTCCGCGGCAAGGGACGCCGGGGCTATGGACACGGACCCCAGCCCGGTCAGGCTGTGGGAATCCGAGGGGCACTCCGAGGGCTATCGGACAGCCTACGAGCCACCTTCGGAGTCGGAGATGTCCGCGCCGATTGCCAGGGCGCATACGGCCCCCGAGCCTGCCCTGAAGCACGACGCCGAGGGCTTGGAGAGGCCAGCCAGGGCCCGGACGGCACCTGTGCCCCGGCACACGGGACCAGAGACGGACGCCATAGGCGATACGCCCATGGGCGATGAGTCTGAGGTGCCGGGAACCGCGGGATGCGCTGAATCCGGCGGAAAGCACGCTACGTGCCACTGCGAGCACGTGTCCTTCCTCATGGGCAAGTACCCGAAGATGGGGATGGACGCCATCATGCATCGTCTTGACCGCCTGGACAACGCCAAGGACGGTCTGGAGGAGGACGTCGCGGGGATCCTGGACGACCAGTCGGCCGCGGAGAAAGACATGGAGGAGCTGCGAGCGGAACGGGACCGGTACCGGGAGAATCTGGAGCTGGCCCTGGAGAAGCAGCAGCGAGTGGTGGACAGCCTCCTCCACCTGGTGGAGGACATGTCGGGACGCCTGAAAAGGCTGGAGGAGCTACAGCCCCTCGCCTCGGGTCAGGAGCTCCCGGCAAAGCCGGCCGCGGTAGAGCTGGTGGAGCGGGTTAAGACCCTCAGAAGCGCCATGGAGAAACCCATGGGCGGCCCTGCAGAGGCACCATACGCGCCTCCGCGTGTTGACCCGGGTGCGCTGCCGTATGTTCCCGTGTTCAGCGAATCCACAATGCTCGGGGAACACACGGCACCGGCTGGGTCCATGCGGGAAGGGCACGTAACCACGGACCCGAGGAGCCTGACGGTACAGATGTCCCATGCCGCCCAGGATGTACCGATCACGACGAATATGGTAGTTTATGCGGAAGAGAAGATCGAGAACCATACCATGCAGGGGCGAACCATGGGAAGCGCCGACGGACATGGTCGAGGTCATCCAGGCGGAAACCTGTGGGCGAAGGACCCCAATACAGGGATATGGACGGCCGATGGAGCAAATCCTTCCCGCATTCCAAACCCCATGGGTTCAGGCCCAACTGGACCGCACTCCATGGAGGAGAGGGATGTACGGGGAGTGTACTCACACCACCCGGCCACAGGTGGTATCCGTCTCGGTGGAGTGGTGGCTGGAGACGTCGGAGACGCCATCAGGATTGACGACCTCAGGGGAATCAAGATCCCCTACTACGATGGCAACCCCTCCAACCTGGATGACTTCATCCTGGATTGGGAGGATTTCGCCGAGGAGGTCGTCGGCGAGATGCCGGGAGCGCCGCGGGACAAGTGGGTGTGCCGGACATTCCCACACCGGCTGGCGCAGGACCTGAAGGAGGAGCTGCGGGATCAGATCCGAGAAGGATTGATCCGTACAGAGCAGGCCTGCCTTCAGTGGCTGGAGGATGAGGAGCGGGTGGACGCTCCGAACCAGAAGCTGGAGGACTTGTGGTCCATCCCGCTGCCGCTGGACCGCGGTGAGTTGCGGGTCCGGGAGTGGAACCGGTATCTGCGGAAGTACCGCAGATGCCTCAAGCTGGTGGAAGACTGGAACGAGGCCAGTGAGATCCGCCACTTGCTGAAGGACGTCCTCCCCGGCAACTGGAAGAGGAGAGTGGAGGACGAGGAGAAGAAGCGCGCCAAGAAGCGGGTGGCGGTGAGGATCATGGCGGCGGAGGATACCCATGCGGGTATTATGGAGTTCTTCAGGAGGAACCTGGGCGAACCCAACCGGATGTTGGGCCTGAAGAACGCTGTGTACATGGAGGTATTCGGGGACTCCATGGGGCAAAGGTTGCTGCGCCTCAACAACGTGGAGTGGAGGCGCGGGGAGCCGCTGAGGATGCAAGTCATCTTCGCCCGCATGAGCCTGGACGAGATCGTGAAGTACATCACGGTGGAGTTGAAGCTCAATGCGAAGAACGAGGCCCACGTGCAGGATCGACATGGTCATGGGCAACGAGGACACCGAGAAGACCGCCATCATCGGGAGATCCAGGAGGACACGGCCAACTCCGCGGAGGACGGTAGTCCAAGTGGCCAAGACCACTGGACCGGGTCCCGGGAGGATCACGAGGAGGCCCATTTCTTCCCGTTTGTGGCGCACAACGTGAAGAACCATGGGCAGGATCGGTCCAGATGGAGCCAGCTGGGACCCAAGAAGAGCAGAGAGCCAAGGAGGATCGGGAACCCACCGCTCTCGTTCCGAGAGTACAGGTCTCAGCACGACGGGTGTTGGGTCTGTTATGGCAAGGGAAACAACCATGCACACGACCACCGTCAGTGCAAGGTGTATGAGGCGGACAAGAAGGCCTACTTCGCCGCCCACCCCGAGAAGAAGCCCAAGGAGCAGCGGATTTCCGACTGGAAGGCGAAGGGCGGAGACGGGGGAAAAGGCCAAGGCAAAGGCCAAGGAAAAGGCGGAGGAAGAGGCTATGGTGGTGGACCTGGCCAAGACCGACGAGTGAGGTCGACCGAGGAGGTTGCTGAGGACATGTTGAGGACGTTGGAGGAACTCAAAGCTCAGCAACGTGGTGGACAAAGTCCTGGCGGATCGCAGCCGGAAGGCCCTGCGGGAAGCCAAGTCTAGAGGAGCCTCCACGGGAGTGGGACCTCGGAGGTCTCTCCTCCGAAAATCAGTGAAATCCCAGAGAAAGCGAAGGCACATCGGGTGCCGACGAAGGCTCCAGAAGAGCCAAAACCACCGAGTTTCGCCACTCCCAACCCCTGGAGCGCCCTGCCAAGGGAAGTACATGTGGGTACGGGACATGGCAAGAAGGAAGGAGCGACCACAGAGAGCCCCGTGGACGGGCAGGACCAACCCAAGATCTACACCATCCGTGACCATACCCTTGAAGTCCTGATGCACCCGGACGTGCTAGAGTTGCATGCCGTGAGAGTCGTCCATACACCTCATGGCGACGAGCGGCAGTTGCACTTGAAAGTGCGAGTACGGTGCGGACGAGAGGAGAAGGTGGTGGATGTGTTGGTGGATAGGGGTGCCCAGGTGAGCCTGGTCCGGAGAGGGTTGTTCAAGGAGGAATTCCTGCAGCCCAGCCGGAGACCGGTCCGCCTGAAGGTCGCCAACGGTGAGATTATGGGTGGTGGCACCCATGAGGCCACTATCAGTATGGAATTCTGGGAGCATGAGCGCTTGAACCGCCCTGATCAGGCGAAGAGAAGCACTCTATCCGGAAACTTCTATGTGGCCGACATTACCGATTGGGATATGATCATGGGGTATGACTTCATGGTGGCAAACGCCATTGGAGCCCTTCCCCATCGTGCAACGCTGGTCCGGGAGGATGATGAGTGCCTAACATGGCTATCCACGGACTATGCATGCGGATCATCCCAATGGAATGCTGAGGAAGAGGATCGGATCGTCCAAGCGGTGCAAGCTGTGGGTGCCGAGTCCAGAGGAGACCGTGGAGTTCAGCTCACGGAGTATGGAATGGCGCCGCAAGTGTACGCCAGGATGATTCAGACGCTGGGAGCTGAAGCGCCCGAGACGGACGTCTTCGCTTCCCGGGATGCCCCACTTCTGCGGAAGTGTAGGAGGCATTGGCATCGAGGAGACTCAGCCTGGCACAGGCATTGGGGTTTGAAGGAGTGGGGGCCCATGTATTGGCATGGCTCCCTGGATAACACCAGACGTACGGTGGAGAAGATCGTCGCGGATAGGGCGAAGGGGATCCTGGTCATAACCGGCATAGGATCCACCCCATGTCCGCTGGAGGGTCTCAAGTCGACGCTGGACTCCATCACCCTGAACGAGATGTCATTCGGGCCAGAGGAGGAGTTGTTCATCGACGCCATGGGTGCATCAATGCCCTCCCCGGGTCAAGCGTGGGGTACCAAGGCTTTCCTGGTGGATGGGGCGCAAGCCTGACCCACAGGTGATGAAGCATTCATCCGTAGGGTGGAGGCGGTGCCCATGAAGGTAATGTTTGAGCCCAAGGAGGGGACGGATCAGTCAGTGGATGGCATTGACATCCTGTCCCACGCCGAGATCGACGACGTCGTCAACTACATGCGAATGGGGATGCACGACCGTGTGGCAGCCAAGAAGAGGCGAGCCATGGTCACATCTCCGCATTGGTGGGATGACAGGATGTTGGTCACCGGCAAGTACGAAAAGGACGAGTTCGTGGCGAGGGTCATGGATCACATCGCGGACCAATACGATGGTCCGGTTGGGTCGGATCCACCAACATGGGATTTTCCAAGAATGGGTGCCGATAGCGACAGTCACCAGCCCGATGCCGCAAATTTCCGAAGATTATCGGTGGGAAGAGCTCCCCACGACGATGAAGACGGCATATCGGACGAGGAGAAGTCGGAATCGGACCCAGAAGAGGCCTATACCGCAGTGCGGTCGGTTGTATCTATACCGAAGCAAGCGGCTGAAGAGGCCCAGGAGAACCCAAAGGTCACCGAGCTGAAGGAGAGGCTGATCAAGGCCTATCCGCGGCTATTCAGTGGCGTCGCCAACAAGAACCCTCCGGATCGTGGGAGGTTTGGTACAGCGAAGATCAAGCTGAAGCCGAACCCGAAGATCTATCGTCATCGGGAGTACCAACTTCAGGGCGATCGGGCCGAGGCCATGAAGAAGCTGTTGGCCGAGTTCATTGAGCGGGGATGGATCGAACCCTCCGACAGTGAGTGGGCCAGGGCAGCCTTCATCGTGCCCAAGAAGGAGAAGGGCGAGTGGAGGTTGGTGGTTGATTACAGAAGTTTGAACGAGCAGACCGAGCACGACTCGTACTCGCTTCCCCTGATCGACTCCATCCTCCAAAAGCAACAGAAAAAGCGGATTTTCACGGTGTTGGACCTGAAACACGGTTACCACCAGATGCCGCTACACCCGGACTCCAGGCCCTGCAAAGCGATGTCGACGCCGCTGGGGCCCATGCAGTGGAAAGTGGTGCCTATGGGTGCCAAGAATGGCAACGCCGCTTTCCAGCGCATTATGGAGGACCTACTCGGTCCTGTCCGGGACTGTGCCGACCCCTTCGTGGATGACATCATCATCGGGTCCGGCACCGAGAACATGACTGAGGATGAGCTCATCGATGCGCATGAGAAGGATCTGCGCCGAGTGCTCAGCGAGTTGGACAAGCACAACATGGTCTGCAAGCCCACCAAAGCCTCACTCTTCGTGAAGGAAGTGGAGTTCGCAGGTCACGTGGTTGGTCACGGGCAACGCCGTCCCATGCCTGGGAAGCTGGCGTCCCTGCACCACTGGGAGAAGCCCCAGACCATCAGCGAACTCCGATCCTTCATGGGGTTCTGCAACTACTATTCGGGCTACGTCCGGATGTATGCAGAACTGTCAGGGCCGCTGCACAAGATGCTGCAAGTGGGCAAGTTCGATGGCCGGAAGGGGAGCAAGAGGAAGCTTGCATGGACCCCTGAGGCTGAAGATGCGTTCAACCGCCTGAAGGAGCGACTCCTGGGGCAGGTGGGGCTGTTCCTGGTGGACCCGGACAAGGGATTCGTGCTACGGACAGACGCCTCGGACTATGCCGTGGGGGCAGTCCTCGAGCAAGTCCGGGACGACGGGACTCATGTTCCCGTGGCGTTTTGGAGCAGGATCCTGGCCGAGGGCCAACGCCGAACATGGACCGCGAGGGAGAAGGAGACATACGCCATTGTATGTGCGCTCAGGAAGTGGTCTGGCCACATCGGACTGCAGCCGGTGGTGGTTTGCACGGACCACCAGTCCCTACAGAGCTGGCACAAGGAGCATATCGACACCCCCTCAGGACCAGCGGCTAGGAGGGCCCGATGGCACGAGACGTTCGCCAAGTTCGACCTCAGCGTCGTGTACGTCCCGGGGAAGGACAACACTGTGGCAGATTGCCTCAGTCGCTGGGCCTACGCTGCGGGCAAGGCTTGGATGGACATATCCAGCCATGGGGACGCCGAGGAAACCGAGGAGGCCAAGCGCATCATTGAGATGGAGAAAACCATGGAGCAAGAGGGGGTCAAGTGCTTTGTGGTGATGGCAAACCGTACGGACCTGGCCAAGTTCCGGGGTGCCCGCGTCCAAGCTATTCGAGAGGAAACCCTCGAGCAATGGATGGTGGCCCCTGTAGAGCTAGTCAGGTCGGTGCTCACAGAGGACTGGTCGGATGACTATGCGGCATCCGAGCACTGGAGCAAGTACTGGAATGCCGTGAGCGCCCCGTCGGACGACGAATGGCCCGAGGGCTTGACCGAGGATGGCGACAAGTTGGTCCTCAAGGACAAGCTGCTGGTGCCCGAAAACCGAGTGGAGGAGCTCATTGACCATTGGCACAACGCCCAGCTCATGCACCCTGGCCGAGACAAGATGCAGCAGGACCTGGAGTGGCGTTTCAAGTTCCCTCCGGGGTACTACGCCATCCTGGACAGGTACTGCAGCGACTGTGCCGTGTGTAGGGCCACGAAGAGCCCCAACCACTCCACAGCGGGCAACCTGGTGTACACGGCTATACCGGAGGCCCCTATGCGGTCCGTGGCCATGGATGTATTCGCCATCCCTGAGGTCACCGTGGAAGGACAGACCTACGACTGTGTCATCCTGGCGGTGGATAGGCACAGTGGGTATATCGTGGCGGTCCCTGGCAAGAAGTCCAAGAAGAAGGACAAGAAGGACAAGCATGGAGTGGGGCTGCAGGCCAAGACCGTCGCTAATGCCATGATCAGGCATTGGCTGACGATTTTTGATGTCCCGGCTGTCATCTGCAGCGATCGGGGCAGCCAATTTGTGGGGACGTGGTTCAAGACAATGTGCAAGCACATGGGTATTCGGCACGCCAAGACCGTGGCGTACCACAGCCGGTCGAATGGCCGAGCTGAGGTGGCCGGGCGGCAGATGTTCGAGAAGTTCCGCCAGCTGCACATCGACGAACCGGGCCGGAATTGGTATAATTCGCTGTGGAGAGTACTCCAAGCGTACCACGACCTTCCGGGACCCACTGGGCTGTCGCCCCATCGCATTCTGTTCCTACGGGATCGAGTGTCACGCACTCTCCCGTGGATGAACCATGGCAAAGTGGCCCGGGATGCGAATGCCATGATGGCTGAGGCGGACGACACGGCGGCCAAGGTATGCAAGGCACTTCAGGACGAGCATGACAAGAGGGCCAAGTACTTCAAGCAAGGGAAGGTCCAGAAATATGCTCTCCAAGACACCGTGTGGGTGGAGCGGCACCACAAGGATGTCCTGTCCAGACATCGGCAGGCATCTTGGTATGTGACGGGGGTAATCGTGCGGAAGGTCGGGCAGGATGTGTATGCGGTTCGTGTGGGGGATAACAAGATCCTGGACCGCGACCATACCCAGCTTCGTCCCCGAGCACCAGACCCCAGTGGATGTCCCGTCACCTTCGAGTTCACGGCCGGCGATGTGGACTCGGACGACGAGGATGAGGACGACGACTTCACCGCCGAGAGAATCCTGGCGGACAAGCCGGACCCTGGGACGCCTGGGGGTAGGCTTTATAAGGTTCGTTGGAAGGGCTTCCCCGCATCCAGGGATTCGTGGGAACCTCCGAGCAGTTTCGTGCCGAGGTATACCACGGTCTGGATGGACTACCTAAAGAAAAAGAATATTTCTTTGGATGTCAAGAACCTGTTGGTCCATTTGGTTGCTGCTGTAGCACCGTAATGGATCCCCCCTTGGCATTTTGTTTGTTTCTGTGATTGAGGAGACGGGTGAGGGCGTTCATCCGGGGATTTTTCGGCCTTGATTGGCCATATACCCCCTTCACTCGATCTCCACATATACATTTCATTGTGGTATACTTATTTAGGTCGACCGACGACGTTTTTCTATCTTTGATCCCCTTGGTCCATGTTGTAGATCAAGAGGAGACCGGATATGGCGTAGGGCGCTGAGTATCAGTGTCCTCACCCCTCCCCTGGGGCGTGGGGGACGCCTACGACGTGTGTGGGGCCTCCATGTGTCCTTGGGACATGGGGGGGGGGGGTTGGAGCCCATTGGGGTCCTCCCGTCCTCTCTTCAATGACTTCCGAGCGGTGACAACGCTCTGAGAAGGGGGGTGAAGCCGGTTCGGACCCCAGTGGCCATCTTGGGGTCACTTGGGGTGTGTATCTATGTGCCGGCAAGCCGCCATTGGCTGATATCATACTCTCCCATCCACCTGAACTAACCCGATGTGATAGTGTGATAGGTTTGGCCATTCCGGCTACGAGCGGCCATATTCAGTACCGAGGCGCCGCCAGCTGAGATTTCTATATCAGAATATCAGGAATCAACAGGGTTTTATTATCATGATGTTTCCGTAATTTTTCAGCCTTTCGTTCTGATGGTCAATGTATCGGCGACCGTCAGTTGGCTCGCGATTTTGCGTTAACCGATTGGTTAACTGTTATTTCCAGATATTTTGGCGGATACTCCGTTGAAGGGTCAGATTTCATCAGCAAAGGGTTCGTTCCTTCCGCAATTTTCTAAATAAGCACTCGAAATATTAATCAGAATTTTTTGCGATGTCGAAATCGGATTTTCGACTTCGACATCGCCGCATTTGATTTGGACTTCTTCGAGTGGTCATACTCTTTTCCCTATGCCCGAATCAGGTTTCCCTTATACTTGCCACCCATTTGACTTGGAGATATAAGGGAAACAAAAGTGAATTGTGGGACCACTTTGAAAGGCCATATCTACGCGCGAGTGTGAGGAAAGAGAATAAGAAAGGTTGCGTTGCAAGCGCATTGGTCTCAAGTTAATTCAGGAAGCATCAAACGCCTTTGGTGTGTACGCATGCCCGGTGTAGCAAGGGATAATGGTCAAGAGGGTATAAAGTGATATATAACTCTTGGACCGTGCAACCGAATATTTTAATGCGACTTTCGAGTGTACCGCATGAGTGTTGGGGTTGCATAGGTACTTTCCTTGGGTTCCCATGTATTTTTAACGTGAAGTTATGTCCATGGAGGGACATGACATACCATGGTGGGAGCCACATTTTGAGGGTATGTGTTATATGCATGGTATTTGTCTTGATATGCTCACGCCCATGTTATATATCTTCGTGTGGCCGAAGAGATGGGGAGTCACACGTGACAAGGGCTTTGCCCATATCCGGATTGTGGAATTCAAAGCGCTAGACCAAGTCTACCGCGTATGTATTGCTCATGGTATGTTTGGCAAAGAGATCCATGAGTGCACTCCCATTTTCATGGGGCATGTAGATATGAGTGGCGAAGGTATCTCCATGCGCCTGATTGGGGATCCAAGTGGGGGAATTGTTCGCGAATGGTTCCAATCATTTGTGTATTGAACCATGAGCGGATATCATGGGTGAGCGTAGAGATATACTATCATGACAACTTTGTATTTGGTCATATTTTCATGTTTTTGGCCTCAATTTTTGCTCATTTTTGCGGTTTGTGTACTTACCTGGTCGGCAAACAGCAAGAAGCCTATGGAGAGTCGAACCATGGTATGTTGTTCATATGTTGGCATATGCTTTGGAGTGGAACACCACCATATGCCGGATCGCGTACTCCATTTGGCTTGGCGCACGAAGGATTATAAAAATTGGTCTCAAGATCATGGGCTGACTTGGGCAGTGCGTGGCGCCCATATCCGAAAGGGGTTTCGAGGGTAAAGTGGGATGTACATGGGCATTGACCTTTGGTATCTATCCTCCATGAATACTAGACTTCGATTCCATGCATGCTTTGAGCCTTTGGATAAGTGATAACTTCATTTTTTAGCATATATGTGATATATGGCCAATATGGTGTGAATTGGCAGTTTTTTGGCATGTTATGAGTTCAAACTCATAGGTCATTTCTCTAAGCCCATTCGATCCCAAGCCCAACCAAGTTTATGTCAGGGTAGGGCATGGTCCTGAGTGCCACTCTGGGACATGACACGCCACCTCCCGCATTGGGCTAGGATTTATAGGCTTGGGGGTGAACACATTTTTGGGGTTTGTGTAGTGACTTGTGACACATGGCATTCAGCCATCTCATTTGACCTGGTTCAGGGCAATATGTTGGTGAGTCAAGGGAAGGTCTTGAGTCCAGGGAATGAGGGGTTTATGGCTGTGAATGTGTATGTTTACCTCCTTCCCCAACTTTGCTTTATTTGTGTTCATATGTCAATTTCAGGGCTTTCTTCCTTGGTGCAATTCTTGTACATGCCCGCCACCGTGAGACGACCGGTGTGCTGAACGGAAGCCCGCAGCCTGATTTGGATTGTGAATTGGGTTATTGCTGTATTTGTGGGATCTGGTTGCTGTTCAGGGTTGAGGGAGGATTACATTTTCTATATTTTTGGATTTTGGACCTTGGACTTTGAGGATTTTGAGAAATGCAATCGTTGATCCGGAGTAAATCAGCAGGGGTAACAGGCGGAAGGGGCACAGCGGGGGCCGGTCCTGGTAGGGACCTTCTTTAAGAGCTGTCACATCCGGGTCTTCCGATCCGGATAGAAGTTTGGCCAAAAGTTCGGCCGTACGATCCAGAGCCCCATGGGTGGGCTCTGGGCGAAGAGGATCCATGATCGGCAGGTCTGGATGCCTTGCTCTCGGGTGTTCGTGTACAGAAAAGTTTATAGTGATTTCAACACTGTGTCTGTGCCTCTCCTGCTGCTTGCTGCTGGTGTAGGGTTTCCTGCTGCTTGTTTTTGAAGATGAAAAGCTTTTGTTTGCTGAAATACAAACAATTCAGGATAGCCCCAGCCAGAGATATACAAGTAGAAGAGAATCAGGATCAAAGCATGAAGGGCTGCAGTGTAAACAGTGAAAGATGGCAGGATATTCACAGTAACTGCAACTCAGGTCAAATCGGATTGCATATTCACAAAGATAGCTGAAATGTTTTGGAAAAGAGTTGGAAAACTGCCCCATGGTCACTCTATCTCCATAGTGCCATCTCAGGAGATGTGCACTCTTTGTTTTGGGTCCCATATGTGCTGAGGTGGCAGGGCATGTGGCGATGAGGTCACTGCCATGTCACATGGGATCTTCCTACTTAGCTAAGCTGACCGGGAATTGAACCCAGGACCTCTCAAAAAGAGGTGCCCAGCCCCCTAGCGTGCATACCACTAGGACAGCTAAGAATTCATGAGAAAACATAGATAGATTCATAGGCTCTGCCCTGGATATGTCAGTTCTCAGTCGACTCAGGAAAAGATGATTTGTCTCACATTGATAGGGGATTAAGGGGTCCACTCCATATCCTGATTGGGTGTTTGGTTCCATAGGTCAAAATGTGTTATCACCACTTTTGGTGGGGTCAATACTAAGATAGAAATGTCTGGATGCTCAGTGCATCTCTAATACAACTAGAGTATGCCTCGAAGCATTGGAAAAGCACTTTCTCTTACTGCCCCCTTGTGCTGTGGTGGCCACCACTGTCGCATTTTCAGGAAAACGGGATTTTTTCTTGGCCTTTCCTTGGTTTCCACATCTACTTTAAAATACCTATAGTTTCCCTCACACAGAAAAATGGACGCTCTCCATGGCTGGCGTCTTTTTGCTGCCGTGTTCGTGACATTTCCTACAGAAAGCTCAGCGCTCATGGCGCTGCCGGGGTTCCTGTGGCTTGGCTGGGTTAGTTTGGGAGCATGCCATAAACATGTGCATGTGCATCCCTCCCTCCAAGACGCAGCGCGACATAAACCCAACGCAAGACACAATATACACACTCGTATGGGTTCTCGTAAACCTGCTGGCAACCTGTGACCTGTCTTAGGGCGAAGGGAGTCGTTAAAAAAATTAAATTTCCCCTTGGTGGGGTCTTGGGTTCTGCTCAGTCTCCTGGCTGCTGCTCTTTTGGCCCGAACACGGCCTACTCGGCGACGCTTTCGCGAGGATATCTGCAGAGGCAGGAATGGGAGAATTATGGACGAATCCACGCAAACGCGAAGCGACAACACCTAAATCCGTCAAGTGACGGCCTAGAATTTTTCTAAGACAATTCACGTGAGCAGAATCCAATTGTGCATCAGATACACATTTTTATAAAAATTACAGTCATCTCTAGATTTTTTAAATCAAGAAATTCCTACGCATAAAAAGGCGGCGCGCAGGAGCGGCTCCTAGCGAAGCGCCGGAGAATGTAGAAATAATGGAATTATAAACGTATGTTCCACGTAGACTGGAAAATGACGAGACAGACATTAATAAATAAACATACAGATTCCACCCGAACTGACAGTAAGAGTCAAAATTCAAGAATGCGAAATCAACGAAAAGACTTCAATGAATCAGGTATAAACTACAGGTGTGCTCGTCTCGTATGCAGCATGCACATTGCTCGTCTCGTGTCTCCGTGAACGAGTGTTGTAGCTGCGCTAACAAACGATAGAGGGCTAGATTAGAAAGATTGCAGATGATTAGAGGTGAGATTAGGGAAAAAACAGATGGCCTTCGCCCAGGGAGTGGTTGTCACGGGGGGCTACCGGTCCTGCCCTGCGGTGCAATGCGGGGCAACTGTGACAACTGCTCTTACAGCACGAACCTCTCTTTTTGGTGCACTGATTAGAACATACACACCGATGCATAGCGACGATTTCGCTTGCGCTTCGTTTTCCGCCTCACCTTGCTTCACTCTCCAGCGGTAGGGAAGGTGAGTAAGCCCAGGAGGTGCCACCCCCTGGTGGAGTTCGTGATCGTGAGGTAAGATTGGCAGGTTTGCCAAAAACAGATTACCCGCTCGTGCATGCTCGGGCATTCACACACGCATTAAAGGGTAGGCCACGCGAAATGCGCACGGTAAACCTTGTTTAGGTTACCCAGGGGCTCCTCGGTACGTTCTTTAAGAGAACCTGAGGAGTCTCTTAACGCTTGCTTGCTTGGCAGGGCGTGTTTGCGGACAGTGTATTATAGGTCACACTGAGAAGCGTATAATACATGGAGTATGGCTTGGTTCCTCCGCCGCAAACACCCCTTCATCGGCCTCTCTTTACAGGTGGGCAGGTAGGGTGATTGGTGCATTAGCATACCATTTTGTTCAAGCCCTGCTAAACAGGGGCGCTGATCACACAAACAATTGACTGCAACTCCGCCAGGAGTGGCGAGGGCAGTTCGACTCCATCAACATCCACGCTGTGCACGCAACAAGAGCACCTCTTCCCTCCAAGCCCTAGCAGGGGAAACGCGTTGTGGCGTCCCCTGTTATGCCACAGTTGCTTAGCAGCGCTGTGTTCTCTTGTCTTTTTCACAGGAGGGTCATTAGGACCCACGACGTGTTCTTCAACCACACCCAGTAGAGTGTGCGTGTAGGAGTGGTAGTCCTGAGTGGGGGCTTGAGCCAGTTGCAGAAGTGCTCGCCCACCAGGATGGTGCCACTGTAGGTAGGGTGTGTAGTGTAGTGGTGTCTCCTGTCCCGCGTGCTTTTCCTCGTGGGCAGGGGAGTGCGTTAGCTTTTGGCCTTTAGCAAAAATGGGCGTTTTGTATGCCCTTAGCACACTTGGCCACCCCTCCCGTGTAGTAGGTAGGGCTTTTGCCGTCTTCCCCAAGGATAGGTGCCAGCACAGAAATTGGGCGCCATAGGAGTGGTAACAGTACCTGACTAGGACCTTCGGTCCGACATCAGCGAAGCCCGGTCTCCGGGAGCCACGCCCGGGAGAGAAGTGAGACACACACAGACATACGTAGCACACTTAGGGGTAAGGTAAGGTTCAGTCCCTAGCTTTAGTCTTGGAGGCAAGCGTCTCAGCGAGCCTCAGCAACTCACCAAGGTTGTTCTGGGACAAGTAGTCAACCAGAACTGAGTTTAGGCGTCCCTCAGGTAGAACAAACGCAGAGAAGGGCTCCAAGGTGGCCTCTTTGACTCCGAACCCTTCCCAGAGGGTGAGGAAGCGCCAACCCTGGCGATAGCGGTGGCGTAGGACAGACGTCACCAGATAGAAGCCCTCCTTAGCCATCCCCTCGGCGTTCATGTCGGGGAGTTCACCTTCAACTTCCATAGGGCTGGCAGTCCCTTGTAGGTCCAGAGCGGCAATTTCCTCTTCGTTCAGCTCCCACTCCTCCCCACAGAGGTCTTCAGGATCACAGTAGCGCTTCAGGTGTTGAGCAGCGCACGCCAGGGTCCCCCCTAGACGGGGAGAACACCGCACGGTGATACGGTGTCCATCGACTGATAGAATCTTGTACAGCCCGAAGTATGGGTCATTGCTGGTAGAGCGTGGCCAGGCGGGTAGTCGACTGTGGTGCACCAGCACCCAGTCCCCCTCTTGGTAGGTGGCCGGTACTCGGTGCTTATTCTTCTTGTTCCACTGACGCTCCCTCACTCTCTGGATCATAGCCTTGGCCTTGTCCACCTTCGCTTGTTACTCTTGGACCCATTCACCCACAGAAGAATGGGTGTCCTCTGGATAGGGGGCATGTAGGAACCATGCCAGGCGCCCTAGGAATAGCTCATGGGGCGAGTAGCCAGTAGCTGAACTCTCTTGGGAGTTCATCATCAAGGATATGACGGGGAGTAGTCTCACCCAGTCTCTGGTGCGTTCAGTTTTGCACCATATCCTTACATTCTCCTTGAGGACACGGATCTGTCGGTCACATAGGGGGTTGCTCGTGTGAGAGTAGCGAATCCCCGTAGACACCTGGACATTGAGGGATCTCAGGACTCTCTTGTACCAGCCAGTATCTGAGCGTACTTGTACGTCCTCATCTGAGTTGATCTCTTTGGGCGCCCCATAGACACAAAACCACTCCTCCAGGAGTATCTTGATAGTCTCCTCTCCGGTAATCTGCTTGGTACATGGGAACACCCTGGTAAACCTGGTCAACCCACAGGTTACCACGAGGGCGAAGTCATAGCCCTCGAACTTCGGCATCTCCGTGTAGTCCACGTATAGAACACTGTTAGCACAGTGAGGGATGGGCAGGATCGAGTAGAGACCTCTGTCCCTGATATCCCCTGGTTTGCAGGACCTGCACGGGCACTTGTCCACGATAGGCTGGAGGGTTTTCCGCAGTTGGTCGTCAGTCCAAGTAGTGTGGAACCACTGCTTGAACAGCCTCAGGGTACGGTCAGCACCCACATGACCGCTGGACTCATGGGTCCACTTCAGCAGCGCTGGGACTCTGTCACTGGGCACCACGATGCGGTCCTCGTACCAGAGGTAGCTCTTGTCCCTCTTCCACTGATCTTGGTTGACCAGGAGGGGTTCAAGGCGTTTCTCCAGGCGCTTGTAGATATCTCCAAACTCCTTCAGGTACTCCAATTGTTGGAGTCCATCCAGAGGGCGTATCATCGTCATGTTGAGGTCCAACTGGACGTCCATACGGCTGAACGCCTCCTTAGCCAGCACTTCAGACCGGGCACCAATCGGGGCGTCGAAGTTGTTGCCGCTGATGTACTCTGCACACTCGTTCTTCACTCCCTGGATATGGTGTACCGTCAGCCGTAGTTGACTGAGGTAGGTCCACCAGCGCTGTAGCTTGGCCTTCTCAGGTGGGGGGCCCTTCTGGAAACTGCGGACCGGTTCTTGGTTGCACAGCCAGACCACAGGGTCACTCCCCAACAGTCGTGCTTGTGAGGATAGCACCAGCATACCCGCGGGCAATTCCTGCTCATAGGTGGACTAGTTCCCCCTGGCCTGGTTCCACTTCCAGGTCCAGTGGCCCAGAGGTACTAGGACCCACTTGTCGTCAGGGTAGCTGTGCTTGAGGGTTCCATCTCGGTTGAGACCTTCCGTCCCCCATTGGGAAATGGCGGAGTCAAACTTCTCCTTCTCTAGTGCTTGCCATTGGAACAACGTTCCACCACCGCCCACATTGCTGGCGTCAGTCACCAGGATAATCTCCCCTTGTGCCTTAGGCACGCCCAAGCACTTAGCGTTGGCCACCTTGTCTTTGAGTTCGTCAAACGCTTGTTGCTCTTGTGGGCCCCAGCGCCAAGTAGTACTCTTCTTGATCAAGTCCGTCAGAATGGCGCTGGTGTAGGTGAAGTTTTTGATATGGCGGCGATAGAAGTTGCACGCCCCAATGAAACTGCGTACATCATGAAGTCCTTTCCTGGGGTCTTCGTGTCGTACCTTAGCATCCATCAGGGGTTTGGCCTTAGAGGCCGCTGGGGTCCACCACCCATAGCCAACGTCAAACCCCAGGTACTGCATGGTCTCCTGCATGAACTCACACTTCTCCAGCTTGAGTCGTGTGTGGTTCTCCTGGCAGACCGCAAAGAACTCACCCAAGAGGATTAGGTGATCCTCCTGGGTATTGGTCCCGAGGCATACATCGTCGATGTGAGCCTCCATCTGGGCCCCACGGTATATAAGCTCCTGCACCTTAGGTCTCCTTCGTAGGATGGACAAGATCTTGTTCATCAGCTCTTGGAGTAGACCGGGTGCGTTGGCCACACCAAACGGCATGACCTTCCACTTGAACACCCTCCCCTGAGGGGTGATGAAGGCCAGTAGTTCCTGTGCGTTGGGCGTCAGGTCCACTTGCCAGAATCCGCTCCTCTTGTCCATCTTGGTCTTGAAGCGGCAGGAGGCTATCTTCTCCAGGGTAGACTCCATATTGGTAATGGACCCTGAGTGGTTCAACGTCTTCTTGTTCAGCTCTCCGTAGTCCACTACCAGCCGTTTGGCTGTAGACCCAGGTTTAGCCACCAGGAAACAGGGGCTGCAGTGTAGGGGGTAGTCCCCGTCCTTGTACTCCAGGACTAGGCCAGCGTCGATACATTCTTGTATCTGTCGCCCGATCTCGTCAGCCTGCTCTTTAGGAGCTGGATAGGGTCTCCTCCGGATCTTGTGACCCACGAACTCGGGTTTCAGCTTGAGGTCCATCTGTACCAGCGTGTCGCATGAGGCTGGAGGGGGTAGTTCTCCGAACACCTCCAGATAGGTCCTTATAAGCTTCTGCACCCGCGGGTCCAATAGCTTGATCTTGTCCTCCATGTCCTCGTCAGAGTGTAAGTTGCTGGCCCCCTGCGTAATAGACGTCGGGAGGTGATCCTCCACCGACTCTGCGCCCTTGGTGGTGTCCTTCAACCCTTGGTAGGCATATCGAAGGTCTTGTTCAACCATCTCCGGTGGACGATGGCAACACAGGCACGCTTGAGGGGGTTCACATACACATTCCTCCGAGAGGTCGTCCTCCTCTGGGGTCCTCACATGCGCGCCCCACACGCTCTTCATGAGCTTAAGATCTACCTCCCTTTGCCAGGTGGTGATCTTCTGTTCGAGGTCCTCCTTCAATTGGGATAGATCTCCCATACGTCCTTGCTTCAGTGGCCATGAGCTGCGGGTAGGCTTCGCGTAGCATAGCTTTTTCGCCACCAACTTCCTCTTTGAATCCACATACTCCCTTAGCCTGGATCGAGGGTCCAGCTCTTCGTCCACGGGGTCTTCCACCCTCATGGAGAGTAGGGGTTTCAGTGGGGCGACGTACTCGGCGTTCTCCACTTCCTCCACACAGGTCTGCACGAAGAAGGCGTCGTGCTCAGTTTCGTCATCTGAGTGGATAGAGCTAGGTAGCTCAGATAGTCCACACTCAGAGACTCCATCAGGAACAGGTACATGGCAGGGAGAGTTGGGGGCGTTGGTGTCAGTCACGACGTACTCATCTCCTCCGGGTGTAGTCTCAACAGCATCTTGAGGTCGTAGGCGATCCTTCAAGTCACCCAAGGCGAGTCCGTCGCTTTCTCGTTGTATAGCCTGGACCAGAGTCGGGTCCAGATCCTCCCAGGGGATGGAGGTAAGACCTCCGTCCACCACGCTCAGCATACTCCCCCATCCGGGTTTCCCAATAGGCGTCTTACGCCCCAGAGGCACGTAGATGGCCTCATCAGGTAACCGAACAGAGCTGATAGTCAGCCTGTCCAGGAGGTTTCGCCAGTACTCGTTGCCCCCATGGGCTCCCCAATCGGGGGAACACAGGACCATACGGGAACGTTCCAAGGCCACCTTGGTCAGCACCTTCCCCAGTTCACTGAACCTGGGGTTCCCGTAGGCCATCCCGAAAGAGGGCCAGTAAAATTTGTAGCTGCAGTTCTTCCCCTTGCTGCAGTAAAGGTCCAGTACATGCTGCTTGTCGTGAAGCCGGTTCGGACCCCCGTGGCCATCTTGGGGTCACTTGGGGTGTGTATCTATGTGCCGGCAAGCCGCCATTGGCTGATATCATACTCTCCCATCCACCTGACCTAACCTGATGAGATAGTGTGATAGGTTTGGCCATGCAGGCTATGAGCGGCCATATTCAGTACCGAGGCGCCGCCAGCGGAGATTTATATATCAGAATATCAGGAATCAACAGGGCTTTTTTATCATAATGTTTCCGTAATTTTTCCGCCTTTCGTTCTGATGGTCGATGTATCGGCGACTGTCAGTTGGCTCGCGATTTTGCGGTAACCGATTGGTTAACTGTTATCTCCAGATATTTTGGCGGAAACTCCGATGAAGGGTCAGATTTCATCTGTAAAGGGTTCGTTGCTTCCGCAATTTTCTAAATAAGCACTCGAAATTTTAATCAGAATTTTTTGCGATGTCGAAATCGGATTTTCGACTTCGACATCGCCGCACTTGATTTGGTCTTCTTCGAGTGGTCATACTCCTTTCCCTTTGCCCAAATCAGGTTTCCCTTATGCTTGCCACCCATTTGACTTGGAGATATAAGGGAAACAAAAGTGAATCGTGGGACCACTTTGAAGGGCCATATCTACGCGCGAGTGTGAGGAAAGAAAAAAACGAAAGGTTGCGTTGCAAGCGCCCTAGTCTCAACATATTTTGTGTAGGGTCCAACACCATAAGTCGTCACACACTTGTTGTATCATAGGATCATGGTCAACATGGTAGAAACTTGTTTATAACTTGTTGACCACGTGTTCGGACTTGATATTATGACTTTCGAGTGTAGCGCATGAGTCTTGCGGTGGCATAGCATCTTTCCTTAGGTTCCCACGTCCATTTAACCCAAAGTTATGATCATGGAGGGACATGGCATACCATGGTGGGAGCCTATTTTCAGGGCTATGTGGGATATTGGTAGTATATGTCTTGATATGCTCACGCCCATGTTATATATCTTCGTGTGGCCGAAGAGATGGGGAGCCATACGTGACAAGGGCCTTGCCCATGTCCCAATTGTGGAATTCAAAGCGCTAGACTAAGTCTACCGCGTATGTATTGCTCATGGTATGTTGGGCAAAGAGATCCATGAGTGCACTCCCATTTTCATGGGGCATGTAGATATGAGTGGCGAAGGTATCTCCATGCGCCCGATTGGGGATCCAAGTGGGGGAATTGTTGGCAAATGGTTCCAATCGTTTGTGTATTGAACCATGAGCGGATATCATGGGCGAGCATAGAGATATACTATCATGACAACTTTGTATTTGGTCATATTTTCATGTTTTTGACCTCAATTTTTGCTCATTTTTGCGTTTTGTGTACTTACCTGGTCGGCAAACAGCAAGAAGCCTATGAGGAGTCGAACCATGGTATGTTGTTCATATGTTCGCATATGCTTTGGAGTTGAACACCACCATATGCCAGATCGCATACTCCATTTGGCTTGGCGCCCGAAGGATTACAAGATTTGGTCTCAAGATCATGGGCTGACTTGGGCAGTGCGTGGCGCCCATATCTGAAGGGGTTTCGAGGGTAAAGTGGGGATGTACATGGGCATCGACCTTTGGTCTCCATCCTCCATGAATACTAGACTTCGATTCCATGCATGCTTTGAGCCTTCGGATAAGTGGTAATTTCAATTTTGAGCATACATTTGATATATGGCCAATATGGTGTGAATTGGCAGTTTTTTGGCATGTTATGAGTTCAAACTCATGGGGCATATCTCTAAGCCCATTCGACTCCAGGTCGAACCAAAATTATGTCAGGGTAGGGCATGGTCCTGAGTGCCACTCTAGGCCATGACACGCCACCTCCCCTATTGGGCTAGGATTTAGAGGCTTGGGAGTCAACACATTTTTGGGGTTTGTGTATTGACTTGTGACACATGACATTCAGCCATCTCATTTGACCTGGTTCAGGGCAATATGTTGGTGAGTCAAGGGAAGGTCTTGAGTCCAGGGAATGAGGGGTTTATGGCTGTGAATGTGTGGGTTTACCTCTTTCCCCAACTCTGCTTTATTTGTGTTCATATGCCAATTTCAGGGCTTTCCTCTTTGGTGCAATTCTTGTACATGCCCGCCACTGTGGGACGACCGGTGTGCTGAACGGAAGCCCGCAGTGTTGATTGGATTATTGCTGGATTTCTGGGATCTGGTTGCTGTTCAGGGTTGAAGGAGGATTGTATTTTATTTTCTATATCTCTGGATTTGGAACCCTGGATTTTCGTTGATCAGGAGCAAATCAGCAGGGGTTACAGGCGGAAGGGGCACAGCAGGGGCCGGTCCTGGTAGGGACCTTCTTTATGGTAGCAGAGGCGTACCTGCTGCCCCTACCTACCGCCGACCCGGGGACTTGGGCCCTTATGAGCCCTGCCCAAGTACGCCCCGGGTGCGTATTGTGGACTCGGTGGAGACCACGCCGGAGATTGGAGCCATAGAAGAGCCAAGACGTTCAAGAGCATGGCGAACTCCGGAAGGTGAAGCCCGAAGAGAAGTACGACATTCGGGAAGAGGAGGACTTGACATGGAGGATCTGGTCTCCATGTGTGAGCGTTGCTGCTGAAAGGCATGCAACCTCCGCTCCGCCGCGGAGGACTCTGAGGAGGCCTGCCATTCAGGCAGCAGTGGAGGACGGGCTGGGCGCTACCGGAAGCGCCGGTCACCCAAGTCCGCGGCAAGGGACGCCGGGGCTATGGACACGGACCCCAGCCTGGTCAGGCTGTGGGAATCCGAGGGGCACTCCGACGGCTATCGGACAGCCTACGAGCCACCTTCGGAGTCGGAGATGTCCGCGCCGATCGCCAGGGCGCATACGGCCCCCGAGCCCGCCCTGAAGCACGACGCCGAGGGCTTGGAGAGGCCAGCCAGGGCCCGGACGGCACCTCTGCCCCGGCACACGGGACCAGAGACGGACGCCATAGGCGATACGCCCATGGGCGACGAGTCTGAGGTGCCGGGAGCCCCGGGATGCGCCGGATCAGGCGGAAAGCAGGCTGAGTGCCACTGCGAGCACGTGTCCTTCCTCATGGGTAAGTACCCAAAGATGGGGATGGACGCCATCGTGCATCGCCTAGACCGCCTGGACAACGCGAAGGACGGTCTAGAGGAGGACGTCGCCGGGATCCTGGATGACCAGTCGGCCGCGGAGAAAGACATGGAGGAGCTGCGAGCGGAACAGGACCGGTACCGGGAGAATCTGGAGCTGGCCAGGGAGAAGCAGCAGCGAGTGGTGGACAGCGTCCTCCACCTGGTGGAGGACATGTCGGGACGCCTGAAAAGGCTAGAGGAGCTACAGCCCCTCGCCTCGGGTCCGGAGCTCCCGGCAAAGCCGGCCGCGGCAGAGCTGGTGGAGCGGGTTAAGACCCTCAGGAGCGCCATGGATAAACCCATCGGCGGCCCTGCAGAGGCACCCTACGCGCCTCCGCGTGTTGACCCGGGTGCGCTGCCTTTTGTTCCCATGTTCAGCGAATCCACAATGCTCGGGGAACAAACGGCGCCGGCTGGGTCCATGCGGGAAGGGCACGCAACCACGGACCCGAGGAGCCTGACGGTACAGATGTCCCATGCCACCCAGGATCCACCGCCCACTACGACTGCCTATGCAGTTTATGCGGAAGAGGAGATCCAGAGCCAGACCATGCAGGGGCGAACCATGGGAAGCGCCGAAGGACATGGTCGAGGTCATCCAGGCGGAAACCTGTGGGCGAAGGACCCCAATACGGGGATATGGACGGCCGACGGAGCAAGTCCTTCCCGCATTCCAAACCCCATGGGTTCAGGCCCAACTGGACCGCACTCCATGGAGGAGAGGGATGTACGGGGAGTGTACTCACACCCCCCGGCCACAGGTGGTATCCGTCTCGGTGGAGTGGTGGCTGGGGACGCTGGAGACGCCATCAGGATTGACGACCTCAGGGGAATCAAGATCCCCTACTACGATGGCAACCCCTCCAACCTGGATGACTTCATCCTGGATTGGGAGGACTTTGCCGAGGAGGTCGTCGGGGAGATGCGGGGAGCGCCGCGGGACAAGTGGGTATGCCGGACATTCCCACATTGGCTGGCGCAGGACCTGAAGGAGGAGCTGCGGGATCAGATCCGGGAAGGACTGATCCGTACGGAGCAGGCCTGCCTCCAGTGGTTGGAGGATGAGGAGCGGGTGGACGCTCCGAACCAGAAGCTGGAGGACTTGTGGTCCATCCCGCTGCCGCTGGACCGGGCTGAGTTGCGGGTCCGGGAGTGGAACCGGTATCTGCGGAAGTAACGCAGATGCCTCAAGCTGGTGGAGGACTGGATCGAGGCCAGCGAGATCTGCCACTTGCTGAGAGAGGTCCTCCCCGGCCACTGGAAGAGGAGAGTGGAGGACGAGGAAAAGAAGAGGGCGAAGAAGCGCGTGGCGGTGAGGATCATGGCGGCAGAGGATACCCATGCGGGTATCATGGAGTTCTTCAGGAGGAACCTGGGCAAGCCCAACCGGATGTTGGGACTGAAGAACGCCGTGTACGTGGAGGTATTTGGGGACTTCATGGGGCAAAGGTTGCTGCGCCTCAACAACGTGGAGTGGAGGCGCGGGGAGCCGCTGAGGATGCAAGTTATCTTCGCCCGCATGAGCCTGGACGAGATCGTGAAGTACATCACGGTGGAGTTGAAGCTCAATGCGAAGAACGAGGCCCACGTGCAGGATCGACATGGTCATGGACAACGAGGCCACCGGGAAGACCGCCATCATCGGGAGATCCAGGAGGACACGGCCAACTCCGCGGAGGATGGTAGTGGAAGTGGCCAAGACCACTGGTCCCGGGAGGATCAAGGGGAGGCCCATTTCTTCGCGTTTGTGGCGCACAACGTGGGAGAACATGGGCAGGATAGATCCAGATGGAACAAGGTGGGACCCAAGAAGAACAGAGAGCCAAGGAGGATCGGGAACCCACCGCTCTCGTTCCGGGAGTGCAGGTCTCAGCACGACGGGTGCTGGGTCTGTTATGGCAAGGGAGACAACCATGCACACGACCACCGTCAGTGCAAGGTCTATGAGGCGGACAAGAAGGCCTACTTCGCCGCCCACCCCGAGAAGAAGCCGAAGGAGCAGCGAATTTCCGATTGGAAGGCGAAGGGCGGAGACGGGGGAAAAGGCCAAGGCAAAGGCCCAGGGAAAGGCGGAGGAAGAGGCTATGGTGGTGGACCTGGCCAAGACCGACGAGTGAGGTCGATCGAGGAGGTTGCTGAGGACATGTTGAGGACGTTGGAGGAACTCAAAGCCCAGCAACGTGGTGGACAAAGTCCTGGCGGATCGCAGCCGGAAGGGGCTGCGGGAAGTCAAGTCTAAGGGAGCCCCCACGGGAGTGGGACCTCGGAGGTCTCTCCTCCGAAAATCAGTGGAATCCCAGAGAAAGCGAAGGCACATCGGGTGCCAAAGAAGGCTCCAGAAGAGCCAAAACCACTGAGCTTCGCCACTCCCAACCCCTGGAGCGCCCTGCCAAGGGAAGTTTATGTGGGCAAGGGACGTGGCAAGAAGGAAGGAGCGACCACGGAGAGCCCCGTGGACGGGCAAGACCAACCCAAGATCTACACCATCCGTGATCATACCCTCGAAGTCCTTATGCACCCGGACGTGCTAGAGTTGCATGCCGTGAGAGTCGTCCATACACCGCATGGCGACGAGCGGCAGTTGCACTTGAAGGTGCGTGTACGGTGCGGACAAGAGGAATTGGTGGTGGATGTTCTGGTGGATACGGGTGCCCAGGTGAGCCTGGTCCGGAGAGGGTTGTTCAAGGAGGAATCCCTGCAGCCCAGCCGTAGACCGGTGCGCCTGAAGGTGGCCAATGGAGAGATCATGGGGGGTGGTACCCATGAGGCCACTATCAGTATGGAATTCTGGGAGCATGAGCGCTTGAACCGCCCTGATCTGGCGAAGAGAAGCACTCTATCCGGGAACTTCTATGTGGCCAACATTACTGATTGGGATATGATCATGGGGTATGACTTCGTGGTGACAAACGCCATTGGAGCCCTTCCCCATCGCGCAACGCTGGTTCGGGAGGATGATGAATGCCTCACATGGCTGTCCACGGACTATGCTTGCGGATCATCCCAATGGAATGCTGAGGAAGAGGATCAGATCGTCCAAGCGGTGCAAGCTGTGGGTGCCAAGTCCAGAGGAGACCGTGGAGTTCAGCTCACGGAGTATGGAATGGCGCCGCAGGTGTATACCAGGATGATCCAGACGCTGGGAGCCGAAGCGCCCGAGACGGACGTCTTTGCTTCCCGGGATGCCCCACTTCTGAGGAAGTGTAGGCGGCACTGGCATCGAGGAGACTCAGCCTTGCACCGGCATTGGGGTTTGAAGGAGTGGGGACCCATGTATTGGCATGGCTCCGTGGACAATACCAGACGTACGGTGGAAAAGATCATCGCGGATAGGGCGAAGGGGATCCTGGTCATAACCGGTATAGGATCCACCCCATGTCCGCTGGAGGGTCTCAAGTCGACGCTGGACTCCATCACCCTGAACGAGATGTCATTTGGGCCAGAGGAGGAGTTGTTCATCGACGCCAAGGGTGTATCAATGCCCTCCCCGGGTCAAGCGTGGGGAACCAAGGCTTTCCTGGTGGATGGGGCCCAAGCCCAGCCCACGGGTGATGAAGCATTCATCCGTAGGGTGGAGGCGGTGCCCATGAAGGTCATGTTTGAGCCCAAGGAGGGGACGGATCAGCCAATTGATGGCATTGACGTCCTGTCCCACGACGAGATCGACGACGTCGTCAACTACATGCAGATGGGGATGCACGACCGTGTGGCAGCCAAGAAGAGGCGGGCCATGGTCACATCTCTGCATTGGTGGGACGACAAGATGTTGGTCGGCGGCAAGTACGAGAAGGATGAGTTCGTGGCGAGGGTCATGGATCACATCGCGGACCAATACGATGGTCCGGTTGGGTCGGACCCACCAACGTGGGGATTTCCAAGGGTGGGAACCGGTAGCGACGAGCACCAGCCCGAGGCGGCAAATTTTCGAAGATTATCGGTGGGAAGCATGCCCCACGACGATGAAGACGGTATATCGGACGAGGAGAAGTCGGATCCGGACCCCGAAGAGGCCTACACCGCAGTGCAGTCGGTTGTATCGATACCGAAGCAAGCGGCTGAAGAGGCCCAGGAGAACCCGAAGGTCGCCGAGTTGAAGGAGAGGCTGATCAATGCCTATCCGCGGCTATTCAGTGGCGTCGCCAACAAGAACCCTCCAGATTGTGGGAGGTTTGGCACAGCGAAGATCAAGCTGAAGCCAAACCCCAAGATCTATCGTCATCGGGAGTACCAACTTCAGGGCGATCGGGCCGAGGCCATGAAGAAGCTGTTGGCCGAGTTCATTGAGCGGGGATGGATCGAACCCTCCGACAGTGAGTGGGCCAGCCCAGCCTTCATCGTGCCCAAGAAGGAGAAGGGTGAGTGGAGGTTGGTGGTTGATTACAGAAGTTTGAACAAGCAGACCGAGCACGACTCGTACTCGCTTCCTCTGATCGACTCCATCCTCCAAAAACAACAGAAAAAGCGGATTTTCACGGTGTTGGACCTGAAACACGGTTATCACCAGATGCCGCTACACCCGGACTGCAGGCCCTGCACGGCGATGTCGACGCCGCTGGGGCCCATGCAGTGGAAAGTGGTGCCTATGGGCGCCAAGAATGGCAACGCCGCTTTCCAGCGCATGATGGAGGACCTACTCGGTCCTGTCCGGGACTGTGCCGATCCCTTCGTGGATGACATCATCATCGGGTCCGGCACGGAGAACATGACTGAGGACGAGCTCATCAACGCGCATGAGAAGGATCTGCGCCGAGTGCTCAGCGAGTTGGACAAGCACAACATGGTGTGCAAGCCCACCAAAGCCTCACTCTTCGTGAAGGAAGTGGAGTTCGCGGGTCACGTGGTTGGTCACGGGCAACGCCGTCCCATGCCTGGGAAGCTGGCGTCCCTGCACCACTGGGAGAAGCCCCAGACCATCAGCGAACTCCGGTCCTTCATGGGCTTCTGCAATTACTATTCGGGCTATGTCCGGATGTATGCAGAACTCTCGGGGCCGCTGCACAAGATGCTGCAGGTGGGGAAGTTCGATGGCCGGAAGGGGAGCAAGAAGAAGCTTGCCTGGACCCCTGAGGCTGAAGATGCGTTCAACCGCCTGAGGGAGCGACTCCTGGGGCAGTTGGGGCTGTTCCTGGTGGACCCGGACAAGGGATTCGTGCTACGGACAGACGCCTCGGACTATGCCGTGGGGGCAGTCCTCGAGCAAGTCCGGGACGACGGGACTCATGTTCCCGTGGCGTTTTGGAGCAGGATCCTGGCCGAGGGCCAAAGCCGAACATGAACCGCGAGGGAGAAGGAGACATACGCCATTGTATGTGCGCCCAGGAAGTGGTCTGGCCACATCGGACTGCAGCCGGTGGTGGTTTGCACGGACCACCAGTCCCTACAGAGCTGGCACAAGGAGCATGTCGACACCTCCTCAGGACCAGCGGCTAGGAGGGCCCGATGGCACGAGACGTTCGCCAAGTTCGACCTCAGCGTCGTGTACGTCCCGGGGAAGGACAACACTGTTGCAGATTGCCTCAGTCGCTGGGCCTACCCCGCGGGCAAGGCGTGGATGGACATATCCAGCCATGGCGACGCCGAGGAGACCGAGGAGGCCAAGCGCATCATCGAGATGGAGAAGGCCATGGAGCAAGAGGGGGTCAAGTGCTTTGTGGTGATGGCAAATCGTACGGACCTGGCCAAGTTCCGGGGTGCCCGCGTCAAAGCTATTCGAGAGGAAACCCTCGAGCAATTGATGGTGGCCCCTGTAGAGCTAGTCAGGTCGGTGCTCACAGAGGACTGGTCGGATGACTACGCGGCATCCGAGCACTGGAGCAAGTACCGGAATGCCGTGAGCGCCCCGTCGGACGACGAATGGCCCGAGGGCTTGACCGGGGATGGGGACAAGTTGTTCCTCAAGGACAAGCTGCTGGTGCCCGAGAACCGAGTGGAGGAGCTCATTGACCATTGGCACAACGCCCAGCTCATGCATCTTGGCCGAGACAAGATGCAGCAGGACCTGGAGTGGCGTTTCAAGTTCCCTCCGGGGTACTACGCCATCCTTGATAGGTACTGCAGCGACTGTGCCGTGTGTCGGACCACGAAGAGCCCTAACCACTCCACAGCGGGCAACCCGGTGTATACGGCTATACCGGAGGCCCCTATGCGGTCCGTGGCCATGGATGTATTCGCCATGCCTGAGGTCACCGTGGAAGGAGAGACCTCTGACTGTGTCATCCTGGCTCCGGACAGGCACAGTGGGTATATCGTGGCGGTCCCTGGCAAGAAGTCCAAGAAGAAGGACAAGAAGGACAAGCATGGAGTGGGGCTGCAGGCCAAGACCGTCGCTAATGCCATGATCAGGCATTGGCTGACGATTTTTGATGTCCCGGCTGTCATCTGCAGCGATCGGGGCAGCCAATTTGTGGGGACGTGGTTCAAGACGATGTGCAAGCACATGGAAATTCGGCACGCCAAGACCGTGGCATACCACAGCCGGTCGAATGGCCGGGCTGAGGTGGCCGGGCGGCAGATGTTCGAGAAGTTCCGCCAGCTGCACATCGACGAACCGGGCCGGAATTGGTACAATTCGCTGTGGAGGGTACTCCAAGTGTATCACGACCTTCCGGGGCCCACTGGACTGTCGCCCCATCGCATCCTGTTCCTACGGGATCGAGTGTCACGCACTCTCCCGTGGTTGAACCATGGCAAAGTGGCCCGAGATGCGAACGCCATGATGGCTGAGGCGGACGACACGGCGGCCAAGGTGTGCAAGGCACTACAGGACGAGCATGACAAGAGGGCCAAGTACTTCAAGCAGGGAAAAGTCCAGAAGTATGCTCTCCAAGACACCGTGTGGGTGGAGCGGCACCACAAGGATGTCCTGTCCAGGCATCGGCAGGCATCTTGGTATGTGCCGGGGGTAATCGTTCGGAAGGTCGGGCAGGATGTGTATGCGGTTCGTGTGGGGGATAACAAGATCCTGGACCGCGACCATACCCAGCTTCGTCCCCGAGCACCAGACCCCAGCGGACGTCCCGTCACCTTCCAGTTCACGGCCGGCGATGTGGACTCAGACGACGAGGGTGAGGACGACGACTTCACCGCTGAGAAGATCCTGGCGGACAAGCCAAACCCGGGGACGCCTGGGGGTAGGCTTTATAAAGTCCGTTGGAAGGGATTCGCCGCATCAAGGGATTCGTGGGAGCCTCCGAGCAGTTTTGTGCCGAGGTACACCACGGTCTGGATGGACTACCTGCAGAAAAAGAATATTTCTTTGGATGTCAAGGACGTGTTGGTCCATTTGGTTGCTGCTGTAGCACCGTAATGGATCCCCCTTGGCATTTTGTTTGTTTCTGTGATTGAGGAGACGGGTGAGGGCGTTCATCCGGGGACTTTTCGGCCTTGATTGGCCATATACCCCCTTCACTCGATCTCCACATATATATTTCATTGTGGTATAGTTATTTAGGTCGACCGACGACGTTTTTCTATCTTTGATCCCCTTGGTCCATGTTGTAGATCAAGAGGAGACCGGATATGGCGTAGGGCACCGATTTTCAGTGTTCTCACCCCTCCCTTGGGGCATGGGGGACGCCTACGACGTGTGTGGGGCCTCCATGTGTCCTTGGGACATGGAGGGGGGGGTTGGAGCCCATTGGGGTCCTCCTGTCCTCTCTTCAATGACTTCCGAGCGGTAACAACGCTCTGAGAAGGGGGGTGAAGCCGGTTCGGACCCCCGTGGCCATCCTGGGGTCACTTGGGGTGTGTATCTATGTGCCGGCAAGCCGCCATTGGCTGATATCATACTCTCCCATCCAACTGACCTAACCTGATGTGATAGTGTGATAGGTTTGGCCATTCCGGCTATGAGCGGCCATATTCAGTACCGAGGCGCCGCCAGCGGAGATTTATATATCAGAATATCAGGAATCAACAGGGTTTTTTCATCATAATGTTTCCGTAATTTTTCCGCCTTTCGTTCTGATGGTCGATGTATCGGCGACTGTCAGTTGGCTCGCGATTTTGCGGTAACCGATTGGTTAACTGTTATTTCCAGATATTTTGGCGGAAACTCCGATGAAGGGTCAGATTTCATCTGTAAAGGGTTCGTTGCTTCCGCAATTTTCTAAATAAGCACTCGAAATTTTAATCAGAATTTTTTGCGATGTCGAAATCGGATTTTCGACTTCGACATCGCCGCACTTGATTTGGTCTTCTTCGAGTGGTCATACTCCTTTCCCTTTGCCCAAATCAGGTTTCCCTTATGCTTGCCACCCATTTGACTTGGAGATATAAGGGAAACAAAAGTGAATCGTGGGACCACTTTGAAGGGCCATATCTACGCGCGAGTGTGAGGAAAGAGAATAAAGAAGGTTGCGTTGCAAGCGCCCTAGTCTCAACATATTTTTGGTAGGGTCCAACACCATAAGTCGTCACACACTTGTTGTATCATAGGATCATGGTCAACATGGTGGAAACTTGTTTATAACTTGTTGACCACGTGTTCGGACTTGATATTATGACTTTCGAGTGTAGCGCATGAGTCTTGCGGTGGCATAGCATTTTTTCTTTAGGTTCCCACGTCCATTTAACCCAAAGTTATGATCATTGAGGGACATGGCATACCATGGTGGGAGCCTTATTTAAGGGCTATGTGGGATATTGGTAGTATATGTCTTGATATGCTCACGCCCATGTTATATATCTTCGTGTGGCCGAGGAGATGGGAAGCCATACGTGACAAGGGCTTTGCCCATGTCCCAATTGTGGAATTCAAAGCGCTGGACTAAGTCTACCGCGTATGTATTGCTCATGGTATGTTGGGCAAAGAGATCCATGAGTGCACTCCCATTTTCATGGGGCATGTAGATATGAGTGGCGAAGGTATCTCCATGCGCCCGATTGGGGATCCAAGTGGGGAAATTGTTCGCAAATGGTTCCAATCATTTGTGTATTGAACCATGAGCGGATATCATGGGCGAGCATAGAGATATACTATCATGACAACTTTGTATTTGGTCATATTTTCATGTTTTTGACCTCAATTTTTGCTCATTTTTGCGTTTTGTGTACTTACCTGGTCGGCAAACAGCAAGAAGCCTATGAGGAGTCGAACCATGGTATGTTGTTCATATGTTTGCATATGCTTTGGAGTTGAACACCACCATATGCCGGATAGCGTACTCCATTTGGCTTGGCGCCCGAAGGATTACAAGATTTGGTCTCAAGATCATGGGCTGACTTGGGCAGTGCGTGGCGCCCATATCAGAAGGGGTTTCGAGGGTAAAGTGGGGATGTACATGGGCATTGATCTTTGGTCTCCATCCTCCATGAATACTAGACTTCGACTCCATGCATGCTTTGAGCCTCTGGATAAGTGGTAATTTCAATTTTGAGCATACATTTGATATATGGCCAATATGGTGTGAATTGGCAGTTTTTTGGCATGTTATGAGTTCAAACTCATGGGGCATATCTCTAAGCCCATTCGACTCCAGGTCCAACCAAAGTTATGTCAGGGTAGGGCATGGTCCTGAGTGCCACTCTAGGCCATGACACGCCACCTCCCCCATTGGGCTAGGATTTAGAGGCTTGGGAGTGAACACATTTTTGGGGTTTGTGTATTGACTTGTGACACATGGCATTCAGCCATCACATTTGACCTGGTTCAGGGCAATATGTTGGTGAGTCAAGGGAAGGTCTTGAGTCCAGGGAATGAGGGGTTTATGGCTGTGAATGTGTAGGTTTACCTCTTTCCCCAACTTTGCTTTATTTGTGTTCATATGCCAATTTCAGGGCTTTCCTCTTTGGTGCAGCTCTTGTACATGCCCGCCACCGTGGGACAACCGGTGTGCTGAACGGAAGCCCGCAGTGTGGATTGGATTATTGCTGGATTTGTGGGATCTGGTTGCTGTTCAGGGTTGAAGGAGGACTGTATTTTTTTTCTATATTTTTGGATTTGGAACCCTGGATTTTGATAAATGCAATCGTTGATCAGGAGCAAATCGGCAGGGGTTAAAGGCGGAAGGGGCACAGCAGGGGCCGGTCCTGGTAGGGACCTTCTTTAGTCGCTGGTGAACAACGCAACACTCAGGTCTTCTCTAGAGTAACCCAACTCCTTCAGACCTTGGTCTAGGACTTCCCCCAATAGTTGATAGTCCTCAATTTTGGAGGCCGCCATCATGTTCGAGGGCTCCTCCTTCGATAGCCTCAGGTAACTCGAGGTATTTTCGGACTGCTCCAGTGGCACAGACTCTCTGCCACTGCCGTGGTCCACGTAGAGGAGGTAGGGCGCTTGCAGCGTCAGGGATTGTATCTGGGAGTGCTGTACGAAGAAGTCAGTCCCCAGTACAAAATCGAAGGCCTCAGTGTCCATCACATAGAACCGATGGGCCATAGTCCGGGAGCCCATAGGTACCTCCACTTCACAGTCCCTGCAGCTGTGCACCACATGTCCATCCCCCATGCGTATAGCCGCGGTGGTCATAGTGTTCTTCAGGCTCCCACAAGGTAAAATTTTCTTGGACACTATAGATATTGTGGCGCCCGTATCCAATACCCCCAGGTATTCGCGTCCCCCTAGTCGGATATGTACCCAAAACACCAGGTCTTGGGTGTCACCGGAGCGTCCCCGTCAGAACTTCGCGGGACAGGTCACCTCGAACCCCTTGTTCCGCAGTTTGCGGGCCATCCTCATGAAACGGCTCCTCTTCTTAGCGTTGCCGTCATCACCACCTTCATGCTCACGCTTGGCTCCTTGTTCTTGCTGGGCCTGCGTTTGTGAGCGTGTGGTAGGACCAGGCTGCCCTCCAGAAGGCTCGGAGTTCCCCCCTGGATTAGGGTTGGGGTTGCCTCCGTTCTTGTCCTTGTTCTTGTTGTCCTTGTCTGGCTGGCGGTTAGCGCCTCCTCCTCGTCCACCTTGACTCTTGTCTTGCCCTTGTCCCCATCCTTTCGACTTGCCCTTGCCGGAGTCGTTGCCTTTGCCTTTGCCTCCACCTTTGCCTGAGCCTTTGCCAGGATCTTCACCCTTAAGCTTCGCCGATAGGCGTTGCTTATGGTAGCACTCATCCTCGTAGTGCTTCCACTTCCCGCAGAAGGCACACGTGATGGTGCACCTGATATGATCCGGCAGCTTTGCTTTGGCGCCGGTGTTCTTCTTCTGCTGCTTCCCCTGCACTACGAAGCAGTCTCGCTGCTCGCAGTCAGGGGCATGCTGCAGGTGGCCCTGCTCAACTCTGGCATCACACCAGAAGAGCTCCTTGACGTTCTTAATGATACGGGCGTGGGCGTGTTTGGGGGTAGTCCCCTGCCCAGGTCTGGACCCTTGGTATCCTTTGCCATGACCTCCAGAACCTCCTCCTCCAGGACGGTAGTTGTTCAGGTGCTGGTCGCTCTCCTTCTCCAGCGCCAGCTCCAGGAGTAGCACGCAAGGATCCTCGTAGCGGAGGGATCTAGCCTTGCGCTCCGCCGTCGAACGGCACTCGTCCCACAGCTCTCGAGGGAGCTTGGCCACCAACAAGAACAGCAGGTCGTCGCTGCTGTAGGAACCGGGCGTCAATCGTCCAGCCCAGTGATCCAGGTCAGCCAACAGCTCAGAGACCCTGCCAGGTTTCGGGTTGTTGGGCAGCACGGGCAGGTTCTCGATCTCATCCCTGATGGAGAGGTCGGTTTCGTGGGTCGGGTACTGCCTCTCCAAGGCAACCAACACATCGGCAAAGGTGGCAGAGTTAGTCACGATCTGCCTGACCTGCTTCTCCAGGTACTTGGTCTTGCAGCACTGCAGGAGCACTTCGCACTTGACTCGTCCACTAGCGTGGGTTTGGCCGGTCAATCGGAGAAACCCGCCAAAATTCTCAGCGAACTCGCTGAGGTCCTTGCCTGTGAACTCAGGCAGGTTCACCACGATCTTGGAGGTGGCAATAGCCTTCGCTTCCTGAGACCTGCGTCCCTCAGGGCGTCGGGTCTTCTTCTTCTTCTTCTTCTTCTTTCCCCTTGGGTTCTCGGGGTCCTCCGGGTCATCGTCCTCCGAGGGCGAAGCAGAAGTCATGGACGGCGGCTCATCATCGAAGGGGTCTCCGCCTAGATCACTAGAGCCATCAGGCTCCACGTCCGCTATTGCCCTCAAGGCTGTCAGCCCCAGCCGGTCCAGCTCGGCCCTCGTAGAGTTCGTCACGTGGCTGTAGGGCGGCTGGGCCGTTCTCGGTACGAAAGGACTTCTCGGTATCGCTGCAGGGGTCGGCATCGGTCGACTCCTCAGGCCCCCCAGGGTGTTTGTCAGCCCTGCCACCAGCTGGTTGGCCTGTACTCGATGGGGTGACACTCCAACCGTGGTAGGTGATGCTTGGGGCGGTATCATCAGGGGCTCCAGTTTCTCTCGGATCCCTTGAGTGAGGTCGCCCACAATTTTAGAAGTGGCTCCTCGGAGCACCTCGTTGATCTCCGACCGCGTCAGGGACGTGTTGGAGGATCTCCCCGATCCTCTACTCCTGCCTCCAAGAGACTCAGGTCCTCTCCTCAACCCACTCAAGGTTGCATACTCAGGTGCATACCCAGGAACATCCACATAGGTTCCCGTAGCGGGTAGAGGATGGTGATAGTCAGCCGCATACCATCGCGGCGCAGAACTGGAACCCACCGGCTCACTGGCAGTAGTTGCCTCAGGAAACGCAGTGGTAGGTGGGCCGAAATCATAGGCAGGGTAGGCAGGCATGCCAGTAAAGCCTGCCCCCTCTGCCATAGGCGGGTTGGTTTTTGGACTGGATGTTGCAGCGGCTGGGTCTGGAATTGGGAGTGTGGTGGTTATAGGAGAGGGTGATGCGTGGACGCCAGAAGCGCTTGGTGCGCTTTCGAAGGTAGGGTCATTCGTCAGGTCTTGCCCTTGGTCCTCTCCTTCGTCTGCTTCGTCTCCAGCATCCTTCTTGCTCTCTCTCTTCCTCTTCACAGGCTGAGTGACCACCCCCTCGACTGAGAGGGCCCTGAAGGCCGACTGGAGTCCCTCCAACGAGTCCTCAGCCACGTCCACTGGCCCATGTAAGGGCTCCGAAGGTACAGCGCTAGGTCCAGGTCCAGGTTCACCAGGTGCTGGCCTTGCTGGTGCCTCAGGCGCTGACTTCACGTCGGTGTCCTCCTTCTTTGTGTCCATCTTCGTTCGCCCTTCTGCTTATATGTGACTGATCTCGGCGCACTGGTTGTACGGCACGGGGTTGCTGCCGGTACGCAGAGACAGTCTGTCTCTTGCTACCAGAAAGGTTTATAGTGATTTCAACACTGTGTTTGTGCCTCTCCTGCTGCTTGCTGCTGGTGTAGGGTTTCCTGCTGCTTGTTTTTGAAGATGAAAAGCTTTTGTTTGCTGAAATACAATCAATCCAGGATAGCCCAAGCCAGAGATGTGCAAGTAGACGAGAATCAGGATCAAAGCATGAAGGGCTGCAGTGTAAACAGTGAAAGATGGCAGGATATTCACAGTAACTGCAACTCAGGTCAAATCGGATTGCATATTCACAAAGATAGCTGAAATGTTTTGGAAAAGAGATCGAAAACTGCCCCATGGTCACTCTATCTCCACAGTGCCATCTCAGGAGATGTGCACTCTTTGTTTTGGGTCCCATATGTGCTGAGGTGGCAGGGCATGTGGCGATGAGGTCACTGCCATGTCACATGGGATCTTCCTACTTAGCTAGGCTGACCGGGAATTGAACCCAGGACCTCTCAGAAAGAGGTGCCCAGCCCCCTAGGGTGCATACCACTAGGACAGCTAAGAATTCATGAGAAAACATAGATAAATTCATAGCCTCTGCCCTGGATATGTCAGTTCTCAGTCGACTCAGGAAAAGATGATTTGCCTCACATTGATAGGGGATTAAGGGGTCCACTCCATATCCTGATTGGGTGTTTGGTTCCATAGGTCAAAATGTGTTATCACCACTTTTGGTGGGGCCAATACTAAGATAAAAATGCAAGAGTGCTTAGAGCACCTCTAATACAACTAAAGTATACCCCAAAGCATTGGAAAAGCACTTTTTCTTACTAATGAAATTGAAGTGGCCCCAAATATTTGGTGTTTCACTCTCACTTGAGTTAGGCAAAGCCGCAACCGACCTAAAAACCCTGCACTCAATGTGGACACTGGCCAATGCTCGGGATGTCTATTCCATGTGCTTCAAAGTCTCTTCTCAAATGCACTTTGCAACATTTGTTTGGTCACCGCGCTCTCCGAACCAAAATGAATGCTAAGAAGAAGATCGTGTGGAAGTCGGAAAACTCACTTCAAATTCATCAAACAAAGTTCCGTCAAGGAAGAGAAACACTCACAATGGTCATTGGTGAAAATGAACAAACCAGAATACATGAGTTGGAATATGAGCAACGCCTTGGATACATTGCCAAAGACATCGTGGAACCGAAAACCAAATGCCATGAAACATTGGTGGACTTGGTCAAACAATATGATGAATATTTCACGGGTGTTCACTCGTTTATGGCAGAGTTTGACTCGGGATTAAATCCATTGAACATTGACGAGGACGACCCATGTGCTATTCCGAACATGCTTACCGAAGCGGGTCTAACTTCCAAGGCGAATGCCCTCAAGGATGTTGCTTTTGGGAAACAACTCACGGTGCGTCTTTTAAATGATGAGTACGAAAAGTGGGAAGCATTCAATGAGGCAAAAAATGTCTCACGAGTGACAAAGGTGATGGACTTGGAAAATAAACAACGGATTCACGATAACATTGAGAAAATGCTTGGCGTGGAAAGAGAAGAATTTCGAGACTAAGCACATCTCAACGAATTGCTCCAATTTCATGCGTCGGCCATCTCGGAAGCATTGCAAGCCTTGATGATTGCGAAGGAATAAAAAAACGGGAATCCCAAAAGTGGTACCACATCCGGCGGCGCCACAAAAACCAAAAACAAAAACAGAGGTGTGAAACCCAAACAGAGAACTCGCCCACGCCCACGGAGACCTCGTTCTGGAGCCGATCCAAAGAAGGAGAACAAGGACGAGAAGAAAAGGAAGCGACAAGGCAAGAGCGGCGAAACACCGAACGGAAAAAGAAGAGGAAGAAAGAATGGAGGCAAGTGAAGAGAAATCAAAATACCATAAAGGATGTGGCGGTAAGCGAACCGCAGGTTCTACATGGTGACAACATTGATGAAGTGCCTCCACACCTTTCCCTTTTGTTGATGTTAGGTAATAAGTTTGTCCCCTTTCCCGATACGAAATGCTTCTTGTCAAGGTTATCTAAATCGGTACCACATGAATTGGAGGACCTCAAACAGGTACTCACATGGATAAATTTCATGATAAATTTCCAAACACCTCAAAAGATTCCTATCCTTCGTTTGATGCCTTTCCTTATAAAAGAATGTTTGTGAAGAAAGGTACGACCCCGAATGCGAGTGTTGAAAGAAAATACAACAAGAGGTATGGCGCATCGATAAATCGATTGGAATTGTGTTGCACCAAATTCGGGAATACATTGATCATTTGAGTAATTCTTACACAACACGAGGTGTGAAGTTTAATGCTCATTTGTTGGAGTCATTTTTGAATAAACACATTGTCATGGCGTCCGATAAGGACGGTGGATCTTTGGTTGTGTCACGAAATGCATATGTGTACGAGGCCACGGCTCACATGCGTGGTCAATTGCATGGACACGATGTGTATTTACGAGTGGGAGAGGTGAGTGAGGTTTCACTTTGGGAAGACAAGGCGGAGGAGTGGCAAAATAAGCTTAAGCAAGTCATTATGCCATTCTTGCCACCGATGATGTTGGAGTTCCTACAAAATTTCTTGGACTTTCAACATAAACCCCGCCTCTCGAATTTCTACTTACTTGCAAAAACACATAAAGAGGGTTTCGCCCTAAAACCAAATGGGCGTTTTCCAACACGACCGGTGGTGGGCATGTTTCGTTGGGCAACAACACCATCATCCATCCTACTTGCCACTATGGGCACAATCTTGCTCAAGATAGATCGACACCATGACCCCCTCTGCTCCCCCATTTTAGATACGCTGGACCTACTCAAAAGGTTGAGGAAATTTTCTTCTGACCCGGGGTGGGGGGCGGATGGGAGAGAATGGTGCATATCCACTTTCGATTTTGAGAGTCTATACACGAATTTCCGTTGGAGCGATGTTTCCATGGCGATGGATTTTTGGCGCGCCTACTTTCTTCAACATGAATCCGACGCTCTACCCATTTCGAGCCATGAACGTGTATTTCTACATTGTTTGTTTGCCGAAATGCCTTGGGATCAATTTGTTGAGTTGAAAACATCGTTCCCATATATGAATATGGACTACCAGGAGCATATGTACCTTGGAAAGTTTCTCATGAATGTAGTGTTTACGCATTGCATCTTCCTCAACGAGGGAGTGGCCATCTTTTTGCAATTGATATGTTTTGCCATGGGAACGAACTGCGCTCCATCGTGGGCCCAATTGGTTCTTAGGGCATATGAGAGACGCTCCCCCCTGCCCCGTGACATTCTATTATGGCGCTATATTGATGACGGCTTCGCCGTTCACCCTTTGAGTCTCAGTGTGCAGGATTTGAACACGCATTTGTGTAAGGTATACCCCAAACATCTCGCCTTTACTTTTGTGGATAAAGCGAGTCGCTGTGGAATTGCTTTTTTGGACATATGGGTGGTATCACTCGCCCCCCTACGCACAAGTGTCTATTGGAAGCCGTCGCATGCATGCACCTATATTCCTTGGCGTGCGAATGTGCCCCGACACACTAAATGTTCATGGATTAGAGGCGAATGCATTAGGTATCTACGTATTTGTTCCCACGAGCGCTTTTATGCCCTTTGCCTACGAAGGTTAACTACGGCGGTGGAATTGTTGGATTATCCTAAACACGTGGTCACACAAATGATTCTTTCATGGGATGAGCGTTCAAAGGTATTGATACCACGACGTGAACGGGTATTGGCACATGTGGATGATGTGCAATGCTCGCTGAGTCAAGTGGAGAGCCACGAGTCGAGTGTCATTGGGGGTGGAGGGAGGGTGGGAATCCCCCGAGTGCATATACTTCGCGCATGGCATCATTCAGCGGTACAGCTGTCGTGGCCGCGTGTATTGCATTGCATACAAAAAAGGTTACCTTTCTTGAAGGGTAAAACACGTTTATTTGCGATTTTGAAGCCTTTGGCCTCGCTTCGTAAATTATTCAGGAGACACGCGCGCACAGCGCTGAGAATGAATTAGGTCGCAACAACCTTGGTGTTTGTTTGGCGCTGTAACAGCCACGAGTTGCATTTATTGTGATTATGTGGCATGGAACAATGTGCAGCACACACTGTGCATGAATGATGGTTGCCTGTCCTGTAGAGCTATGTTTTGCTGATGAGGCCCACTTTCAGGGCGAAATCGATACTATGAAGCACATGGAATAGACATCCCGAGCATTGGCCAGTGTCCACATTGAGTGCAGGGTTTGAGGTCGGTTGCGGCTTTGCCTAACTCAAGTGAGAGTGAAACACCAAATATTTGGGGCCACTTCAATTTCATTGGTGCATATCCACTTTCGATTTTGAGAGTCTATACACGAATTTCCGTTGGAGCGATGTTTCCATGGCGATGGATTTTTGGCGCGCCTACTTTCTTCAACATGAATCCGACGCTCTACCCATTTCGAGCCATGAACGTGTATTTCTACATTGTTTGTTTGCCGAAATGCCTTGGGATCAATTTGTTGAGTTGAAAACATCGTTCCCATATATGAATATGGACTACCAGGAGCATATGTACCTTGGAAAGTTTCTCATGAATGTAGTGTTTACGCATTGCATCTTCCTCAACGAGGGAGTGGCCATCTTTTTGCAATTGATTGGTTTTGCCATGGGAACGAACTGCGCTCCATCGTGGGCCCAATTGGTTCTTAGGGCATATGAGAGACGCTCCCCCCTGCCCCGTGACATTCTATTATGGCGCTATATTGATGACGGCTTCGCCGTTCACCCTTTGAGTCTCAGTGTGCAGGATTTGAACACGCATTTGTGTAAGGTATACCCCAAACATCTCGCCTTTACTTTTGTGGATAAAGCGAGTCGCTGTGGAATTGCTTTTTTGGACATATGGGTGGTATCACTCGCCCCCCTACGCACAAGTGTCTATTGGAAGCCGTCGCATGCATGCACCTATATTTCTTGGCGTGCGAATGTGCCCCGACAAACTAAATGTTCATGGATTAGAGGCGAATGCATTAGGTATCTACGTATTTGTTCCCACGAGCGTTTTTCTGCCCTTTGCCTACGAAGGTTAACTACGGCGGTGGAATTGTTGGATTATCCTAAACACGTGGTCACACAAATGGTTCTTTCATGGGATGAGCGTTCAAAGGTATTGATACCACGACGTGAACGGGTATTGGCACATGTGGATGATGTGCAATGCTCGCTGAGTCAAGTGGAGAGCCACGAGTCGAGTGTCATTGGGGGTGGAGGGAGGGTGGGAATCCCCCGAGTGCATATACTTCGCGCATGGCATCATTCAGCGGTACAGCTGTCGTGGCCGCGTGTATTGCATTGCATACAAAAAAGGTTACCTTTCTTGAAGGGTAAAACACGTTTATTTGCGATTTTGAAGCCTTTGGCCTCGCTTCGTAAATTATTCAGGAGACACACGCGCACAGCGCCGAGAATGAATTAGGTCGCAACAACCTTGGTGTTTGTTTGGCGCTGTAACAGCCACGAGTTGCATTTATTGTGATTATGTGGCATGGAACAATCTGCAGCACACACTCTGCATGAATGATGGTTGCCTGTCCTGTAGAGCTATGTTTTGCTGATGAGGCCCACGTTCAGGGCGAAATCGATACTTTGAAGCACATGGAATAGATATCCCGAGCATTGGCCAGTGTCCACATTGAGTGCAGGGTTTCAGGTCGGTTGCGGCTTTGCCTAACTCAAGTGAGAGTGAAACACCAAATATTTGGGGCCACTTCATTTTCATTAGAACATCACGTTCCAGCTGTGTTAACCTCTGGCGCGCGCTGGGGCCCTGTCCAGGAACGAAAAAGAAAGATAGGTAAAACACGACGAAAAACTTTTCTGAATAGCTGAAAATAAAGCTAATTAGCATTAAAAACGCTTAGGCCAAAAAGCGCGCTGCGAAACGCGTAAAATCGCGAAGAAAAATTTTTCGACGTGAAATAGGTGAATGGTTAACGCCGTAAGCACCGTAACGCTCGTGGGACCCCAACGCCGTCCTTGCCGTCGTCTAACTCGCTATAGGCGCAAAGAAAAACACGTCGCGAGCAGCGCGTACAACTCGAAAATTTTTCATAACTCGCCACGACCCCTCACGTCGCGCCCTGCCGCCTTTTTCTTCTTATTCCCCATGCACCTCCCTCCCCACCCTCGTGCCCATCACTCCCCTTGCCCTGCAGCTCAGGCGGCGGCCCTGGGGGAACGCGGTTAACCCTTAGCAATGGACACCAACACGCTCCACGACGCCACGCCCAAGAACAAGGCCGAGAACATCAAGAACGACGGGTAGCACGTAAGGCACAGCAGCGAACATGGTCTTGCTGCACGCGAGTGTGTTGGGTCGTGTATAATTTTATTTTTTTTTCAAAAGCCAAAAAAAAAAAAAAAAAAAAAAAGTGGAAAAAAAATATTTTTTTTTCCGAAATTTTGCAGCGGTTTTTCAACTAGGTACAACCACACCCACGCAAGAAACAAACCCAGCAAGGCGGCACGGCACCGCAGGACACGGCACAGGGCGCAGGACACCACAGGACAACGCACAGCACAGCAAGACACCACGACACACCAGAGCAACACCACCACACCGCAGAACGCCCAGGGAAACACCACAACGCACAGGGACACGCCACAGCACGAGGCACCAACAACAGCGCATACGACACTGGCGCCGCACGACGGGCCGCAGGAGGGCAAGGCAAACACAAACAGCACCGCAAAACGACAGCAGAGCACGACAGCACAGCACCACACGACAGCACAGCCCCACAGCACACGACACAGGGAAGCAGGGCACCACAGCCAGCACAACAAGGCACCGCAGCGCACAGAGCGGAGAAGACAGGGAACGCACAGCACGAGGAGAAGAGCACCACAGCACGCAGCCACCACCACCGGGCAAAAAACAGCACAGCCAACCAACAGCACAACACAGCACAGCACGACAGCCCACAGGAGGGCAAAGCAAGCCCCAACAGCACCGCAACACGACAGCAGAGCACAACAGCACAGCACCACGCGACAGCACAGCACCACAGAACACGACACAGGAAAGCAGGACACCACAGCAAACCACACCAACCACAGGGAAACAGACCACGCGGCCAGACAGGGACACCGACACCGAAACACGCCACCAGCAGACAACCACGGGCCAGCAGACCCAGCACCGCACCACGGCACACCACAGCACCAGGCGCCAGCAACAGCACGCACCACACGAACAGCACAACGCGAGCGCACCAGCACGGCGAAGCACAGCACCGCACAGAGCGGAGAGGACAGGGAACGCACAGCACAGCACCCCGGGACACACACAGCACAAAGCAGAGCGGCGAACAACAGCACGCACCACCGCGCCACGACAAAACACACACAGCACGGGGGAACACCGCAAAACGCAGCGCCGCAGAGCACAGGGCCCCAAGGCAACGGGCAGCGCCAGAGGGCACGGCGCAACAAGCAGCGGCACCCAACGAGCACAACACAGCACAGAACAGCACAACACCGGAGAACACAACGCGCAGCAGCGCGGCGCAGCACCGTACCCAGGGACGCACAGCACAACACAGCACACGGCACACAGCACCGAGCGGCAGCGACGAAAACCGCGACACAAAAAGGGGGGGGAGGGGAGGCAACCGACGGGGAGCAACCACCAGCCAGGCGGAAAGCACGAAAGAGGGACAAGCGCACGGAGAGCCGAGAGGCGGAAGGCCAACAGAGCAAAAAACGCACAGCGCCGAGGCCCAGGGCACCCTGGGCCGGAAACAAGAGAAAGCCGGAGACAACGGGGGCGCACAGGGGAGGAAAAAAAAAAAAAAAAAAAAAAAAAAAACAACACCAAGGCACCAAGCAGGAGCGACGAAAACAGCGAGACCCAAAAGGGGAGGAGCTGGGGGGAGAAACCACCAAAGAGCAGCCAACAGCCAAGCAGGAGACACAAACGAGGCGCGAGCGCACGAAGAGCCAGGCAGCGGGAGGCCGAGAAAAAGAACCAAGGCACAGCGCCAAGGCAACGAGGAACGGCAAGGGCAGCAAGAGAGAGGGGGGCAACCCGAGCCCGGAGGGGGCCAAGCAAAGCAGAAAGACAAAGCGGCCAAAGGAAAAGGTGAGGCGCACCAGAACGCGCCCCAGAGGCCGGCCCGCCCGACCCGGCCAAGCAGAGCACGCACACGAACACACACGCACACCGGAACCCGGGCTGCCCGCTCCAGAGGACGGGCGGCCGGGGGAGGGACAGCGCCTGACACCAGGCGCCCCTCACAACGGTGGGAGGCACCCCCCCTCGGGGACGCCCTCCCGCCACCCCCACAGCGAGCAACGCCAGCCCGCAAGGGCGCACGCTGTGGGGCCGGTGCTGGGTCCACACGCCCGCATCGACCGCACACGGGTTGCGGAACCCTGGCAGCCCGCTCCAGAGGACGGGCGGCCGGGGGAGGGACAGCGCCTGACACCAGGCGCCCCTCACAACGGTGGAAGGCATCCCCCCCGGGGACGCCCTTCCGCCACCCCCACAGCGAGCAACGCCGGCCCGCAAGGACGCACGCTGTGGGGCCGCTGCTGGGTCCACACGCCCGCATCGACCGCACACGGGTTGCGGAACCCTGGCTGCCCGCTCCAGAGGACGGGCGGCCGGGGGAGGGACAGCGCCTGACACCAGGCGCCCCTCACAACGGCGGAAGGCATCCCCCCCGGGGACGCCCTTCCGCCACCCCCACAGCGAGCAACGCCGGCCCGCAAGGGCGCACGCTGTGGGGCCGGTGCTGGGTCCACACGCCCGCTTCGACCGCACCCGGGACACACGGGTCGCAGAACCCTGGCTGCCCGCTCCAGAGGACGGGCGGCCGGGGGAGGGACAGCGCCTGACACCAGGCGCCCCTCACAACGGTGGAAGGCACCCCCCCCGGGGACGCCCTTCCGCCACCCCCACAGCGAGCAACGCCGGCCCGCAAGGGCGCACGCTGTGGGGCCGGTGCTGGGTCCACACGCCCGCATCGACCGCACCCGGGACACACGGGTCGTGGAACCCTGGCTGCCCGCTCCAGAGGACGGGCGGCCGGGGGAGGGACAGCGCCTGACACCAGGCGCCCCTCACAACGGTGGAAGGCACCCCCCCCCGGGGACGCCCTCCCGCCACCCCCACAGCGAGCAACGCCGTCCCGCAAGGGCGCACGCTGTGGGGCCGGTGCTGGGTCCACACGCCCGCATCGACCGCACCCGGGACACACGGGTTGCGGAACCCTGGCTGCCCGCTCCAGAGGACGGGCGGCCGGGGGAGGGACAGCGCCTGACAACAGGCGCCCCTCACAACGGTGGAAGGCACCCCCCCCGGAGACGCCCTTCCGCCACCCCCACAGCGAGCAACGCCGGCCCGCAAGGGCGCACGCTGTGGGGCCAGTGCTGGGTCCACACGCCCGCATCGACCGCACCCGGGACACACGGGTCGCGGAACCCTGGCTGCCCGCTCCAGAGGACGGGCGGCCGGGGGAGGGACAGCGCCTGACACCAGGCGCCCCTCACAATGGTGGAAGGCACCCCCCCCGGGGACGCCCTTCCACCACCCCCACAGCGAGCAACGCCGGCCCGCAAGGGCGCACGCTGTGGGGCCGGTGCTGGGTCCACACGCCCGCATCGACCGCACCCGGGACACACGGGTCGCGGAACCCTGGCAGCCCGCTCCAGAGGACGGGCGGCCGGGGGAGGGACAGCGCCTGACACCAGGCGCCCCGCACAACCGTGGAAGGCACCCCCCCCGGGGACGCCCTCCCGCCACCCCCACAGCGAGCAACGCCGGCCCGCAAGGGCGCACGCTGTGGGGCCGGTGCTGGGTCCACACGCCCGCATCGACCGCACCCGGGACACGCGGGACGCGGGACCCTGGCTGCCCGCTCCAGAGGACGGGCGGCCGGGGGAGGGACAGCGCCTGACACCAGGCGCCCCACACAACGGTGGAAGGCACCCCCCCCGGGGACGCCCTTCCACCACCCCCACAGCGAGCAACGCCGGCCCGCCTGGGCGCACGCTGGGGGGCCGGTGCTGGGCTCACACGCCCGCATCGACCGCACCCGGGACACACGGGTCGCGGAACCCCGGCCGCCCGCTCCAGAGGACGGGCGGTCGGGGGAGGGACAGCGCCTGACACCAGGCGCCCCTCACAACACGGTGGAAGGCACCCCCCCCGGGGACGCCTTTCCGCCACCCCCACAGCGAGCAACGCCGGCCCGCAAGGGCGCACGCGGTGGGGCCGGTGCTGGGTCCAGAAGCCCGCATCGACCGCACCCGGGACACACGGGTCGCGGAACCCTGGCTGCCCGCTCCAGAGGACGGGCGGCCGGGGGAGGGACAGCGCCTGACACCAGGCGCCCCTCACAACGGTGGAAGGCACCCCCCCCGGGGACGCCCTTCTGCCACCCCCACAGCGAGCAACGCCGGCCCGCAAAGGGCGCACGCTGTGGGGCCGGTGCTGGGTCCACACGCCCACATCGACCGCACCCGGGACACACGGGTCGCGGAACCCTGGCTGCCCGCTCCGGAGGACGGGCGGTCGGGGGAGGGACAGCGCCTGACACCAGGCGCCCCTCACAACGGCGGAAGGCACCCTTCCCGGGGACGCCCTTCCGCCACCCCCACAGCGAACAACGCCGGCCTGCAAGGGCGCACGCTGTGGGGCCGGTGCTGGGTCCACACGCCCGCATCGACCGCGCCCGGGACACGCGGGACGCGGGACCCTGGCTGCCCGCTCCAGAGGACGGGCGGCCAGGGGCCGCCGCCCCCACAACCCCAAGCCAAGAAGGGGGGAACCGGGACCGGACCGCCCCCCCCCAAGCACGCCAGACGGAGCACGGGACCGGGGCAGGACACGCGGAGGGGCACGGACCACGTGGAACGGCCCTACCAGCGCCCAGTGCCGGGACCACGCGAGATGCGCGCGCCACACCACCCAGCGGGGGGGGGAGCGGACACCGCGAGAGCGCGAGCGCACACACACGAAAAGGGCACGCGGGGACAACCGGAGGGGCAACCGAACCGAGCGCGCGGAACGCACAGACTGCATGGAATGGCGTACCAGCGAGCGAGGGTAAGGGACACCCGGACGGGACGGCCCGCCACACGCAGCGCGGAACACGCGGGGCGGGAAGGGGGAAACAGGAGAGACACAACACCAGGTACCGGCCCGAACCCCCCCCGAACCGGCCGCGAGCGCCGCGCACACACAGACGGGACACTGCATCCGCCAAGGCAGTAGTGGCGCACAGCGCCACGCCCGTACCCCTAGGCTAGACAGCCTCCGCGCCAGCCCAAGGGGGTCCCACTGGCGACAAGCCAGTAGCACGGGCCCGGCGGCGCCGGCGCCTCGGGCGACCACGCATTAGGGGGGCGACGCAGTGGGTAAGCGCCCGCAGCCACGGCTGCGAATTGATGCACTGACCGAGGAGTGGCGAAACGGGAACGCCGGGGAAGGACGGGGCTCCGAGCTCTGTGAACCCGGGGGACTCCGCCACCAGGCAGGAGGTGCGTCTTGGAGGGCCCCCCACTAGGACCCGGTGGGGAGGATATCACCTGGCCCAACCAGGTGGCCCCCCGGGGCCGAAAGGCGTCTAGTACCCGCAAAATCAAACCTCAAACCTCAAACCACTTTTGGTGGGGCCAATACTAAGATAGAAATGCCTGGATGCTCAGTGCATCTCTAATACAACTAGAGTATGCCTCAAAGCAGTGGAAAAGCACTTTTTCTTACTTGTACTCTCGGTCGTCTCCATAGTGATACTGTGTCCGCCATGTCTGTAGATGGCCCAGAATAGAGGAAGGAGCCCATCTCAGTTTGGGGCGGCGACCCGAGAGCATCAAGAGGTATTTCTCCATCTTCTCCTATGGTGGACTTGTGGTACTCTTCGTGGAGCATGAACTCGTCCATCCTCCTTCGTAGGTCCTCTTGTTCTTCAGGACCAACTCCAAGTTTGGAAGAAGACAAAACTGGACATGCCGACCGGGCGATGGAAGCTTCGACACGCGTGCGGAGCCTTTGCAGGCTGTCTTCACCATGCGCCGCTAAGGCTTCCATGGTTAATGTGATTGGTCTGGGTGTATTTAGTTCCACCCTTCTGTGCTCTGGATCTTCCTGAAGGCCTGGGTGCTGCTCTGAGTGGCGGTTCACTCACTGGGTGAGGTAGTTGAACTTGTACACTTCTGATTGGCTAGGTTTGGTAGGACATGTTCAGTTTGTTTTTCTTGTGCTTCTGCTCAGAGTCGGTTCGAAAGGTTCTCAGGGTTTGCCTCTGCTACCGGAAAGATGTCCTTGATTAGTGCCCTATAGATTTTGATGCAATTCTGCAGGTTTTTGTTGGTGAATTCCCAAAGCCAAAGGAGCAAGTAGAGCAAGAACAGGATGTGGATCGAATCAATGAGAAGTTTGAACTCCAGTGTAACACAGAAGGGCTGCAGATAGACAAAGCAGGTATAAACACAAAGATTCAATCACAAATGGATAATACAAAAGATTTTATATGAAAACTGGACTGACTCTAGCCTCCAAGATAGCATCAAGCACTTCATGTGCAGTCTTTTGGGTGAAATGGTGCTGGTTAGGAATGTGGGGCATAGGTGTCAGCTCAGACACAGAATATGACTTGGCCTAGCAACTGAATTCAGAAACAGTTAGAAAGTAGAACCACAATAAGTGGTAGAAACAATTGAGTATAGGGGTCTTGGGGTGGGAGACCACTAGGCTTAACCTCCAAGGCCTAAGAGATGAAATGCCTATTTTTTTCGGTATATCCTCCATGAAGGATGATGCCTCCGCTCAGTTGAGTGGTAGGGGTGAACTTCATGGGGGGCTAGGGTTACAACCCTAGTTACTTTGAGAAAGTTTACTTTAGGCTTCACAAGGGAAATAAAAATACTTAAGTTACTCTTAGCATCAAGAAAAGGGTTTTAAGGGGGGCTTAGCCTGGATCAAGCCCTCCAAGAAAGACATGGCAGTGACGTTTTCTTACTCTCCACAGCGGGGAACCCGGTTTATACGGCGATCCGCGAGGAACCAATGCGCTCCGTTGCCATAGACGTGTTTGCCATGCTCAAGGTCACGGTTGAGGGGGGAAAATATGATAATATTGTTTCCGCCGTGGACCAACATAGCGGGTATATCGTGGCGGTTCCGGGTAAGAAGTCCAAGAAGAAGGACAAGAAAGACAAGCATGGAGTGGGTCTCCAAGCCAAGACTGTCGCCCAAGCCATGATTCAGCATTGGCTGACCATCTTGGACGTCCCCGCTGTCATTTGCAGCGACCGGGGGATTGGACATGCCAAGACCGTGGCATATCTTAGCCGGTCAAACGGCCGCCCAGGGGTCGCCGAAAGGCAAATGTTCGAGAAGTTTCGCAAATTGCACATCGAGGAGCCGGGGAGGAATTGGTTTCACTCTCTTTGGAGGGTTTCACAAGCCTTCCACGACCTACCGGGGCGTACGGAATTGTCTCTGCACCGCATTTTATTCCTACGGGATCGAGTGTCTCGAACTCTCCCGTGACTGAACCATGGCAAGGTTGCTCGGGATGCGGACACCATGACGAGTGAAGCGGATGCCACAGCAGCCAAGGTGTACAAGTCATTGCATGATGAGCATGAGCAGAGGGCCAAATACTTCAAGGAAGGCAAGATCCACAAGTACTCCCTCAAGGACACCGTTTGGGTGGAGCGCCATCACAAGGACGTGCTAACCCGCCATTGCCAACACTCGTGGTATATCCCAGGGGTCATTGTGCGCAAGATCGGGCAAGACGTGTATGCCGTCCAGGGGGGAGACAACAAAATCCTACATCGGGACCATACACAACTCCGACCACGGGCGCCGGAACGCAGTGGGCGAGCGGTGACGTTTGAGTCCACGGCGGGAGACCTGGACTCCGACGATGACGGTGAGGAGGATGACTATACCCCAGAGCGAATCCTAACGGACAAGCCGGACCCCGCCACGCGGGGAAGAGGCTATACAAGGTTCGTTCGAAAGGATTTGCCGCTTCACTAGGCTTGTGGGAACCTCCGAGCAGTTTTGTGCCGAGGTATACTACGGTCTGGCTGGACTATCTCAAGAAAAAGGGAATTAGTCTGAATGTCAAGGATGTCTTGGTGCATTGAATCATGCACCAACGGGATTGAGTGACTCTCCCCTCACCCTTGACACCATTGTTTGTTTTTGCTTCATTTGCGGCAGAGATGCACATACCATGGCTCAATATCTCCCAAGTACCCTTCCTCCCAATTTCCTTGACATGAGATGGGCATATAGAACCAAGATCAGTCTTGGATTGTGTTCATCTTTTTTTGTTTGTGTGCACAATCGGTCGCCGCTTGCTCAGGAGATTCCTACTGATCAAGAATTGTCAAGACCCACTCATCTTCGCTATTTCTTTTTTGGTGGAGCCTTCGGTAAGTGCATCGGCGGGACTTCTGGGTTGGAATTCCAGAGTTTGCGAGGGATATGAAGTTGATATTCATTTGCTTTGTTCTCCTTACCCAGGTTGTGTTGTTGCTTTGTTTTTGCTACTCTCTGGTGCAATTTGACCTATTAGGAGGTTGTTGTACGCAATGGGACCCACCAGATGTGCTAAACCTCTCCCCAACTGCCTTCTTTTTTTCGCACACCATGTTCTTTTTTTAGAACATTTGCTCTATTTTTAGTAACAACATTTCTATTTTTAGAACTTGGTCCCACCGGCTCCGTTTAGTGTTCTGTCTGAATCCGCAGCCACCCGATAAGTGTCGCTGTCGCATTGGTGAAAGCGGTTTCCCTCCAGGGCCCCTCAGTTTGGAGATCTCAATTTTTAGCCTGTGCTATTTTTAGTAACAAATGTTACTATTTTTAGTAGAAAACTTTTTTCTCATTTCTCCACATTTTGGGCACCTTGGGACCATCCAACCGGATCCAGGACCATTTCTCTGCGAGCTGGACGCGATGGCGACGTCCGTTTGAGCTCATTTTGCACCTGGAGTCCGATGACTCCGCAAACTGGAGAAAAAACTTTTTTCAGAAAAGATTTTTTCAGAAATTTTCTTTTTTCTCTACAGTAAGTAACTATGTAAGGGCGGCCGCGTCCGCAGCGTTATCTGACAGCCCCTTGTTTGTTTAACATGGTGGCCGCCTCTGGCGGGAAGGAGAGCTCTCCACCATCAGTTCCCCTGGCGACACTGTCTCGACTCACGGCCGAGAACTTCAACCAGGTTCCCTTGGGGCATGACCGGCGGTAGGTTTCCTTCAGTTGCTGCCCTCACGGTCTCAGCTCCTTCTGGTCACCAATCGAAGGATCCTCCGGTCTTCCCCCCCTAGCTCAGCCTTTTGGGTGCCTGCAGGCGGGTTTCCTGTGGATAGCCGTCGCCGATAGCGCAGCATTTTTCTCTCTCAACCACATTCCACCACTCCCAATTCCTCACAGGTTGAGTACCCACTTGGCTCCCGGATGCACTTGGGTGTCGTCCATCCGCGGCTGGAGGCCAGGGGGCGACCCTTTCCATGTTCCCCAAGGTCCCGCTCACGCTTGAACCTACGTGTGCTCAGGCCATTGACCCGGGGACCTCAGGGTCAACGCTCACTCCTGCGGACACCTCACGGCCGTCCCGGAGTTCAGGGCATTTTCCCGACTTTCCGTGGCCAGGCTCCCCATGGTTGGCCCATGGTTCACCACTCCATGGCGACTGGTTCCCCAATCCCACGGGGTTGTTGCTCTGTTTTCTCTGCCGCCCCTCCTACCCTGCTGCGCTCCCCTGCGACGTCCCTCTCTCCTGTGCCCCTTTCTGTCACCCATCTTTGCCTATTCCCCGCGCCCCTCGTCTTCCCATTCCCCTGGGGCTGTTGTGTGGTCCTAGCCACCTGCCCTTCTCTGTTCCGTCGCCTTCTCCCGTACTCCCGTGTTTTCACCCCATCGGGCCGCCAGCAAACCTGTAGCGCGGGCCCACTGGATCCTCATCCATCCGGGGACTGGTTGGTGCCCCTTGCACGGGTTGCTCCCTTCCTGCTCCCGCTGTCCCCTGCGCCACGTCCCTTCACCCTTCAACGCCTATTCTTGGCGCCCCGCGCCTTCCCATGATCCCGGGGCGGTTGTGCGGCCCTAGCCACATGCCCTTCTCTGTCCCGTCCCCTTTTCCCATCTTCCCGTGCTTATACCCCACCGGGCCGCTGGCAACCCTTCGGCGCGGGCCCACTAGATCTTCATCCATCGGGGGACCCTTTCGTGCACCTAGCACGGGTCACTTTTCCTTCTTCTCTTCCTTTGGGTGTTGTGCTTCTTTCTTGACTTGTTGGGGACTCTTCCTCCTGGCCCCGCCCCCCGGCGTCGCTGTTTTTTTTTCTTCGCCACCTGTGTCCCCTCTTCTGCTTCGCTTGCTCCGGCCCGTTCCCCTGCCGCCTTCTTGCTCTGTGCTGTTCGCTCTCAGACTGTGCCTGTGGGTATTTGATTTCCCCCCCCCCCTTTCCAGGTATGCTTCGCCTTGTGGTACTTCCTTCCCTGCACGGACGCACGACAGCACTGCACATGTGTTCGGGTCTCGTTTCCTCTCTGTGCCCGCGTCCTGTCCCTTGGCCCTCTCCGGGATTGCCCCTTGGTGGTCTCTGGCCATGCCAGGTGAACGCCCCTCCCTCGCGGCCCTCTCCTCTCTTCCCTCTCTTCTCCCTATCTCTCGCCCGCCCCCTTACTGTTGCTCTCCTGCTCCGTGTGTTCTCCGCTGGTCTTCCCCATGCCAGGGCTGTATCTCTTGCGCTCTCACGCGCCTCTGGGCCTCCGCCCTGTCCTTCGTCCTGTAGGCCGACTTGGGCGGCCTCCCCAGATACCCCTTTGGGGGGATTCCCCTGTCGTCCGCCCCCGCTGGCCTCCCCTCCATCCGCTCCCTGATGGTGGGGCGGGGCGGCCGGTACGGTTCAATGCGGGTCTTCGGCATGGCGGTTCTGTGTGCCAGACGTGGTGTATCTTGGTGCCGGTGTTGGCCCCGTGCATCCCCCTCCTCCCGCGCGGCACTGTCCCTCCGCTTCTTCTGCTGTTTCTCTCTTGGTTGCCTCTCTTGTCGTGCGCATCGCTGTTCACGCGCGCCCTGCGTGTGCCCTCTGCTCCTCACTGCGTTTCCCCTGCCCTGCCTCCCTGTGCCCTCACTCCATGTCATGCCATTGCTCCCCTCCTCACCTCCTGCCCGCTTGACTCTGACGGCCCTGTCTGTACAATTCCGTCCGCCGTCTCTGCCCTTGCGGTGCCTTCACCCTTGTGTGCCACCCGTGTGTTCTACCCATGCCCATCTCTGTTGTTCCTACCCTTTCCCCTGGTGTCGTGTCGCACCCTCACGCTGCCCACTCTGTTGTGCTTCTGTCCCCTGTCCTTGTGCTTTGCCTTCGTTCCCCGACTCTCTCCCCTTCTGGGACGCCATGGTTTCATGGCGAGGGGCAGGGTTTACTTGCGGACTGGATTGTGGCCCTGCTCCTGGACGGGTTAGATGATGGACTGTTGGGATCTGACGACCGAGATTTCCCTCACGCAGCAGGCACGAGTGAACCGCCCATGGGGTCCATAGTAGCCAATGCCACCCTCGTAGGCCGAGCACTTCGAGCAGACAACGCTGGTGGTCCATGTCACCTCTGGCCGTTCGCGACCGTCACAACCCAACGCTGAGTATCCCCGCCAGCGCATCTGGCATCGCTGCCAGGCTCCTTACCACCACTCGCCGTACTCCACGAGCACACCAGTACGGTACCCCAGTCCACCTGTACCCGGTATCATGTCAGGTTTCTTGCCCTGGGCCGCGCCGTATGCGGCACCCACCGTACTTCCCGCGCCCCACTGCCCGCCCGCTCCGTCCGCTCTCGTCGGCGCTCCCGTACTCCGCCGCCCCAGCCGCTGTCGCCGCGGACCCAGTTCCCTCCGCTGGGGGTTGTTGACCGTGTCCGCCATCACCACATCCCCCGCTGCCATGCTGGCCACCCACCACCGCCGGCCGTGTCCCCGCCATTTCCTGCTCACCCGCGCCCCTCCGCGCCTTTCCTCCACTCCTTGTGTCCTCCAAAAAGCGCAACGAAAACCGCACCGGCAAGGAAAACCAACAAGAGGTGACACCGAATGAATGCCTATGCCCACCCCCGCACACATAGGGAAAGAAAGGTATGCCCGTACGTGCATGCCCGTATCGCGCAAGGTCATCACCGCCACGGACGAGCAAAATGGTATGAAGGGGCACGACGGGTGAACACAAAACCAACAAAGGAGAGAAGAACGCACGAAGGAGGCCACACACCACCGAGGGGAAGCACAACACAGATAAAAGCACACAATCAAAAACTAAACATACACAACATGCACACGCGGCTTGTTGGATCCAAGTATGTTACATGCCATGCTACGCTACGCAACGAACACGAGATAAGAACGGCAACCGCGCCAACAAAAGCAAAAGGTGACCACGAGGCGTAACCGACCCCACCGTAACCCACCTAACCGAGACTAACCGTAACCCACCCCGAGGCGTAACCCACCCCCCACCCGCACGCCCGCTTACGTAGGAGGCGAAAGGGAGCGAAAGAAGACAAAAGGTATGCCGCCGCATGCAAACGAATGGTAGGCAAGGGGGGAGCCACACACCGCCACCAAGAGCGCAAGTATGTTACCATGTCGTGCCACGCCCCCAACCGCCCGGCCCGCGCCACCAACCGAGACGAGAAAAAACAAATGGCCTTCGGCCAGGGAGTGGTTGTCACGGGGGGCTAACGGTCCTGCCCTGCGGTGCAATGCGGGGCAACCGTGATAACTGCTTTTACAGCACAACCACCCTTTTTGTTGCGCCGATTAGAACATACACACTTATGCATAGCGTCGTGTGCCGGATTCCGACATACACACGTTGCCACGCTCCCTTGTGCATGCACCCACCTTCCCTTCCCTTCACAGGTCAAAAGGAGAAGTGTGTGCTCGAAAATGAGCCAAAATTCGGGGGTGCTCCCAATAGTATATCTCCACGCCGGCTTGGACATCGGATCCGCCATTCCATACGCCATCCACCAGGAGTCCAACGAACACTCCCATGCCCTTGGCTCCGAAAGATCTCCATGCCACCCGGCGTGGTGACAATCCCAATTGGGTCCACAAATGCCAAAATGGCAAAATTGTCCACACTCAATTTGGGCTAGCACCTTAACGAAGGTTGCTCCGCTTCGCCCACGTGGTGTGCGAGCCATGGAGACCAATGTCCATATCACCCATGTCATATATGGTCCATTGGTCCATGTGTCCGGCGTGCACGAGGAGGCTGAACATGGGGCACGGCGGGCAGAAAATATGGAAAACTGCTCAAAATGGCCGAAAATGCGCGCACTCATGGTTGAGGCAAATGAGCACATGCCCGACTTGGACCGGAGTGTGCCATAGGATTGGTATCAACTCATATGCGTCCAACATATCTTTTGGGCGTCGCCCAACTCCTCCGGTTTTGGGAATGGCAGGGTCGCCAAGTGAGCCCATGATTTGGGATAGTCCCAAATCGCCAACATGGCGGCCACGGTATGCCAAGCCCAAGAGGAGTTATTCGCCGGGTCCAAGATATGTTGAGCACGGAGGTATGTACCCTCATAACATATCTGGGTCATGATGTCAATTGAGCGCAATGTTGAGATACATGGTCGCCACTTGACATCATGACGGGCAAAAAACAGCAATATTGGCGAGAAAACACCCAAAAGGGCCTTGAAAGGCGCACAAATATATTATAATATCTTCGGCTTGGATTGAGTAATCGACCAATCCTTCTAAACACAATGACTTGACACCAATGACCTTCGATTCCACATATGTGCTCCACTTGGGGCGCTTTGAAAGGTCACGAGCGCTACTTCCCAAGTGGGCACATGAAAATATGGAAAATTGCAAAACACACACCTTGCTGCCAACGCATCGCTTTAAGATCGCCACACAAGCTTCCCTCCACGAAGGTTAGGCTTGCAAATGATTGTGGGGAGTATAAGGAAGGACCTTGTGCAATATGAGGTCCATTGGTGGGTGTATCGCTCTTAGCCAAACCCGCCAAATGGGCACGCAATACAACACATGGCGCATACCACATACTGCCCAAAAAGATAGCTCCCCGCACGATATGTCATGCCCCTCCAAGGGCATAACTTTGTGTCAATCGCTCATAGGAACTCAAGGAAAATTCCTATGCAACACCAACACTCGCGCGCTACACTCAAAAGTTATCTTAACGCACGCAATATCATGGCCAAAGAGTTAGAACGCAAACTCTACCCTCTTGACCATGATCCATTCCGCTAGCGCGCACGTGTGGAGACGCAAGGCGTATAAAGCTTCCTAAATTATGTCGAGAGTATTGTGAATGCATCCCATGCTTCTTTATTGTCATTCCTCGCAAGCAGCACGAGATATGACCCTCACAAGTGGCCTCACGAATCTACTTTGTTTTGCCCATATCTCTAAGACAAATGGAGGGCAAGACAAAAGGAAAGTTAGTTCGTGCATAGGGAAGCACGTAGGTCCACTCGAAAGAGGTCAAATCAAGTGCGGGGATGTCGAAGTCGAAAATCTGATTTCGACATCCTGAAAAATTCCGATTAAGGTTGCGAGTGTACAATGTGAAAATTGCGGATGCATCAATGCAATTCCTGAAGACTTTAGAGTCTTCGTCACTGATTGCGCTAAAATGTCTGTAAGTAACAGTTAAACTGGCGGTTACGCTAAGGTCGCGAGCCAACCGCCAGCAGTCAAAACATTGATTATCAGAACGGAAGCGTGAAAATTTACGGAAACAATATGAAAATAAAACCCTGTTGATTCCTGATATTCTGATGTGTAAATCTCAGCGGGCGACGCATCGGTTGCCGATGCGGCCGCTAATAGCTGAAATGCCCAGATCTCTCACACATACATGTCTTACCTACATCTGTTGTTAGGGTTAGGCTGCCGAATCAACGGCCGAAGGCGGTGCGGGGCAGATTGGCGTGAAATAGTAAGATACCGGCAAATGGCAGTTTGCCGGTACATGGTAACATGCCCCAAGTGGCCGGAATGCCGTCACGGGGGCTTTACGGCAAGGGACACGCTCCTGCCGGGCTCTCACCGGGCTTCACCGGGCGTCTTCCCCTCCGTACATGGGGTTAGTGGGCACACGGAGACCGGTTGTATACCCCACCATGGTCATGGGGTTCTGGGTACCGCTTCACCCCCCTCCTTAGAGCAAACCCTGGGGGGGGCTCGATAACACCCAAGCATGGCAGCGGGTACCCAGGACCATCCCCTGAAGGGGAGGGGTGTCACATCCTCACTTCAGGCTGATTTGCAGGCTAGGCCGTCCAAATCCCACAGTAAGACAGGTACGGTGCTGTAGCTGTTAGTAACTGCAAGTACAGTATCAAGTATCAAGTCCCGGGTCCTGGCGGCGATTGTTCGGCATCCAAAGGACCCGTTAACCCATACCAGGCGCACCGGGTGCCGGCTGCTACGGTCACTACCACAGTGGCAGTGGCATACACGGCCAACATAGGCGTCACACGACGACCGAGGTGGTCCCACAGGTCGAAAGCGACCACAAATATCCATTAGGCTACCCCAAGCTTCCCAAGGCCAGCCGGCTGGGGGAGAGTCCCCACGGGTCCTTCCTCGGGCGCACCATGTCCATATCCACGACGCGAGTCCAGAGTGGTACAGCCGAACGAGCTCCTCCTTAAGAGATCGGGCATCAAGGCTGTCTTTTCCCTCGCCCTATTACAACGAAGGCCATACATGAGGGAGTCCTCATGCAGTGTGGGCGGGGGCGTCGACACCTCAAACCACCAGTTTCCCAGGCAGACGGACCGAGGTCAGGAACACCGGAGGTCGCCACCCGACTGCAAGTGCGTCTGCGAGTTGGTAGGCTCACACTGGGACTGACAGTGGCGGACCGCTGGGAGTGTAGTCAGGCAACTGGGCTTCCCGCCTGGCGCCAAAAGGGATCTCCACATCACAGCGAATAGGGCACACGGTATCACAGGCACTCAAACACAAGAATCTGTACTTAGGTACTGGTCCAGGCTTGACCGTGTGTATAAGCTTGTACACGGCGACTCAGGGCGCCTTCGTGTACAATTCGCATCCGCTCGGGGGGGGGGGGAACAGTCCACATCTCGGCGATGGGCTGACAACACTTGACATACAGATGCACATATCCTGGGGAACAGAAAAATAAGCAAAAAGCGGGGTAATAGGCGTGTAAACACGCTCTGGACAGAGCGCCAAACCACGCCCCTGTTAGGATAAGGCATATGCAGGAGGGTGGGCAAGAAAACGCCTGAGGTCAGGCCATATATAGTCTGCAGACACACGTCGACTGGTCTGGATCCCGCAAGTGCCATGGGACCAGACCACACACCTAAAAATCGCAATGCCGATGACAGCGGCATCCGTTGCGCAACGTCGTATGGGCTTCAAGGCCCCAAGAGCTCAGAAAATATGAAGGTCAGTCGCCCTACCTGGTTTCCCAAGGATTCAGCAGGGGGGGAGTGACGAATAGAAGTTGAAGAGAGGGGCCATCCTCCTCTGGATTCAGCAGGGGGGGGTATATGGCCACTCTGATGGCAGGTCACCGGAAGATGGAAGAGAGCAAGCAAGTGAGGGACGATCCGTCGACCTCACAAGCGCTCAAAATGCATCAGGGGAGAGCTCAGGGCGATGATCAGGCGCCCCTGGCTGCAATCGCCCGGGTGAGTGCTGCCAAGTCCGAGACATGGATCTTGGTCTTGTGCCTACGGATGTACTCCATGAAGGGAGTGTTAATCCGTGCCACGAACGAGGAGACGGGTTCCCAGGTGTTGTGGGACGGCCCATAGCCTCGCCAACGAACCTTGAACTCCATGCCTCCGGGTGCCGCGGCTTTCGGACACTGAGCTAGGATCTTCTCGACAGTATAGTCGTCCTGCTCAGCATAGTCGTCGTCCGAATCAGCCTCATGTGCGGCATAGCTCAGGGACACATGTTGGCCACGAAGGTCGCGTTCCCGCACACGGAGTTGACTCTCGTGGCGCTCCCGGAACTGTCCGTGACCCACCTTGATGCGATAGGTGTCCTCACCAATTCTGCGGACCACCTGTCCGGGTGTGAACCAGGTTTTGGGTCGGTCGGTGCCCATAGGGCGGGGTCTGATCACCCACACCGGGTCTCCCACCCTGAACTTCTGCGCTGTCGAGCTCGGGGCGGACTTCTGACGCTCAGCATGCTCCTTCTCGAGCTGCTGGCGGAGGTCCCGCGCCGTTTGCTCTTGCCGCGCGAAGAATTCCTTGACGTCCATAGCCATACCATCACCAGACAAGGGAAGTCCCCGACCCAGGGGGTCCCTGCCAAACAGAATCCGGTGAGGGGACAAACCACCCGGAGTGGGGGTGTCATGATGGGCCTTCAGAGCGGGCCACATCTACTCAAACCAGTTCCGACGTGGATTGGTGATGTGAATCTTGCGCAGCTTCTCGAATAGCTGCCGTCCAGCCACTTCAGCACGGCCGTTAGACCGGCTGAGATAGGCGACGCTCTTGGCATGACGTATCCCCATGAGGAAACACATAGCCTTGAACCAGCCACCAGTAAACTGGGGCCCTCGGTCACTGCAAATGGTGCGGGGGATGTCAAAGACGGTCAGCCAATGACGAATCATCATGACTGCCACTTCCTTGGCAAGCAAACCCTTTTTTGCGTGCCGGAACGGCTACTACGTAGCCGCTGTGGCGATCCACACAAAGAACCACACAGTCAAAGGTCTCCTTGCCAATGTGCACTTCGGGCATGGAGAAGACGTCCATGGCCACGCTCTCCATGGGCTGGTCAGGAACCGGGGTCCATTGGGCTTCCCCCTTGACGTTCCGGTTATCGGGATTGCAGGCCTGACAGACCGAGCAACCCTTCCTGACCTTCTTGATGGCGGTGTAGTGATTGATCTGGTCGATCTCGAACCTGCGCTGCATGTCAAGGGCTTGCTTCTTGACCCCTGGGTGCAGCATGTGGTGGTGCCAAGCCTCGCACGGCTCGAGCACTCGGGACTCTGGTACTAGCAGCTTACCATTCCGGTAGAGCTTGCCTTCTTCCTCAGTCAGCCCCTTTGGCCACTTCTGCCCGTCATCAGGGTCGGTCACAGCCCTATACTCGGCCGCAAAGGCCTCAGACTTAACGTAGTTGTCGGTCCAGTCGTCCTGGAAGCAAGACTCAGGGAAGAGGTGCTTGTGGGACTCAGCTCCATCAGGGGCGAGTACTCTGACCGCTCTGCCCATCCTCGTTCCGAGGGAGGCATCTGCAGCCATGACGACGAAGCATTTAACACCCTCCTCCTCCATCAGGCGCTCCATTTCAATGATCCTCTTGGCTTCAGCGGTCTCAGCCTCATCGCCATGGGCAGAGATATCCGTCATGCCCTTGCTGGCGGGATAGGCCCACCTACTGAGACAATCCCCCACGGTGTTGTCCTTTCCAGGAATATACACAACCGTGAGGTCGATCTTGGCCAAGGTCTCATGCCACCTTGCCCGTCGGGAGGCGGGACCAGAGGGGGTGTCCACGTGCTCCTTGTGCCACGACAGCAGACTCTGATGGTCGGTGCAGACGGTGACGGGATGGAGGGCTATGTACCCAGCCCATTTCCTGAGAGCCATGACGATGGCATACGCCTTCTTTTCTCGGGGCGTCCACGTCCGTCTCTGGCCTTCCGCCCGGACTCGGCTCCAGAAGGCCACGGGCACGTGCCTCCCATCGTCAAGCACTTGCTCCAACACAGCACCAACGGCGTAGTCGGAAGCGTCGGTGCGCAGGACGAACCCTCGGTCGGGATCCACGAGGTGCAGACCCACTGCAGAAAGTAGCGCCTGCTTCATCCCCTCAAAGGCACGGTCGGACTCTTCAGTCCAGACCAGAGCCTTTTTGGACCCCTCCTTGGTCTCCTCTAGGTTGCCCTTGAGCATGGTCGTCATGGGGGCTGCATACTCGGCATACATTTTGATATACCCCGAGTAGTAGTTGCAGAACCCCAGATACGCCCGTAGCTCAAAGACCGTTTCGGCATTTTCCCGGTGCTCAATCGCAGCCACCTTGCCAGGTATGGGCTTTCGCTGCCCGGTCCCGACTACGTGGCCAGCGAAGACCACCTCGCTTACCGCAACGGTGGCCTTGTCACTGCTGCCCGTGAGTTTGTGCCGAACCAGAAGGTCCAGCACTCGAGTGACGTCTTTCTCATGTGCCTCCAGGAGCTCCTCGTAGCTCATACTGGTGTCCCCGGACGCGATGATCACGTCGTCCACGAAGGGGTCCGCACAGTCACGCACTGGCTCAAGCAGGTTCTCCAGCATCCGCTGGAAAGCCGCATTGCCATTGGTAACGCCCATGGGCATCACCTTCCACTGGAGAGGTCCAAGTGGAGTGCTCATGGCTGTGCAGGCACGGGACTCCTCGGCGAGAGGCATCTGATGATAACCATGTTTCAGGTCAATCACCGTGAAGATCCTCCGCCGGTGTTGTTTTTGCAGCATGTCCTCAATGAGGGGCAGCGTATAGCTGTCGTGCTGCGTTTGGGCGTTTAGGCCGCGGTAGTCGACCACGAGCCGCCACTCCCCGGCCACCTTCTTGGGGACGACGAAGCATGGAGAGGCCCATTCGGAGTGGCAAGGCTCGAGCTAGCCTCTCTCGATGAAGTCACGGAGGATCTTCTCCATGGCCTCCTTCCTCTCGCCCCTCAGGGCAAACTCCCGGACCGATACACACGGGGGTCCTGCTTCAGTCGTATCTTGGCCTCGCCATACGGTCCAAGCACCGGTGGGGGAAACACAGGCTTTCCGCTGAAGAAGGTGTCCCCATACTTCTGCTTCAGCCTGGCCCTCAATGCCTCGATCTTGTGGCAATCATCAGACTCCGCCTTGGCTTTTCCGGACACCTGGACCACTGAGCTTATTTGAGGGGTAGCGACCCCGCTCGGTTTCGGCTCAGGTGGTCTTCCCAGGTGGCCCAAAGGGCCATCTCTGGTCTTGCCTCGGAATAGATCGCCGTAGGTGGGTGGGTTACCCCCGATTGGCTCGTCCTGGCTGGACAGGTGCTCCAGCACCCTCTGCACGAAGGTGTTCCCATCATAGGAACCAGAGACGATCGAGTCCACTTCCCACCAGGCTTTGTCCTGGCCCTTGCCCTCACGCTGGCTTCCCCAGTTGTGAAAGGGCTGATACATATACCCCTGAACCAGATCCACCTCCTCTTCTGTGAGGGGTCTTCCGATTCTCCGATGTCAACAGGGGAAACCGCGAAGCGTTGCCGCCATGGCTCCGCTACGATGCGGTTGACACACACGAAGTCCGTGGTGTCGGCCTGATCAAGGCTCCCATCCACATAGTGGAATTCCGTTGGCCATCTCTGGGGTGGCATGGGCTGTCCCTTAGCGTCCTGATAGACACTCCCTCCAGCTGGTAGGACGACCTTGTTTAAGGTCATGTTGGTCAATGAGACTACCCAATGTCGGGTACTTTCCTCCTCGGTGCATCCCATAGGAACAACCAGCACTGCCTTTGAGCGGTCCTTGCGTATCTTCGCTACCGCCCTTGGAATGTTCCATCGAGGGCAATGGATCCACATCAAGCCCTGATGCGGACCCCAGTGCTTCTTCCATGCGGAGTCCTGGGCGCTCCAGTACTTCTCACAAACCCGAAGATGGGCGGAGGTTCCTGAAGAGAACGCATCCAGGGCCAGATCCGAAGCTCCCAGGTCCGCAACAACTCGGCTCGCCACTTCCGGCATTACGCCGTACTCCTGGTTTGCTGGCCCAGTTGGCTCAGTGTCCAGCGCGGCTACTTCGAGCTGATTGCGTTCGGGGTGGATCCATCGGCATTCCACATGGTGCTCAGGTGACGAAAGCCACGAGAGCTGGTCGTCCTGGTACAGGGTCATGGAGGCCTGGGCCGGGAGGACGCCGGAGTCCGTTTCCATCATGAAGTCGTACCCAACGATCATGTCCCAGTCCATCTCGGCCTCGTAGAAGCGACCTTGCAGGAGGATTTCCTTGCCGAGGTCTGGGCGTCTCAGCTCACGATGGTTCACGAAATGCAGCCCGATGGCCGCTTCCTTCGTGCCTCCCACCATGTACTAGCCGTTCGCCACCTTCAGCCTGACATGTTTCCGACTGTCTGTCAAATACTCTGGCGGAAGTACGCCAGCCTTGACCAAGCTGACCTGAGCTCCCGTGTCGACCAACACGTCGAAGACCTTTTCCACTTCCCCGCATAAGGCACGGACCTTAAGGTGCAACTGCCGCTCACGCCCAACTCGGCGCACCGCGTGCAAGCTCAGGATCTCCGGCCGTTCCAGAAGCTCAACAAGCGACTGGTGCAGGTCGTGGACAGTGGGCTCAGGCTGCCCATCTGCAGCATCCAGCTGCGGTCCGGGTGATCCTCCGATACTCTCGGATAGATCTTGAAGTACATCAAACACATTCTTGGTCGCGAAGGATGGACGGGTGCAAGGGTTCGTGCCTTCACTTGTTCTTACCCCGCCACCGCGACTGGGTGCTGGACCGGGCCTTCCGCCCGCGGCAATCCCTTTGTGCTCACCGACTCCCGATCGGGATGGTGTGGCGCTTCCCACGACACCATCCTGCGACCGCCCTAGCTGGGGCCCTTGGCTGCAGGGGCTCCGCTAGGGGGCGTCAGTTGTGGAAGTAGGGGTGTTCTTCTCCGCGTCAACCTCGTTGACACCCTTCTTCCTTCCCCTATTCCTAGGCTTCTTGTCCTTGTCCTTGTTCTGGTCGTTCTCTTTGTTCTCCTTGTTCTTGTTGTCCGACCTGGAGACCCAGTTCCTCTTGATCTCCTGGATCTCCTTCGCCAACTCGGTCCAAACCGACATCAGCTTGGAGAGCTCGTCCTTGTCGACCTCCACTTTGGCCTCCCGGATGCCCGCGGGTGCACGCTTCTTCGACCCGTGCGCCTTCCTGTAGGACTCCGTGTCAGCCTGGTGGCCGGGGCATGTTCGGTGGTCATGGTTGAAGCCTTTCCTCCTCCCATAACACACAAAACAGCCCTGAGGGTGAGCTCGTATGAACTCCCCAAAGGACAGCGGAGGGTGGCCAATGCGGCGGGGGTCCCTCTTCTCCTTCTTCTTCCAACCCGGCTGCAGGGGCTTCCAGCTCCCCCGGTTGTTCCCCGCGCCGTTGTGGGCCACGAAGGCACAAACGGCCATCTCGGCGGGCTCATCGTCGTCGTCATCGTCGACGAGAGCTTCATCGCCATCGGCTCCCGCTGGGTCCATGGCAGCTTCGCCGCCAGGCCCCTCGCCAACGTAGTTGACGTCGCGGTCGCCGGGCCTCAACCCGCGGTTGTGGTGGAGGTTCCGGTACTCCTTGAGTACTTCCTCTCCAACCCACTCCAGGATCTCGTTGCAGCTCATCCGCGCCGGGATGGCCTGCAGACGGATGGTCTGGCCGCTCCCGTCACACTCGTCAAGGCCCCACATCGCGGTCTTCTCGCGATCGCCCGAGACGGTGATGAGGAGAGCGTTCCGCAGGGAGTGCTGTTTGACATCCCGGGCCACGTTCTTCCTCGTCCAAGCCACCACGTGCGAATGATACTCTTTGGGGAGCATCATCTTGACCGTGTGGTTGGACTTGGCCCTCTTGGCTTCCTCCTTGGTGACCCTCTTGATCCATGCTTCCGGCAGCATGGAGAGCAGGCGAGCCTGCTCGTCACCCTCGTTCCAGTCCTCCACGTTGCGGCGGAAGAGGGTGTATTGCCGTCGAAAGTCTCGCCAGTCCCGTAGGCGGATCTCCCGTCCATCATGCTGAAGCTTGATGGACTTCCAGCGCTTGGCAGCCACCTGCGGAGCGTCCACCCGCTCCTGCTCGTTGAGCCACTTCTTGGCTTCCTTGAGGGTCTTAATTTTCCCCTCCTTGGTCGCCACGAAGTATAGCTCTTGGAGCACTTCCGGCAGGCGGTACCTGAACCGTCTGGAGACATATTTCTCCGCATCTGCGGGATCCATGTCCTCAGTGACGGTCACCCCGCTATCGTCCAGCTTCTCCAAGAAGCGGTCGAGGTTGAGGGGGTTGCCATCGTACATGGGGGGCTTGATGTCCTTCAAGTCTTCCCACACGGCGGCATCCGCGGCCTTAGAGACCATGAACGCCGGCCGCGAGGTCGACCGAGGTTCCCATCGGCCTCTCCCACGGACTCCCACGGCAGCCACTTCCATCTCCTCCCCGGTATCCGCGTGGCCACGCCGTGGTTCCTCCATGTACGCTGAACCTGGATGTTCACGCCGTACTCCTTCCATGTATGCCTCCTCATCACGGCGCCGGCGGCTGCGTTCAGCGGCCTCCCGTCGTACACCACGCGGCGGAGAGGTGTCGAACTCCTCCAAGTCCAGGTCCAGGTCCTCACCTCCGCCGACATCCCACTCCACGTCTCCTCTGGGGACCTCATCCCTGAGTCCACCATAACGTCCCCCAGCCATTGGGATTGGCTCCGGGGCCGGTGCGGGGCGTCGGGGGCGTACCGGTGTCCGCGGTGGAGCACGGCGGTTGTGGTACTCCGCGCTGAGCCACTCATCACGCCAATCCTCACTGCCACTGCCGGGCGGCACGCGATAGTTGCGGCGGCCCGCGCTGTGGACAGAGGGGGCGGTGAGAGAGGGGGCACTGGCGCTGGGGCGACTCCTGGGGGCTCCGCCGGGGGCGTGGGGTCTGCCTGGACCTGGTCCGGGTCCCCGGCCGTCGTCTGACGAGCCAGACTCCAGGGGTGGGTGGTCGCTGCCGACGCTCCCACGGGCTTCCAGCGCGTCCAGCCTCTGCTGCAGGCCGCTGATGACCTTGTTCAGCTGCCTGGTCTCGCTCCTGGCGATGTCCAGCTGCCTCTGGGTGGCAGTGGCGACGCTGGCGCTCTTGACCATCTCGATCTTGGCGATGTCCAGCTCTCTCTGTGCGCGCGCGGCGACCCTGGCGATGCGAGTCATCTCGCCCTTGCCCGTGTCTACCTCGCGCTCGAGGAACTGGACCCTCCTGCGGAGGTAGACAATCCACCGCAGGGTGAGGTCCGGGTCGCCGTCCCCTGGTGGGTCGTGGGGGTCCCCAGGGGGTCCTCCAGGAGGGTCTTCGCCGGGTCTGCCCGGTCCAGGGCGTCCTCCCCCGCCCGGTGGTCCGCCTTCAGGGGGTCCACTTGGTGGGCGTCCTCCAGGGGGTCCTGATGGTCCTCCGCCAGGGGGTCCCGGTGGGTCTCCGCCAGGTCGCCTCGGTGGGTCCGAGGATGGGGGCTTCTTCCTGTAGTCGACGTGCATGTCATCGTCCTCGTACATGTCGCCCCACCTAGGCGTCTCGGTCTCGGAAGACTCCGAGCTCCGGTAGGGAGGAGGGGGATCCTCATCCTCACCTTCCGGCTCCATGGGGACGTCTCCGCCTCCTCCGCCAGCCACTCCTCAGCGATGTCGGCGGCCTCGTTCATCCCCGTCGCTGGCGGTGAAGAAGGGGTCACTGTCGTGGGGGTGTCCGCTCGCTGGCCTCCGTGGCCTCTCGGGGGGCTTCCCCTTACCCTTCCTCCGTCAGTAGGCGGTGGGGCCACTGCTCCCACTGCTGCCTGTGTCTACCTCGTCCAGCGTCATCTTGGAGGAGGCGTCCCCTTCGAAGAGCCTTCGAAGGGTCTCCACTCGTGATCCTCCCGGGGGAGTCTCGCGGCGGAGCTTGGCCTCTGCCTCCTCCATTGCGGCGGCGGTGGCTGCGGCAGCTCGCCTTTCGGCCTCCTCCCGGGCATAAGCCGCCTCCGCTTCCCGGGCCTGCTGCAGCCGCGCCTTCTCCGCTTCCAACGCCGCCAACTCCGCCTCCGTCTTGGCCCTCACCTCCGCGACCTTCCATCGCGCGGCCTCGATGGCGTCCTCCTTGGCGGCGTCCGCCTGGGCCTTGGCCGTTGCTTCGGCGTGGGCCCTTTCCTCCGCCTCCTTCTTTGCCCTCTCTTGGGCAAGCGCCTCTTCCAGCGCCTTCACCTTGGCCTCCTTGCAGGCAATGGCCTCCTGGGTCAGGCGGGCTTCATCGGCGGTTGCCGCCACCTCATCCCTGATCCGGGCAGCCACTGCCTCATGGGCGGCGGCAGCTGTGAGACCGGCCGCGATGGCTGCCACGGTCGAGGCGTGGTAGTCCATGCCTCTGCCCCACTCGGTGGCCTCCTCATGGGCGATGCCGACGGCGCCAACCACGGCAGCGTTCTGCTGAGTGGCCCGTTGCCAGGCAACACGAAGGTTGCAGGGCACCCCACAGGTGCGCTCGCAGGCGCGCGCCACATCCCTTTGGTGCGGAGCGACGCTGCCGCTGGAGCTGGCCTGGTCGGCCGGCATCCTCCCGCGGTGGGCCGACTCCACGTCGCTGCTGGGGCCTGACTTCCTCAGGAGCAGGGGACGGGGCTTGGCCTTGGCCTGCTTCGCCACTTATCGGCAGTCACCAAGGGTGGTGTGGCCGGCCCGGTGACCGCCATTGGCCCGTTGGGGGCTGTGGGCCGGGGTTCCGCCCCTGGCGCCTTGGGCGGCTTCGGCGGCCAGGGACTCCTGGTACTCCCGCCACTTCCTGTCCCGCCTCCTGTCCCCGGCGGAACGCTTCTCCTTCCCAGGAGACGCGCTGCTGCTGCTGCCCTGCAGCCTGCGCTCGTTCCCCAGCTCCGGGAACTCCTTCTCGATCATGTCCCACATGGAGACGTTGATCGAGGCGCCCGACGGGTACTCGTTGGGCTTCTCGTCCTCCTCAATCCCGTCGGGGCGCAGCCCTTGGCCGGGCCTGTCCGGGCGGGTCCAGGTCCTCCAGCGCTTGCAGCGGAAGCGGTACTCATCCTGTTCCGCCCGCAGCCATTCCTCCACTGCCCGCAGGCGGTCCTCGCCCATGTCCTCGCGGAGCTCGAAGCTCCCGGGCATGCCGCCTTCGCACTGGGGATTGCTGTGGCGATACTGCTGCCCCCACAGCGACCCATGCAGTAGGCGCGCCGCATGGGGCCGGGGCTGCGGCCAGGTTGTGCCCGCCTCGTCCCAGTTCACCATCGGTGCTCTCGATGGAGTGGTCCTCGGGTGGTTGTTGAGGTGGGTGATGTAGCACTGGACTGGGAGTGCGGCCGGTGCTGGTCGGCCGGTGGTTGTTGAGGTGGGTGACGCGACTGGGTGTGCGGCCTTGCTGGTCGGCCGATAGGACTCGCTGATGAGGGAGTCCTGGTTTGTCCACCTCCTTCACGGTCGCGGCGCTTCCGTGGTCGCTCAGGGCGATGCTCTGGGCGGCGCTGCGGACCGCTGCGCTGCGCTGCGAGCTGCGAGCTGCGAGCTGCTGCGCCGCGCTGCTCGGGGTTGGTGGCCCCGAGTGGCACGCGAGGGATGGGTAACCCCGCGGCGGTGAAACGCTTTTGACGCGTTCCCGTGGGGGGCCTGGCCACGGGACGCTGCGGTGGACACGCACAAGTGAGCAGGCAGGCAAAGCACTACGCTCACAGGGGCATCATTGCTCTTGTGTCATGTGACAAAGCGTTTCAGGATCCTTGCCACTCTGCAAACGAGGGAACAAAAGGATGTACAGCAACACATCAGGATATGTACACATGGGGTGAAGGCTGGACTGGGGTAAGTGCATCACAGGACAAAAGACACTCAGTCTCAACTGATATCCCAATCCCAGGTCCGACCCCCCCAGTGGCTGGTGGGGGCGGGGGCTCAAACACAACCCATGCCCTGCTCAGTTCGGACCCTGAAACCCTGCCAATAGGGGAGGTGTCCCGACCAGCCACAGGCCAGTTCCTGGAAACCAAGGAACTCCAAGGCCAACGGACAGTGGCCCCCCATGCTCCCTTAACGGCGCATCCCAACTCCCCTCTGATCAAGATATATGGCCCCGCCATTGTCCCCTAGGAGTTGGTAGCTGAAAATGGGCTGTTTCAGCCCAAACTGACATTGGCTCGAAAAACTCCAGAATTTACCCCTCGTCCGGACCCGTCAGAGGTAGGGACGAGTCAACTGACCCTATGCCCTTCGAGTACGAACTCCCTGGAGCCCTCACCCAACCTGGTTTCCTCTGAGGTCCCTGCATCAGGGCACCACGGTTTCGTCAAGTGGGGTCATGATGCCAAAATCACCAAAATTGGCGTTATTACCACGCGTGGCTCGCCCGGCCAGGGCAAGGCCAATGGCTCACAGGATAGGAGGCAGGACCTACGACTCATATCTGAGTGTACAACCTGAAATTAGGTCCAGGCCCCCTGTAGGCATAGAGATATGGGGCCGCCAATTGACCACACGGAGGGTGAAATTGGGGTCCCAAAAGGGGGTCATTTTGGCTACTCAAAATGAGCCAAAATCCGGGGGTGCTCCAAATAAAATATCTCCACGCCGACGTGGAGATCGGATCCGCCATTCCATACGCCATCCACCAGGAGTCCAACAAACACTCCCATGCCCTTGGCCCTCAAAGATCTCTATGCCACTTGGCGTGGTGACAATCCCAATTGGGTCCACAAATGCCAAAATGGCAAAATTGTCCACACTCAATTTGGGCTAGCACCTTAACGAAGGTTGCTCCGCTTCGCCCACGTGGTGTGCCAGCCATGGGGACCAATGTCCATATCACCGATGTCATATATGGTCCATTGGTCCATGCGTCCGGCGTGCACGAGGAGGCTGAACATGGGGCAAGGCGGGCAGAAAATATGGAAAACTGCTCAAAATGGCCGAAAATGCGCACACTCATGGTTGGGGCAAATGGGGCACATGCCCGACTTGGACCGGAGTGTGCCATAGGATTGGTATCAAGTCATATGCGTCCAACATATCTTTTGGGCGTCGCCCAACTCCTCCGGTTTTGGGAATGGCAGGGTCGCCAAGTGAGCCCATGATTTGGGATAGTCCCAAATCGCCAACATGGCGGCCACGGTATGCCAAGCCCAAGAGGAGTTATTCGCAGGGTTCAAGATATAGTGGGCACCGAAGTATGTACCCTCATAACATATCTGGGTCATGATGTCAATTGAGCGCAACATTGAGATACACGGTCGCCACTTGACATCATGACGGGCGAAAAAAAGCAATATTGGCGAGAAAACACCCAAAAGGGCCTTCAAAGGCGCACAAATATATTATAATATCTTCGGCTTGGATTGAGTAATCGACCAATCCTTCTAAGCACAATGACTTGACACGAATGACCTTCGATTCCACATATGTGCTCCACTTTGGGCGCTTTGAAAGGTCACGAGCGCTACTTCCCAAGTGGGCACATGAAAATATGGAAAATTGCAAAATACACACCTTGCTCCCAACGCATCGCTTTAGGATCGCCACACAAGCTTCCCTCCACGAAGGTTAGGCTTGCAAATGATCGTGGGGAGTATAAGGAAGGGCCTCGTGCAATATGAGGTCCATTGGTGGGTGTATCGCTCTTAGCCAAACCCGCCAAATGGGCACGCAATACAACACATGGCACATACCACATACTGCCCAAAAAGGTAGCCCCCCCCACGATATGTCATGCCCCTCCAAGGGCATAACTTTGTGTCAATCGCTCAAAGGAACTCGAGGAAAGTTCCTATGCAACACCAACACTCGCGCGCTACACTCAAAAGTTATCTTAACGCACGCAATATCATGGCCAAAGAGTTAGAACGCAAACTCTACCCTCTTGACCATGATCCATTCCGCTAGCGCGCACGTGTGGAGACGCAAGGCGTATAAAGCTTCCTAAATTACGTCGGGAGTATTGTGAATACATCCCATGCTTCCTTATTGTCATTCCTCGCAAGCAGCACGAGATATGACCCTCACGAGTGGCCTCACGAATCTACTTTGTTTTGCCCATATCTCTAAGACAAATGGAGGGCAAGACAAAAGGAAAGTTGATTCGTGCATAGGGAAGCACGTAGGTCCACTCGAAAGAGGTCAAATCAAGTGCGGGGATGTGGAAGTCGAAAATCCGATTTCGACATCCTGAAAAATTCGGATTAAGGTTGCGAGTGTACAATGTGAAAATTGCGGATGCATCAATGCAATTCCTGAAGACTTTAGAGTCTTCGTCACCGATTGCGCTAAAATGTCTGTAAGTAACAGTTAAACTGGCGGTTACGCTAAAGTTGCGAGCCAACCGCCAGCAGTCAAAACATTGATTATCAGAACGGAAGCGTGAAAATTTACGGAAACAATATGAAAATAAACCCCTGTTGATTCCTGATATTCTGATGTGTAAATCTCAGCGGGCGACGCATCGGTTGCCGATGCGGCCGCTAATAGCTGAAATGCCCAGATCGCTCACACATACATGTCTTACCTACATCTGTTGTTAGGGTTAGGCTGCCGAATCGACGGCCGAAGGCGGTGCGGGGCAGATTGGCGTGAAATAGTAAGATACCGGCAAATGGCAGTTTGCCGGTACATGGTAACATGCCCCAAGTGGCCGGAATGCCGTCACGGGGGCTTTACGGCAAGGGACACGCTCCTGCCGGGCTCTCACCGGGCTTCACCGGGCGTCTTCCCCTCCGTACATGGGGTTAGTGGGCACACGGAGACCGGTTGTATACCCCACCATGGTCATGGGGTTCTGGGTACCTCTTCACTCGTGTTTGCGTCGTTTGTGCGTTAAAGCAGGGTTGTCTTAGACGCTTAGGCTTGTTTTGCGTCGTGCCGTCGTCTCTCATTCGCCATTCCCCAAATGTCACGCCGCGCACACGGGAAGGTCAACGGGAAGCGGCGAGCGCCCGGCTCGCGCCATACACACGTAGGCAAAGCAAGGGGACTAGGACACACTAAGATAGTGGGGAAAGAAACAAGTATGTTGCATGTCACGCGGCGCGCGCGGAACGGACAACGAACAAAGGTGGCGGCCAAAGAGGTGTGTGGAGCCAAGACGAGAGCAAGTAGGATATAAACCTACGCCAAACGACGCACGAAAAAAGACGCCGTAACAAGCACAACACGGTAGGAAAAAGGAGAGAGGAGCACACGAACGAAGCATAAATAGGTAACATACCACACCGCCGCGGGGGAGTAAGAGACGGACCGAGGATGGCACTGTCGGGGTGCCATGTCGCGACAAAACCCCCGCCGCCGCACGCCCGTTTACATCCTTTCTCTTCGCAGGTTCAAAGGAGAAGGCCCAACGAGAGAGAACGGCGAGCCGGCAAGGAAAAAGACCGAGACACGCAACAAGGCGGAGGCAGGGAAAAAGTGCATGCCAGGGATCAGGGTAGAGGAAAGGGCAAAGAGAAACAAAGCCACGAAAGGAACAAGGGGTAGCCAGCGGCCGAGCAAGGGGCGCGCACAGGGAAGGGGGCACTGCAGACACACGGCGAGCACAACACCGCACCGAGACACCGGAGAGGGGAGCAGCAGAGGGACAAGAGAAGAGCGGCACCACGCACCACGACACGCACCGCACAGACACCACACACACCGCACACACCCAACGAGCGCCAGCGGCCCGCCCAGTTGGCGGGCAGTCGGGGGAGGGACAGCGCCTGACCTCAGACGCCCCTCACAATGGTGGAAGGCACCCCCCCCGGGGACGCCCTTCCGCCACCCCGACAGCGAGCAACACCGGCCCGCAAGGGCGCACGCTGTGGCGCCGGTGCTGGGTCCCCACGCGCGCACTGACCGCACCCGGGACACACGGGTCGCGGAACCCAGGCTGCCCGCTCCAGAGGACGGGCGGCCGGGGGAGGGACAGGGCCTGACACCAGGCGCCCCTCACAACGGTGGCAGGCCACCCCCCCCGGGGACGGCCCCGCACCATCTCCGCGGCAAGCAGCCCCCACAGGGCATGCAGGCCAAGGGGACAGTGTTGGGCCCCCACACCGGCCACGGTATGCCAAGCCCAAGAGGAGTTATTCGCAGGGTTCAAGATATGTTTGGCACCCAAGTATGTACCCTCATAACATATCTGGGTCATGATGTCAATTGAGCGCAACATTGAGATACACGGTCGCCACTTGACATCATGACGGGCGGGAAAAAACAATATTGGCGAGAAAACACCCAAAAGGGCCTTCAAAGGCGCACAAATATATTATAATATCTTCGGCTTGGATTGAGTAATCGACCAATCCTTCTAAGCACCATGACTTGACACGAATGACCTTCGATTCCACATATGTGCTCCACTTTGGGCGCTTTGAAAGGTCACGAGCGCTACTTCCCAAGTGGGCACATGAAAATATGGAAAATTGCAAAATACACACCTTGCTCCCAACGCATCGCTTTAGGATCGCCACACAAGCTTCCCTCCAGGAAGGTTAGGCTTGCAAATCATCGTGGGGAGTATAAGGAAGGGCCTCGTGCAATATGAGGTCCATTGGTGGGTGTATCGCTCTTAGCCAAACCCGCCAAATGGGCACGCAATACAACACATGGCACATACCACATACTGCCCAAAAAGGTAGCTCCCCCCACGATATGTCATGCCCCTCCAAGGGCATAACTTTGTGTCAATCGCTCAAAGGAACTCGAGGAAAGTTCCTATGCAACACCAACACTCGCGCGCTACACTCAAAAGTTATCTTAACGCACGCAATATCATGGCCAAAGAGTTAGAACGCAAACTCTACCCTCTTGACGTTGATCCATTCCGCTAGCGCGCACGTGTGGAGACGCAAGGCGTATAAAGCTTTCTAAATTACGTCGGGAGTATTGTGAATACATCCCATGCTTCTTTATTGTCATTCCTCGCAAGCAGCACGAGATATGACCCTCACAAGTGGCCTCACGAATCTACTTTGTTTTGCCCATATCTCTAAGACAAATGGAGGGCAAGACAAAAGGAAAGTTGATTCGTGCATAGGGAAGCACGTAGGTCCACTCGAAAGAGGTCAAATCAAGTGCGGGGATGTCGGAGTCGAAAATCCGATTTCGACATCCTGAAAAATTCGGATTAAGGTTGCGAGTGTACAATGTGAAAATTGCGGATGCATCAATGCAATTCCTGAAGACTTTAGAGTCTTCGTCACCGATTGCGCTAAAATGTCTGCAAGTAACAGTTAAACTGGCGGTTACGCTAAAGTCGCGAGCCAACCGCCAGCAGTCAAAACATTGATTATCAGAACGGAAGCGTGAAAATTTACGGAAACAATATGAAAATAAACCCCTGTTGATTCCTGATATTCTGATGTGTAAATCTCAGCGGGCGACGCATCGGTTGCCGATGCGGCCGCTAATAGCTGAAATGCCCAGATCGCTCACACATACATGTCTTACCTACATCTGTTGTTAGGGTTAGGCTGCCGAATCGACGGCCGAAGGCGGTGCGGGGCAGATTGGCGTGAAATAGTAAGATACCGGCAAATGGCAGTTTGCCGGTACATGGTAACATGCCCCAAGTGGCCGGAATGCCGTCACGGGGGCTTTACGGCAAGGGACACGCTCCTGCCAGGCTCTCACCGGGCTTCACCGGGCGTCTTCCCCTCTGTACATGGGGTTAGTGGGCACACGGAGACCGGTTGTATACCCCACCATGGTCATGGGGTTCTGGGTACCGCTTCACTCGTGTTTGCGTCGTTTGTGCGTTAAAGCAGGGTTGTCTTAGACGCTTAGGCTTGTTTTGCGTCGTGCCGTCGTCTCTCATTCGCCATTCCCTAAATGTCACGCCGCGCACACGGGAAGGTCAACGGGAAGCGGCGAGCGCCCGGCTCGCGCCATACACACGTAGGCAAAGCAAGGGGACTAGGACACACTAAGATAGTGGGGAAAGAAACAAGTATGTTGCATGTCACGCGGCGCGCGCGGAACGGACAACGAACAAAGGTGGCGGCCAAAGAGGTGTGTGGAGCCAAGACGAGAGCAAGTAGGATATAAACCTACGCCAAACGACGCACGAAAAAAGACGCCATAACAAGCACAACACGGTAGGAAAAAGGAGAGAGGAGCACACGAACGAAGCATAAATAGGTAACATACCACACCGCCGCGGGGGAGTAAGAGACGGACCGAGGATGGCACTGTCGGGGTGCCATGTCGCGACAAAACCCCCGCCGCCGCACGCCCGTTTACATCCTTTCTCTTCGCAGGTTCAAAGGAGAAGGCCCAACGAGAGAGAACGGCGAGCGGGCAAGGAAAAAGACCGAGACACGCAACAAGGCGGAGGCAGGGAAAAAGTGCATGCCAGGGAGAAGGGTAGAGGAAAGGGCAACGAGCAACAAAGCCACGAAAGGAACAAGGGGTAGCCAGCGGCCGAGCAAGGGGCGCGCACAGGGAAGGGGGCACTGCAGACACACGGCGAGCACAACACCGCACCGAGACACCGGAGAGGGGAGCAGCAGAGGGACAAGAGAAGAGCGGCACCACGCACCACGACACGCACCGCACAGACACCACACACACCGCACACACCCAACGAGCGCCAGCGGCCCGCCCAGAAGGCGGGCAGTCGGGGGAGGGACAGCGCCTGACCTCAGACGCCCCTCACAATGGTGGAAGGCACCCCCCCCGGGGACGCCCTTCCGCCACCCCGACAGCGAGCAACACCGGCCCGCAAGGGCGCACGCTGTGGCGCCGGTCCTGGGTCCCCACGCCCGCACTGACCGCACCCGGGACACACGGGTCGCGGAACCCAGGCTGCCCGCTCCAGAGGACGGGCGGCCGGGGGAGGGACAGCGCCTGACACCAGGCGCCCCTCACAACGGTGGCAGGCCACCCCCCCCGGGGACGGCCCCGCACCATCTCCGCGGCAAGCAGCCCCCACAGGGCATGCAGGCCAAGGGGACAGTGTTGGGCCCCCACACCCACAGAACCGCGCCCACAGCACGTGGGTGGCGGACCCCAACAGCCCGCCCAGTGGGGGGGCAATCGGGGGAGCGACAGCGCCTGACCCCAGACGCCCCTCACAATGGTGGAAGGCACCCCCCCCGGGGACGCCCTTCCGCCACCCCCACAGCGAGCAACGCCGGCCCGCAAGGGCGCACGCTGTGGGGCCGGCGCTGGGTCCCCACGCCTGCACCGACCGCACCCGGGACACACGGGTCGCGGAACCCTGGCTGCCCGCTCCAGAGGACGGGCGGCCGGGGGAGGGACAGCGCCTGACACCAGGCGCCCCTCACAACGGTGGCAGGCCACCCCCCTGGGCACGGCCCCCGGCCACCCCCGCGGCATGCAGCCCCCACAGGGCATGCAGGCCGCGGGGACGGTGTTGGGCTCCCACACCCACACACCGGCGCCGACAGCACGTGGGTGGCGGACCCCAACAGCCTGCCCAGTGGGCGGGCAGTCGGGGGAGGGCCGGCGCCTGGCCTCAGACGCCTGCCACAGTGGTGGAAGGCAACCCCCCCGGGGACACCCTTTCGCCACCCTCACAGCGAGCAACGCCGGCCCGCAAGGGCGCACGCTGTGGGGCCGGTGCTGGGTCCCCACGCCAGCACCGACCGCATCCTGGACACACGGGACGCGGAACCCTGGCTGCCCGCTCCAGAGGACGGGTGGCCGGGGGAGGGACAGCGCCTGACAGCAGGCGCCCCTCACAACGGTGGCAGGCCACCCCCCCCGGGGACGGCCCCCCACCACCCCCGCGGCATGCAGCCCCCACAGGGCATGCAGGCCAAGGGGACAGTGTTGGGCGCCCACACCCACACACCCGCGCCCACAGCACGTGGGTGGCGGACCCCAACAGCCCGCCCAGTGGGCGGGCAGTCGGGGGAGGGACAGCGCCTGACCTCAGACGCCCCTCACAATGGTGGAAGGCCCCCCCCCCGGGGATGCCCTTCCGCCACCCCGACAGCGAGCAACGCCGGCCCGCAAGGGCGCACGCTGTGGGGCCGGTGCTGGGTCCCCACGCCCGCACCGACCGCACCCGGGACACACGGGACCCGGAACCCTGCCTGCCCGCTCCAGAGGACGGGCGGCTGGGGGAGGGACAGCGCCTGACACCAGGCGCCCCTCACGACAGTGGCAGGCCACCCCCACAGGGCATGCAGGCCAAGGAGACAGTGTTGGGCCCCCACACCCACACACCCGCGCCCACAGCACGTGGGTGGCGGACCCCGACAGCCCGCCCAATGGGTGGGCAGTCAGGGGAGGGACAGCGCCTGAACTCAGACGCCCCTCACAATGGTGGAAGGCACCCCCCCCCGGGGACGCCCTTCCGCCACCCCCACAGCGAGCAACGCCGGCCCGCAAGGGCGCACGCTGTGGGGCCGGTGCTGGGTCCCCACGCCCGCACCGACCGCGCCCGGGACACACGGGTCGCGGAACCCTGGCTGCCCGCTCCAGAGGACGGGCGGCCGGGGGAGGGACAGCGCCTGACACCAGGCGCCTCTCACAACGGTGGCAGGCCACTGCCCCCGGGGACGGCCCCCCACCGACCCCGCGGCAAGCAGCCCCCACAGGGCATGCAGGCCAAGGGGACAGTGTTGGGCCCCCACACCCCCACACCCGCACCCACAGCACGTGGGTGGCGGACCCCAACAGCCCGCCCAGTGGGCGGGCAGTGGGGGGAGGGACAGCGCCTGACCTTAGACGCCCCTAACAATGGTGGACGGCACCCCCCCCGGGGACGCCCTCCCGCCACCCCCACAGCGAGCAACGCCGGCCCGCAAGGGCGCACGCTGTGGGGCTGGTGCTGGGACCCCACGCCCGCACCGACCGCACCCGGGACACACGGGTCGCGGAACCCTGGCTGCCCGCTCCAGAGGACGGGTGGCCGGGCGAGGGACAGCGCCTGACACCAGGCGCCCCTCTCAGCGGTGGCAGGCCACCCCCCCCGGGGACGGCCCCTCGCCACCCCCGCGGCATGCAGCCCCCACAGGGCATGCAGGCCAAAGGGACAGTGTTGGGCTCCCACACCCACACACCCGCGCCCACAGCACTCGTGTGGCGGACCCCAGCAGCCCGCCCCAGTGGGCGGGCAGTCAGGGGAGGGACAGCGCCTGGCCTCAGACGCCCCTCACAATGATGGAAGGCACCCCCCCGGGGACGCCCTTCCGCCACCCCCACAGCGAGCAACGCGAGCCCGCAGGGGCGCACGCTGCGGGGCCGGTGCAGGGTCCCCACGCCCGCACCGACCACACCCGGGACACCGGGTCGCGGAACCCTGGCAGCCCACTCCAGAGGGCGGGCGGCCGGGGGAGGGACAGCGCCTGACACCAGGCGCCCCTCACAACGTTGGCAGGCACCCCCCCGGGGGACGCCCTTCCGCCACCCCCACAGCGAGCAATGCCAGCCCGCAAGGGCGCACGCTGTGGGACCGGTGCTGGGTCCCCACGCCCGCACCAGCCGCACCCGGGACACACGGGTCGCGGAACCCTGGCTGCCCGCTCCACAGGACGGGCGGCCGGGGGAGGGACAGCGCCTGACACCAGGCGCCCCTCGCAACGGTGGCAGGCCACCCCCCCGGGGACAGCCCCCCACCACCCCCGCGGCATGCAGCCCCCACAGGGCATGCAGGCCAAGGGGACGGTGTTGTGCCCCCACACCCACACATCCGCGCCCGCAGCACGTGGGTGGCGGACCTCCACAGCCCGCCCAATAGGCGTGCAGTCGGGGGAGGGACAGCGCCTGACCTCAGACGCCCCTCACACAATGGTGGAAGGCGCCCCCCCCGGGGACACCCTTCTGCCACCCCCACAGCGAGCAACACCGGTACGCAAGGGCGCACGCTGTGGGGCCGGTGTGGGTCCGCAGCTCCGTGCCGACTGCACCCGGGACACACGCGTTGCGGAACCCCGGCTACCCGCTCCAGAGGACGGGCGGCCGGGGGAGGGACAGCGCCTAACACCAGACGCCCCTCGCAATGATGGAAAGCACCCCCCCGGGGACGCCCTTCCGCCAACCCTACAACGAGCAACGCACCAACGCACCAACGCACCAGCCACGGGACATCCGCACCCGTCCCCCTGCTCTTAGGCACAGCGACACAACAATGGCGGAACCCGCGGCCCCACGTAAAACACGCCCCCGATCTCTGACGCTGGACGAAGCACACGAGGTCCCCAGGGCGCTGGGACTCAGAGACGGCGAAGGAGACACCCCACAAGGGGACGCGGGCACGGACTCCGACCTGGAGGCAGTACCGGAGCCCCCCACGGGAGGCGCGCCCCTGGAACCTGCGCCGTCGGCGGGCAGCGTGCCCACACCCTCCCCAGCATGGAAACGGGGCCACTGCACCGGCGAAGGCTCGTGCCCCAAACAGCACCCTCAGCCCGGCCCCGATGAAGGAGCGCTGCCCGAGGTGACACCCGCGGCCGCATGCGCCGCCCTACGCTACGGGTCGGCGCAGGGCTGGATCCTGGATGAGACCGCGCGCGGCAGCGTGAACATCCAGGAGGCCGTTGACCGAGTCACCCACGCGGGACAGGCGGCAGTCACCTTGCACACCCGGGGCCGCCACGGCGGACCCGCAGAGGGGATCATTGTGGAAGCCTCGGGAATGGTGCTGGTCCTGGCGGCGGACATGGTCCGAGGGATGCTCCAGGCATCCCCAGTGCAGCGGGCGTGCCCACAGTGGAACATCCAGGTGTACACCCCCCCACGGGCGTGGCCCTTCTCCACGTGGGCGGTGCTCGCCGTCATGTGGCACCTGGCACCGGAGGACGCCCCCACAGGGACCGCGGAAGAAATCGCCCGGGACCTCCACACTTGGCTGGCCGACTAGGATTACCCCTGGCGCAGGCCCCGGGGCAGCCTCCCAGTGGCACCCGCGGCAGAGGGGCTCAGCCTCGCGGCAACCCTCCAACGGCACCCCGACAAGAAGGCACGCCACTTCCTGCAGACGGGCACGGTCCCGGCCACGCCGCCAGACTCCGAGTGGCGATGGGACGCAGGGGAGGCGCAACCGCTGCCGGGCCCCTGCACCCTGCCGTTGTGGTATTTGCCCATGGACAGCCTGGCCCACGCCATCCAAGCCGTCAAGGGGGCTTTCCCGCAGCCGCTCCTCCCCGGCGTGGCCCTGCTCCGCGGCCTGCAGGCGGGGGCCGCCTGGGTACGGTGGAAGGAAGGAAAAGGGCACTCGAGCCCCTATTTCCCCCTGGTCCAGGGACAGGCGTTGCTCCACGCCGAGGGCATGGGGACCGTGGAATGGGGGGCGATCGTGCCTGGCACGGCATGCAGAGGGATCACAGCGGCCGCCCCACAGCCCATGCGATTGCCGCCGGCGTGCCACCGCCTCCTACGGATGGTCCCCTCTTTGGCCCCCCAACACGCCTTTACGAGGGACGTGTGGAAGGCCATACTGAGCCACACCAGGGAGTGGCTAACGAACCCGGGTGCACGGTACCCGCCGGGGCCGGTGCTCGAACAGCTCACGGCCCCCACACCCGGGGTCTGCCACGCCCTGCACAGGGCGTCGGCTCTCACGGGGCAGCTCAACGACGAGGTGCTGGACGTGGCGCTGGAGCCGCTGCGGGTGCTTTACCCGCAGACCCACATTTCACCCGCGGGCACGTCCAACCGCCTAGGCCGCCTGGGGTTGCAGCGCCGCGTCCAGGCCGCGCACCCAGGAGGCGTGGTGGAACAGTGGCTAACGCTCCGCAACCCGTGCACCGCGGAAGGCCACTGGTACCTACACCAACTCCTCTTCCTACCACGGGCAGCCCCGGAACACCGCCGGGTAAACCCGTACCACACGCACCCGGAGCGCCGAGGCGCGCAGAACTTCCCGCAGCCAGTCCCGCCCGCCCTCTTGCCGGGGCAGGGCCCGGAGGTGCTACAGCAGGGACCCCCGCTCGACACCGCCACCACGGTACAACAAAGGGGACGCGACGGCGCAGATGGTGCCGAACCAGACGTCACGAACTGCGGAGCGGTGGCCTGGATAGCAGCCTGGGGGCACCTCGCCCGAGATACCACGGGGCTCTGGCAGTACAGACCAACGGACCGCGCGGCGCTGGCGTCCGCGGTCGCGGCCGTCACCATGGGTCCCGTGGCGGCGTGGCCGGCGCAACTGCTGCCCCACGTCCCCTGCCGCGACACGCAGCCCCGCCGGCCGGCCGCAACGCACGCGCCGACGGCACCCCTCACGGCGGAGCAGCTATACGTCGTCGCGGCGGCGTTGCTAGCGGACGGCGGGGAGAGCTTCGTCCACCACCACGGCCCGGCGCAGATTGCGGGAAGCATACAAGGGCCAAAGCGCGATGCACCAGGCCCGTGGCATGCCACACTCCGCGGGCGCAGCCGCGTCTGGGATGCAGGCGATGGCACACGTCCACCCGGGCCTCAGCAGGGGGAGGCACTGGTGCTGCAGACGGCAGGCTACCAGGCCATCCTACACGGCCACGCCGGAGGGTACCGGTCGCACGTCCTGGCCGGAGGCCGCTGGACTGTCTGGCACAGCACCGCCAGGCAAGGGGCATTCCCGCCCCTGCCGCACGTCCACTGGCAGCAGGGGCCCACCCAGGCCTACTATATGTCGGCGGACCCCTGGCCGCTGGCAGTCCTGCTACACACCGTCAGCGCCCCCAACAAGAGGCAGGAACCGTGGTGGGTCAACCCCCCCGCACTGGTTTGGAGCCCCGACCAGGAGGAGCATCTGCGGGCCGCGTAGCAGGTAGACGCCATCAGGGCCGAGGACGTCCCGGACCTCCACGCGGGGCCAATCACGCACGCCCGCCCGGCGGCTACCATGGCGGGGGCCCAACGGGGACAGCAGAACCCGCAGTGGGTGGTCTGCATGTTCAGCCCGGCGGACGCGCACATCGTCGTCTGCGACCCCGAGCGCCTGCCGGGGCCAAAAGCCGTGGTCCGCGTGGCAGACTGCACCCGCATGATCGTCAAGGCGCTACGGGAGGGCGAGCACCACGCGCTCCTGCTCCAGGTCAGGCTGAAGAACAACGCCTGGGCGCCGAGGCCAGGGGTGTGGCCGGCAGCGGCGCACCCTGCCGACCTAGAGCTTCAGCTGGCGGTCCCGACCACAGAGTACCACTGGCTACAAGCCTTCCACGACCTGCGATGGAGGGGCAAACCCGACCGCCAAATCGGCTCCACGCACTGGCAAACGTGGTTAAAAGCAGACGCACAGCGCGATGCCATCCGGGGTCTCGGGCCCGCGCCCGCGACACGAGCCCTCGATGCGGCGGCCCCGGGCCGCACACTGGCACCACACACGGTGCCACTGGCCAACTTGCCCTTCGAACCAGCGGCGGAGGGCGCCATCCGGAAGTCGGTGCCGCTCCCCCCGGCGCGAGGGGCCACGGAGCCGACGGAATGCCCCCTGTGTGCAGACAACTACTACACAAGCGGGGCAATGCTGGAACACCTGGCGTGGCACGCGGTGCACGCTGCAGCCCCGGCGGACGACAAGGAGGCGGCCTCCAACATCCTGCAAGGAAGAGCACCGAGGTCCCCATGGCACGCCCCGTACGCCTGGCGCCCCCCGCCCCAGGCAGCCGACCACACAGACAGCGATGAGGAGGCCCCCGGGGCGGCCCCGGGGACCGGCGGTGCGGCCCAACCAGGGTCCATGTCCATCCCCGCGGGGCTGGCCCCCCTGGCCCCCCTGGCTCCCTCGGCCCCCCGGGCCCCCCTGTGGGCCCCGCTGGGAACGGGCTCAGCGGATGCGGCGCACCCGGATGCCCTGGCTGCGCCGGCGAACCCAGCGGACTCCAGGAGGACATGGCGGGCGACGCGCTGTGGCTCCTCTCGTGGAACCTGCGCAACGGCCTCGTGCCGCCAGACGGGTCCCTCCGGGACACTCTCCGGCGGCGCCGGGGGCCGGCGGCCTGTACCGACAAGGAGCACCTCATCACCGGCATGCTACCCCAGGAGGGGGGCTTTGCGGTCATTCTCCAGGAGACAGGGATCGCCACCCGGGCGCACGAGATGCACGTGGCCGCGGTACTCCGGGACAAGGGGTACACCGCCTTCTTCAGCAGCCGGCTGGCGGAGACGCGAGCCACCTCCACCTCGAGAGGGGGGGGCCTCCTCACCGCGGTCAGCAGCAAGTACGTGGCGGAGCACGAGCTGCTCAGCTTCATGGAAGTCGTCCCCGGGAGAGCAACCGCCCTGGAGATCCGCACGGACGGGGGAGGCCTCACCCTCATCAACGTCCACGGGCCGCAAGCAGGCTGCTCCCCGTGGGCGGGACAGGCGGCGTTCTGGGCCGACATACAAATGTAGGCCACGGCAGGCAGCCTCGGTGGGAGGCACCCGGTGGTCATCGCCGGCGACACCAACATCTACATGGATGCCACCACCAACCCGGCCACGGAGCACTTCCGAGCGGGCTGGGAGGCCTGCGGTTTCCGGAGGGCCGCGGCAGGCGGCGAGGAGGACATGACCCCCACGCTCCACTCGTCCCGACACAGGGTGGACACCTTCCTGGTCAGCGAGCCCCTCCTGCCGTGGTCCCTGTGGGAAAGCGTCTGGGCTCGCGGCATGGCAGAGCCCCAGGTGGTCGGCTCGGACCACCTCCCGGTCCGCCTGGCCCTGCCGGGCCTCCTCAGCGCAGCGGGGCGCGCGGCGATGCCCACCCCCTACAGCCACACGGGGGGGCGCCTCCTCCCGTACGACGCCGAGGCCGCGCCCGTCCAACACTGCCTGTGGGCGGCGGTCACCGCCGCACAGGATGAACCCTCCCTGGCGCCCTGGCTCGGTCCCGCAGAGCAGCACGACGACGGGTCCATGCCCGTGGCTGCGGTGGACAAGGTGTTCGAACACCTCCACGCGACGCATGACGCCCTGGCGCGTGTGGTGGGACACCGCCAGCCGTCCCGGCGGGGACGGACCCGGCGGAGGGGGACCTCCCGGAGAGCGGAAAGCGGCTCCAGGCAGCGGTCCTCCGCTATGACACCCTGGCAGCGCGCGCGCCGGCAGCGTACCAGGCGGACGCGGCAAGGCATGGCATCCGGTCCGAGGCGGCGCTTCGGCTCACGGAGGAGCTGCAGGGTGTGTCGGCCGGGTTCCGCCGGACCACACAGGGCCAGCTACAGGAGGAGCTGGAGAGGCAAGCAGCCGCCCTCGGGGAGGACATTCGCCAGCTCCGCGCACTCCTGGCGGCAGACCGCAAGCGTTCCATCAAGGACTTCTGGCGCCGCCACGCCCCCGACATCGCCCAGCAATGGAAAGCCGTGCGGGGAGCCATAGAGGTAGAGGCCCCGGGCCCGTCAGGCCTCTGGATTGTGCGGGTCCCCAACACCCAAACGCTCCTCACGGAGGCCCACGACGTGATGTCCGCAGTTCGCGCCTTCTGGCGAGAACTGTATGACAAACGGCCGGTGGACCTCCCAGGCTTCCAGGCAGTCCTCGGCCGCCATGTCCCTGGGGTCCCTGAAGGGGCCTGGACACAGGTCCAGCAGTACTCCATGCAGAACCTGAAGTCCGCCTTGGACAAGGCCGATGGCAAGGCCCCAGGTCCCAACCACGTGGAGGCCCGTTTCATCAAGGCCCTCCCGGCACCCGTCCAGTCGCTCCTGGTCCACTCCTACCGGGCCATCCTCCGCGGCGCCCCGCCGCCGATGCAGTGGAGGGACGCGCACATCTGGCTCAGCCCCAAGGTACCGGGCTCTGCCAGACTGGACAACTACAGGCCCATAGCCCTGGGCCAGCTGGACATGAAGCTGCTCACGGGCCCCCTCACCCAGCGCATCACGGAAGTGCTCATACGGCACAGAGTGGTCAGCGACTGGCAGCAAGGGGCCCTCCCTGGCTCCAACACAGGCCCCCACTGTTCATGGCGCAGTGGCAGCTCCAGCGGGGAAGGCCCAACTACGTCTTCTCCTTCGACGCCCGCAAGGCCTTCGACACCGCCCCGCACGGCGCCCTCCACCTCATCCTGCGCCACCTCTCCGTGCCGCCGGACGTCATCGACCTCCTGCTCTTCCTCCACACGTGCGCCAGGCTGCGCATCCTCACCGCACACGGGCTAACGCAGCCCGTCTACATGCTGCGCGGCGTCCCGCAGGGCAACCCCGAGAGCCCCCTGCTGTACGCGCTCCTCCTAGAGCCCCTGCTGAGGGCGCAGGGGCACCGCCTGCGCCCGCCGGGGGGGGGCGTGCACGGCCTCATCCAGGCCTACATCGACGACCTGCTGGTGGTGGCCCACACGCTGCAGCACTTCGTTTAGGGCGTGGAGGCGGTGGCCGCGTACCTGGGGTGATGGGCATGGAGCTCAACCCCCGCAAGTGCGCCATGGCCACCACGGAGGGGGTCCCGGGCCTGCAGCTGCGCCTCTGCCCCCACCTGGAAAACCCGTGGCACTGGGTACCAGCGGCGGACTCCGTCCCCTACCTGGGACTCCAGCTGCAGCCGGACGGGGAGTTCTCCCTGCAGCGCAAGCACCGGCTACGCCTGGCGGCGGTGCACCACTGGTGCCTTAACACCCTCGCGCCACCGAAAGTGGTGCAGGACGTCATCCTGGCGATCCTCGGGGGGGTGACGCAGTACGTCGCCCCTTTCATCGCCGACGACTCCGACACTGCACGCCAGGTGGACCAAATCACGGTCCAGGTCGCGTTGGAGGACCAGCCGGAAGACACGGGGCACCTGGTGGTGCAGCAGCGCGGAGGCCCGGTGTGGCTCAAGGAACATGTGACGGCACTTCGGTCCTGGGCAAGCACGATCACCAGAGCGGAGATCCGGCTGCACGACCACCCGGCGATCAGCCCCGGCAATACCAGGGCGCTGAGCGTGGACCAACTGACCCCCAGCCACCCCGACGTCCGGTGGCACTCCGCCGACCTCAACGTGGGGTGGCACAGCCCCACCGGGTACTACTGGATCCCAGAGGCCTGGGGCCACACCTCTTCCGACCCGTCCGGGGGCGGACCCTGCAAGCACGCCACCAGCGTCGCTCTGGCCGCCGACCTTACCCGCACGTGGGCGGTGGCCATCTCGGGCACGGTGCCCGACGGGGAGGGGGTGGCCGCTCCACTCCCCCTACAATACGGTGCCCACCGACCATGGGTCCACACGGTGGACGCAGAAGTCATCCTCCACCTCCTGCGGCACGCAGATCGCGAGCGGACCACGGGGGTCCCCGCGGGTGCAGCGAAGGTGGTCAACCAGATGCCCCTGCGGTGGCTCCAGGACAGCCTGTGCGCGCGAGGGCAACACGCCGGGCACCCGTTCTGGTACGTCGGAGCCACCTCGCACCACAGTGACGCCCTACTGCACAAGGCGGACTGGGCGGCGTCCCAGGACACCGTCCTGCAGAACACGCCCCCGGACCCTGGCCACGCCCGACTCATTGTCGCCAGCCGTGACGGCCATCTCGATCTACGGCCCCCAACGATGCGGGTGCTCGGCGAGGTCGCGCAGCGGGCGCAGACTGACCATGCGCTGACGCACCGGGGACACACACCTTTGGGCGCGGCCCACGCCACAGCCTATGTCCACGCCCGGGACCTCACCGCGACGGCCACCAACCGCCAGGCGCTGCTGGCCCAAGACGGCCACACGCCGATGCAGCGCAGGCTCCGCGTCCGTAAAGAGCGGCTCTCCGGCGTCGCCATCGTCCCACAACCGTGCCTCCTACGCGGCAGCCCGGAGGAGACCCCGGCGCACATGCACGTGGGCTGCGCCCACTCACAGCTGCTCTGGCCCCACTACCGCCAGGCAGTACACGAGGCGGCCTGCCACCTCCCACCCGGGGACAAAGCCCTGTGGGTGGCCTCGTGGCGCTCCGCAGGCGCCACATGGACGGAAGTCTTCTGCTCCGGACTGGTGCCCGAGGAAGCGGAGGCGAAGCTGCGCGCCGTAGCACGCTACGACCCGCCGGGAGGGAGCTCTGTGGACGATTTCCTCCACCACATGCTCCGGCTGGGGGACTTCGCATGGGAGCTGCGCAACCACCGGCTGGTGCAACTCCTCCGCGAGCCCCAAAGCGCGGCGGCCCGGGCACACCGGTGGCTCACTGCGGCGGAGGGCGACAACCCTCCCCCTCCCCTGTGCCCTGACAAGGACTTCGTAGCCTCCCTCCGTGTCGTGAATGGCACTCTGGAGTGCCCGCCCCAAGAGGGCCCCCACCCGTACCAGGACCTGCCGGGGGGGTCCTCGAAGCACCTACAAGACGCCCTCTTCCCACCGTGGATCATCGGGCGCGGCTCCATGACCGCGTGGGAGGCGCGCATCGTGGGTGAGGAATGGGCGCGCGAGTGGAGCCGGTGGTGCGCCGCCACGCGGGCCCCGGAGACCCCTGCACAACGATACGCCGCCATCCCGCTCAAGGGATGGGGGCCGGACACCCGGCCGAGACCCACCGTGATCCGCGGGGCGGGACCTGACCACCCGTGGGACGCGGCGACGGGGGAATGGCTGCAGGCGGCCCCGGGGCCGCAAACGGGATGGACTGGGGACGTGTCCTCACTCATCAGGACACTCGTCCCCCCCCGCATCGTCCTTCACGCCGCCAACGTACTCCGGGCTACGGAGATACGCACATGGGGACACACCGCGGCCACCGTCCGGTGGCCCCCCACCAGAGGGCGGGGCCGCCCAGCTCGCCGTGGCGCACTTCAAAGCTGGGGGGGCGGTATACGACGACGCCCTGTCCCGGCTGGGCGACACCCAGGGGCCCTTGCTCCTCATGCTCCCCAACGACATTGCAGCCGCGCTGCGCCAGGAGCTGGACGGCTGCGAAGGGCTGCGAGTGGGATAGGAGGCAGTCGCAGACGGCACCCTGCTGGCCCTCCTCCACCGAGACACCGCGAACGGGTGCCGATGGGATGCGCTGACGCCCCACCTCACCGGGCGCCACGTGTACATGGCAACCCCCCACCCAGGGGCAACCCCGCCCGGCGTGGGACGACCTCATCGCCGCCTTCCACGAACACGGGATCCTCACCGACGACACGTGGCGGGAGGTCCAGCGGAAGACGCTTGGCAGGGACTCCTGGCGCCGCGTACGCGCCCGCCTGCTGGAGATCTGGGACCCCCTCCGACAGAGGTGGGACGACCTCTGGCTTCGCCATCTCGACCCTTGGTCGCCGCCCTCCCACCTCCCACACACCTGCCGGCTCTGCGGGGAATGTGACACGGTGTCCTCCGCAGCGTCGACAGGCACCAACAGGTGCGCGCGGTGCGCCCAGGTGGCCGCGTGCCCCTGGCCCGAACCTCCCGGCAGGCTCGCGCAGGCGCACAGAGGAGGAGGCCCTGCACCGGCGCATCGAGGGGGCACACACCCCCTCACACGAACGCGCGGGCCCCGCGGGCGCTGCCCTTCTGTGGATCCACGTGCACCTGCGGGACCCCACATCCGTTGCGCACCTGTCGCACGTGTTCGCGCCCTGACCCCCACCCGCCGCCGCCCTTTGCAGAGCACGCAGTACCATGCCACGCCGACGGGGGGATGGGCCGGGACACACCAGGGCCCGCTGCAAAGCGCAGGGGGCGGCCGTCCGGGGCCTGGTGACAAACGCGGTGGCGGAGGCGCACGAGGCGCACGCTGCCGCACGGTGTGACCTGACGAGCAGTGCGAGGGCTTTCCTCAACGAGACCGCCCTCCCGGCTGTCCGCGCCCTGAACAGAGCGGGGGCCCCTACGCTGCTCCCGGCGATGCACCGGATCGTGAACGCCGTCCAGCCGGGGCTCATCAGCCCGGAGGCCGCCCTCTACGGGCACTGGATGGAGTGGCGCGAGTCCGACCGGTCGGGCCGGCCCCTGTCCATGGGGGATACCCTGCAGCTGACGGGAGCGGGGTCAGCCATGTCCCTCCGCAGCAGCGCCCCAGCCCTGCTGCACGCCCTCAGGACGCGCTAGCCCGAGAACGCGGCCCCGTACCTGAACCAGGCGCGGGCCACGTACCTGATGGGAGTGTCCGAGCTGGATGCGGCGCTCCACCTTCTACACCCACCGGACGAGGACCTGGAGGTGGGCGGGATCACGGTGTTCGTGGAAGGCACGGACAAGGCGCCCGCCCGCCCCCGGCCGACCAACCCGGTGTACGACGGCACCAGGCCTACCCCCCCGTACGCCATCGTATGCGAGGCGTTCCCCAGGGAGCCCACTTGGTGCCCCGCCCTCTCGCCGGCGAGGCACGCGCCCCGCGGCTGGGCTAACCCAGACCTGCCCCCCCCCCTCTCCAGAACCAGGGGTGCCCACCACAGGGGGCAGGTCCTCTGGCAAGAGTGCCCTGGCACCCCCCCTGCTCCTCCTCGTCGTCGCGACCCGCAGGGACCCGGGGCGGGTCCTGGGGATCACCCCCAGCCACCTCTATGGGGCAGCACCCGTACCCCGCCCCCCCCTCCCGGCGCCCGCGGCGCGGGACGGAGTACACACCTTCCTGCGAACACAGGAGGTCACCACCGTTACGGGGGTCCACCTGGTGCGGCTCCCCCAGACACCACCCGACGACCCCCGGGGGCCCAGGGCCCTGGGCCCCGCCCCAGACTGGGAGCTGTGGCGCGACGCGTGGGCCGCGTGGCTCCCCCGCCTCCCCTCCCAATGCCGATGGATGGCCGCCGGCCCCCGGCGGTGCGGGGCTGACGCCACAGCCGGCCCCCCACCCCCTCCCCCCCTCCCCCCCGCAGAGCACCGCACGGCACTGCCCACGGCACGGCACTGATGCACCAGGAGGTAGTGGGAAGGGCGCGCCTGCCACCACGCATGCCTACCAGGATAACAGTGATGGCAGACTCCGATGGCTCCCCCCAGCGGGACGACCGCCACACCGCCGGTGCCGCTCCCGCTCCCCCGCCTCCCCGGAGTGGACGGGGGAGACCCTCGCGGAGCGCGAGGAGCGGAGGCTGGCGGAGGCGGCGGTGCTGGTTGGGCCGCTGCCGCCGGCCCGGGAGCCTGAGCCAGCCGAGGTGACCGCCACCGCCGCCCAAGCAGCAAGCCCTGCCGCCCCGCCCCGGAAGGGGGCCCCAGACGCGCAGGAAGCGGAGACCACAGCCCCAGCGAGCCCCGACCGCGGCCCCCGGCACGCGGCCGACACGGGGGGTAGCCCTGGCGCAGGAACCGGGCGCATCGCCGAGGGCTGCCGCAGCCGCAGAGGAGAGCGAGGAGGGCGCGCGAGGGGTTGCAACCGCGGCCCCGGCGGGCCGCGCCACCGCCTCAGCCGGCCACGCCGTGACCCCCAGCACGCCGCGAAAGCGGGGGACGGACCCCGCACGGGCCACAGGCGCCTCGCCGGCGGCCGCCGCAGCAGCAGCAGTGGGCAGGGAGAGCGCGAAGTACTGCGCCCACGCCAACCCCACCCACACCCTCACCAGCCCCCCTAAGCAGTTCCCCCCCAAGCCCTCCCCCCCGGGGCGGGCACGGCACGCCCGCCCCCCGGCGCCCGAGCGCTCGCCGCCGGGCGTCACGCTGCCGCAGCTGCAAAGACAGCGGGACGCCCGACGCGTGATCCGAGAAGGAGGGGAGGGCACGCAGGCAGAGCTGCGTGCCAGCCACGGGAGCGCGGAGCGGGGGGCAGGAGGCGACAGGGGAAGTGCCCAGGAGGGCGCGCAAGGAGCAAGCCAGGGCACGCGCGGCAGGGAGCAAGGGCGCAGCAGCGGGGGGGGGCAGAGCGCAGGCAGCGGACAGCGCGACTCAGGGCAGGGGGCCGGGAAGGGACCAGGGCACGGGAAGGGCGCGCAGGGGCGCGGGCAGGGAGCCCAGGTGCAGGTGGCGGGGCGAGGGGCGGTGGGCGGGCGGACGGGCCAGGGCGTGGGGGACGGGGGGCGGGACCCGCGGCACGGGCAGGGGGCTGGAAAGGGGCCCAAGGGCAAGGGCAAGTGCGCCGCGGGCCCCAAGGGACAGGCGGGACGGGGCATGGGAGCCCGGGGGTGAGGGCGGGCCGGAGGGAGGGGGGCAGGGAGCGGGGCGCCCCCGCAGCCGGACGTGCAGCCGGTGAGGTGCATCCCCCCCGGCATCCAACAGATGCCGGCGCACCACACCCACCACCACCACCACCACCACCACCCTCACCTCTACAACATCGACCCTGACGCCTGCGAGCTCGTCCCCCCCCAACCCCCACGACCCCAGCACCAGCCAGCCCCCCCCGCGCCGAGAGCGGAGCCGGCGCGGATGGCCTCGGCGGAGGGGAAGCGGGGCGCGGCATCGGCGCCGCAGGCTTAGGGGCAGCGAGGGGAGCCGGCGCGAGGGGCAGAGGGAGCCCAGCTGTGGGACCGGGACTGGGGCACGGTCCCGGACCCTCTGGGGGACGAGGCCCTCCCCCTGGTGGGGGAGGTGTACTGGTGGTTGTGCTGGGCCAACCAGGGGACCACCAGGGGGTTGAGGAACCGTCCCTTCGATGCCGTGCTCCTCGGGAGAGACAGAGGAAAACGAGAGGTACCCCCGGGGGGGTGGGCAGCCCCGGAGCACCATGAGAGGGTCCTCAGATCAGTGATCCGGGCGGCGTGGCCCGACAGGGGGCCGACGTGGCCGGCCTTCCTGGAAGGGGGAGTGGTGCTCCGCATCACTGATGCGGACGCCAACAACTGGCTCCCCCGGGTCTTGCGCAGCGTACTCGCCCACTGGCGCTACCGCCGGCGCAACCCGCCGCCGCCACAGCCCCAGCCCCCACACAAGCGGCGGCGCAGGTGACGACCCAGACGGCGGACGCGAGAAAGTGGGGGGGGGAGCTGGGCCCCCCAACCCACGCCCTCCCCACGGTACGGCGTGACGCAGGAGCGCGCGCCACCTCCCATGGGAGGGGGGGCAGAGACAACGAGCGCGGGGGGGAACCTGCTGCCCCCCAGCCCGCTAACCGCTGACCGCTAACCCTCACGGCCGCCCCCGGCCGACCAGCGCCGCGCAACGACGGCCGGGGGGATGAGGGGCCCCAGCGAGGGCCTGCACGAAGGTCCGGCTCTAGGTAGAGGGGGGCGGGGGAAGGGTGCGACCTCCCAGCCGATGGCTGGCCCCCGGGGCCAGGACCGCCATGCCGCCCCCCCCCCCCCCTGGCCGTCAGGATGCGGCGCCAGGGGACCAGAGGCCCCCCCCCACTCCCCCCCCCCCCTCCCACTCAGGCCCAAGAGCGGACGGAGGCAGACCGAGGAAACAGCGGCCCCACAGCCCCCCCGAAGAGGCCGCTGCACCCGGGCTGCGGGGGCACCGGGGCCGAGGCAGGCGCCCACACGCCCTGCCTGCTGCCGGCCGACGGCGGACCGGCGACGCCCAGGACGGCGCAAACGGAGCGGCCTTATCAGAGGCCGGCCCGGAGAAGACGGGGGCGCGAACCAGGGCCGGGGGGTTCCCCCCCCCACCCCCCCCCCCCCCCCCCGCCGCACTGACCTGTCGGCGGCTGACCGGACCGCGCCCAACGCCCGCGGCCGCCCGGCAACCCCCACAGCACGAGTATACCGCGGGGAAGCACGCCGGGGGCAACAGAAGGCAGGCCGACGCCCGACGGGGCGGGGGGGCGGGGGGGCGCCCCTCCCACCCCCCCCCCGCACCCCCCCCAGCTAGGGAGCCACAGGAGCGGCCCTCCGCCCCCCCGGAGCCGAGGGGACGCCCCCCCCCCCCAGAAGGGACCGCGACGCGGGGGGGGGGGGATGCGGCTGAACCTGCTTCCACGGGCAGCCCCGGAACACCGCCGGGTAAACCCGTACCACACGCACCCAGAGCGCCGAGGCGCGCAGGACTTCCCGCAGCCAGTCCCGCCCGCCCTCTTGCCGGGGCAGGGCCCGGAGGCGCTACAGCAGGGACCCCCGCTCGACACCGCCACCACGGTACAACAAAGGGGACGCGACGGCGCGGATGGTGCCGAACTAGACGTCACGAACTGCGGAGCGGTGGCCTGGATGGCAGCCTGTAGGCACCTCGCCCGAGATACCACGGGGCTCCGGCAGTACAGACCAACGGACCGCGCGGCGCTGGCGTCCGCGGTCGCGGCCGTCACCATGGGTCCCGTGGCGGCGTGGCTGGCGCAACTGCTGCCCCACGTCCCCTGCCACGACACGCAGCCCCGCCGGCCGGCCGCAACGCACGCGCCGACGGCACCCCTCACGGTGGAGCAGCTATACGTCGTCGCGGCGGCGTTGCTAGCGGACGGCGGGGAGAGCTTCGTCCACCACCACGGCCCGGCGCAGATTGCGGGAAGCATACAAGGGCCAAAGCGCGATGCACCAGGCCCGTGGCATGCCACACTCCGCGGGCGCAGCCGCGTCTTGGATGCAGGCGATGGCACACGTCCACCCGGACCTCCGCAGGGGGAGGCACTCGTGCTGCAGACGGCAGGCTACCAGGCAATCCTACACGGCCACGCCGGAGGGTACCGGTCGCACGTCTCGGCCGGAGGCCGCTGGACTGTCTGGCACAGCACCGCCAGGCAAGGGGCATTCCCGCCCCTGCCGCACGTCCACTGGCAGCAGGGGCCCACCCAGGCCTACTATATGTCGGCGGACCCCTGGCCGCTGGCGGTCCTGCTACACACCGTCAGCGCCCCCAACAAGAGGCAGGAACCGTGGTGGGTCAACCCCCCCGCACTGGTGTGGAGCCCCGACCAGGAGGAGCATCTACGGGCCGCGTGGCAGGGAGACGCCATCAGGGCCACGGACGTCCCGGACCTCCACGCGGGGCCAATCACGCACGCCCGCCCGGCGGCTACCATGGCGGTGGCCCAACGGGGACAGCAGAACCCGCAGTGGGTGGTCTGCATGTTCAGCCCGCCGGACGCGCACATCGTCGTCTGCGACCCCGAGCGCCTGCCGGGGCCCGAAGCCGTGGTCCGCGTGGCAGACTGCACCCGCATGATCGTCAAGGCGCTACGGGAGGGCGAGCACCACGCCCTCCTGCTCCAGGTCAGGCTGAAGGACAACGCCTGTGCGGCGAGGCCGGGGGTGTGGCCGGCAGCGGCGCACCCCGCCGACCTCGAGCTCCAGCTGGCGGTCCCGACCACATTGTACCACTGGCTACAAGCCTTCCACGACCTGCGATGGAGGGGCAAACCCGACCGCCAAATCGGCTCCACGCACTGGCAAACGTGGTTGCAAGCAGACGCACAGCGCGATGCCATCCGGGGTCTCGGGCCCGTTCCGCGACACGAGCCCTCGATGCGGCGGGCCCGGGCCGCACACTGGCGCCACACACGGTGCCACTGGCCAACCTGCCCTTCGAACCAGCGGCGGAGGGCGCCATCCGGAAGTCGGTGCCGCTCCCCCCGGCGCGAGGTGCCACGGAGCCGACGGAATGCCCCCTGTGTGCAGACAACTATTACACAAGCGGGGCAATGCTGGAACACCTGGCGTGGCACGCGGTGCACGCTGCAGCCCCGGCAGACGACAAGGAGGCGGCCTCCAGCATCCTGCAAGGGAGAGCACGGAGGTCCCCATGGCACGCCCCATACGCCTGGCGCCCCCCGCCCCAGGCAGCCGTCCACACAGACGGCGATGAGGAGGCCCCCGGGGCGGCCCCGGGGACAGGCGGTGCGGCCCAACCAGGGTCCATGTCCATCCCCGCGGCGCTGGCCCCCCTTGCCCCCCTGGCTCCCTCGGCCCCTCGGGCCCCCCTGTGGGCCCCGCTGGGAACGGGCTCAGCGGATGCGGCGCACCCGGATGCCCTGGCTGCGCCGGCGAACCCAGCGGCGATGCCGATGCGGGATAGCTGACTCCAGGAGGACATGGCGGGCGACGCGCTGTGCCTCCTCTCGTGGAACCTGCGCAACGGCCTCGTGCCGCCAGACGGGTCCCTCCGGGACACTCTCCGGCGGCGCCGGGGGCCGGCGGCCTGTACCGACAAGGAGCACCTCATCACCGGCATGCTACCCGAGGAGGGGGGCTTTGCCATCATGCTCCAGCAAAAAGGGATCGCCACCCGGGCGCAGGAGATGCACGTGGCCGCGGCGCTCCGGGACAAGGGGTACACCGCCTTCTTCAGCAGCCGGCTGGCGGAGACGCGAGCCACCTCCACCTCGAGAGGGGGGGGCCTCCTCACCGCGGTCAGCAGCAAGTACGTGGCGGAGCACGAGGTGCTCAGCTTCATGGAAGTCGTCCCCGGGAAGGCAACGGCCCTGGAGATCCGCACGGACGGGGGAGGCCTCACCCTCATCAACGTCCACGGGCCGCAAGCAGGCTGCTCCCCGTGGGCGGGACGGGCGGCGTTCTGGGCCGACATACAAATGTATGCCACGGCAGGCAGCCTCGGTGGGAGGCACCCGGTGGTCATCGCCGGCGACACCAACATCTACATGGATGCCACCACCAACCCGGCCACGGAGCACTTCCGAGCGGGCTGGGAGGCCTGCGGTTTCCGGAGGGCCGCGGCAGGCGGCGAGGAGGACATGACCCCCACGCTCCACCCGTCCCGGCACAGGGTGGACACCTTCCTGGTCAACGAGCCCCTCCTGCCATGGTCCCTGCGGGAAAGCGTCTGGGCTCGCGGCATGGCACACCCCCAGGTGGTCGGCTCGGACCACATCCCGTTCCACCTGGCCCTGCCGGGCCTCCTCAGCGCAGCGGGGCGCGCGGCGATGCCCACCCCCTACAGCCACACGGAGGGCCGCCTCCTCCCGTACGACGCCGAGGCCGCGCCCGTCCAACACTGCCTGTGGGCGGCGGTCACCGCCGCACAGGATGAACCCTCCCTGGCGCCCTGGCTCGGTCCCGCAGAGCAGCACGACAACGGGTCCATGCCCGCGGCCGCGGTGGACAAGGTGTTCGAACACCTCCATGCGACGCATGACGCCCTGGCGCGTGTGGTGGGACACCGGCAGCCGTCCCGGCGGGGACGGACCTGGCGGAGGGGGACCTCCCGGATAGCGGAAAGCGGCTCCAGGCGGCAGTCCTCAGCTATGACACCCTGGCAGCGCGCGCGCCGGCAGCGTACCAGGCGGACGCGGCAAGGCATGGCATCCGGTCCGAGGCGGCGCTCTGGCTCACGGAGGAGCTGCAGGGTGTGTCGCCCGAGTTCCGCCGGACCACACAGGGCCAGCTACAGGAGGAGCTGGAGAGGCAAGCAGCCGCCCTCGAGGAGGACATTCGCCAGCTCCGCGCACTCCTGGCGGCAGACCGCAAGCGTGCCATCAAGGACTTCTGGCCCCGCCACGCCCCCGACATCGCCCAGCAATGGAAAGCTGTGCGGGGAGCCATAGAGGTAGAGGCCCCGGGCCCGTCAGGCCTCTGGAACGTGCGGGTCACCAACACCCAAACGCTCCTCACGGAGGCCCACGACGTGATGTTTGCAGTTCGCGCCTTCTGGCGAGAACTGTATGACAAACGGCCGGTGGACCTCCCAGGCTTCCAGGCAGTCCTCGGCCGCCATGTCCCTGGGATCCCTGAAGAGGCCTGGACACAGGTCCAGCAGTACTCCATGCAGAACCTGAAGTCCGCCCTGGACAAGGCCGATGGCAAGGCCCCAGGTCCCAACCACGTGGAGGCCCGTTTCATCAAGGCCCTCCCGGCACCCGTCCAGTGGCTCCTGGTCCACTCCTACCGGGCCATCCTCCGCGGCGCCCCGCCGCCGATGCAGTGGAGGGACGCGCACATCTGGCTCAGCCCCAGGGTACCGGGCTCTGCCAGACTGGACAACTACAGGCCCATAGCCCTGGGCCAGCTGGACATGAAGCTGCTCACAGGCCCCCTCACCCAGCGCATCACGGAAGTGTTCACACGGCACGGAGTGGTCAGCGACTGGCAGCAAGGGGCCCTCCCTGGCTCCAACACAGGCCCCCCACTGTTCATGGCGCAGTGGCAGCTCCAGCGGGGAAGGCCCAACTACGTCTTCTCCTTCGACGCCCGCAAGGCCTTCGACACCGCCCCGCACGGCGCCCTCCACCTCATCCTGCGCCACCTCTCCGTGCCGCCGGACGTCATCAACCTCCTGCTCTTCCTCCACACGTGCGCCAGGCTGCGCATCGTCACCGCACACGGGCTAACGCAGCCCGTCTACATGCTGCGCGGCGTCCCGCAGGGCAACCCCGAGAGCCCCCTGCTGTACGCGCTCCTCCTGGAGCTCCTGCTCAGGGCGCAGGGGCACCGCCTGCGCCCGCCGGGGGGGGCCGTGCACGGCCTCATCCAGGCCTACATCGACGACCTGCTGGTGGTGGCCCACACGCTGCAGCACTTCGTCGAGGGCGTGGAGGCGGTGGCCGCGTACCTGGGGATGATGGGCATGGAGCTCAACCCCTGCAAGTGCGCCATGGCCACCACGGAGGGGGTCCCGGGCCTGCAGCTGCGCCTCTGTCCCCACCTGGAAAACCCGTGGCACTGGGTACCAGCGGCGGACTCCGTCCCCTACCTGGGATTCCAGCTGCAGCCGGACGGGGAGTTCTCCCTGCAGCGCAAGCACCGGCTACGCCTGGCGGCGGTGCACCACTGGTGCCTTAACACCCTCGCGCCACCGAAAGTGGTGCACGACGTCATCCTGGCGATCCTCGGGGGGGTGACGCAGTACGTCGCCCCTTTCATCGCCGACGACTCCGACACTGCACGCCAGGTGGACCAAATCACGGTCCAGGTCGCGAAGGACAGGGCGCGGTACGCCTTCGACGCCTCGCGGGACAGCCTGCAGGATGACCGGACCCTGGGGCTCACACGGGTGCCGACGCGGTGCCAGCAGGCAGCGGTGGCCCTCGTGAGTACACTCGTCCACCACCGCTCAACCTCTGTGCGCGCCGAGGTCACCAAGATGTTCTGGAAAATAGCTGGCGCGCACCGAATATGTCCCGAGGTGCACTACCCCGTCCCGGAGTTCGCAACTCTAGCGGGGAGCGACTGGATCCAGCGCATACCCCGGGCCCTGGCCGCCCTGGGAGTGGGGCTGTACAACCCCATCGCGTGCCCCAGGGCGACCCATGTCCAACTACAGTCCCCGCCGGGCAACATCGTCACGCTGCGCACCGCCAAGCTGCGGCACCGCGACACGTGCCGCCTGACGGTGCCGCACACAACGCCGTGGCATGGGCACCACGGGCCACGCCACCCCTTCCCCGACAACGACGACCCGTGGCCGACGGCGGTGCGGGAATGCCTCAACCAATGCGCCGATGAACACCTCCACTATTGCCGCCGTGAGCAGGAGCCCACCGAAAACCCAGGGTGGCGCGACGCCTTGGTCCACCTCTTCCACACCACCGGCACGCGGGACCCCCGCCTGAGACTTGTCCGGCCCACGAGGGCTAAGCAGGACGCCGGCACCGGCCCACGGGTGACCCCGGATGGCCTGCACCTCCACGTCGGGGGCTACTGCCGCCAGGGCAGCCTATCCCCCCCCACGCGGGGGGCGGCGTACCACCCGCCGGCAGCCCTCATGTACATCCTCTGCAACGTACTCGCGGAAAGCGAGCACCAAGAGCCTAACGCGGACGTGGCATGGCCCGAGCCCCTGCGCCCCCGGCCCCACACGACGACGCCGTTGTGGTTGGTGACCACGGACGACCAATGCACCCAGGCGACGGGGCAAGCGCAGCTCCGGGCTGAGTGGGTAATAGTGCATGTGGGGGCGGGCCAGTCCAAACCCCGTGGGCTCCCCCGTGGCACCGCCCTGCTGGTAGCTACGGGGGTGCCGCACGACCCACACATGGCAGTGCACGCGTTGGAGGACCAGCCAGAGGACACGGGGCACCTGGTGGTGCACCAGCGCGGAGGCCCGGCGTGGCTCAAGGAACATGTGACGGCACTTCGGTCCTGGGCAAGCACGATCACCGGAGCGTTGATCCGGCTGCACGACCACCCGGCGATCAGCCCCGGCGATACCAGGGCGCTGAGCGTGGACCAACTGACCCCCAGCCACCCCGACGTCCGGTGGCACTCCGCCGACCTCAACGCGGGGTGGCTCAGCCCCACCGGGTACTACTGGATCCCAGAGGCCTGGGGCCACACCTCTTCCGACGCGTCCGGGGGCGGACCCTGCAAGCACGCCACCAGCGTCGCTCTGGCCGCCGACCTTACCCGCACGTGGGCGGTGGCCACCTCGGACACGGTGCCCGACGGGGAGGGGCTGGCCGCCCCCCTCTCTCTACAATACGGTGCCCACCGACCATGGGTCCACACGGTGGACGCAGAAGTCATTCTCCACCTCCTGCGGCACGCAGATCGCGAGCGGACCACGGGGGTCCCCGCGGGTGCAGCAAAGGTGGTCAACCAGATGCCCCTGCGGTGGCTCTGGGACAGCCTGTGCGCGCGAGGGCAACACGCCGGGCACCCGTTCTGGTACGTCCGAGCCACCTCGCACCACAGTGACGCCCTACTGCACAAGGCAGACTAGGCGGCGTCCCAGGACGCCGTCCTGCAGAACACGCCCCCGGACCCTGGCCACGCCCAACTCATTGTCGCCGGCCGTGACGGCCATCTCGATCTACGACCCCCCACGATGCGGGTGCTCGGCGAGGTCGCGCAGCGGGCGCAGACGGACCATGCGCTGACGCACCGGGGACACACACCTTTGGGCGCGGCCCACGCCACAGCCTATGTCCACGCCCGGGACCTCACCGCGACGGCCACCAACCGCCGGGCGCTGCGGGCCCAAGACGGCCGCACGCCGATGCAGCGCAGGCTCCGCGTCCGTAAGGAGCGGCTCTCCGGCGTCGCCATCGTCCCACAACCGTGCCTCCTACGCGGCAGCCCGGAGGAGACCCCGGCGCACATGCACGTGGGGTGCGTCCACTCACAGCTGCTCTGGTCCCACTACCGCCAGGCGGTACACGAGGCGGCCCGCCACCTCCCACCCGGGGACAAAGCCCTGTGGGTGGCCTCGTGGCGCTCCGCAGGCGCCACATGGACGGAAGTCTTCTGCTCCGGACTGGTGCCCGGGGACGCGGAGGCGCAGCTCCGCGCCGTAGCCCGCTACGACCCGACGGGAGGGAGCTCTGTGGACGATTTCCTCCACCACATGCTCCGGCTGGGGGACTTTGCATCGGAGCTGCGCAACCACCGGCTGGAGCAACTCCTCCGCGAGCCCGAAAGCGCGGCGGCCCGGGCACACCGGTGGCTCACTGCGGCGGAGGGCGACCACCCTCCCCCTCCCCTGTGCCCTGACAAGGACTTCGTAGCCTCCCTCCGTGTCGTGAATGGCACTCTGGAGTGCCCGCCCCAAGAGGGCCCCCACCCGTACCAGGACCTGCCGGGGGGGTCCTCGAAGCACCTACAAGACGCCCCCTTCCCACCGTGGATCATCGGGCGCGGCTCCATGACCGCGTGGGAGGCGCGCATCGTGGCTGAGGAATGGGCACGCGAGTGGTGCCGGTGGTGCGCCGCCACGCGCGCCCCGGAGACCCCTGCGCAACGATACGCCGCCATCCCGCTCAAGGGATGGGGGCCGGACACCCGGCCGAGACCCACCGTGATCCGCGGGGCGGGACCTGACCACCCGTGGGACGCGGCGACGGGGGAATGGCTGCAGGCGGCCCCGGGGCCGCAAACGGGATGGACTGGGGACGTGTCCTCACTCGTCAGGACACTCGTCCCCCCCCGCATTGTCCTTCACGCCGCCAACGTACTCCGGGCTACGGAGATACGCACATGGGGACACACCGCGGCCACCGTCCGGTGGCACCCCCCAGAGGGCGGGGCCGCCCAGCTCGCCGTGGCGCACTTCAAAGCTGGGTGGCCGGTATACGACGACGCCCTGTCCCGGCTGGGCGACACCCAGGGGCCCTTGCTCCTTATGCTCCCCACCGACATTGCAGCCGCGCTGCGCCAGGAGCTGGACGGCTGCGAAGGGCTGCGAGTGGGATTGGAGGCAGTCGCGGACGGCACCCTGCTGGCCCTCCCCCACCGAGACACCGCGAGCGGGTGCCGATGGGATGCGCTGACGCCCCACCTCACCGGGCGCCACGTGTACATGGCAACCCCCCACCCAGGGGCACCCCCGCCCGGCGTGGGACGACCTCATCGCCGCCTTCGACGACCATGGGATCCTCCCCGACGACACGTGGCGGGAGGTCCAGCGGAAGACGCTTGGCAGAGACTACTGGCGCCGCGTCCGCGCCCGCCTGCTGGAGATCTGGGACCCCCTCCGACAGAGGTGGGACGACCTCTGGCTTCGCCATCTCGACCCTTGGTCGCCGCCCTCCCACCTGCCACACACCTGCCGGCTCTGCGGGGAATGTGACACGGTGTCCTCCGAAGCGTCGACAGGCGCCAACAGGTGCGCGCGGTGCGCCCAGGTGGCCGCGTGCCCCTGGCCCAAACTCCCCGCAGGCTCGCGCAGGCGCACAGAGGAGGAGGCCCCGCACCGGCGCATCGAGGGGGCACACACCCCCTCACACGAACGCGCGGGCCCCGCGGGCGCTGCCCTTCTGTGGATCCACGTGCACCTGCGGGACCCCACATCCGTTGCGCACCTGTCGCACGTGTATGCGCCCTGACCCCCACCCGCCGCCGCCCTTTGCAGAGCCCGCAGTACCATGCCACGCCGACGGGGGGATGGGCCGGGACACACCAGGGCCCGCCGCAAAGCGCAGGGGGCGGCCGTCCGGGGCCTGGTGACGGACGCGGTGGCGGAGGCGCACGAGGCGCACGCTGCCGCACGGTGTGACCTGACGGGCAGTGCGAGGGCTTTCCTAAATGAGACCGCCCTCCCGGCTGTCCGCGCCCTGAACAGAGCGGGGGCCCCTACGCTGCTCCCGGCGATGCACCGGATCGTGAACGCCGTCCAGCCAGGGCTCATCAGCCCGGAGGCCGCCCTCTACGGGCACTGGATGGAGTGGCGCGAGTCCAACCGGTCGGGCCATCCCCTGTCCATGGGGGATACCCTGCAGCTGACGGGAGCGGGGTCAGCCATGTCCCTCCGCAGCAGCGCCCCAGCCCTGCTGCACGCCCTCAGGACGCGCTACCCCGGGAACGCGGCCCCGTACCTGAACCAGGCGCGGGCCATGTACCCGATGGGAGTGTCCGAGCTGGATGCGGCGCTCCACCTTCTACACCCACCGGACGAGGACCTGGAGGTGGGCGGGATCACGGTGTTCGTGGAAGGCACGGACGAGGCGCCCGCCCGCCCCCGGCCGACCGACCCGGTGTACGACGGCACCAGGCCTACCCCCCCGTACGCCATCGTATGCGAGGCGTTCCCCAGGGAGCCCACTTGGTGCCCCGCCCTCCCGCCGGCGAGGCACGCGCCCCGCGGCTGGGCTAACCCAGACCTGTCCCCCCCCCTCTCCAGAACCAGGGGTGCCCACCACAGGGGGCAAGTCCTCTGGCAAGAGTGCCCTGGCACCCCCCCTGCTCCTCCTCGTCGTCGCGACCCGCAGGGACCAGGGGCGGGTCCTGGGAATCACCCCCACCCACCTCTATGGGGCAGCACCCGTACCCCGCCCCCCCCTCCCGGCGCCCGCGGCGCGGGACGGAGTACACACCTTCCTGCGAACACAGGAGGTCACCACCGTTACGGGGGTCCACCTAGTGCGGCTCCCCCCGACACCACCCGACGACCCCCGGGGGCCCAGAACCCTGGGCCACGCCCCAGACTGGGAGCTGTGGCGCGACGCGTGGGCCGCGTGGCTCCCCCGCCTCCCCTCTCAATGCCGATGGATGGCCGCCGGCCCCCGGCCGTGCGGGGCTGACGCCACAGCCGGCCCCCCACCCCCTCCCCCCCTCCCCCCCGCAGAGCACCGCACGGCACTGCCCACGGCACGGCACTGATGCACCAGGAGGTAGTGGGAAGGGCGCGCCTGCCACCACGCATGCCTACCAGGATAACAGTGATGGCAGACTCCGATGGGTCCCCCCAGCGGGACGACCGCCACACCGCCGGTGCCGCTCCCGCTCCCCCGCCTCCCCGGAGTGGACGGGGGAGACCCTCGCGGAGCGCGAGGAGCGGAGGCTGGCGGAGGCAGGTGGTGCTGGTCGGGCCGCCGCCGCTGGCCCGGGAGCCTGAGCCAGCCGAGGTGACCGCCACCGACGCCGGAGCAGCAAGCCCTGCCGCCCCGGCCGCGGGAGGGGGCCCCAGACGCACAGGAAGCGGAGACCGCAGCCCCAGCGAGCCCCGACCGCGGCCCCCGGCACCCCGCCGACACGGGGGGTAGCCCCGGCGCAGGAACCGGGCGCATCGCCGAGGGCTGCCGCAGCCGCAGAGGAGAGCGAGGAGGGCGCGCGAGGGGTTGCAACCGCGGCCCCGGCGGGCCGCGCCACCGCCTCGGCCGGCCACGCCCCGACCCCCAGCACGCCGCGAAAGCGGGGGACGGACCCCGCACGGGCCACGGGCGCCTCGCCGGCGGCCGCCGCAGCAGCAGCAGTGGGCAGGAAGAGCGCGAAGTACTGCGCCCACGCCAACCCCACCCACACCCACACCAGCCCCCCTAAGCAGTTCCCCCCTAAGCCCTTCCCCCCGGGGCGGGCACGGCACGTCCGCCCCCCGGCGCCCGAGCGCTCGCCGCCGGGCGTCACGCTGCCGCAGCTGCAAAGACAGCGGGACGCCCGACGCGTGATCCAGGAAAGAGGGGAGGGCGCGCAGGCAGAGCTGCGTGCCAGCCACGGGAGCGCGGAGCGGGGGGCAGGAGGCGACGGGGGAAGTGCCCAGGAGCGCGCGCAAGGAGCAAGCCAGGGCACGCGCGGCAGGGAGCAAGGGCGCAGCAGCGGGGGGGGGGCAGAGCGCAGGCAGCGGACAGCGCGACTGTGGGCAGGGGGCCGGGAAGGGACCAGGGCACGGGAAGGGCGCGCAGGGGCGCGGGCAGGGAGCCCAGGTCCAGGGGGCGGGGCGAGGGGCGGTGGGCGAGCGGACAGGCCAGGGCGTGGGGGACGGGGGGCGGGACCCGCGGCACGGGCAGGGGGCTGGAAAGGGGCCCAGGGCAAGGGCAAGGGCGCCGCGGGCCCCAAGGGACAGGCGGGACAGGGCATGGGAGCCCGGGGGTGAGGGCTGGCCGAAGGGAGGGGGGCGGGGAGCGGGGCGCCCACGCAGCCGGACGTGCAGCCGGTGAGTTGCATCCCCCCCGGCATCCAACAGATGCCGGCGCACCACACCCACCACCACCACCACCACCACCACCACCACCTCTACAACATCGACCCTGACGCCGGCGAGCTCGTCCCCCCCCAACCCCCACGACCCCAGCACCAGCCAGCCCCCCCCGCGCCGAGAGCGGAGCCGGCGCGGATGGCCTCGGCGGAGGGGAAGCGGGGCGCGGCATCGGCGCCGTGAGAGGGTCCTCAGATCAGTGATCCGGGCGGCGTGGCCCGACAGGGGGCCGAACTGGCCGGCCTTCCTGGAAGGGGGAGTGGTGCTCCGCATCACGGATGCGGACGCCAACAACTGGCTCCCCCGGGCCTTGCGCAGCGCCCTCGCCCACTGGCGCTACCGCCGGCGCAACCCGCCGCCGCCACAGCCCCAGCCCCCACACAAGCGGCAGCGCAGGTGACGGCCCAGACGGCGGACGCGAGAAAGTGGGGGGGGGGAGCTGGGCCCCCCGACCCACGCCCCCCCCACGGTACGGCGTGACGCAGGAGCGCGCGCCGACCCCCATGGGAGGGGGGGCAGAGACAACGAGCGCGGGAGGAACCTGCTGCCCCCCAGCCCGCTAACCGCTGACCGCTAACCCTCACGGCCGCCCCCGGCCGGCCAGCGCCGCGCGACGACGGCCGGGGGGATGAGGGGCCCCAGCGAGGGCCTGCACGAGGGTCCGGCTCTAGGTAGAGAGGGGCGGGGGAAGGGTGCGACCCCCCAGCCGATGGCTGGCCCCCAGGGCCGGGACCGCCATGCCGCCCCCCCCCCCGGGCCGTCAGGAGGCGGCCCCAGGGGACCAGAGGCCCCCCCCCACTCCCCCCCCCCCCTCCCACTCAGGCCCAAGAGTGGACGGAGGCAGACCGAGGAAACGGCGGCCCCACACCCCCCCCGAAGAGGCCGCTGCACCCGGGGTGCGGGGGCACCGGGGCCGAGGCAGGCGCCCACACGCCCTGCCTGCTGCCGGCCGACGGCGGACTGGCGACGCCCAGGACGGCGCAAACGGAGCGGCCTTATCAGAGGCCATCCCGGAGAAGACGGGGGCGCGAACCAGGGCCGGGGGGTTCCCCCCTCCTCCCCCCCCCCCCCCCCGCCGCACTGACCCGTCGGCGGCTGACCGGACCGCGCCCAACGCCCGCGGCCGCCCGGCAACCCCCACAGCACGAGTATACCCCGGGGAAGCACGCCGGGGGCAACAGAAGGCAGGCCGACGCCCGACGGGGCGGGGGGGCGGGGGGGCGCCCCTCCCACCCCCCCCCCGCGCACCCCCCCCAGCTAGGGAGCGACAGGAGCGGCCCTCCGCCAACCCGGAGCCGAGGGGACGCCCCCCCCCCCCCCAGAGGGGACCGCGACGCGGGGGGGGGGGGATGCGGCTGAACCTGCTTCCGCGGGGGTCGCGGCCGCGGGGCGAGCCCACACCAGCGTGCCGGAGCAACGCGCGCACCAGAACAGTATGGGGGCCGCGCCCCACATGACCCTCCCGTGACCACAGCTCACTCAGGCAGGGCAGAGGGGGGGTTCAGGTCTGCAGGAGCGGTCCAAGGGCCGCCCCCACCCCCCCCCACCCCGGGGCGGCACTGCGACCCGGACCGCACGCGCACGCCGGAAGGGAGTGCGCCGTCAACACGAGGGGGGCCAGGACTGAGTACTGCTGGCCGCCAACCAGAAGGGGAGCAGGGAGGCCGCGGCGCGACCCCCCCCCCCCACCGGCCCGCAAGCCGCCGGGGCCCCGGCCCCCACTCCCCGAGGCAGGGGGGATGGTCCCCCCCCGCCCGAGAGAGGAGCCGGAGCGCAACCCGTCCCCCCGCCCCAGCCGCTGGCTCCCACGGGGGCCCCCGAGAACAAGCGAGCCCGCGCCAACACGCCAGGACGCCGCACAGATCGCGCCCAGAGATGGCGGGTGAGCACGAACCGGAGTGGTATGGGGGGCCACGCCCCCCATGGACAGCACGACGCCAGTGACACCCGCTTTGTTGCCTGCCCAGGGAAGGCAGAGGGACGGAACGAGGCAGAGCGACCCCCCGCCTTACAGGCCCCCCCCGGCCGCACAAACAGGGGGTACGGCGCACGCCCCCCCCCCCCTCCCCGCCCGCCCCCCGGCACACGAACGCCGCGGACCCGCCCCGCGGCGCGCAGCCCCCACAGGGCGTGCAGGCCGAGGGGACAGATAAGGGCCCCCACACCCGCACGCCCGCGCCCACAACACGTGGATCGCGGACCCCAACAGCCCGCCCAGTGGGCGGGCAGTCGGGGGAGGGGGAGCGCCTGACCCCAGACGCCCCTCGCAACAGTAGAAGGCACCCCCCCCGGGGACGCCCTACCGCCACCCCCACAACCCCAAGCCAAGTAGGGGGGAACCGGGACCGGACCGCCCCCCCCCCCAAGCACGCCAGACGGAGCAAGGGACCGGGGCAGGACACGCGGAGGGGAGCGGACCACGTGGAACGGCCCTACCAGCGCCCAGTGCCGGGACCACGCGAGGTGCGCACGCCACACCACCCAGGGGGGGGTGGAGCGGACGCCGCGGGAGCGCGAGCGCACACACACGTAAAGGGCACGCGGGGACTACCAGAAGGGCACCTGGACCGAGCGCGCGGAACGCACAGACCGCGTGGAATGGCGTACCAGCGAGCGAGGGTAAGGGACACCCTGACGGGACGGCCCGCCACACGCAGCGCGGAACACGCGGGGCGGGAAGGGGGAAACGAGAGAGACACAACACCAGGTACCGGCCCGAACCCTCCGAACCGGCCGCGAGCGCCGTGCACACACAGACGGGGAACTGCACCCGCCAAGGCAGTAGTGGCGCACAGCGCCACGCCCCAGCCCCTAGGCTAGGCAGCCTCCGCGCCAGCCCAAGGGGGTCCCACTGGCGACAAGCCAGTAGCACGGGCCCAGCGGCGCCGGCGCCCCGGGCGACCACGCATTAGGGGGGCGACGCAGTGGGTAAGCGCCCGCAGCCACGGCTGCGAATTGATGCACTGACCGGGGAGTGGCGAAACAGGGAAACCGGGGAAGGACGGGGCTCCGAGCCCTGTGAACCCGGGGGACTCCGCCACCAGGCAGGAGGTGCGTCTTGGAGGGCCCCCCACTAGGACCCGGTGCGGAGGATATCACCTGGCCCAACCAGTCGGCCCCCCGGGGCCGAAAGGCGTCTAGTATCCGCAAAATCAAACCTCAAACCTCAAACCTCCTTGTGTCCTCCACGCCCTCCCTCTACCATCTCCTACCTTTGCCGACTCCCCGAGTCCTCCCCTCCTGCAGCCCTCCTTGTCTCCAGCCTGCCCGTCTCCCCTGCAGTCCCCGGGTGCCTGGCGCCCCCGTGTTGATGATGATGAGCACTGCCGTCCTGCTCCTGCCCCGCCCTACGCCTCGCCCTTGTACCACCCCTCCCGCTGCAACAGCTCCCGCAGCATCCGAACCCTGGGCTTCTTGCCCTGCTCCTGGGGACAGTCCAGGCTCAGCCCCGGGAGCGCCTCTCCCAGCATCCTCCTCCACGGGCCCTCCTCCATCTCAGGCCCCCTTTCCCTCGGCCCCCCCGCCCTGCTGACCAGGTCGCTGAAGGGGTGGGTCCCCCGCTTCCTCCGCCCCCCCCTCGTCCTCCCCGCCCGCTTCACGTAGCTGACCAGCTCCGCCACGTCCCCCGCTGTCCACCCCGCGACCGTCTCGGGCTCCTTCCGTACCGGTGGCGGCTCATACCGCCACGGCGGTGGCGACTCTGAGCCCCAGTCCGTTGGCGTTGGCTCAGGGCTGGGGCTGGCCGGTCGCAGCACCCCCTCTGCTTTCCCTGCTCCCCGTTCCTTCACCCGGGGCCGCTTCCCCGTCTCCTGCCCAGCCTCCCGTCCCTCCTCTCTTGTCCGTTTCCCGGACGGCGACCGCCCCTCCACACTCGTGGAGGGGGTGTCCCCTTCCGTGTCCGGGAGGACCCGGTGTGCCCCCCGGGCTAACGTCTCCTCCTCCTCCCGTACCCTGCGCTCCCGCGCCGCCACCTCCCTGTTCTTCTCCGCCAGCCTCGCTGCCTCACCCCTGATCCGCCTCCATGCCCTCTCCTGCATCTCACTCTCCTGCTCCGGCGGGACAGCAGGTTGCCTGAATGGCATCAGTGGGGGGCGACCCTCTGGCACCCCTTCCTCTCCGTGCCGCCCTCCTTCCCGTTCCGCCCGCTCCACCCTCTCCTGCCTTCTCCGAAGATCCGCCCACGCTCGCTGCAGCTCCTCCACTGCCAGCGCCTCCCCTCCTTGCGGCCTGCCTGGCCCCTCCGTCTACCCCTCCGCCACCCTGTCCGCCCCTCCCATGACCCTTGCCTCCCTCTCCCGCAGCCTCCTCTCTTCTTCCCCTATCGTCTCCCATGCCCTCCTGTGCTCTTCTCCGATCCCTCGCTGCGCCCCCCACGTCGTCCCTGGCGCCTTCGGGCGCTGCTGTATGTGTGCTTGCAACGGCACCCCCGGGTACGCTTGTGGGGGTGGGTAGATCATCCCCATCGCAGGGTAAGGTGGTGGTGGAAATGGCGGGATGATTGGCGGGATGGCTGGTGGGACTACACCTCCCCACCATCGCTATCCCTTCCCTGGTAACACTGGTGAGCCCATGTATCCATGGCCACCCTCCTCCCCCTGCCCTTTGCCTTTTCGCCCCCCTGCCCCGTGCCCCTTGCTGCCTACTCTGTGGACTTCCCCCTTCCCGTGTCCCTTTCCCTGGAGCCCCTCTTGTTCCGCTCCTCTCCCTTGCGCACCGTGTCCACTATGCCTGCCCTTACCGCCTTCTTCTAGTCCCGCATCCCTGCCCTGCATTGCGCTGCCTGCCTTTCCACGTCGCTGGCTCCCACTCTCTTGCCCTCCCTCTTGCTGGCCGCGGCGCCCTCTTGCTGGCTGCGGTCTCTGTCCTGCCTGCCCTTCCTCTCTCCGCAGCCCGCCACTGGGTTGTTCGCTGTGCACCTCTCCGGACCCCGGCTGTCCGACCTGGCGCCCTGACCATGCCCTTCCTGACCCCATCTCAAGCTGGTAGATGGTGTCTGGTCCCGGCTCCGGGGGCTGGTGGTGACAGCGCTGGCGCTCCGAGTGCGCCAGCGCCTCGTACCGCGCTGCCTGCTGGCGGCGCGCCTCCCTCTCATCCTTCGCCCGCACCGCCGCACTGACCTGTGGGGGCGACTCCGGCGGCGGCTGCTTGAACGAGCGTTGGGGCTGCGGCCACTGTCGCCCCTGTCCGCCTCCTTTTCCTTATTTCCCTTCCTGGTGCCCCGTTGCATGCCTGGCCCCCGAGGCCCCCGCCTGCCCCTTCCCTCCCTTGCCTGTCCGTCCCTGCCCTTCGGTGTGTACACTGCTGTCCCCGCTCTATGCTGCTCCCTCCACCGGTTGTCCTCACCTACAACTTGCCCTCCTCCTTCCTCCGCACTTCCGGGAGGATGGACTTCATGGCAGCCGCCGGCACATTGGGTGCTGCCGGCTGCCCTGGGACCCTCTCCACTGCCATCCTCCTCGCCTCCTCCCCCTCGTCCTCCGACACCACGAGGATGTCGTCGACTACCGACCCGCCCTCCCTGTCGTTGTCTGCCAGGTTGAACGGGTCCGCCCGCCGCCTCACTACTGCTTGCTGCCCCTGCTCCTCCCCCTGCCCCTCAGCTTCCGCTGCTACCACCTCTGTCCTCCCTCCACTTGCCTCTGCTTGCCCTCCCTTGTCTTCTCCAATCCCCTGTCCCTGCCGCGGCCTCGTCTTTCCTCTTCTGCTCTTCCTTTCGCCGCCCTTCCTGCTGGACCGTCTCTGGACTCTCCGGAGACGAGGATGACGACACCTCCACGGATGTCGCCGAGGACGTCGGTGAGGGGTGCTGCGGGGCTGAGTCCGCCTGCATGCGGGCCACATCAACCCTCACTCCCACCAGCCCCAGCCCCCTGTACCCCCTCACAGCTCGCGGCGGCGGCGCGGCCTCCGCTGCTTGCGACTGGCTTGACTTTGGCTCAGGCTTGTGGGACATCTTTCTGCACACATGGCATCGTGTCTCAGCCCTGGGCCTTGCCGTCGCTTTCCCCCTGCTACCCCCGCCCCACACCTGCAGGCCCCCTCAGTGCCACTGTTCGCGCGCCCTTCGTGTGCTGTGCTCGTGGTGCATCGCCGCTCTTCTCTCTCTTCCACGCCTCTGCGTACTGTGGACTCTTCCCAGGCGTCTGCTGGCCTCGTACTGGACCTTCTGTTCCTTGTCCTTGCACCCCTTGCTACGTTCCTCTTGTCGGCTTGCGTCTCTTGGTTCCTCTTGGCTGCTCCTTCTTCTCGCCTTGCGTGATGCGTCCCTCACTCTTGTGCCCGCTGGGCCGTCAACTCGCTACCTCTCCCCGGTCCGCTCCCCCGGGGCCCGCTCAGCGCTCGGGTTCGCTCAGTGGCTCGGCGTGCCCCGTCCCGGATGTTCCAGTCCGAGTGACAGGTGACACTGCGTCCTCTTTCCCTCTGGTCCCCGACGGCCCAAGCTGTCCCCCTTTGAGGCGACACCGTTCATCTGTCCTGTTCTCATATCTGCCGGATTCTCTTCCGTCTGCGGGGCATCAGGCGCTCCCTCTGCTCTTCTCCCTCTCGTTCCTCCACGTCCCTCTCGCCCTGCGACCGCCGTTGCCGCCAGTCGGGCTGCGTTCGCACCTCCATCTCTTTGATTTGTGGGCTGTACTTGATCAACGCCATCTCCACCCCCTTGGTGACCGGATCACGCATGTCTTCCGCCCGCGCCTCCAATGGTGCCTCTCTGCACGCCATGCGCTCCTGCAGATGCTCCACCATATGTCGCAACAGCCTGTGGGCCTTGGTCTCGGGCGCCACTGTATGCTCCTGGAGTGCCCGCCACAGCGACTTCACAAGCACCATGTGCCACAACTTCTTGCGATGCCCTTATTTCTCCAGCTCCCTCTCCCTCGCTCTTCTGCCTCTCTCACCCTTCTTGAGTAGCGGGATGTCCTGATCCCGAACCTGCGGCTCCTCGGTCCCCTTATACTGTTCATACCGCATGAAGGGCTCGTATGTTTCCTGCTCTCGGCCGCAGTGGCATCTCATGTACTCCTCCGGGAGGTCCATTCCCTTATGCCTTTACCACCTCATGATCGTCTCCCGCAACTGGCACCTGACCCGTGATTGCCTGCAGTCGTCTGGTTTGAAGCCTTTTGGGCAGCGTCTCCGGCCTCAGCACACTGGGGAAGTGGACCCGCTGTCCCACCTTGCCCTCCAAATACTCGCTCAGTACTACCACCTCCGGCCCCCCTCGTACCTGAGCTAGCATGTGCACCGGCTGCGGATACGCTCTTAGTTGCCGTTTGCCCGTGTCCTCCTCCACCACCCACCGGGCCTTCTCTTCTTCCCCCACTCTTGGAGGTATATGCACCAAGTGGAGGTGCTCCTTTCTCTCTGGCACCCTCCATCCTGGTTCCTGCTCCTTGTCCACTGCTTGTGCCGCCCCATCCGCCTCATGATTCCCCACTCCCGCTCGATGTGACTCCTGTTTTACCAGGTGTATGACCAGGGGCACTTTCTTCATCCCTAGCCCGTGCCATATCGCGTACACCTGCGACGCCAGCCCCCTGCCCAGGGCCTCATGCAGCGGCCTGCTGGCTAGTTTCCTGAGGGACGCCATGTCCCCCTCCGCGTCCAGCACCATCCACACTTCCCGTATGTCTTCCGCTACCTTCCCAACCACGTCCGCCGCCGTTTGTACCTCTCCATGGGATGCTGCCCCGTACACCATCCTTTCGAACCACGCTTTCCGTCTCTTGTCCCACCCCCTTGACCCGTACAGCCGCTGCCCCCGCTTTGGGCGGCTGTCCTCTCACCCCGGACCCGTCCAGAAATATCACCACCCTATCCTGCGTGGGCTCTGGTATGCGCACCACCTCCCTCGGGTAGTGGCAGTACACTCTGTGCCTCCCGATGCCATACTCCCGCACGCCATTCTCGATGCTCAGTTCACTCACCCCCCTGCACACTGCCCGCTTATTGTCCGTCCTGGCCTTCCAGCCTTTCGTCACCACCACCCCGTGACACCATGCCCTGTCCCCCTTCACCCTGCCCTGATCCAGGTACGCCTGCACCAGAACCAGGTACCATACCCTGTCCGCTGGCAACCCGTGGACCGTCAGTCTGAATCTCCTCGCACTTTCCCCACACTTGTGGGGCACGGGTACCATGGGTGCCTCCTCCTCGGGCCGCCGCGTGTCCTTCATCCGGAAAATCAGCGCCACCCCTTCATCCTCTTCCTGCAGTCCCCGCACTGTGTTGCATCCTATCTGGGCACCTGCTCTTTTCCGTTCCTGTTCGTCCCCCCACAAGACCTCCACACCCTCCTGGGCCTCCTGATACTCCTGCACCTCCCTGGGCAGCGGCAGTACCGGCCCCCACCACTGTGTTCTGGCGTCCGTGGTGCGGATGGTTGCGGTTGGGAACGCCCATGCTGTCATTCTCAGGACCGGCCACCGTACCTGCCTCGCCTCCTTGGTGCATCTCGTGCACTGGTCCCCTGTCCTGCCCCCTCCGAGATGTTGTTTCTCCGGAACATATCCGCATGGACATTGTACCACTGTCCGCTCTTACTCTGCACCTTCCCCCTCGGCCCTTTGAGTCCCAGCGGTGCACACAACAGTATGTCCAGTCTGGCCTTGTCCCGCTCTCCCCTGTCCAGCGCTACCCTGTCTTGTTTCGTCTCTGCTCCCCTCTCGCGTCTTGTCCTCTTCTTCATGATCCACCACAGCGCCACCCACTCGTTCCACATCTTCCGCATCCTCCTGTCCCACCTAGCGCGGTCTTCTTGTCCCCGCGCTCTCCTCATTATCCATTTGTATACACCCCATGCCCACTATCCTGGAGTCGCGATAGAACTCTGCGTGTGCAGGCCCCCTTTCTTTTACTCCTTCATATTCTTCCTGCGCACGTGCAGCACCTCCATACTCACTCCTTCCTTCCTGACCCACCGTACGGTTCCATGCGCTGACCCCCCGAAGTCCGCTTCCAGTACAAGGACCGGTCCACGCCTGCAGCACGTCTTGTTGGTCGCCAACATGTGCTTCTCTCCCGGCAACACCGCCTGTAGGACGCGCCACATGCGTTCCTTCTTCCCCGCCGCGAACCGCTTTCATCGGTGCCACACATAGCGTGGGCACATGTTCTCCTCCTTCTGCACCTCCGTGATCGCCTGATAGCACAGCCGTTGCACAACCTCCTCCTGATTGTGGCACATCCTGCTCAGCGTCCTCGCCGTATGTGCTCTGTACGCCTCCCCCGCCATGGGCATCCGCTCTCCATAGTAGTCCGTCGGCGACCGCAACACACACCACGGTACCTCCCTGGGTATCCCCTCATACCCCCTGATGAGCCTCCGCACTTCCCCTTCTACCTCCTCCAACCGCCCCCTCCAGTACGGGAGGTGCATCCCCTGGTACCTTATCGCTGCATTGAGCAAAGCGCGTAGGTAGTACGGGGTCTTCTGTACCGACGGGGGGTGATGCCAGAGGACTACCATTATTTCCCTGAACCCCCTCAGCAGTTTTTTGGGCAGCCTGACGCCCCCCGCTTCCATGGCCTGCACATGTACCAGCACCACCGCTTCATCTGCCCTCTCCAGCCACGCCACCCCGTCCCCCACATCCAGCGCGATACCACCCTCGCCACCCCTCCTCAGAACCGCCGACTTCTCCGAGATCCAGACCAGGTGGTTATCCCTCCTGTACCTCTGCATCAGGTCCTGCACCACCTGTTGGTCCTTTTCATCCTGTGCCATGGGCACCGCATCATCCACATACGCCTGCACTGGTGACATGTGTGGTGCCCTCCCCAGTTGCGGATACTCGCGCGCTATCCAACTCATCAGGGGGAGCATGGCCAGCATGTACAGGAATGGGCCCTCTACCCCGCCCTGTGGCACACCGCTACCTGGGGTTACCCACTCCGTACATCCCTTCCCTGTGGCGACTGTGTACCTTCTTGAGGACAGGTACTTCCCTACGAAGTCACCGTACGGGAACCCCAGCTGCCGCCATACCTCCTCTATGAGCCTGTGCGGTGTGTTGGAGAACGCCCCATTCACGTCCACAGACGCCATGAATGCCCCTACGTCCTCATCATCGAGGTACATGTCGTACAGGAAGCTTGCCTCCTGTGTGGACCTGCCCGGCAGTGACCCCCACATGTTGTCTGGTATGCCCCCCGCCGCATACAGTTGCCGCTGTACCCTCCCGAAGATCACCATCCAGTGCAGCTTGGCCTCCGTGACGGCACAGCATATGGGCCTCCAGTTCCCCAGCCTGAGGTGATCCCCTTTCTTATACAGGGGCCGCACCTTGCCCCCCCATTCCGCTGGGGGCTTGCCTGTGCGCAACTCCTCCGTGACCCTCCCCGCTAGACCATCCAGCTCCGGTGCCTCCAGGTGCTGGTATGCCTCCGCCACCAGCCTGTCCACTCCCGGGCTCTTTTTTTTATTAAGAGCCCGTACCGCCTCCTTTATTTCCCCCAGCGTCACCCTGCTGCGGTGTATGGCCTCGCTCTGCTCCGCCGTGAACACCCTCCGCAACGCCCTCACCATCCTCCGCGTGGTTCCGCTGAGCTCCTGCTGCCCCTGGTTGTGCTGCCTCCTAAAGCTCTGTGCCACCCCCTCCAGCACTTTCCCTTTGTTGCCCGTGACCCTGCCATCCTGCAGTCTCACCGCGCGGATCTCTTGTGGCCGTTCAGCCTCAGCGAGCTCCCGGATGTACCGCAGCGACTTGTACGGCACTGGTCTTTCCATGTACCGTTCATGCTCCGCCACCACCTTCTGGTATACCCTCTCATCTTCATCCTCCACTGCCCTCCTCGCCGCCTGTACCCTCTTCTTTGCTTGTGCCGTACGGATCATGGCATCAGAGGAAACCCGCGCCGGAATAATGGAGTTCTTCCGGCGAAACCTCGGCGAGCCCAGCCGAGTGTTTGGGTTGAAGAACGCCGTATACGTGGAGGTATTGGGCGACACCATGGGGCAAAGGCTGATGCGCCTCAACAACGTAGAGTGGAGGCGCGGAGAGCAGCTGAGGATGCAGGTCATCTTCGCCCGCATGAGCCTGGACGAGACCGTGAAGTACATCACGGTGGAGCTGAAGCTCAACGCCAAGAACGAGGCCCACGTGCAGGATCGACAAGGCCAAGGTCATCGAGGTCATCCAGAAGATCGCCACCAGGCAGAGGTCAAGGGTGACACGGTCGGCACCGCGGAAGAAGGGATTGGAAGCGGCCAAGAGCTCTGGACCGTGACAACCCCTGAGGATCATGAAGAAGCCCACTTCTACGCGTTCGTAGCGCACAACATGAAGGAGAATGGGCAGGACAGGTAGAGGTGGAACCGCCTGGACCCCAGGACCAAGAACCGCAGACAACCACGGAGGATCGGGAACCCACCGCTCTCGTTCCGAGAGTACAGATCACAGCACACCGGTTGCTGGGTCTGCTACGGCAAGGGGAACAACCATGCACATGATCACCGGCATTGCAAGGTATATGAGGAGGACAAGAAGACCTACTTCACCGCCCATACCGACAGGAAGCCCAAGGAGCAACGAATTGCCGATTGGAAGGCAAAGGGCGGAGACGGTGGAAAAGGCCAAGGAAAGGGCCAAGGGAAAGGCGGAGGATAAGGCTATGGTGGAGGACCCGGCCCAGACCAACGCGTGAGGTCGATCGAGGAGGTTGCTGAGGAAATGTTGAGGACGTTGAAGGAACTCAAAGCCCAGCAACGTGGTGGACAAAGTCTGAGCGGACCGCAGCAGGAGGGAGCTGTGGCAAGCCATGTCTAGAGGAGCCCCCACGGGAGTGGGACCTCGGAGGTCTCTCCTCCGAAAATCAGTGAAATCCCACAGAAAGCGAAAGCACATCGGGTGCCGAAGAAGGCTCCAGAAGAGCCAAAACCACTGAGTTTCGCCGATCCCAATCCCTGGAGCGCCCTGCCAAGGGAAGTTTATGTGGGCAAGGGACGTGGCAAGAAGGAAGGAGCGACCACAGAGAGCCCCGTGGATGGGCAGGACCGGCCCAAGATCTACACCATCCGTGACCATACCCTCGAAGTCCTGATGCACCCGGATGTGCTAGAGTTGCATGCCGTGAGAGTCATCCATACACCGCATGGTGACAAGTGGCAGTTGCACTTGAAGGTGCGTGTACGGTGCGGACAAGAGGAGTTGGTGGTGGATGTTTTGGTGGATACGGGTGCCCAGGTGAGCCTGGTCCGGAGAGGCTTGTTCGCGGAGAAATCCCTGCAGGCCAGCCGTAGACCGGTACGCCTGAAGGAGGCCAATGGAGAGATTATGGGTGGTGGCACCCATGAGGCCACTATCAGTATGGAATTCTGGGAGGATGAGCGCTTGAATCGCCCTGATTTGGCAAAGAGAAGCACTCTATCCGGGAACTTCTATGTGGCCGACATTACAGATTGGGATATGATCATGGGGTATGACTTCATGGTGGCAAATGCCATTGGAGCCCTTCCCCATTGTGCAACGCTGGTCCGGGAGGATGATGAATGCCTTACATGGCTGTCCACGGACTATGCATGCGGATCATCCGAATGGAATGCTGAGGAAGAGGATCGGTTCGTCCGAGCGGTGCAAGCTGTGGGTGCCAAGTCCAGAGGGGCTATTCCTGGTGGACCCGGAAAAGGGATTCGTGCTACGGACGGACGCCTCGGACTATGCTGTAGGGGCAGTCCTTGAGCAGACCCGGGACGACGGGTCGCACGTACCCGTGGCGTTCCTGAGTCGGATCCTGGCCGAGGGCCAACGTCGAACCTGGACCGCGAGGGAGAAGGAGACGTACGCCATTGTTTGTGCGCTCAGGAAGTGGTCTGGCCACATCGGATTGCAACCGGTGGTGGTTTGTACGGACCATCAGTCCTTGCAGAGCTGGCACAAGGAGCACGTCGACACCCCCTCGGGACCGGCGGCAAGGAGTGCCCGATGGCATGAGACGTTCGCCAAGTTCGACCTCAGCGTCGTATACGTCCCGGGGAAGGACAACACTGTGGCGGATTGCCTCAGTCGATGGGCCTACCCCGCGGGCAAGGCTTGGATGGACATGTCCAGCCATGGGGACGCCGAGGAGACCGAGGAGGCCAAGCGCATCATCGAGATGGAGAGGGCCATGGAGCAAGAGGGGGTCAAGTGCTTTGTGCCGATGGCAAACCGTACGGAACTGGCCAAGTTCCGGGGCGCCGGAGTCAAAGCTATTCGAGAAGAAACCCTCGAGCAATGGATGGTGGCCCCTGTAGAGCTAGTCAGGTCGGTGCTCACAGAGGACTGGTCGGATGACTATGCGGCATCCGAGCACTGGAGCAAGTACTGGAATGCCGTGAGCGCCCCGTCGGACGACGAATGGCCCGAGGGCTTGACCGAGGATGGGGATAAACGTTTCCTCAAGGACAAGCTATTGGTCCCTGAGAACCGAATGGAGGACCTCATTGACCACTGGCATAACGCCCAGCTCATGCATCCTGGTCGGGACAAGATGCAGCGGGACCTGGAGTGGCGCTTCAAGTTCTCACCGGGGTACTACGCCCTCCTGGACAAGTACTGCAGCGACTGTGCCGTGTGTCGGGCCACAAAGAGCCCCAACCACTCCGCGGCGGGCAACCCGGTGTATACGGCTATACCGGAGGCCCCTATGCGGTTCGTGGCCATGGATGTATTTGCCATGCCTGAGGTCACCGTGGAAGGAGAGACCTACGACTGTGTCATCCTGGCGGTGGTTAGGCACAGCGGGTATATCGTGGCGGTCCCTGGTAAGAAGTCCAAGAAGAAGGACAAGAAGGACAGGCATGGAGTGGGGCTGCAGGCCAAGACCATCGCCAACGCCATGATCAGGCATTGGCTGACGATTTTCCATGTCCCAGCTGTCATCTGCAGCGATCGGGGCATTCAGCTTATTGGGACGTGGTTCAACACGATGTGCAAGCACATGGGGACTCGGCACGCCAAGACCGTGGCGTACCAGAGCCGGTCGAATGGCCGGGCTGAATTGGCCGGGCAGCAAATGTTCGAGAAGTTCCGCCAGCTGCACATTGACGAACCGGGCTGGAACTGGTATAATTCGCTGTGGAGAGTACTCCAGGCGTACCATGACCTTCCGGGGCCCACTGGACTGTCGCCCCATCGTATCCTGTTCCTACAGGATCGAGTGTCACGCACTCTCCCGTGGTTGAACCATGGCAAAGTGGCCAGGGATGCGAATGCTATGATGGCTGAGGCGGACGACACGGCGGCCAAGGTGTGCACGGCACTTCAGGACGAGCATGAGAAGAGGGCCAAGTACTTCAAGCAGGGAAAAGTCCAGAAGTATGCTCTCCAAGACGCCGTATGGGTGGAGCGGCACCACAAGGATGTCCTGTCCAGGCATCGGCAGGCGTCTTGGTATGTGCCGGGGGTAATCGTGCGGAAGGTCGGGCAGGATGTGTATGCGGTTCGTGTGGGGGATAACAAGATCTTGGACCGCGACCATACCCAGCTTCGTCCCCGAGCACCAGACCCCAGCGGACGTCCCGTCACCTTCGAGTTCACGGCCGGCGATGTGGACTCGGACAACGAGGGTGAGGACGACGACTTCACCGCCGAGAAGATCCTGACAGACAAGCCAGACCCGGGGACGCCTGGGGGGAGGCTTTATAAAGTCCGGTGGAAGGGATTCGCCGCATCCAGGGATTTGTGGGAGCCTCCGAGCAGCTTTGTGCCGAGGTATACCGCGGTCTCGATGGAGTATCTAAAGAAAAAGAACATTTCTTTGGATGTCAAGGACGTGTTGGTCCATTTGGTGGCTGCAGTAGCACCTTAATGGTTCCCCTTTTGCATTTTTGTTTGCTCTTGTGTTTGGGAGACGGGTCAGGGCGTTCATCCGGGGATTTTTGGGCCTTGATTGGCCATATACCCCCTTCACTGGATCTCCAGATATATATTTAATTGTGGTATACTTATTTAGGTCGACCGACGACGTTTCTCTATCTTTGATCCCCTTGGTCCATGTTGTAGATCAAGAGGAGATTGAATATGGCGTAGAGCACTGATTATGAGTGTCCTCACCCCTCCCTTGGGGCATGGGGGACACCTACGACGTGTGTGGGGCCTCCATGTGTCCTTGGGACATGGGGGGGGGGTTGGAGCCCATTGGGGTCCTCCCGTCCTCTCTTCACTGACTTCCGAGCGGATACAGCGCTCTGAGAAGGGGGGTGAAGCCGGTTTGGACCCCCGTGGCCATCCTTGGGTCACTTGGGGTGTGTATCTATGTGCCGGCAAGCCGCCACTGGCTGATATCATACTCTCCCATCCACCTGACCTAACCTGATGTGATAGTGTGATAGGTTTGGCCATTCCAGCTATGAGCGGCCATATTCAGTACCGAGGCGCCGCCAGCTGAGATTTATATATCAGAATATCAGGAATCAACAGGGTTTTTTTTATCATAAAGTTTCCTTAATTTTTCAGCCTACCGTTCTGATGGTCAATGTATCGGCAACTGTCAGTTGGCTCGCGATTTTGCGGTAACCGATTGGTTAACTGTTATTTACAGATATTTTGGCGGAAACCCCGCTGAAGGGTCGGATTTCATGGGTAAAGGGTTCGTTGCTTCCGCAATTTTCATATTATACACTCGCAAAATTAATCCGATTTTTTCAGACTTTCAGAATTGGATTTTCGACTTCGACAGCGCCGCACTTGATATGACGAATCTTGAGTGGTCCAATATTTTTCCCCGATCACAAATCAACCTTCCTTTGGTTGTGCCCTTCGTTTTTCTTGGAGATAAAGGAGAAACAAAATTGATTCGTGAGGTCACTTTAAAACGTCATATCTCCGGCTCACGGCGAGGAATACCAATTTCGAGAATCGGGTTGGAACCGCCTTGGTCTCAAATGGATTTAGAAAGCATAAAACGCTTTTGATGTGTATACATGCCCGGTGTAGCAAGGGATAATGGTCAAGAGGGTAGAAAGTGATACATAACTCTTGGACCGTGCAACCAAATATTTAATGCGACTTTCGAGTGTACTGCATGAGTGTTGGTGTTGCATAGAAACTTCTCTTTGGGTTCCTACGTATTTTTAACGTGTAGTTATGTCCATGGAGGGGCATGGCATATCATGGTGGGAGCCACGTTTTGAGGGTATGTGTTATATGCATGGTATGTGCTTCGATATGCTCACGCCCATGTTACATATCTCCGTTTGTAGGAAGATATATGGAGTCATACGTGGCAAGGGCCTTGCCCACGCTTCAATGGTGAACTCCACAGCGCTGGACTAAGTCTACCGCTCATATAGTGCATCTGGGAGGGCTTACGGAGCGACCCACAAGCGCCACTATTATTTTTCCCATTTTCATGGTGCGTGTTGGGAGGAGGTTCGAAGGTGTCCCTGTGCGTCCATGTGGGGATCCAAGTGGGGGGATTGTTTGCAAATGGTCCCAAGCAATTGTGTTTTGAATCATATGTCGATACCACGGGTGAGCGAAGTTATATACTATTGTAATTATCTTGAATTTGGCATTATTTGCATCTTTTTGACCTCATTTTATGCTCATTTTTGCATTTTATGTGCTCAACTGGTCGGCTAACAGGAAAGTGCCTAGAGATCCTTGAACTATAGTATGTTGCTTATATGTTGGCATATGCTTCGATGTTGCACCTCACCATATGCCCGATCACGTGGTCACTTTGGCTTGGCACACAAGGCCTCACAAAATTAGGTCTCAAACTCATGAGCTGACTTGTGAAGCATGCCATGTACATAACCGGAGGGGTTTCTAACACATGTCAACACCTTCAGGGTCCTTGTGTGTTCGTTCTATGCTACATTTGAGGTTTGAGGTTTGATTTTGCGGGTACTAGACGCCTTTCGGCCCTGGGGGGCCACCTGGTCGGGCCAGGTGATATCTTCCCCACCCGGTCCTAGTGGGGGGCCCTCCAAGACGCACCTCCTGCCTGGTGGCGGAGTCCCCCGGGTTCACAGAGCTCGGAGCCCCGTCCTTCCCCGGCGTCCCCGTTTCGCCACTCCCCGGTCAGTGCATCGATTCGCAGCCGTGGCTGCGGGCGCTTACCAACTGCGTCGCCCCCCTAATGCGTGGTCGCCTGGAGCGCCGGCGCCGCCGGGCCCGTGCTACTGGCTTGTCGCCACTGGGACCCCCTTGGGCTGGCGCGGAGGCTGCCTAGCCTAGGGGTTGGGGCGTGGCGCTGTGCGCCACTACTGCCTTGGCGGCGCATTGCCCCGTCTGTGTGTGCGCGGCGCTCGCGGCCAGTTCGGGGGGGTTCGGGCCGGCACCTGGCGTCGTGTCTCTTTCGTTTCCCCCTCCCCGCCCCGCGTGTTCCGCGCTGCGTGTGGCGGGCCGTCCCGTCCGGGTGTCCCTTACCCTCGCTCGCTGGTACGCCATTCCATGCGGTCTGTGCGTTCCGCGCGCTCGGTCCGGTTGCCCTTCCGGTAGTCCCCGTGTGTCCCTTTCGTGTGTGTGCGCTCGCGCTCTCGCGGTGTCCGCCCCCCCCCCCCGCTGGGTGGTGTGGCGCGCGCATTTCACGTGGTCCCGGCACTGGGCGCTGGTAGGGCCGTTTCACGTGGTCCGTGCCCCTCCGCGTGTCCTGCCCAGGTCCCTTGCTCCGTCTGGCGTGCTTGGGGGGGGGCGGTCTGGTCCCTGTTCCCCCCTACTTGGCTTGGGGTTGTGGGGGCGGCGGCAGGGCGTCCCCGGGGGGGTGCCTTCGACCGTTGCGTGGGGCGTCTGGGGTCTTGCGCTCCTCCTCCCCCGACCGCCCGTCCACTGGGTGGGCTGTTGGGGTCCGCATTGTGGGCGCGGGCGTGCGGGTGTGGGGGCCCTGCTCTGTCCCTGTAGGGTCTGGGCGCCGCGGAGCGGGACCCTGGCGTTCTTATGCTGGGGGGCGGGCTGGGGGGGGGGGGGGGGTGCGCCGTTTCCTCCGGCTGTGCGGCCGGGGCGGGGCCTGTAGGGCGGGGGGTCGCTCTGCCTCTTTCCGTCCCTCTGCCTTCCCTGGGCAGGCAACAAAGCGGGAGTCACTGGCGTTGTGCTGTCCATGGGGGGCGTGGCCCCCCATACCACTCCGGTTCGTGCTCAACCGGCTTCTCTGGGTACGATCTGTGCAGCGTCCCGGTGCGCAGGCGTGGGCCCGCTTGTTCTTCGCGGCCCCCATGTGAGCCGGCGGCTGGGGCGGGGGGGCGGGTCACACTCCGGCTCCCCTCTCGGGCGGGGGGGGCCCATCCCCCCTGCCTCGGGGGTTGGGGGCCGGGGCCCCCGCGGCTGGCAGGCTGGTGGGGGGGCGGGGGGGGGGGTGTCGCGCCGCGGCCTCCCTGCTCTCGTTCCGGGCGGCGGCCTGCGGTACTCCTTTCTGGCCCTCCCCGTGTCGCCGGCGCGCTCCCTTCCGGCGCGCGCGTGCGGTCGGGGCTGAGGTGCCACCCCGGGGTGGGGGGGGGTGAGGGGCGGCCCGTGGACCGCTCCCCCGGGGGCCCCAGCTGACCTGAACCCCCCCTCTGTAACCTCGGAGTGGGCTGTGGTTACGGGAGGGTCATGTGGGGCGCGGCCTCCTTCCTGTTCCGTTGTGCGCGTTGCTCCGGCACGCCGGTGTGGGTTCGCGGGAGCAGGTCCAGCCGCCGTTGCCCTTACCGCGTCGCCGTTCCTCCTGGGGGGGGGGGCGCCCCCCCGGCCCTGGGGGGGCGGAGGGCCGCGCCTGTGGCTCCCCAGCTGAGGTGGGTGCGGGGAGGGGGGGGTGGGGGGGCCGCCCCCCCGCCCGCTCTCGGGCCTGTGTGGGAGGGGGGGGGGGGGGTGGTGGGGGGGGGCCTTTGGTCCCCTGGCGATGCCTCCTGTCGGCCGGGGGGGGGGGGGGCGGCATGGCAGTCCTGGCCCCGGGGGCCAGCCATCGGCTGGGGGGTCGCGCCCTTCCCCCGCCCCCCTCTACCGAGAGCCGGATTCTCGCGCAGGCCCTCGCTGGGGCCCCTCATCCCCCGGCCGTTGTCGCGCGGCGCTGGCCGGCCGGGGGTGGCCGTGAGGGTTAGCGGTCAGTGATTAGCGGGCTGCGGGGCAGCAGGTTCCCCCCCGCGCTCGTTGTCTCCGCACTCCCTCCCGCGGGAGGTGGCACGCCCTCTTGCGTCGTGCCGAACTGTGGGGGCGGTGTGGGTCGGGGGGCCCAGCCCCCCCCTCCCAACTCTCCCGTACCCGCCGTCTGGGCCTTCACCTGCGCCACCGCTTGTGTGGGGGCTGGGGCTGCGGCGGCGGCGGGTTGTGCCGGCGGTAGCGCCAGTGGGCGAGGGCGCTGCGCAAAGCCCGGGGGAGCCAGTTGTTGGCGTCCGCATCCGTGATGCGGAGCACCGCCCCCCCTTCCAGGAAGGCCGGCCACGTCGGCTCCCTGTCGGGCCACGCCGCCCGGATAACTGACCTGAGGACCCTCTCATGGTCCTCTGGGGCTGCCCACCCCCCCGGGGGTACCTCTCGGTTTCCTCCGTCCCTCCGGTGGAGCACGGCATCGAAGGGCCGGTCCCATCGACCTCCTGGACGTCCCCTGGTTGGCCCAGCACAACCACCCGTACACCTCCCCCACCAGGGGGAGGGTCTCCTCCCCCAGAGGGTCTGGGACCGCGCCCCAGTCCCGGTCCCATGGCCAGCCCTCCTCCGCCCCCCGTGCCGGCCCCCCTCGCTGCCCCTGCGCCTGCGGCGCCGATGCCGCTCCCCGTCCCCCCTCCGCCGAGGCCATCCGCGCCGGCTCCGCCCTCGGCGCGGGGGGGGCTTGATGGTGCTGGTGTCGTGGGGGTTGGGGGGGGACGAGCTCGCCGGCGTCAGGGTCGATGTTGTAGAGGTGGTGGTGGTGGTGGTGGTGGTGGTGGTGGGTGTGGTGTGCCGGCATCTGTTGGATGCCGGGGGGGATGCACCTCACCGGCTGCACGTCCGGCTGCGGGGGCGCCCCGCCCTCTGCCCCCCTCCCTTCGTCCCGTCCTCCCCCCTGGGCTCCCATGCCCCGTCCCGCCTGTCCCTTGGGGCCCGCGGCGCCCTTGCTCTTGCCCTTGGGCCCCTTCCCAGCCCCCTGCCCGTGTCGCGGGTCCCGCCTCCCGTCCCCCACGCCCTGGCCCGCTCGCTCTCCCACCTCCCCTCGCCCTGCCCCCTGCACCTGGGCTCCCTGCCCGCGCCCCTGCGCGCCCTTCCCGTGCCCTGGCCCCTTCCCGGCCCCCTGCCTGCGCTGTGCCCCCCCCCTGCTGCTGCGCCCTTCCTGGACCACTCGCCGGGCGTCCCGCTGCCTTTGCAGCTGCGGCAGCGTGACGCCCGGCGGCGAGCGCTCGCGCGTCGGGGGGCGGACGTGCCGCTCCCGCCCCGGGGGGAAGGGCTTGGGGGGGAACGGCTTGGGGGGGCTGGTGTGGGTGTGGGTGGGGTTGGCGTGGGCGCGGTACTTCGCGCTCTCCCTGCCCACTGCTGCTTCTGCGGCGGCCGCCGGCGAGGCGTCCGTGGCCCGTGCGGGGTTCTTCCCCCGCTTGCGCGGCGTGCTGGGGGTCGCAGCGTGGCCGGCCGAGGCGGTGTCGCGACCCGCTGGGGTCGCGGCTGCAGCCCCTCACGCGCCCTTCTCACTCTCCTTCGCTGCCGTGGCGGCCGCCGACGAGGCGCCCGTGGCTCGTGCGGGGTCCGCCCCCCGCTTTCGCGGTGTGCTGGGGGCCGCGGCGTGGTCGGCCGGGGCGGTGGTGCGGCCCGCCGGGGCCGCGGTCGCTACCCCTCGCACGCCCTCCTCGTTCTCCTCTGCTGCCGCGGCGGCCGCCGGCGAGGCACCCGTGGCCCGTGCGGGGTCCGTCCCCCGCGTTCGCGGCGTGCTGGAGGTCGCGGGGCGGCCGGCCGAGGTGGTGTCGCGGCCCGCCGGGGTCGCGGCCGCAGCCCCTCGCGCGCCCTCCCCGCTCTCCTTCGCTGCCGTGGCGGCCGCCGGCGAGGCGCCCGTGGCCCGTTCGGGGTCTGTTCCCCGCTTCCGCGGCGTGCTGGGTGCCGCGGCGTGGTCGGCCGAGGCGGTGGTGCGGCCCGCCGGGGCCGCGGTGGCAACCCCTCGCGCGCCCTTCTTGCTCTCCTCTGCGGCTGCGGCAGCCCTCGGCCATGCGCCTGGTTCCTGCGCCGGGGCTGCCCCCTGTGTCGGCGGCGTGCCGGGGGCCGCGGTCGGGGCCGCGGCGTGGCTCGCTGGGGCTGCGGTCTCCGCTTCCTGCGCGTCTGGGCGGGGCGGGGCGGCGGGGCTGGCTGCTTGGGCGGCGGGGGCGGTCATCTCGGCTGGCCCAGGCTCCCGGGCCGGCGGCGGCGGCCCGACCAGCACCGCCGCCTCCGCCAGCCTCCGCTCCTCGCGCTCCGCGAGGGTCTCCCCCGTCCACTCCGGGGAGGAGACGGGGGAGCGGGAGCGGGACCGGCGGTGGTGGCGGTCGTCCCGCTGGGGGGACCCATCGGAGTCTGCCATAACTGTTACCCTGGTAGGCATGCGTGGTGGCAGGCGCGCCCTTCCCGCTACCTCCTGGTGCATCAGTGCCGTGCCGTGGGCAGTGCCGTGTGGTGCTCTGCGGGGGGGAGGGGGGGAGGGGGTGGGGGGCCGGCTGTGGCGTCAGCCCCGCACGGCCGGAGGCCTGCGGCCATCCACCGGCATTGGGAGGGGAGGCGGGGGAGCCACGGGGCCCACGCGTCGCGGCACAGCTCCCAGTCTGGGGCGGGGCCCAGGGCCCTGGGCCCCCGGGGGTCGTCGAGCGGTGTCGGGGGCAGCCGCACCAGGTGGACCCCCGTAACGGCGGTGACCTCCTGTGTTCGCAGGACGGTGTGTACTCCGTCCCGCGCCGCGGGCGCCGGGAGGGGGGGGCGGGGTACGGGTGTTGCCCCATAGAGGTTGGTGGGGGTGATCCCCAGGATCCGCCCTAGGTCCCCGCGGGTCGCGACGACGAGGAGGAGCAGGGGGGTGCCAGGGCACTCCTGCCAGAGGACCTGCCCCCTGTGGTGGGCACCCCTGGTTCTGGAGAGGGGGGGGGACAGGTCTGGGTTAGCCCAGCCGCGGGGCGCGTGCGTCGCCGGCGGGAGGGCGGGGCACCAAGTGGGCTCCCTGGGGAACGCCTTGTAGACGACTACGTACGGTGGGGTAGGCCTGGTGCCGTCGTACACCGAATTGGTCGGCCAGGGGCGGGCGGACGCCTCGTCCGCGCCTTCCACGAACACCGTGACCTCGCCCACCTCCAGGTCCTCGTCCGGCGGGTGTAGAAGGTGGAGCGCCGCATCCAGCTCGGACACTCCTCCCGGGTACGTGGCCCGCGCCTTGTTCAGGTACGGGGCCGCGTCCCCGGGGTAGCGCATCCTGAGGGCGTGCAGCAGGGCTGGGGCGCTACTGCGGAGGGACATGGCAGACTCTGCTCCCGTCAGCCGCAGGGTGTCCCCCATGGACAGGGGCCGGCCCGACCGATTGGACTCACGCCACTCCATCCAGTGCCCGTAGAGGGCCGCCGCCGGGCTGATGAGCCCCGGCCGGACGGCGTTCACGATCCGCTGCATTGCCGGGAGCAGCGTAGGGGCCCCCGCTCCGTTCAGGGCGCTGACGGCCGGGAGGGCGGTCTCGTTGAGGAAATCCCTCGCACTGCCCTCCAGGTCACACCGTGCGGCAGCGTGCGCTTCGTGTGCCTCCGCCACCGCGTCCGCCACCAGGCCCCGGACGGCCGCCTCCTGCGCTCTGCGGCGGGCCCTGGTCTGCCCCGGCCCATCCCCCCGTCGGCGTGGCATGGTGCTGCGGGCTCTGCAAAGGGCGGCGGCGGGTGGGGGTTAGGGGGCGAACACGTGCGACAGGTGCGCAACGGATGTGGGGTCCCGCAGGTGCACGTGGATCCACAGAAGGGCAGCGCCCGCGGGGCCCGCTTGTTCGTGCGAGGGGGTGTGTGCCCCCTCGATGCGCCGGCGCAAGGCCTCCTCCTCTGTGCGCCTGCGCGGGCCTGCGGGAGGTTCGGGCCAGGGGCACGCGGCTACTTGGGCGCACCGCGCGCACCTGTTCGCGCCTGTCGACGCTGCGGAGGACACCTTGTCACATTCTCCGCAGAGTCGGCAGGTGTGTGGGAGGTCGGAGGGCGGCGACCAAGGGTCGAGATGGCGGAGCCAGAGGTCGTCCCACCTCTGTCAGAGGGGGTCCCGGATCTCCAGCAGGCGGGCGCGGACGCGGCGCCGGTAGTCCTTGCCAAGCGTCTTCCGCTGGACCTCCTGCCACGTGTCGTCGGGGAGGATCCCGTGGTTTTGGAAGGCGGCGATGAGGTCGTCCCACGCCAGGCGGGGGTGCCCCTGGGGGGGGCTCGCCATGTACACGTGGCGCCCGGTGAGGTGGGGCGTCAGCGCATCCCATTGGCACCCGTTCGCGGTGTCTCTGTGGAGGAGAGCCAGCAGGGTGCTGTCCGCGACTGCCTCCCACCCCACTCCCAGCCCCTCGCAGCTGTCTAGCTCCTGGCGCAGCGCGGCTGCAATGCCGGTGGCGAGCATAAGGAGCAAGGGCCCCTGGGTGTCGCCCAGCCGGGACAGGGCGTCGTCGTATACCGGCCCCCCAGCTTTGAAGTGCGCCACGGTGAGTTGGGTGGCCCCGTCCTCTGGGGGGTGCCACCGGACGGTGGCCGCAGCGTGTCCCCACGTGCGTATCTCCGTAGCCCGGAGTACGTTGGCGGCGTGAATGACGATGCGGGGCGGGACGGGTGTCCTGACGAGTGAGGACACGTCCCCAGTCCATCCCGTTTGCGGCCCCGGGGCCGCCTGCAGCCATTCCCCCGTTGCCGCGTCCCACGGGTGGTCAGGCCCCGCCCCGCGGATCATGGTGGGTCTCGGCCGGGTGTCCGGCCCCCGACACCGGAGCGGGATGGCGGCGTATCGTTGCACAGGGGTCTCCGGGGCGCGCGTGGCGGCGCACCACCGGCTCCCGCGCCCACTCCTCCCCCACGATGTGCGCCTCCCATGCGGTCATGGAGCCGCGCCTGATGATCCACGGTGGGAAGTGGGCGTCTTGTAGGTGCCTCGAGATCCCCCCTGGCAGGTACTGGTACGGGTGGGGGCTCTCTTGGGGCGGGCACTGCAGAGTGCCATTCACAACACGGAGGGAGGCTACGAAGTCCTTGTCAGGGCGCAGGGGAGGGGGAGGGTGGTCGCCCTCCGCCGCAGTGAGCCACCGGTGCGCCCGGGCCGCCGCGCTCTGGGGCTCGCGGAGGAGTTGCTCCAGCCGGCGGTTGCGAAGCTCCCACGCGAAGTCCCCCAGCCGGAGCATGTGGTGGAGAAAATCGTCCACCGAGGTCCCTCCCGGCGGGTCGTATCGGGTTATGGCGCGGAGCTGCGCCTCCGCGTCCTCGGGCACCAGTCCGGAGCAGAACACCTCCGTCCACGTGGCGCCTGCGGAGCGCCACGAGGCTACCCACAGGGCCTTGTCCCCAGGTGGGAGGTGGCGGGCCGCCTCGTGTACCGCCTGGTCGGTAGTGGGGCCAGAGGAGCCGTGAGTGGGCGCATCCCACGTGCATGTGCACCGGGCTCTCCTCCGGGCTGCCGCAGAAAAGGCACGGTTGTGGGACGATGGCGACGCCGGAGAGCCGCTCCTTCCGGACGCGGAGCCTGCGCTGCACCGGCGTGTGGCCGCCCCGGGCCCGCAGCGCCCGGCGGTTGGTGGCCGCCGCGGTGAGGTCCTGGGCGTGGACATAGGCCGTGGCGTGGGCCGCGCCCAAAGGTGTGTGTCCCCGGTGCGTCAGCGCATGGTCCGTCTGCGCCCGTTGCGCGACCTCGCTGAGCACCCGCATCGTGGGGGGCCGTAGATCGAGATGGCCGTCACGGCCAGCGACAATGAGTTGGGCGTGGCCAGGGTCCGGGGGCGTGTTCTGCAGGACGGTGTCCTGGGACGCCGCCCAGTCCGCCTTGTGCAGTAGGGCGTCACTGTGGTGCGAGGTGGCTCGGACGTACCAGAACGGGTGCCCGGCGTGTTGCCCTCGCACGCACAGGCCGTCCCGGAGCCACCTCAGGGGCATCTGGTGGACCACTCTCGCTGCGCCCGCGGGGACCCCCGTGGTTCGTTTGCGATCTGCGTGCCGCAGAAGGTGGAGGATGACTTCGGCGTCCACCGTGTGGACCCATGGTCTGTGGGCACCGTATTGTAGGGGGAGGGAGGCGGCCACCGCCTCCCCGTCGGGCACCGTGCCCGAGATGGCCACCGCCCACGTGCGGGTGAGGTCGGCGGCGAGAGCGACGCTGGTGGCGTGTTTGCAGGGTCCGCCCCCGGACGCGTCAGAGGAGGTGTGTCCCCAGGCCTCCGGGATCCAGTAGTACCCGGTGGGGCTGAGCCACCCCGCGTTGAGGTCGGCGGAGTGCCAACGGACGTCGAGGTTGGTTGGGGGTCAGTTGGTCCACGCTCAGCGCCCTGGTGTCGCCTGGGCTGATCGCCGGGTGGTCGTGCAGCTGGATCTCCGCTCCGGCGACCGTGCTTGCCCAGGACCGTAGCGCCGTCACATGTTCCTTGAGCCACGCCGGGCCCCCGCGCTGGTGCACCACCAGGTGTCCCGTGTCCTCCGGCTGGTCCTCCAGCGCGTGTACCGCCATGTGTGGGTCGTGCGGCACCCCTGTAGCCACCAGTAGGGCGGTGCCACGGGGGAGCCCACGGGGTTCGGGCTGGCCTGCCCCCACTTGCACTATTACCCACTCGGCCCGAAGCTGCGCTTGCCCCGTCGCTTGGGTGCATTGGTCGTCCGTGGTCACCAACCACAACGGCGTCGGCGCGTGGGGCCGGGGGCGCAAGGGCTCTGGCCACGCCACGTCCGCGTTGGGCTCTTGGTGCTCGCTTTCCGCGAGTACGTCGCGGAGGATGTACATGAGGGCTGCTGGCGGGTGGTACGCCGCCCCCCGCGTGGGGGGGGATAGGCCGTCCCGGCGGCGGTAGCCCCCGACGTGGAGGTGCAGGCCGTCCGGGGTCACCCGTGGGCCGGTGTAGGCGTCCTGCTTAGCCCTCGTGGGGTGGACGACTCTCAGGCGGGGGTCCCGTGTGCCGGTGGTGTGGAAGAGGTGAACCAGGGCATCGCGCCACCCGGGGTGGTTGGTTGGCTCCTGCCCACGGCGGCAATAGTGGAGGTGTTCATCGGCGCATTGGTTGAGGCACTCCCGCACCGCCGTCGGCCACGGATCGTCGTTGTCGGGGAAGGGGTGGCGTGGCCTGTGGTGCCCATGCCACGGCGTTGTGTGTGGCACCGTCAGGCGGCACGTGTCGCGGTGTCGCAGCTTGGCGGTGCGCAGCGTGACGATGTTGCCCGGCGGGGACTGTAGTTGGACATGGGCCGCCCTGGGGCACGCGATGGGGTTGTACATCCCCACTCCCAGGGCGGCCAGGGCCCGGGGTATGCGGTGGACCCAGTCGCCTCCCGCCAGAGTTGCGAACTCCGGGACGGGGTAGTGCACCTCGGGACATATTCCGTGCGCGCCGGCTATCTCCCAGAACTATGCTATCGTTCTATGCTACATCAGGAATGGTCGGGGGTGTCATGGCTCAATGCGGCTACGCATGGCCTCAACCTCCCTCATTTGGGTTTTTAGGCCCTCCTGCGGGTTGCTGTGGCTATGTGTGGCAAATCACTGAGTTCATGTCTTCCCGGGGACTCAGGATGTACACAGACCTACATACACCTGGGCCTGGGTCTGAAGTATGTACAAAAATCAGAAAACCTGATTTCTGTCACTCCCTCAAAGGATATGTACCTATGGGTGCTGGTTGGAGTGTGTAACAAAAACCCTCAAGGACTATTTTAAACAAAACAAGCCTTGCCAGCAAGGAAAAACAACAGAAGTTTTCACATAGAAAACCAACTGCAGGGTAAAAGAGGTACAGGAATCGGAGAGGCCGTGTAAAAAAAATCGGACTGAGAAGATGGAGGCTTGAGTGACTGGGTGGTACGTTGATTGGTCTATTCTGCGTGTAAGCTTTGATGTTTCCGCGAAAGCTGTGGGAGTATTCCTTGGCATTGCAGATGGTATCCCTGGAGGGTTTATACAGCAGCACAGGGCACTGTAGAGCAACTGAATGTTCTTTGCAAGTCTTTGAAAGTCATCAGAAGCACTGGCCAAGCACAGTGACTGTTGATATATGACTGCACAATGCAGGAGTGTGGTCAGTATCCAGACCAAAAGGCAGCAGTTGCCTGTCGTGGCGTGTATATGTTCACACTGTGTTTGCAGAGACAATAAAAAAAAATAGGAAACGTGTGACAGTGCAAACGGGGTGCACTCCTTAGGCTGCAACTCATGTGCAGAGCACGTTGCATGCATTAGATGATATCAGGGTTAACTCCCAAAGAGCGTAAGAAGCCTCTGGCGGCGTAGGAGACAAAGTGAATAGGCGACTGAGACGAATCCTGGCACCACACGGGGACTTTTCGCTTCAGGCAACGCTCTCGGACATACTGCTCCCACAACCGCGGGTAGTTCTTGAGGATATGGTCGTTCAGCCTCCCAGGAGATCCCCATAAGAGTTTCGAAGTAGGATCAGCATTTTGCTGTGGAGTTTTGGAGGGCAACCACGAGTCTTCTTTGTCATTGGACGTATGAGGCCTTGAGAGTGCAAGGAGGTCTTGAACCACATTCATTTCTCCGGTGTTGTCACCTGCTTGCCAGAGATCGTTTGCCTTTGACGAGGCTTCATGTGTGTCCATCAACCAGTCGGAGTTTTCGCTTGCTGTTGCCTCGAGGCCCTCGAGTTCGTCTCCCCAAAGCCGTGCGGAGGGGCTTGTCGACGTGGATTCTGACTCGAGAGAGGGTTGAGATGAACAGTCAGATAGCGAGTGGTGGTCAGGCTGCAGCGAGAGAATTGGTTCCCTACGAGGGGTGACCTTTGTGTCTGGCTCATGGCAGATGAAGGTCTTTCCATTCACGATCATAGCGCCAGGTGGGGGCGATGGTCCAAACAGCTTAGTAGGGGGCGAATGAATCTTAGCATTACTTGATGTTGCTGCAACCGGTGGTGCTTCTCTTGCGTCTTTCGGTGTCCAGAGGCGGTTGGGAAGCGGCTTGTAATGGATGGCGGCATTGGTGTGTATCAAACGATTACTGTGCAGGAATTTTGTGAGCAAGGGTGTGGCGTGTTGGTAAAGCCGGCAGCTCATATGGTAATTGCTGCAGTGCTTGGTCCATCGGGCCCTGATACATGGATCGCACCGTTGTGCTGTTCGCAGCAAAACCAGTAGTCGCTCGGAGCTGTCTATGGATGCTAAATTGGATGCTAGTTGCTGCAGGGGTTGGTACATCACATTGTCACTCTTTTTCACAGCACTGGTCCAACTGTTGCAAGCTCGCTGCAATTCGTGCTCGTACTGTTGTATCCAAGGAGTGGTAATCGCCAGGATGTCTAATTCAGCGCGACTTGGTGGGTTGCAGGTAGGGCGTTGTGGTTGAGGACGGTCATAGTCGACTGGCGAGAGGTACCTTGGACATTTCGGTTGACGGTGGTCTTCGGGCGTGTGCTGGATATCCGTTGCTTCTATGCCTTCCGCGGCGGGTACTTCATCGGTGAGGAGTTTCCACATGTTGGTACTGGTCGCCGTGGGTAGCGCACTCTGAGTGGACCGCTGTCGTGATAGTTGGGTGTATTTCGAGATGATACCCGGGGCGGGGGCGTATACGGCACTGACATGGGCTGTTTCCTCCGTCAACAACTTAGCCGAGGCTTGGAAATTAGTGTCAGTAGTGGAGCTATCATGATCGATGCAGTTTCCGTGCGCTGGGGTTTCCAAGCATTCTGGCTGCGGGAAGCGGTGAACACGTACGTGAAAGGGCACATCAGGTATCACGGAAGCATTCGGTGTAAGATCCGCTACTGGGTAGGCTTCAGCTCCCGGCTGCGACTCAGTCGTGGTTTGTAGCTCATGTGTCAAGGAGGCAGTGGCGATATTCACAGAAGGGTTGTGTTGGTATTTGGTAGAGGCAAGATTGCCGTCCCGATCAAGGGGAGCGTGGCCGTACGCTGCTTCTGGCACTGGATAGCTGGCGTAGATGTTTTGATACGGCAGCGGACTAGTCTGATAAACGTCTGATGTAAGCTGCTGGTTGTGACGGAACCAACAGGACGTGCCGTAGCGGCAATGGCCCTCATATGCACGTGGTATGTCTGCGGCAACGACGCGTAATATGGTGTAAGTGCTGGTAAGCGGCATTGCGGAGAGGCGCTGACAGGCGGCGGGACTTTAGCAGTAGAACTGACGGGACGCGATTAGCAGAACGTAGTTGACTGTAGAGGCGCACTTCTGGTTGCGCAGACTGCAGCTGGCGTTGCGCGGCAATTATGCTGTGGGTCGGTCTCGTGCTCCTGTTCACTGGGACGTAGTTTTTGCCACGTTCTCCAAGCGTCGGCCAGGAGCCAGGGTTTAGGCGTTACACATCGCATGGCCTGGTCCATGGATGGATCCATCGCAAAAACACCTGTGGCATCGGAAAAAAAAAGACACTCAGAAAGTGGCATAACCCGAGGGTTTACGGAGCCAATGATGGGATATTCTTGGGCATGGACCTTTGGTCTGTATCACCCTTGTATACTACTTTCCGGTTTGACACATGCATGGAGCATTTGAACATTTGCCGTATGCATTTTTGAGTATATAATTGATTTTTGGGCATAATGGTGTGATTTGCCTGATTTTGCTAGGTTGTGAGGTCATCTTCATGGGGCAGTTCTCCAAGCACATTCCACCCCAAGTCCAACCAAGGTTATGTCACGGTAGGGCATGGTCCTGAGGGCCACTCTAAGCCATGACACGCCACCTCCCCTATTGGGCTAGGACTTTTAGGCTTGAGAGTGAACACATTTTTGGGGTTTGTGTGGTGACTTTTGACGCATGGCATTTAGCCATCCTATTTGACTGGGTTCAGGGCATCATGTTGGTGAGTCAAGAGAAGGTCTTGAGTCCAGGGAATGAGGGGTCTATGGCTGTGATTGTGTACGTTTCCATCTTTCCCCTACTTTGCTTTATTTGTGTTCATATGCCAATTGCAGGGCTTTCCTCTTTGGTGCAATTGTTGTACATGCCCCCCACCGTGAGACAACCGGTGTGCTGAACGGAAGCTTGCAGTGTGGATTGGATTTGGATTGTGCTTGGGTATTGCAAGGGTTTGTGTGAAGGAGTTTTTTTCTTTTTTTTGTGGAAATGCAGACCCTGGTGAGGAGCAAGACCCTGGGAGTGACGGGTTATGGTGGAAGGGGTACAGCAGGGGCCGGTCCTGGTAGGGACCTTCTTCTTCTCCCCCCTGGGTTCCACGACCCACCATGTGTGCCCGTCCTGCACCAGATCAGTGACCCCTTGGTCCGCAGCTCCTGTGGCACTCGCCTGTGGGGACACTACTTGTAATGTGTGTCCCTCGGCCCTCGCCACCGCCGCCCCGCCGTAGTCAACCATGACCATTATCTTTCGTACCCGGTGCATTTCCGTGTCCTGGTCCCATTCTCCGGCCATACCCCTGCTGCGGCGCACCGTCTCCCCAAAATACAACGCCAGGGCCAAGACTTGCCTCGTGGGCCCCCACACCTACACCGTTCTGCTCGTGCTGTCCACACACGCCGCTACCTGCGCATCCTGCTGCATCTGCATCCACAGTACTGCCTGCTTTGGCTCCACCTTCCGTGCCGTGAGCACCTGCGCTTTCGCCTGTCCCTCAGCCACCTCCACATCCTCCTCCACCGCTCCGCTCCGACCATCCGCATATCCCACCCGCATGTGCTTTACTTGGTGAAAGTACACCGGTGGCGCCCGATCATCTTCCCCCATTTGTAGCCACATGGGCCCTTGTCTCCTGGGCTGCCGCACTCTGATCCCACGGTATCCTCCCTTGGGCTCTTGCGGCCCATCCAGCCTGCACAGGCACCTGGCCAGCGTGCACTCTGGCCTGCACTTGTCCTCCACCGCCTCCGCTCTGCCCTTCAAGTGGTACCTGGCCTTGCTCACTGCCCGTCGTACCTCTTCATCCCTACATCCCTTTATGCGTTCCTCCAGCGCCGGCTGCGCCTCTCCATTTTCTATCAAGACATTTTGCCGTGCTGTCGCGTTCCCCCTCAGCCTCTGTGCCCATCTCTGAAGCATGTCCTTTCTGTCCCTTCCGTCCCCCAGCATTTCCAGCCCCTCCGCCGCTGCCTCCTTCTGGCGCTTCTCCTTTCCTTGCTCCGCCCTGCTCAGCTCCGCAGCGTCCTCCCTATCTGTCCTTCCCCGTCCCACTTGTCCCTCGGCATGTAGCGGCACCCTCCACGTCGGCTCTGCCGTCCACTGGATTACCGACTGTCCCTCCCAGTGTTCCATGGTGTACACCTGTACCGCCTGTCCCTCCCGGCTGAGTCCAATCCGGACCTCCATGCCTGCCGCCGCCGCTGTGGTGACCACTACGTTAGGCACCAGCAAATCGTACTGGTATCTTGCACCTTTCCCAAGGCTTACCTCGACTTCCACCATCCCCCCGCCTCCCACCCTGTCATCTGGGAGGATGATGTGTACTGCCTGTCCCCTCCACTGTGCCGCCGCTGGCCCCTTCGTCTCCACGGGGAATATCACCTTTGTGTCCTCCCGCGTCATCCATTCTCCCCTGCGATACCTTGCACGTCGAATGGCCCCCACCTCCCCGGTCCCCTGCACTACTCCTCCCGTCTCCCGCACCCAATCTTCTGCCATTTTGGCGAGGGCATCTTGTTGTCTTGCCTCTCACACTCCGGCAGTGGGGCTATACTGTCCATGCCGTCTTCCCCCGGGAACGTGTAATTCCACCTTCCCCCGTGCGGGGGTGCACATGGTACGTGCGATTTGCCATGCATGCCGCCCCTTCATCCAGTGCCATTTTGATGGCCTCGGCTGCCTTCAGCGTCATCTCCTCTCAGAACGTATACACCACCTCCTGCCCCTGGTGTCCCTGTGTAGTGGGTGCTGGGGACAATGCTGCCCTAGTGAATTGTGCTCGCACCCCACGTGCATCCTTTTCTCCTCCAGGCGGCTCACCTCCCAACTCCTTCCTGACCGGGAACACCTCTCTCTTGTCCGCCTGCCACGTCATATGCCTACCCCACCACCGTTGTCCCCCAGCCACCACCCTGTACCTACCCCTCCATCCCGGCTCCAGCCACACCGCTCGGTCAGTTCGCATCTGGACCGCTCTCTCTGCCCCCCACCCGGCCTCCACGTCATCCCTGTGCTGCAGCTGTAACACTTCCTCCCCTCCACGGTGACCCACACGTCCACAGTAAGAAAAAGTGCTTTTCCAATGCTTTCGGGTATACTTTAGTTGTATTAGAGGTGCTCTAAGCACTCTTGCATTTTTATCTTAGTATTGGCCCAACCAAAAGTGGTGATAACACATTTTGACCTATGGAACCAAACACTAAATCAGGATATGGAGTGGACCCCTTAATCCCCTAACAATGTGAGGCTATTCATTCGTTCCAGAGTTTACTGAGAACTGACATATCCAGGGCAGAGTCTATGAATTTATCTACGTTTTCTCACGAATTCTTAGCTATCCTAGTGGTGTGCACCCTAGGGGGCTGGGCATCTCTTTTTGAGAGGTCCTGGGTTCAATTCCCGGTCAGCCTAGCTAAGTAGGAAGATCCCATGTGACATGGCAGTGACCTCATCGCCACATGCCCTGCCACCTCAGCACATATGGGACCCAAAACAAAGAGTGCACATCTCCTGAGATGGCACTATGGAGATTGAGTTACTATGGGGCAGTTTTCCAACTCTTCTTCCAAAACATTTCAGCTATCTTTGTGAATATGCAATCCGATGTGCCCTGAGTTGCAGTTTCTGTGCATATTCTAACATATTTCACTGTTTACACTGCAGCCCTTCATGCTTTGATCCTGATTCTCTTCTACTTGCTTATCTTGAAGCAGTACCCAGAACCCCATGGCCAGGTTACGGCATACAACCGGTCTCCGGTCCACTAACCCCATGTACGGAAGGGAAGACCGGTCTCCGGTCCACTAACCCCATGTACGGAAGGCTGTTCTGTGCCGTGAAGCCCCGCATCGGCAACCGATGCACCGCCAGCGGAGATTTGTATATCAGAACATCAGGAATCAACAGGGTTTTTTTTTCATATTGTTTCCGTCAAGTTTTACGCTTCCTTTCTGATACTCACTGTTTTGACTGCTGGCGGTTGGATCGCGACTTTACCGTAACCGCCAGCTTAACTGTTTATAATGGAAATTTTAACGCAATCCGTCACGAAGGCTCCAAAGCCTTCAGGAACTGCATGGACGCTTCCGCAATTTTCATAATTAATACTCGCAACCTTAATCCGAATTTTTCAGGATGTCGAAATCGGATTTTCGACTTCGACATCCCCGCACTTGATTTGACCTCCTTCGAGTGGACTTACGTGCTTCCCTATGCACGAATCAACTTTCCTTTTATCTTGCCCTCCATTTGTCTTAAAGATATGGGCAAAACAAAGTTGATTCGTGAGGCCACTTGTGAAGGTCATATCTCGTGTTGCTTGCGAGGATTGACAGTAAGGAAACGTGGGATGTATTCACAATACCCCTGACGTAATTTAGGAAGCATTATATGCCTTGCGTCTCCACACGTGCGCGCTAGTGTAATGGATCATGGTCAAAAGGGTAGAGTTTGCGTTACAACTCATTGGCCATGATATTGCGTGCGTTAAGATAACTTTCAAGTGTAGCGCGCAAGTGTTGGTGTTGCATAGGAACTCTCCTTGAGTTCCTATGAGCGATTGACACAAAGTTATGCCCTTGGAGGGGCATGACATATCGTGGTGGGAGCTACCTTTTTGGGCAATATGTGGTATGTGCCATGTGTTGTGTTGCGTGCCCATTTGGCGGGTCCATTACTCCAAGCCAAGCCCGCCAATGGACCTCATATTGTGCAAGCCCCTTCTCCATACTCCCCACCGTCAATTGCAAGCCTAACCTTCGTGAAGGGAAGCTTGTGTGGTGATCCCGAAGCGATGCGTTGGGAGCAAGGTGTGTGTTTTGCAATTTTCCATATTTTCATGTGCCCACTTGGGAAGTGGCGCTCGTAACCTTTCAAGGCGCCCCAAGTGGAGCACATAAATGGGATCGAAGGTCATTGGTGTCAAGTCATTGTGTTTAGAAGGATTAAGTGATTGCACGATCCAAGCCGAAGATATTATAATATAATTGTGCACCTCTCAAGGCACTTTTGTGTGTGCTTGTACCAATTTTGCCGTTTTTGGCCTGTCATGATGTCAAGCGGCGACCGTGTATTTCAACGTTGCGCTCAATTGACATCATGACCCAAGTATGATATGAGGGTACATACTTCGGTGCCCAACATATCTTGGACCTCTTAGGCTTGGCATACCGTGGCCGCCATGTTGGCGATTTGGGACTATCCCAAATCATGGGCTCACTTGGCGACCCTGCCATTCCCAATATCGGAGGAGTTGGGCGACGCCCAAAAGATATGTTGGACCAACATGACTTGATACCAATCCTATGGCACACTCCGGTCCAAGTCGGCATGTGCCTCATTTGCCCCAACCATGAGTGTGCGCATTTTTGGCCATTTTGAGCAATTTTCCACTTTTGCTGCCCGCCGTGCACTATGTTCTAACCCTCGTGCACGCCGGACGCATGGACCAATGGACCATATATGACATGGGTGTTTTGGGTAATGGTCCCTATGGTCCACACACCACGTGGGCGAAGCAGAGCCGCCATCGTTAGGGGGCTAAGCCAAATTGAGTATGGGCAATTTTGCCATTTTTGCATTTGTGGACCCAATTGGGATCATCACCACGCCAAGTGGCATGGAGATCTTTGGAAGCCAAGGGCATGGGAGTCTCTGTTGGACTCCTGGTGGATCGCGTATGGAATGGCGGATCCGATCTCCAAGCCGGCGTGGAGATATACTATTGGGAGCACACCTAATTTTGGCTCATTTCAGGCAGCCAAAATGACCCAATTTTGGGACCCCAATTTCCCCCTTCCGTGTGGTCAATTGGTGGCCCCATTTCTCTAAGCCCATAGGGAGCCCGGACCTAAATTCAAGTTGTACATCGAGATATAAGTTTCAGGTCCTGCCTCCTACCCTGTGAGCCATTGGCCTTACCTTGGCCGGGCGAGCCACGCGTGGGGATGATGCCAATTTTGGTGATTTTGGCATCATGGCCCCACTTGACTCATCCGTGTTGCCCTGATGCCGGGACCTCAGAGGGAACCAAGTTGGGTGAGGGCTCCAGAGAGTTCGTACCCGAAGGGCATAGGGTCAGTTGCCTCGTCCCTACCTCTGGGGGGTCCAGACGAGAGGTCAATTTTGGGGATTTTTGAGTTGATTTCAGTTTGGGCTGAAACAGCCCATTTTCAGCTACCAACTCCTGAGTGATAATGGCGGGGCCATATCTCTGGCTCAGAGTGGAGTTGGGACCTGCCGCTAATGGAGCATTGGGGGCGATCGTCGGTTGACCTTGGAGCTGCTTGGTTCCCAGGAATTCGCCTGTGGCTAGGCAGGACACCTCTCCCATTGGCAGGGTTTCAGGGTCCGGACTGAGCAGGGCATGGGTTGAGTTTGAGCCCCCGCCCCCACCAGCCACTGAGAGGGTCGGACCTGGGATTGGGATATGAGTTGGGACTGAGTGTCTATTGTCCTGTGATGCCCTTACCCCAGTCCAGTCTTAACCCCATGTGTACATATCCTGATGTGTTGCTGTACATACTTTCGTTCCCTCATTTCAGAGTGGCAAGGATTCTGAAACGCTTTGTCACATGACACGAGCGTATTGATGCCCTTGTGAGCGTAGTGCCTTGCCTGCCTGCTCACCTGTGCGTGTCACCGCAGCGTCCCGTGGCCGGCCCCCCACGGGAACGCGTCGAAAGCGTTTCACCGCCGCGGGGTTACCCAGCCCTCGCGTGCCACTCGGGGCCACCAACCCCGAGCAGCGCGGCGCAGCTCGCAGCTCGCAGCGCAGCGCAGCGTCTCGCAGCGCAGCGCAGCGGCTCGCAGCGCCACTCAGCGACAGCGCCGAGTTCGTCACGGAGCCCGCAGCGCCGTCCAGTGCATCGCCCTGACCGCGCAGCAACCGTGAAAGAGGTGCACAGACCAGGACTCCTGCATCAGCCCCATCGGCCGACCCGGAGTCCCATCGGCCGACCAGCAAGGCCGCGTCAACCACCTCCACAAGCACCGGCTGACCAGCACCAGCCGCACATCCAGCCCAGTGCTGCAGCACCCGCCTCAACAACCACCACCAGTTCGTTGAGTTGAACGAGTGCATACCAAGGACCTCAAGACCAACTACGCCCCCGCTGCCATGGTGAATTGGCAGGAAGCGGGCAGGACGTGGCCGCGGCCCCACCCCCATGCAGCACGCCTGCTGCGTGGGTTGGTTTGGGACCAGCACTACCGCCACAGCCACCCCCAGTGCGAAGGTGGCATGCCCAGGAGCTTCGAGCTCCGCACGGACATCGCCCCCGACCGCCTGCAGGCCGTGGAGGACTGGCTGCGGGCGGAAGGGTACGAGTACCGCCACCAGCAGAGGCGCTGGAGGACGTGGACCCGGCCAGACAGGCCTGGCGAAGGCCTGCGTCCCGACGGGATTGAGGAGGACGAGGAGCCCAACGTGTACCCGTCGGGCGCCTCGATCAACGTCTCCTTGTGGGACGTGATCGAGAAGAACTTCCCAGAACCGGGGAGCGAGCGCAGGCTGCAGGGCAGCAGCAGCGCGTCTCCGGGGACGGAGAAGCGGTCCGCCGGGGACAAGAAGAGGGACCGGAGGTGGCGGGAGTACCAGGAGTCCCTGGCTGCCGAAGCCGCCCAAGGCGTCAAGGGCGGAACCCCAGCCCCCAGTCCCCAACGGGCCAATGGTGGTCACCACTCCGGCTCCACCACCCTTGGCGACTACATCCAAGTCGCCAAGCAGACCCAGGCCAAGCCCTGTCCGCTGCTCCTGAGGGCCCGGCAGGCCCCAGCAGGCCCCAGCAGCGACGTGGAGTCGGCCCACCGCGGGAGGATGCCAGCCGACCAGGCCAGCTCCAGCAGCAGCGTCGCTCCCGAAAGGGACGTGGCGCGCGCCTGTGAGCGCGCCTGTGGGGTGCCCTGCATCCATCGGGTTGCCCGGCAACGGGCCAGGCAGTACAGCGCTGCCGTGGAGGGCGCCCCCGGCATCGCCAAGGAGGAGGCTGCGGAGTGGGCGCATGGCATGGCCATCCACGCCCAGACCGTGGCGGCCATTGCGGCCGGACTCACGGCCGTAGCCGCCCATGGGGCAGCGACTGCCCAGGTCAACGGTGAGTTGGCGGCAGCCGACGAGGAAGCCCGCCTGACGCAGGAGGCCATTGCCTGCAAGGAGGCCGAGGTGAAGGCGCTGGAAGAGGCGCTTGCCCAAGAGAGGGCAAAGAAGGAGGCGGAGGAAAGGGCCCACGCCGAAGCGACGGCTAAGGCTTAGGAGGACGCCGCCAAGAAGGAAGCCATCGAGGCCGCGCGACGGAAGGTCGCTGAGGAGAAGGCCAAGACGGAGGCGGAGCTGGCAGCGTTGGAAGCGCAGAAGGCGCGGCTGCAGCAGGCCCGGGAAGCCGAGGCGGCTCGTGCTCGGGAGGAAGCCGGAGCGCGAGCTGCCGCAGCCACCGCCGCCGCAATGGAGGAGGCAGAGGCCAAACTCCGCCGCGAGACTCCCCCGGGAGCATCACGAGTGGAGACCCTTCGAAAGCTTTTCGAAGGGGACGCCTCCTCCAGGATGGCGCTGGATGAGGCCGACACGGGCAGCAGTGGGAGGAGTGGCACCACCGCCCGTCGACGGAGGAAGGGCAAGGGGAAGACCCCCGACAGGCCGCGGAGGCCAGCGGGTGGACACCCCCATGACAGTGACCCCTTCTTCACCGCCAGTGACGGGGATGAACGAGGCCGCCGACATCGCCAAGTGGTGGCTTGAACGGGCGGAGGCGGCGGAGACGTCCCCATGGAACCGGAAGGTGAGGATGAGGATCTCCCTCCTCCCTACCGGAGCTCGGAGTCCTCCGTGACCGAGACGCCCAGGTGGGGCGACATGGACGAGGATGACGACATGGAGTTCGGCATCACGAGGAAGCGCCCATCCTCGGACCCACCGAGGCGACCCGGCGGAGACCCACCGGGACCCCCTGGCGGAGGACCATCAGGACCCCCTGGAGGACGCCCACCAAGTGGACCCCCTGGAGGCGGACCACCGGGCGGGGGAGGACCCCCTGGACCGGGCGGACCCGGCGGAGGCCCTCCTGGAGGACCCCCTGGGGACCCCGACGACCCATCAGGGGACGGCGACCCGGATACCACCTGGCGGTGGATTGTCTACCTCCGCAGGAGGGTCCAGTTGCTCGAGCTGGAGGTAGACACGGGCAAGAGCGAGGTGGCTCGCATCTCCACGGTCGCCGCGCGCGCGCAGAAAGAGCTGGACATAGCCAGGGCCGAGACCAAGTCGCTGACCAACGTCGTCAGCGGCCTGCAGGAGAGGCTGGACGCGCTGGAAGCCCGTGGGAGCGTCGGCAGCGACCACCCACCCCTGGAGTCTGGCTCGTCGGACGACGGCTGGGGACCCGGACCAGGTCCAGGCAGACCCCACGCCCCCGGCGGAGCCCCCAGGAGTCGCCCCAGCGCCAGTGCCCCCTCCCTCACCGCCCCCTCTCACCACAGCGCGGGCCGCTGCAACGAGCGCGTGCCGCCCGGCAGTGGCAGTGAGGAATGGCGCGATGAGTGGCTCAGCGCGGAGTACCGCAACCGCCGTGCTCCACCGCGGACACCGGTACGCCCCCGGCGCCCCGCACCACCACCTGGACCACCACCTGGCCCGGTGCCAATCTCAATGGCTGGAGGACGTTATGGTGGACTCAGGGATGAGGTTCCCAGAGGAGACGTGGAGTGGGATGTCGGCGAAGGTGAGGACCTGGACCTTGACCTGGAGGAGTTCGACATCAGCCCGCCGCGTGGTGTACGACAGGAGGCCGCTGAACTCAGCCGCCGGCGCCGTGATGAAGATGCGTACATGGAAAGAGTACGGCGTGAACATTTTGGTTCAGCGTACGTGGAGGAACCGCGGCGTAGCCACAGGGATTCCATGGAGGAGATGGACGTGGCGGCCGTGGGAGTCCGTGGGCGAGGCCGATGGGAACCTCGGTCGACCTCGCGGCCGGCGTTCATGGTCTCTAAGGCCGCGGACGCCGCCGTGTGGGAAGACTTGAAGGACATCAAGCCCCCCATGTACGATGGCAACCCCCTCAGCCTCGACCGCTTCTTGGAGAAGCTGGACGATTGGGGGCTGAGCGTCACTGAAGACCTGCCTCCCGCTGATGCGGAGAAGTATGTCTTCAAACGGTTCAGGTACCGCCTGCCGGAAGTGCTCGGCGAGCTATACTTCGTGGCGACCAAGGAGGGGAGAGTCAAGACCCTCAAGGAAGCCAAGAAGTGGCTCAACGAGCAGGAGCGGGTGGACGCTCCGCAGGTGGCTGCCAAGCGCTGGAAGTCCATCAAGCTTGAGCATGATGGACGGGAGATCCGCCTACGAGAGTGGCGAGACTTCCGAGGGAAATACACCATCTTCCGCCGCAACGTGGAGGATTGGAACGAGGGTGACGAGCAGGCTCGCCTGCTCTCCATGCTGCCGGAAGCATGGATCAAGAGGGTCACCAAGGAGGAAACCAAGGAGTCCAACCACACGGTCAAGATGATGCTCCCCAAAGAGTATCACTCGAACGTGGTGGCTTGGGCGAAGAAGAACGTGGCCCGGGATGTCAAACGGCACTCCCTGCAGAACGCTGGTCTCATCACCGTCTCGGGCGATCGCGAGAAGACCGCGATGTGGCGCCTTGACGAGTGTGAGTTGAGCGGCCAGACCATCCGTCTGCAGCCCATCCCGGCGCGGATGAGCTGCGACGAGATCCTGGAGTGGGTTGGCGAGGAAGTACTCAAAGAGTACCGAAACCTCCACCACACCCGCGGGTTGAGGCCCGGCGACCGCGACGTCAACTATGTTGGCGAGGGACCTGGCGGGGAAGCCGCCATGGATCCAGCGGGAGCCGGCGGCGATGAGACTCTCGTCGACGATGACGACGACGATGAGCCCGCAGAGGTGGCCGTTTGTGCCTTCGTGGCCAACAACCTGAGCGCGGGGAGCAAACCGGGAAACTGGAAGCCCCTGCAGCAGGGTTGGAGGAAGAAGGAGAAGAGGGACCCTCGCCGCATTGGCGACCCTCCGCTGTCCTTTCAGGAGTTCATATGAGCTCACCCGCAGGGCTGTTTCGTGTGTTATGGGAGGAAGAGAGGCTTCAACCATGACCACCGAAGATCCCCCGTCCACAAGGCCGACACGGAGGCTTACAAGAAGGCGCACGGGTCGAAGAAGCGTGCGCCCGCGGGTATCCGGAAAGCCAAAATCGAGGTCGACAAGGACGAGCTGGCCAAGCTGATGTCATCGGTGGGGACCGAATTGGCCAAGGAGATCCAGGAGATCAAGAGGCACTGGGTCCCCAGGTCGGACAACAAGAACAAGGAGAACAACCAGAATGACCAGAACAAGGACAAGGACAAGAACAAGGGTAAGAAAGGGGGAAGGAAGAAGGGCATCAACGAGGTTGATGCGGAGGAGAACACCCCTTCCTCCACAACCGACGCCCCCTAGCGGAGCCCCTGCAGCCAAGGGCCTCAGCTAGGGCGGTCGCAGGATGGTGACGTGGGTAGCGCCGAACCATCCCAGTCGGGAGTCGATAAGCACAAGGGGACTGCCGCGGGCGGTAGGCCCGGTCCGGCGCCCAGTTGCGGAGGCAGGGTGAGGGCAAGTGAAGGCACGAACCCTTGCACCCGTCCGTCCTTCGCGACCAAGAATGTGTTTGATGTACTACATGATCTATCCGAGAGTATCGGAGGATCACCCGGACCGCAGCTGGATGCTGCAGATGGGCAGCCTGAGCCCATTGTCCACGACCTGCACCAGTCGCTTGTGGAGCTTCTGGAACGGCCGGAGATCCTGAGTTTGCACGCCGTGCGCCGTGTCGGTCGCGAGCGGCAGTTGCATCTTAAGGTCCGTGCCCTATGCGGGGAAGTGGAAAAGGTTTTCGACGTGTTGGTCGACACGGGAGCTCAAGTCAGCTTGGTCAAGGCTGGCCTACTTCCACCAGAGTGTCTGACCGACAGTCGGAAGCCTGTCAGGCTGAAGGTGGCGAACGGCCAGTACATGGTGGGAGGCACGAAGGAAGCGGCCATCGGGCTGCAGTTCGTGAACCATCGTGAGCTGAGCCGCCCAGACCTCGGCAAGGAAATCCTCCTGCACGGTCGCTTCTACGAGGCCGAGATGGACTGGGACATGATCGTTGGGTGCGACTTCATGATGGAGACGGACTCCGGCGTCCTCCCGGCCCAGGCCTCCATGACCCTGTACCAGGACGACCAGCTCTCGTGGCTTTCGTCACCTGAGCACCATGTGGAATGCCAATGGATCCACCCCGAACGCAATCAGCTCGAAGTGGCCGCGCTGGACACTGAGCCCACTGGGCCAGCAAACCAGGAGTACGGCGTAAGGCCGGAAGTGGCGAACCGAGTGGTCGCGGATCTGGGAGCGTCGGATCTGGCCCTGGATGCGTTCTCTTCAGGAACCTCCGCCCATCTGCGGGTGTGTGAGAAGTACTGGAGCGCCCAGGACTCCGCGTGGAAGAAGCACTGGGGTCCGCATCAGGGACTGATGTGGATCCATTGCCCCCGTTGGGACATTCCAGGAGCGATAGCGAAGATTCGGAAGGACCGCTCCAAGGCAGTGCTGGTTGTTCCTATGGGATGCACCGAGGAGGAAAGTATCCGACATTGGGTAGCCTCATTGACCAACATGACCTTAAACAAGGTCGTCCTACCGGCTGGAGAGAGTGTCTATCAGGACGCTAAGGGACAGCCCATGCCACCCCAGAGATTGCCAACGGAATTCCACTATGTGGATGGGGGCCTTGATCAGGCCGACACCACGGACTTCGTGTGTGTCAACCGTATCATAGCAGAGCCTTGGAGGCAATGCTTTGCGGTTCCCCCTGTTGACATCGAAGAATCGGACTCCGAAGACCCCCTCACTGAAGAGGAGTGGGATCAGGTTCAGGGGTATATGGATCAGCCCTTTCACGACTGGGGAAACCAGCGTGAGAGCAAAGGCCAGGACAAAGCCTGGTGGGAAGTGGACTCAATCGTCTCTGGTTCCTATGACGGGAATACCTTCGTACAGAGGGTGCTGGATCACATGTCCAGCCAAGACGAGCCGCCTGGCGGTAACCCACCCACCTACGGCGACCTATTCCGAGGCAAGACCAGAGATGGCCCTTTGGGCCACCTGGGAAGACCGCCTGAGCCGAAAGCGAGCGGGGTCGCTACCCCTCAAGTAAGCTCCGTGGTTCAAGTGCCCGGAAAAGCCAAGGCGGAGTCCGATGACTGCCCCAAGATCCAGGCATTGAGGGCCAGGCTGAAGCGGAAGTATGGTGATACTTTCTTCAGCGGTAAGCCTGTGTTTCCCCCACCGGTGCGTGGACCGTATGGCGAGGCCAAGATACGACTGAAGCAGGACCCCCGTGTGTATCGACACCGGGAGTTTGCCCTGAGGGGCGAGAGGAAAGAGGCCATGGAGAAGATCCTCCGTGACTTCATCCAGAGAGGCTGGCTTGAGCCGTGCCACTCTGAATGGGCCTCTCCTTGCTTCGTCATCCCCAAGAAGGTTGCCGGCGAGTGGCGGCTCGTGGTCGACTACCGCGGCCTGAACGCCCAAACGCAGCACAACAGCTATACGCTGCCCCTCATTGAGGACATGCTGCAAAAATAACACCGGCGGAGGATCTTCACGGTGATTGACCTGAAACATGGTTATCATCAGATGCCTCTCGCCGAGGAGTCCCGTGCCTGCACAGCCATGAGCACTCCACTTGGACCTCTCCAGTGGAAGGTGATGCCTATGGGCGTTACCAACGGCAATGCGGCTTTTCAGCGGATGCTGGAGAACCTGCTTGAGCCGGTGCGCGACTGTGCGGACCCCTTCGTGGACGACGTGATCATCGCGCCTGGGGACCCCAGCATGAGCTACGAGGAGCTCCTGGAGGCACACGAGAGGGACGTCACTCGAGTGCTGGACCTTCTGGTTCGGCACAAACTCACGGGCAGCAGTGACAAGGCCACCGTTGCGGTAAGCGAGGTGGTTCTCGCTGGCCACGTAGTCGGGAACGGGCAGCGAAAGCCCATACCTGGCAAGGTGGCTGCGATTGAGCACTGGGAAAAGCCCAAGACGGTCTCTGAGCTACGGGCGTATCTGGGGTTCTACAATTACTACTCGGGGTATATCAAGATGTATGCCGAGTATGCAGCCCCCATGACGACCATGCTCAAGGGCAACCGAGAGGAGACCAAGAAGGGGTCCAAGAAGGCTCTGGTCTGGACTGAAGAGTCCGACCGTGCCTTTGAGGGGATGAAGCAGGCGCTGCTATCCGCAGTGGATCTGCACCTCGTGGATCCCGACCGAGGGTTCGTCCTGCGCACCGACGCTTCCGACTACGCCATTGGCGCTGTGTTGGGGCAAGTGCTTGACGACGGGAGGCACGTGCCCGTGGCCTTCTGGAGCCGAGTCCTGGCGGAAGGCCAGAGACGGACGTGGACGCCCCGTGAAAAGGAGGCGTATGCCATCGTCATGGCTCTCAGGAAATGGGCTGGGTACATAGCCCTCCATCCCGTCACCGTCTGCACCGACCATCAGAGTCTGCAGTCGTGGCACAAGGAGCACGTGGACACCCCCTCAGGTCCCGCCTCCCGACGGGCAAGATGGCATGAGACCTTGGCCAAGTTCGACCTTACGGTTGTGTATATTCCTGGAAAGGATAACACCGTGGCGGACTGTCTCAGTAGGTGGGCCTATCCCGCCAGCAAGGGCATGCAGGACATCTCTGCCCACGGCGATGAGGCTGAGACCGCTGAAGCCAAGAGGATTATTGAAAAGGAGCGCCTGATGGAGGAGGAGGATGTTAAATGCTTCGTCGTCATGGCTGCGGATGCCCCCCTCGCGTCGAGGGTGAGCAGAGCGGTCAGTGTGCTCGCCCCTGAGGGAGCTGAGTCCGACAAGCACCTCTTCCCAGAGTCTTGCCTCGAGGACGACTGGACCGACGATTACGCCAAGTCTGAGGCCTTTGCGGCCGAGTATAGGGCTGTGACCGACCCTGACTACGGGCAGAAGTGGCCAAAGGGGCTGACTGAGGAAGATGGCAAGCTCTACCGGAATGGTAAGCTGCTAGTACCAGAGTCCCGGGTGCTCGAGCTGTGTGAAGCTTGGCACCACCACATGCTGCACCCAGGGGTCAAGAAGCAGGCTCTTGACATGCAGCGTCGGTTCGAGATCGACCATATCGTTCTCTACACCGCCATCAAGAAGGTCAGGAAGGGTTGCTCGGTCTGTCAGGCCTGCAATCCCGATAACCGGAACGTCAAAGGGGAACCCCAATGGACCCCGGTTCCTGACCAGCCCATGGAGAGCGTGGCCATGGACGTCTTCTCCATGCCCGAAGTGCACATTGGCAAGGAGACCTTTGACTGTGTGGTTCTCTGTGTGGACCGCCACAGCGGCTACGTTGTAGCCGTTCCGGCACGCAAAAAGGGGTTGCTTGCCAAGGAAGTGGCAGTCATGATGATTCGTCATTGGCTGACCGTCTTTGACATCCCCCGCACCATTTGCAGTGACCGAGGGCCCCAGTTTACTGGTGGCTGGTTCAAGGCTATGTGTTCCCTCATGGGGATACGTCATGCCAAGAGCGTCGCCTATCTCAGCCGGTCTAACGGCCGTGCTGAAGTGGCTGGACGGCAGCTGTTCGAGAAGCTGCGCAAGATCCACATCACCAATCCACGTCGGAACTGGTTTGAGGAGATGTGGCCTGCTCTGAAGGCCCATCATGACACCCCCACTCCGGGCGGTTTGTCCCCTCACCAGATTCTGTTTGGCAGGGACCCCCTGGGTAGGGGACTTCCCTTGTCTGGTGATGGCATGGCTATGGATGCCAAGGAGTTCTTCGCGCGGCAAGAGCAAACGGCGCGGGACATCCGCCAGCAGCTTGAGAAGGAGCATGCTGAGCGTCAGAAGTCCGCCCCGAGCTCGACAGCGCAGAAGTTCAGGGTGGGAGACCCGGTGTGGGTGATCAGACCCCGCCCCATGGGCACCCACCGCACCAAGACCTGGTTCACACCCGGCGAGGTGGTCCGCAGGATTGGTGAGGACACCTACCGCATCAAGGTGGGTCACGGACAGTTCCGGGAGCGCCACGAGAGTCAACTCCGTGTGCGGGAACCCGACCTCCGTGGCCGACATGTGTCCCTGGACTACGCCAAACATGAGGCCGATTCGGACGACGACTATGCTGAGCAGGACGACTATACTGTCGAGAAGATCCTGGCTCAGCGTCCGAAGGCCTCGGCACCCGGAGGTCTGGAGTTCAAGGTTCGTTGGCGAGGCTATGGGCCGTCCCACGATACCAGGGAACCCGTCTCCTCGTTCGTGCCGCGGGTCAATACTCCCTTCATGGAGTACATCCGCAAGCACAAGACCAAGATCCACGTGTCGGACTTGGCAGCACTCACCCGGGCGATTGCAGCCAGGGGCGCCTGATCAGTGCCCCGATCTCTCCCCTGATGTGTCATGAGCGCTTGTGAGGCCGACGAATCGTCCCGTACTTGCTTGCTCTCTTCCATCTTTCGCCGACAGAGTGGCCATACACCCCCCCCTGCTGAATCCAGAGGAGGATGGCCCCTCTCTTTCAATTCTATTCGTCACTCCCCCCCAGCTGAATCCTTTGGAAACCAGGTAGGGCGACTGACCTTCATTTTTCTGAGCTCTTGGGGCCTTGAAGCCCATACGACGTTGCGCAACGGATGCCGCTGTCATCGGCATTGCGATTTTTGAGTGTGTGGTCTGGTTCCATGGCATTTGCGGAATCCAGACCAGTCGACGTGTGTCTCGAGACTATATATGCCTGAACTCAGGCGTTATCCCGTCCACCCTCCTGCATTTGCCTTGTCCTGACCGTGGCGTGGTTTGGCGCTCTGTTCAGAGTGTGTTTACACGCCTATTTACCTCGCTTGTTTTGCTTTTCTGCCCTCCAGGATATGTGCATCTGTATGTTGCTGTCTTCAGCCCAACACCGGAGTGTGGACTGTTTTTCACGAACCGAATACGAAGGCGCCTTGAGTCGCCGTGTACATGTTCATACAGCCTGGTTCAGCCTGGAGGAGTACCCGAATACAGATTCTACTGTTTGAGTGCCCGTGATACTGTGTTGCCCTATTCGCTGTGTGTGTGGAGATCCTGATGGCGCCAGGCGGGAAGCCCAGTTGCCTGACTACACTCCCAGCGGTCCGCCACTGTCAGTCCCAGTGTGAGCCTACCGATTCGCAGACGCACTTGCATTCGGATGGCGGCCTCCGGTGCTCCTGACCTCGGTCAGTCTGCCTGGGAAACTGGTGGTTTGAGGAGTCGACGCCTCCGCCCACACTGCATGAGGACTCCCTCATGTATGGCCTTCGTGGTAATAGGGCGAGGGAAAAGACGGCCTTGATGCCCGATCCCTTCAGGAGGAGTTCCCTTAAGATCTGGGGTTCTTAAGGAGTTCAACTATGGCACTCTGGACTCGCGTCGTATGGATATGGACATGGTGCGCCCGAGGAAGGACCCGTGGGGACTCTCCCCAGTCGGCGGGCCTTGGGAAGCTTGGGGTAGCCTGATGGATCTTTGTGGTCGTCGTGTGTCGCCTATGTTGGCCGTGTATGCCACTGCCACTGTGGTGGTGACCGTAGCAGCCGGCACCCGGTGCGCCTGGTATGGGTTAACGGGTCCTTTGGATGCCGAACAATCGCCGCCAGGACCCGGGACTTGATACTTGATACTATACATGTGCTACGAGCTCATACAACATCATACCTATCTTACTGTGACTTACTGAAGTGAGGATGTGACACCCCCCCCCCTTTCAGGAAGTGGTCCTGGGTACCCGCTGCCATGCGTGGGTGTTATTGAGCCCCCCCCAGGGTTTGCTCTAAGGAGGGGGGTGAAGCGGTACCCAGAACCCCATGGCCAGGTTACGGCATACAACCGGTCTCCGGTCCACTAACCCCATGTACGGAAGGGAAGACCGGTCTCCGGTCCACTAACCCCATGTACGGAAGGCTGTTCCGTGCCGTGAAGCCCCGCATCGGCAACCGATGCACCGCCAGCGGAGATTTGTATATCAGAACATCAGGAATCAACAGGGTTTTAGTTTCATATTGTTTCCGTCAAGTTTTACGCTTCCGTTCTGATACTCACTGTTTTGACTGCTGGCGGTTGGATCGCGACTTTACCGTAACCGCCAGCTTAACTGTTTATAATGGAAATTTTAACGCAATCCGTCACGAAGGCTCCAAAGCCTTCAGGAACTGCATGGACGCTTCCGCAATTTTCATAATTAATACTCGCAACCTTAATCCGAATTTTTCAGGATGTCGAAATCGGATTTTCGACTTCGATATCCCCGCACTTGATTTGACCTCCTTCGAGTGGACCTACGTGCTTCCCTATGCACGAATCAACTTTCCTTTTATCTTGCCCTCCATTTGTCTTAAGGATATGGGCAAAACAAAGTTGATTCGTGAGGCCACTTGTGAAGGTCATATCTCGTGTTGCTTGCGAGGATTGACAGTAAGGAATTTGGGATGTATTCACAATACTCCCGAGGTAATTTAGGAAGCATTATATGCCTTGTGTCTCCACACGTGGGCGCTAGTGTAATGGATCATGGTCAAAAGGGTAGAGTTTGCGTTACAACTCATTGGCCATGATATTGCGTGCGTTAAGATAACTTTCGAGTGTAGCGCGCAAGTGTTGGTGTTGCATAGGAACTCTCCTTGAGTTCCTATGGGCGATTGACACAAAGTTATGCCCTTGAAGGGGCATGACATATCGTGGTGGGAGCTACCTTTTTGGGCAATATGTGGTATGTGCCATGTGTTGTGTTGCGTGCCCATTTGGCGGGTCCATTACTCCAAGCCAAGCCCGCCAATGGGCCTCATATTGTGCAAGCCCCTTCTCCATACTCCCTACCGTCAATTGCAAGCCTAACCTTCGTGAAGGGAAGCTTGTGTGGTGATCCCGAAGCGATGCGTTGGGAGCAAGGTGTCTGTTTTGCAATTTTCCATATTTTCATGTGCCCACTTGGAAAGTGGCGCCTGTAACCTTTCAAGGCGCCCCAAGTGGAGCACATAGGTCGGATCGAAGGTCATTGGTGTCAAGTCATTGTGTTTAGAAGGATTAAGTGATTGCACGACCCAAGCCGAAGATATTATAATATAATTGTGCACCTCTCAAGGCACTTTTGTGTGTGCTTGTACCAATTTTGCCGTTTTTGGCCCGTCATGATGTCAAGCGGCGACCGTGTATTTCAACGTTGCGCTCAATTGACATCATGACCCAAGTATGATATGAGGGTACATACTTCGGTGCCCAACATATCTTGAACCCGGCGAATAACTCCTCTTAGGCTTGGCATACCGTGGCCGCCATGTTGGCGATTTGGGACTATCCCAAATCATGGGCTCACTTGGCGACCCTGTCATTCCCAATATCGGAGGAGTTGGGCGACGCCCAAAAGATATGTTGGACCAACATGACTTGATACCAATCCTATGGCACACTCCGGTCCAAGTCGGGCATGTGCCTCATTTGCCCTAACCATGAGTGTGCGCATTTTTGGCCATTTTGAGCAATTTTCCACTTTTGCTGCCCGCCGTGCACTATGTTCTAACCCTCGTGCACGCCGGACGCATGGATCAATGGACCATATATGACATGGGTGTTATGGGTAATGGTCCCTATGGTCCACACACCACGTGGGCGAAGCGGAGCCGCCTTCGTTAGGGCGCTAGGCCAAATTGAGTATGGGCAATTTTGCCATTTTTGCATTTGTGGACCCAATTGGGATCGTCACCAGGCCGAGTAGCATGCGGATCTTTGACAGCCAAGGGCATGGGAGTCTCTGTTGGATTCCTGGTGGATCGCGTATGGAATGGCAGATTTGATCTCCAAGCCGGCGTGGAGATATACTATTGGGAGCACACCTAATTTTGGCTCATTTCAGGCAGCCAAAATGACCCAATTTTGGGACCCCAATTTCCCCCTTCCGTGTGGTCAGTTGGCGGCCCCAGTTCTCTAAGCCCATATAGAGCCCGGACCTAAATTCAAGTTGTACACTCAGATATAAGTCCTAGGTCCTGCCTCCTACCCTGTGAGCCATTGGCCTTACCCTGGCCGGGCAAGCCACGCGTGGGAATGACGCCAATTTTGGTGATTTTGGCATCATGGCCCCACTTGACTCATCCGTGTTGCCCTGATGCCGGGACCTCAGAGGGAACCAGGTTGGGTGAGGGCTTCAGAGAGTTCGTACTCAAAGAGCATAGGGTCAGTTGCCTCGTCCCTACCTCTGGCGGGTCCGGACGAGAGGTCAATTATGGGGATATTTGAGTTGATTTCAGTTTGGGCTGAAACAGCCCATTTTCAGCTACCAACTCCTGAGTGATAATGGCGGGGCCATATCTCTGGCTCAGAGAGGAGTTGGGACCTGCCTCTGCGGGATCATAGGGAGCTACTGTCCGTTGACCTTGGACCCCCTTGGTTCCCAGGAACTCGCCTGTGGCTAGGCGGGACACTCTCCCATTGGCAGGGTTTCAGGGTCCGGACTGAGCAGGGCATGGGTTGAGTTTGAGCCCCCGCCCCCACCAGCCACTGAGAGGGTCGGACCTGGGATTGGGATATGAGTTGGGACTGAGTGTCTATTGTCCTGTGATGCCCTTACCTCAGTCCAGTCTCAACCCCATGTGTACATATCCTGATGTGTTGCTGTACATACTTTCGTTCCCTCATTTCAGAGTGGCAAGGATTCTGAAACGCTTTGTCACATGACACGAGCGTATTGATGCCCTTGTGAGCGTAGTGCCTTGCCTGCCTGCTCACCTGTGCGTGTCACCGCAGCGTCCCGTGGCCGGCCCCCCACGGGAACGCGTCAATCTCTGGCTTGGGTTATCCTGGATTGGTAGTATTTCATCAAATAAAACATTTTCCTCATCAAAAACAAGCAGCAGGAAACCCTACACCAGCAGCAAGCAGCAGGAGAGGCACAACAAGCTCACCGTGTTGAAATCACTATAAAACCTTCTGGTAGCAAGAGGCAGACTGCCTCTGCGTACCGGCAGCAACCCCGTGCCGTACATCCAGTGTGCCGAGATCAGTCATATATAAGCAGAAGGGCGAACGAAGATGGCCACCAAGAAAGAGGACACCGATGTGAAGACAGCGCCTGAGGCACCAGCAATGCCAGCACCTGGTGAACCTGGACCTGGACCTAGCGTCGTACCTTCGGAGCCCTTACATGGGCCAGTGGACGTGGCGAAGGATTCGTTGGAAGGAGTTCAGTCGGCCTTCCGGGCCCTCTCAGTCGAGGAGGTGGACATCCAACCTGTGAAGAGAAAGAGAGAGAGAGAGAGAAGGATGCTGGAGACGAAGCAGACGAAGGAGTAGACCAAGGGCACGACCCGACGAATGATCCTACCTTCGAAGGCGCACCAAGCGCTTCTGGCCTCCACGCATCACCCTCTCCTATAACCACCACACTCCCCACTCCAGACCCAGCTGCTGCAACATCCACACCCATATCCAACCCGCCTATGGCTGAGGGCACAGGCTTTACTGGTATGCCTACCTGCCCTGCTGATGGTGTGAACCCACCTACCACTGTGTTTCTTGAGGCAACTACTACCAGTGAGCCGGTGACCTCCAGTTCTGCGCCGCGATGGTATGCGGCTGACTATCACCATCCTCTACCCGCTACGGGAGCCTATGTGGATGTTCCTGGGTATGCAACCTTGAGTGGGTTGAGGAGAGGACCTGAGTCATGCGGGGGCAGGAGTAGAGGATCGGGGAGGTCCACCAACAAGTCCCTGACGCGGTCGGAGATCAACGAGGTGCTCCGAGGAGCCACCTCCAAAATTGTTGGGGACCTCACTCAAGAGATTTGAGATAAACTGGAGCCCCTGATGATACCGCCCCAAGCCTCACATACCACGGTGGGAATGTCACCCCATCCAGTTCAGGCCAACCACCTGGTGGCAGGGCTGACACACGCCCTGGGGAGCCTGTGGAGCCGACCGATGCCGACCCGTGCAGCGATACTGAGAAGTCCCTTCGTACCGAGAACGGCCCAGCCGCCCTACAGCCACGTGGCGAATTCTACGAGAGCCGAGCTGGACTGGCTTGGGCTGACAGCCTTGAGGGCAATGGTTGACTAGGAGCCCTATGGCTCTAGTGATCTAGGCGGAGACCCCTCCGATGATGAACCGCCGTCTATGACTTCTGCTTCGCCCTCGGAGGACGACGACCCGGAGGACCCTGAGAACCCAAGTGGAAAGAAGAAGAAGAAGAAGAGGAAGACCCGACGCCCTGAGGGACCCAGGTCTCAGGAGGCTAAGGCTATTGCCACCTCCAAGATCGTGGTGAACCTGCCTGAGTTCACAGGCAAGGACCTCAGCGAGTTCGCTGAGAATTTTGGCCGGTTTCTCCAATTGACCGGCCAACACCACGCTAGTGGACAGGTCAAGTGCGATCTGCTCCCGCAGTGCTGCAAGACCAAGTACCTGGAGAAGCAGGTCAGACAGATCGTGACTAGTTCCGCCACCTTTGCCGATGTGTTGGTTGCCTTGGAGAGGCAGTACCCGACCTATGAAACCGACCTCTCCATCAGGGCTGAGATCCAGAACCTGGCCGTGCTGCCCAACAACCCCAAACCTGGCAGGGTCTCTGACCTGTTGGCTGACCTGGATCACTGGGCTGGACGATTGACGCCCGGTTCCTACAGCAGCGAAGACCTGCTTTTCTGGTTGGTGGCTAAGCTCCCTCGAGAGCTGTGGGACGAGTGCCGTTCAACAGCAGAGCGCAAGGGTAGATCCCTCCGCTACGAGGATCTATGTGTACTACTCCTGGAGCTGGCGCTGGAGAAAGAAAGCGACCAGCACCTGAACAACTACCGTCCTGGAGGTGGAGGCTCTGGAGGCTCTGGAGGCCATGGCAAAGGGTACCAAGGATCCAGACCTAGGCAGGGGACTACCCCCAAACACGCCCGTATCATGGAAAAAGTCAAGGAGCTCTTCTGATGTGATGCCAGAGATGAGCAGGTCCACCTGCAGCACGCACATGACTGTGAGCAGCGAGACTGCTTCCTAGTCAAAGGGAAGCAGCAGGAGACCAACACCGGCGCCAAGAAGCAGCTGCCGGATCACTACAGGTGTACCATCACCTGTGCCTTCTGTGGGAAGAGGAAGCACTACGAAGATGAGTGCTACCACAAGCAACGCCTGTCGGTGAAGCTGAAGGAGGAAGATCCTGGCAAAGGCTCTGGCAAAGGTGGAGGCAAAGGCAAAGGCAACGACTCCGGCAAGGGCAAGTCGAAAGGACGTGGACAAGGGCAAGACAAGAGTCAAGGTGGAGGAGGAGGAGGCGCTAACCGCCAGCCAGACAAGGACAACAAGAACACGGACAAGAACGGAGGCAACCTCAATCCTAATCCAGGGGGGAACTCCGAGCCCTCTGGAGGGCAGTCTGGTCCGACCACACGCTCACAAACACAGGCCCAGCAAGGACAAGCGGCTAAGCGTGAGCATGAAGGCGTTGATGACGGCAACGCTAAGAAGAGGAGCCGTTTCATGAGGATGGCCCGCAAACTGCGGAACAAGGGGTTCGAGGTGACCTGTCCCGCGGAGTTCTGACAGGGACGCTCCGGTGGCACCCAAGACCTGGTGTTTTGGGTACATATCCGACTAGGGGGACGCGAATACCTGGGGGTATTGGATACTGGCGCCACAATATCTATAGTGGCCAAGAAAATTTTACCTTGTGGGAGCCTGAAGAACACCATGACCACCGCGGCTATACGAATGGGGGATGGACATGTGGCGCACAGCTGCGGGGACTGTGAAGTGGAGGTACCTATGGGCTCCCGGACTATCGCCCATCGGTCCTATGTGATGGACACTTAGGCCTTCGACTTTGTATTGGGGACTGACTTCTTCGTGCAGCACTCCCAGATACAATCCCTGACGCTGCAAGCGCCCTACCTCCTCTACGTGGAGCACGGCAGTGGCAGAGAGTCTGTGCCACTGGAGCAGTCGGAACATACCTCGAGCTACTCGAGGCTATCGAAGGAGGAGCCTTCCAACATGATGGCGGCCTCCAAAACTGGGGACTATCAACTTATTGGGGGAAGTCCTAGACCAAGGTCTGAAGGAGTTGGGTTACTCTAGAGAAGACCTGAGTGTGGAGTTGTTCGCCAGCGACAAGCAGCATGTACTGGACCTTTACTGCAGCAAGGGGAAGAACTGCAGCTACAAGTTTTACTGGCCCTCTTTCGGGATAGCCTAAGGGAACCCCAGGTTCAGTGAACTGAGGAAGGTCCTGACCAAGGTGGCCTTGGAACGCTCCCGTATGGTCCTGTGTTCCCCCGATTGGCGAAACCTCCTGGACAGGCTGACTATCAGCTCTGTTCGATTACCTGATGAGGCCATCTATGTGCCTCTGGGGCGTAAGACGCCTATTGGGAAACCTGGATGGGGGAGTATGCTCAGTGTGGTGGACGGAGGTCTTACCTCCATCCCCTGGGAGGATCTGGACCCGACTCTGGTCCAGGCTATACAACGAGAAAGCGATGGACTCGGCTTGGGTGACGTGAAGGATCGACTGCGACCTCAAGATGCTATTGAGACTACACCCGGAGGAGATGAGTACGTCGTGACTAACACCCACGCCCCCAACTCTCCCTGCCATGTACCTGTTCCTGATGGAGTCTCTGAGTGTCGGCTATCGAAGCTACCTAGCTCTATCCACTCAGATGACGAAACTGAGCACGACGCCTTCTTCGTGCAGACCTGTGTGGAGGAAGTGGAGAACGCCGAGTACGTCGCTCCACTGAAACCCCTACTCTCCATGAGGGTGGAAGGCCCCGTGGACGAAGAGCTGGACCCTCGATCCAGGCTAAGGGAGTATGTGGACTCCAAGAGGTAGTTGCTGGCGAAAAAGCTATGCTATGCTAAGCCTAGCCGCAGCTAATGGCCACTGAAGCAAGGACGTATGGGAGATCTATCCCAATTGAACGAGGACCTCGAACAGAAGATCACCACGTGGCAAACGGAGGTAGATCTTAAGCTCATGAAGAGCGTGTGCGGCGCCCATGTAAGGACCCCAGAGGAGGACGACCTTACGGAGGAATGTGTATGTTAACCCCCTCGAGTGTGCCTATGTTGCCATCGTCCATCGGAGATGGTTGAACAAGACCTCCTATATGCCTACCAAGGGTTGAAGGACACTACCAAGGGCGAAGAGTCGGTGGAGGATCACCTCCTGACGTCTATTACTCAGGGGGCAAGCAACTTACACTCTGACGAGGACATGGAGGACAAGATCAAGCTATTGGACCCGCGGGTGCAGAAGCTTACCAGAACCTATCTGGAGGTGTTCAGAGACTTACCCCCTCCAGCCTCATGTGACAAGCTGGTACAGATGGACCTCAACCTGAAACCCCAGTTCGTGGGTCACAAGATCCGGAGGAGACCCTATCCAGCTCCTAAAGAGCAGGCCGACGAGATTGAGCGACAGATACAAGAATGTATCGACGCTGGCCTAGTTCTGGAGTACAAGGACGGGGACTACCCCCAACACTGCAGCCCCTGTTTCCTGGTGGCTAAACCTGGGTCTACAGCCAAACGGCTGGTAGTGGACTACGGAGAGCTGAACAAGAAAACGCTGAACCACTGAGGGTCCATTCCTAATATGGAGTCTACCCTGGAGAAGATAGCCTCCTGTCGCTACAAGACCAAGATGGACAAGAGGAGCGGGTTCTGGCAAGTGGACCTGACGCCCAACGCTCAGGAGCTACTGGCTATCATCACCCCTCAGGGGAGGGTGTTCAATTGGAGGGTCATGCCATTTTGCGTGGCCAACGCACCCGCTCTATTCCAAGAGCTGATGAACAAGATCTTGTCCATCCTACGAAGGAGACCCAAGGTGCAGGAACTTATATCCCGTGGGGCGCAGATGGAAGCACACATCGACGATGTATGCCTCGGGACCAATACCCAGGAGGACCACCTAATCCTCTTGGGTGAGTTCTTTGTGGTCTGCCAGGAGAACCCCACACGACTCAAGCTGGAGAAGTGTGTGTTCATGCAGGAGACCATGCAGTACCTGGGGTTTGACGTTGGCTATCGGTGGTGGACCCCAGCGGCCTCCAAAGCCAAACCCCTGATGGATGCTAAGGTACGACACGAAGACCCCAAGAGAGGACTTCATGATGTACGCAGTTTCATTGGGGCGTGCAACTTCTATCGCCGCCATATCAAAAACTTCACCTACACCAGCGCCATTCTGACGGACTTGATCAAGAAGAGTACTACTTGGCGCTGGGGCCCACAAGATCAACAAGCATTTGACGAACTCAAAGACAAGGTGGCCAACGCCAAGTGCTTGGGCGTGCCTAGGGCACAAGGGGAGATTATCCTGGTGACCGACGCCAGCAATGTGGGCGGTGGTGGAACGTTGTTCCAATGGCAAGCACTAGAGAAGGAGGAGTTCAACTCGGCCATTTTCCAATGGGGGACGGAAGGTCTGAACCGAGATGGAACCCTCAAGCACAGCTACCCTGACGACAAGTGGGTCCTAGTACCTCTGGGCCACTAGAACCGGAAGTGGAACCAGGCCAGGGGGAACTACTCCACCTTTGAGCAGCAATTGCTCGCAGGTATGCTAGTGCTATCCTCACAATCACGACTGTTGGGGAGTAACCCTGTGGTCCAAGAACCGGTCCGCACTTTCCAGAAGGGCCCCCCACCTGAGAAGGCCAAGCTACGGCGCTGGTGGACCTACCTCAGTCAACTACGGCTGACGGTACACCATATCCAGGGAGTGAAGAACGAGTGTGCAGACTACATCAGCCGCAACAACTTCGACGCCCTGATTGGTGCCCGGTCTGAAGCGCTGGCTAAGGAGGCGTTCAGCCGTATGGACGTCCACTTGGACCTCAACATGACGATGATACGCCCCCTGGATGGACTCCAACAATCGGAGTACCTGAAGGAGTTTGGGGATATCTACAATCGCCTGGAGAAATGCCTTGAACCCCTCCTGGTCAACCAAGATCAGTGGGAGAGGGACAAGAGCTACCTCTGGCATGAGGACAGCATCGTGGTGCCGAGTGACAGAGTCCCAGCGCTGCTGAAGTGGACCCATGAGTCCAGCGGTGATGTGGGTGCTGACCGTACCCTGAGGCTGTTCAAGCAGTGGTTCCACACTACGTGGACTGACGACCAACTGCGGAAAACCCTCGAGCCTATCGTGGACAAGTGCCCGTGCAGGTCCTGCAAACCAGGGGATATCAGGGACAGAGATTCCTACTCGACCCTGCCCATCCCTCACTGTGCTAACAGTGTTCTATACCTCGACTACACGGAGATGCCGAAATTCGGGGGCTATGACTTCGCCCTCGTTGTAACCTGTGGGTTGACCGGGTTTACCACGGTGTTCTCATGTACCAAGCACATTACCAGGGAGGAGACTATCAAGATACTCCTGGAGGAGTGGTTTTGTGTCTATGGGGCGCCCAAGGAGATGAACTCCGATGAGGACGTACGAGTACCCTCAGATACCGGTTGGTACAAGAGGGTCCTGAGATCCCTCAATGTCCAGGTGTCTACGGGGATCCCCTATTTGCACACGAGCAACCCCCTATGTGAGCGACAGATCCGTGTCCTCAAGGAGAATGTAAGGATATGGTGCAAAACTGAATGCACCAGAGACTGGGTGAGACTACTCCCCGTCATATCCTTGATGATGAACTCCCAAGAGAGTTCAGCTACTGGCTACTCGCCCCATGAGCTATTCCTAGGGCGCCTGGCGTGGTTCCTACATGCCCCCTATCCAGACCACGCCCATTCTTCTGTGCGTGAATGGGTCCAAGAGCAACAAGCAAAGGTGGACAAGGCCAAGGCTATGCTCCAGAGAGTGAGGGAGCGTCAGTGAAACAAGAAGAACAAGCACCGAGTTCCGGCCACCTACCAAGAGGGGCACTGGGTGCTGGTGCACCACAGTCGACTACCTGCCTGGCCACGCTCTACCAGCGATGACCCATACTTCGGGCCGTACAAGATTCTATCAGTGGATGGACACCGTATCACCGTGCGGTGTCCTCTCTGTCTAGGGGGGACCCTGGTGTGCGCTGCTCAACACCTGAAGCGCTACTATGATCCTGAAGATCTCTCTTGGGAGGACTGGGAGCTGAACGACGAGGAAATCGCCGCCCTAGACCTACAAGGGGCTGCCAGCCCTATGGAAGTTGAAGGGGAACTCCCCGACATGAACGCAGAGGAGATGGCTAAGGAGGGCTTCTACCTGGTGAAGTCTGTCCTACGCCACCGCTATTGCCAGGGTTGGCGCTTCCTCACCCTCTGGGAAGGGTTTGGAGTCGAAGAGGCCACCTGGGAGCCCTTCTCTGCGTTTGTTCTACCTGAGGGACGCCTAAACTCAGTTCTGGTTGACTACTTGTCCCAGAACAAGCTTGGTGAGTTGCTGAGGCTCGCTGAGACGCTTGCCTCCAAGACTAAAGCTAGGGACTGAACCTTAGCCCTAAGTGTGCTACGTATGTCTGTGTGTGTCTCACTTCTCTCCCGGGCGTGGCTCCCGAATCGACGGGCTTCGCTAATGTCGGACCGAAGGTCCTAGTCAGTTACTGGTACCACTCCTATGGCGCCCAATTTCTGTGCTGGCGCCTATCCATGGGGGAAGATGGCAAAAGCCCTACCTACTAGAGGAGAGGGGTGGCCAAGTGTGCTAAGGGCATACAAAACGCCCATTCTTGCTAAAGGCCAAAAGCTAACGCACTCCCCTGCCCACGAGGAAAAGCACGCGGGACAGGAGACACCATTACTCTACACACCCTACCTACAGTGGCACCATCCTGGTGGGCGAGCACTCCTGCAACTGGCTCAAGCCCCCACTCAGGACTACCACTCCTACACGCACTCTCTACTGGGTGGTGTTGAAGATCAAGTCGTGAGTCCTAATGACCCTCCTGTGAAGAAGACAAGAGAACACAGCGCTGCTAAGCAACTGTGGCCTAACAGGGACGCCACAACGCGTTTCCCTGCTAGGGCTTGGAGGGAAGGGATGCTCTTGTTGCGTGCACTGCGTGGATGTCGATGGGATCGAACTGCCCTCGCCACTCCTGGCTGAGGTGCAGTTAATTGATTGTGGGATCCGCGCCCTTGTTTAGCAGGGCAAGAAAAAGTTGGACGCTGCTGCACCAATCACCCTCCCTGCCCACCTGTAAAGCAAAGGCCAATGAAGGGGTGTTTGCGGCTGAGGAACCAAGCCATGCTCCACGTATTATACGCTTCTCAGTGTGACCTATAATACGCTGTCCTCAAACACCCCTGTGAAGCAAGCAAGCGTTAAGAGACTCCTCGGGTTCTCTTATAGAACGTACCGAGGAGCCCCTGGGTAACCTAAACAAGGTTTAACGTGCGCATTTCGCGTGGCCTACCCTTTAATGCGTGCATGAATGCACGAGCATGCACGAGTCTGCGAACAACCTTTGTCAATCTTACCCTCAATCACGAACTCTACCAGGGGGTGGCCCCACCTGGGCTTACCTACCTTACTCACCGCTGGAGAGAGAGAGCAAGGTGGAGTGCAGATCGAAATGGAGGCGTGCGAATCGAAACACAAGGACGCAAATCGTTTATGCACCAGTGTGTATGTTCTAATCAGTGCAACAAAAAGGGCGGTTGGGCTGTAAGAGCAGTCGTCACGGTTGCCCCGCAATGCACCGCAGGGCAGAACCGGTAGCCCCCCGTGACAACCACTCCCTGGCCGAAGGCCTTCTGTTTTTTCCCTAATCTCACCTCTAATCATCTGCAATCTTTCTAATCTAGCCCTCTATCGTTTGTTAGCGCTGCTACAAGACTCGTTCACGGAGACACGAGACGAGCAACGTGTATGCTGCATACGAGACGAGCACACCTGAGGTTTATACCTGATTCATTGAAGTCTTTTCGTTGATTTCGGAATTCTGGGATTTTTGACTCTTTCTGTCACTGTGGGTGGAATCTGTATGTTTATTTATTTATGTGTGTCTCGTCATTTTCCTGTCTAGGTGAGACATACGTTTATAATCTCATTATTTCTGAATTTTCCGGCGCTTCGCTAGGAGCCACTCCTGCGCGCCGCTTTTTTCTGCGTAGGAATTTCTTGATTTAAAAAATTGAGAGATGACTACAATTTTTATAAAACTGTGCATCTGATGCACAATTGGATTCTGCTCAGGTGTGTGGTCTTAGAAAAGTTCTAGGCCGTCATTTGATGGATTTAGGTGTTGTTGCTTCGCGCTTGCGTGGATTCGTCCATAATTCTCCCATTCCTGCCTCTGCAGATATCCTCGCGCAAGCGTCGCTGAGTAGGCCGCTTTCTGGGCCGAAAAGCAGCAGCCAGGAGACTGAGCAGAACCCAAGACCCCACCAAGGGGCAATTTAATTTCCTGACGACTCCCTTCGCCCTAAGATCAGGACAGCAGGTCGCCAGCAGGTTTTAACAACCAGAGCGGATGTCCATACAGAGTCTGGCGTTGGGTTAGTGTCGCGCTGCGTCTTGGAGGGAGGGATGCACATGCATATGTTTTTGGCATGCTCCCAAACTAACCCAACCAAGCCACAGGAACCCCGGCAGCGCCATGAGCGCTGAGCCTTCTGTAGGAAATGTCACGAACAAAGCAGCAAAAAGGCGCCAGCCATGGTGAGCGCCCATTTTTCCAGTGTGAGGGAGGCTATAGGTATTTTAAAGTAGATGTGGAGACCAAGGAAAGGCCAAGAAAAATACCCTTTTTCCTGAAAGTGCGACAGTGCTGGCCACCACAGCACAAGGGGAGAGTAAGAAAAAGTGCTTTTCCAATGCTTTGGGGTATACTTTAGTTGTATTAGAGGTGCTCTAAGCACTCTTGCATTTTTATCTTAGTATTGGCCCAACCAAAAGTGGTGATAACACATTTTGACCTATGGAACCAAACACTAAATCAGGATATGGAGTGGACCCCTTAATCCCCTAACAATGTGAGGCTATTCATCTTTTCCTGAGTTGACTGGGAACTGACACATCCAGGCCAGAGCCTATGAATTTATCTATGTTTTCTCATGAATTCTTAGCTATCCTAGTGGTATGCACCCTAGGGGGCTGGGCACCTCTTTTTGAGAGGTCCTGGGTTCAATTCCCGGTGAGCCTAGCTAAGTAGGAAGATCCCATGTGGCATGGCAGTGACCTCATCGCCACATGCCCTGCCACCTCAGCACATATGGGACCCAGAACGAAGAGTGCACATCTCCTGAGATGGCACCATGGGGATTGAGTGACTATGGGGGAGTTTTCCAACTCTTTTTCCAAAACATTACAGCTATCTTTGTGAATATGCAATCCGATGTGCCCTGGGTTGCAGTTTCTGTGAATATTCTAACATCTTTCACTGTTTACACTGCAGCCCTTCATGCTTTGATCCTGATTCTCTTCTACTTGCTTATCTCTGGCTTGGGTTATCCTGGATTGGTGGTATTTCATCAACTAAAACATTTTCCTCATCAAGAACAATCAACAGGAAACCCTACACCAGCAGCAAGCAGCAGGACAGGCAAAACAAGCTCACAGTGTTGAAATCACTATAAAAGTTTTCTTCCACCCCTCCCTCCTGCCTCCTTTGCCACTCACCCTTCCCCGTACCTTCCGGTACCTCCTCATACTCCAACGCCTGCACCTGCACTCCTAGCACACCTACCCATCCTGCCCGTAGTTTCCTGTCTCGCCCTGTGCCCTCCCCCACCTCCCTCCTCTCCCTCATGGGACCCTCTTGTCCCTGGTACCGCCACCCTTCACTCCTCTCCTGGATCTGTATTTGGTGCACATCCTGCCACACTTGCTCCTCTGTCTGTCCTCCCTGTCGATCCCCCGTGCCCTCACCTTCTTCTTCCAACTCCACCTCCAGCTCCACTTCCTCCTCGCCCGCCGACTCTGTCCCGTCCCCTTCTTCTGCCTCCGCCACTGCCTCTGCTTCCTCTTCTTCCGGGGATATTCATTTGCTTTGTTCTCCTTACCCAGGTTGTGTTGTTGCTTTGTTTTGGCTACTCCTTGGTGCAATTTGACCTATTAGGAGGTTGCTGTACGCAATGGGGACCACCAGAGGTGGTAATGAAGCGGTACCCAGAACCCCATGCACGGCGTGTTCAGTGCCGTGAAGCCCCGCATCGGCAACCGATGCACCGCCAGCGGAGATTTGAGTATCAGAATATCAGGAATCAACAGGGTTTTATTTTCATATTGTTTCCGTCAATTTTTACGCTTCCGTTCCGATACTCACTGTTTTGACTGCTGGCGGTTGGTTCGCGACTTTACCGTAACCGCCAGTTTAACTGTTTATAATGGAAATTTTAACGCTATCCGTCACGAAGGCTCCAAAGTCGCCAGGAACTGCATGGATGCTTCCGCAATTTTCATAATTAATACTCGCAACCTTAATCCGAATTTTTCAGGATGTCGAAATCGGATTTTCGACTTCGACATCCCCGCACTTGATTTGACCTCTTTCGAGTGGACCTACGTGCTCCCGTATGCACGAATCAACTTCCCTTTTCTCTTGCCCCTCATTTGTCCTAAAGATATGGGCAAAACAAAGTTGATTCGTGAGGCCACTTGTGAAGGTCATATCTCGTGCCGCTTGCGAGTATTGACGATAAGGAAACGTGGGATGTATTCACAATACTCCCGACGTAATTTAGGAAGCTTCATATGCCTTGCGTTTCTACACATGCGCGCTAGTGTAATGGATCATGGTCAAGAGGGTAGAGTTTGCGTTATAACTCTTTGGCCATGATATTGCGTGCGTTAAGATAACTTTCGAGTGTAGCGCGCAAGTGTTGGTGTTGCATAGGAACTCTCCTTGAGTTCCTATGAGCGATTGACACAAAGTTATGCCCTTGGAGGGGCATGACATATCGTGGTGGGAGCTGCCTTTTTGGGCAATATTTGGTATGTGCCATGTGTGGTGTTGCGTGCCCATTTGGCGGGCCCATTGCTCCAAGACAAGCCCGCCAATGGACCTCATATTGTGCAAGCCCCTTCTCCATACTCCCCACGGTCAATTGCAAGCCTAACCTTCGTGAAGGGAAGCTTGTGTGGTGAACCCGAAGCGATGCGTTGGGAGCAAGGTGTGTATTTTGCAATTTTCCATATTTTCATGTGCCCACTTGGGAAGCAGCGCTCGTAACCTTTCAAGGCGCCCCAAGTGGAGCACATAGGTGGGATCGAAGGTCATTGGTGTCAAGTCATTGTGTATAGAAGGATTAGTTGATTACTCAATCCAAGGCGAAGATATTATAATATATTTGTGCGCCTTTCAAGGCACCTTTGTGTGTCTTTTTGCCAATTTTGCCATTTTTGGCTCGTCATGATGTCAAGTGGCGACCGTGTATCTCAACGTTGCGCTCAATTGACATCATGACCCAAGTATGTTATGAGGGTACATACTTCGGTAGCCAACATATCTTGGACCCGGCGAATAACTCCTCTTAGGCTTGGCATACCGTGGCCGCCATGTTGGCGATTTGGGACTATCCCAAATCATGGGCTCACTTGGCGACCCTGCCATTCCCAATACCGGAGGAGTTGGGCGACGCCCCAAAGATATGTTGGACATATATGACTTGATACCAATCCTATGGCACACTCCGGTCCGAGTCGGGCATGTGCCTCATTTGCCCTAACCATGAGTGTGCGCAATTTTGGCCATTTTGAGCATTTTTCCACTTTTGCTGCCCGCCGTGCACTATGTTCTAACCCTCGTGCACGCCGGACGCATGGACCAATGGACCATATATGACATGGGTGTTATGGGTAATGGTCCCCATGGTCCACACACCACGTGGGCGAAGCGGAGCTGCCTTCGTTAAGGCGCTAGGCCAAATTAGGTATGGGCAATTTTGCCATTTTTGCATTTGTGGACCCAATTGGGATCATCACCACGCCAAGTGGCATGGAGATCTTTGAGAGCCAAGGGCATGAGAGTCTCAGTTGGACTCCCGGTGGATCACGTATGGAATGGCGGACCCGATCTCCAAGCCGGCGTGGAGATATACTATTGGGAGCACACTGAATTTTGGCTCAGTTCAAGCAGCCAAAATGACCCAATTTTGGGACCCCAATTTCCCCCTTCCGTGTGGTCAGTTGGCGGCCCCAGTTGTCTAAGCCCATAGGGAGCCCGGACCTAAATCCAAGTTGTGCACTCAGATAGGAGTCCTAGGTCCTGCCTCCTACCCTGTGAGCCATTGGCCTTACCTTGGCCGAGCGGGCCACGCGTGGGAATGACGCCATTTCTGGTGACTTTGGCATCATGACCCCACTTGACTCATCCGTGTTGCCCTGATGCCGGGACCTCAGAGGGAACCAGGTTGGATGAGGGCTCCAGTGAGTTCGTTCTCGAAGAGCATAGGGTCAGTTGCCTCGTCCCTACCTCTGGCGGGTCCGAACGGGGGTCAATTTTGGGGATTTTTGAGTTAATTTCAGTTTGGGCTGAAACAGCCCATTTTCAGCTACCAACTCCTGGGTGATAATGGCGGGGCCATATCTCTGACTCAGAGTGGAGTTGGGACCTGCCTATAAGGGAGCATGGGGAGCTACTGTCGGTTGGCCTTGGAGCCTCTTGGTTCCCAGGAACTCGCCTGTGGCTGGGCGGGACACCCCCCCTATTGGCAGGGTTTCAGGGTCCGGACTGAGCAGGGCATGGGTTGTGTTGGAGCCCCCGCCCCCATCAGCCACTGAGAGGGTCGGACCTGGGATTGGGATATGAGTTGGGACTGAGTGTCTATGGTCCTGTGATGCCCTTACCCCAGTCCAGTCTTAACCCCATGTGTACATATCCTGATGTGTTGCTGTACATACTTTCGTTCCCTCTTTGCAGAGTGGCAAGGATTCTGAAACGCTTTGTCACATGACAACGCATTGATGCCCTTGTGAGCGTAGTGCTTTGCCTGCCTGCTCACTTGCGTGTGTCCACCGCAGCGTCCCGTGGCCGGCCCCCCCACGGGAACGCGTCAAAAGCGTTTCACCGCCGCGGGGTTACCCAGCCCTCGCGTGCCACTCGGGGCCAACAACCCCGAGCAGCGCGTCGCAGCAGCGCGGCGCAGCTCGCAGCTCGCAGCGCAGCGCAGCGTCTCGCAGCGCAGCGCAGCAGCTCGCAGCGCCACTCAGCGACAGCGCCGAGTTCGTCACGGAGCCCGCAGCGCCGTCCAGCGCTTCGCCCTGACCGCGCGGCAACCGTGAAAGAGGTGCACAGACCAGGACTCCTGCATCAGCCCCATCGGCCGACCCGGAGTCCCATCGGCCGACCAGCAAGGCCGCGTCAACAACCTCCACAACCACCGGCTGACCAGCACCAGCCGCACTTCCAATCCAGTGCTGCAGCACCCTCCTCAACAACCACAACCAGTTCGTTGAGTTGAACGAGTGCACATCAAGGACTTCGAGACCATCTACGCCCCCGCTGCCATGGTGAATTGGCAGGAAGCGGGCAGGACGTGGCCGCGGCCCCACCCCCATGCAGCACGACTGCTGCGTGGGCTGGTTTGGGACCAGCACTACCGCCACAGCCACCCCCAGTGCGAAGGCGGCATGCCCAGGAGCTTCGAGCTCCGCACGGACATCGCCCCCGACCGCCTGCAGGCCGTGGAGGACTGGCTGCGGGCGGAAGGGTACGAGTACCGCCACCAGCAGAGGCGCTGGAGGGCGTGGACCCGGCCGGACAGGCCCGGGGAAGGGCTGCGCCCCGACGGGATTGAGGAGGACGAGGACCCCAACGCCTACCCGTCGGGCGCCTCGATCAACGTCTCCCTGTGGGACGTGATCGAGAAGAAGTTCCCGGAACCGGGAAGCGAGCGCAGGCTGCAGGGCAGCAGCAGCACGTCTCCGGGGACGGAGAAGCGGTCCGCCGGGGACAAGAAGAGGGACCGGAGGTGGCGGGAGTACCAGGAGTCCCTGGCTGCCGAAGCCGCCCAAGGCGCCAAGGGCGGAACCCCAGCCCCCAGTCCCCAACGGCCCAATGGTGGACACCACCCCGGCTCCACCACCCTTGGCGACTACATCCAAGTCGCCAAGCAGACCCAGGCCAAGCCCCGTCCGCTGCTCCTGAGGGCCCGGCAGGCCCCAGCAGGCCCCAGCAGCGACGTGGAGTCGGCCCACCGCGGGAGGATGCCGGCCGACCAGGCCAGCTCCAGCAGCAGCGTCGCTCCCGAAAGGGACGTGGCGCGCGCCTGTGAGCGCGCCTGTGGGGTGCCCTGCAACCGTCGGGTTGCCCGGCAACGGGCCCGGCAGTACAGCGCTGCCGTGGAGGGCGCCACCGGCATCGCCCAGGAGGAGGCTGCGCAGTGGGCGCATGGCATGGCCATCCACGCCCAGACCGTGGCGGCCATTGCGGCCGGACTCACGGCCGTAGCCGCCCATGGGGCAGCGACCGCCTGGGTCAACGGTGAGTTGGCGGCAGCCGACGAGGAAGCCCGCCTGACGCAGGAGGCCATTGCCTGCAAGGAGGCCGAGGTGAAGGCGCTGGAAGAGGCGCTTGCCCAAGGGAGGGCAAAGAAGGAGGCGGAGGAAAGGGCCCACGCCGAAGCGACGGCTAAGGCCCAGGAGGACGCCGCCAAGAAGGAAGCCATCGAGGCCGCGCGACGGAAGGTCGCTGAGGAGAAGGCCAAGACGGAGGCGGAGCTGGCGGCGTTGGAGGCGCAGAAGGCGCAGCTGCTGCAGGCCCGGGAAGCCGAGGCGGCTCGTGCTCGGGAAGAAGCCGAAGCGCGAGCTGCCGCAGCCACCGCCGCCGCAATGGAGGAGGCAGAGGCCAAACTCCGCCACGAGACTCCCCCGGGAGGATCGCGAGTGGAGACCCTTCGAAGGCTTTTCGAAGGGGACGCCTCCTCCAGGATGAAGCTGGATGAGGCGGACACGGGCAGCAGTGGGAGCGGTGGCACCACCGCCCGTCGACGGAGGAAGGGCAAAGGGAAGACCCCCGAGAGGCCGCGGAGGCCAGCGGGTGGGCACCCCCACGACAGTGACCCCTTCTTCACCGCCAGTGACGGGGATGAACGAGGCCGTCCACATCGCCAAGTGGTGGCTTGGACGGGCGGAGGTGGCGGAGACGTCCCCATGGAAGGTGAGGATGAGGATCCCCCTCCTCCCTACCGGAGCTCCGAGTCCTCCGTGACCGAGACGCCCAGGTGGGGCGACATGGACGAGGATGACGACATGGAGTTCGGCATCACGAGGAGGCGCCCATCCTCGGACCCACCGAGGCGACCCGGCGGAGACCCACCGGGACCCCCTGGCGGAGGACCTTCAGGACCCCCTGGAGGACGCCCACCAAGTGGACCCCCTGGAGGCGGACCACCGGGCGGGGGAGGACCCCCTGGACCGGGCGGACACGGCGGAGGCCCTCCTGGAGGACCCCCTGGGGACCCCGACGACGCACCAGGGAACGGCGACCCGGATGCCACCTGGCGGTGGATTGTCTACCTCCGCAGGAGAGTCCAGTTGCTCGAGCTGGAGGTAGACACGGGCAAGAGCGAGATGGCTCGCATCTCCACGGTCGCCGCGCGCGCGCAGAAGGACCTGGACATCGCCAGGGCCGAGACCAAGTCGCTGACCAACGTCGTCAGCGGCCTGCAGGAGAGGCTGGATGCGCTGGAAGCCCGTGGGAGAGTCGGCAGCGACCACCCACCCCTGGAGTCAGGCTCGTCGGACGACAGCTGGGGACCCGGACCAGGTCCAGGCAGACCCCACGCCCCCGGCGGAGCCCCCAGGAGTCGCCCCAGCGCCAGTGCCCCCTCTCTCACCGCCCCCTCTCACCACAGCGCGGGCCGCCGCAACGAGCGCGTGCCGCCCGGCAGTAGCAGTGAGGAATGGCGCGATGAGTGGCTCAGCGCGGACTACCACAACCGCCGTGCTCCACCGCGGACGCCTGTACGCCCCCGACGCCCGCCACCAGCTCCGGTGCCAATCCCCAGGGCTGGAGGACGTTATGGTGGACTCAGGGATGAGGTCCCCAGAGGAGACGTGGAGTGCAATGTCGGCGAAGGTGAGGACCTGGACCTGGACCTGGACCTGGAGGAGTTCGACATCAGCCCGCCGCGTGGTGTACGACGGGAGGCCGCTGAACGCAGCCGCCGGCGCCGTGATGAGGATGCGTACATGGATGCAGTACGGCGTGAACATTCCGGTTCAGCGTACGTGGAGGAACCGCGGCGTGGCCACAGGGATTCCATGGAGGAGATGGACGTGGCGGCCGTGGGAGTCCGTGGGCGAGGCCGATGGGAACCTCGGTCGACCTCGCGGCCGGCGTTCATGGTCTCTAAGGCCGCGGACGCCGCTGTGTGGGAAGACTTGAAGGACATCAAGCCCCCCATGTACGATGGCAACCCCCTCAACCTCGACCGCTTCTTGGAGAAGCTGGACGATTGGGGGCTGACCGTCACTGAAGACCTGCCTCCCGCTGATGCGGAGAAGTATGTCTTCAAACGGTTCAGGTACCGCCTGCCGGAAGTGCTCGGAGAGCTATACTTCATGGCGACCAAGGAGGGGAAAATCAAGACCCTCAAGGAAGCCAAGAAGTGGCTCAACGAGCAGGAGCGGGTGGACGCTCCGCAGGTGGCGGCCAAGCGCTGGAAGTCCATCAAGCTTGAGCATGATGGACGGGAGATCCGCCTACGAGAGTGGCGAGACTTCCGAGGGAAATACACCCTCTTCCGCCGCAATGTGGAGGATTGGAACGAGGGTGACGAGCAGGCTCGCCTGCTCTCCATGCTGCCGGAAGCATGGATCAAGAGGGTCACCAAGGAGGAATCCAAGAGGGCCAAGTCCAACCACACGGTCAAGATGATGCTCCCCAAGGAGTATCATACGAACGTTGTGTCTTGGGCGAAGAAGAACGTGGCCCGGGATGTCAAACGGCACTCCCTGCGGAACGCTCTTCTCATCACCGTCTCGGGCGATCGCGAGAAGACCGCGATGTGGCGCCTTGACGATTGTGAGTTGAGCGGCCAGACCATCCGTCTGCAGCCCATCCCGGCGCGGATGAGCTGCGACGAGATCCTGGAGTGGGTTGGCGAGGAAGTACTCAAGGAGTACCGAAACCTCCCCCACACCCGCGCGTTGAGGCCCGGCGACCGCGACGTCAACTACGTTGGCGAGGGACCTGGCGGGGAAGCTGCCGTGGACCCAGCGGGAGCCGGCGGCGATGAGACTCTCGTCGACGATGACGACGACGATGAGCCCGCCGAAGTGGCCGTGTGTGCCTTCGTGGCCAAGAACCTGAGCGCGGGGACCAAGCCAGCAAACTGGAAGCCCCTGCAGCAAGGTTGGAAGAAGCAGGAGAAGAGGGACCCTCGCCGTATTGGCGACCCTCCGCTGTCCTTTGGGGAGTTCATACGAGCTCACCCTCAGGGCTGTTTCGTGTGTTATGGGAGGAAGAAAGGCTTCAACCATGACCACCGAACATGCCCCGTCCACAAGGCCGACACGGAGGCTTACAAGAAGGCGCACGGGTCGAAGAAGCGTGCGCCCGCGGGTATCCGGGAAGCCAAGATGGAGGTGGACAAGGACGAGCTGGCCAAGCTGATGTCGTCGGTGGGAACCGAGTTGGCCAAGGAGATCCCGGAGATCAAGCGGAACTCGGTCCCCAGGTCGGACAACAAGAACAAGGAGAACAACCAGAATGACCAGAACAAGGACAAGGACAAGAAGGGTAAAGGAGGAGGTAAAGGGGGAAGAAAGAAGGGCGTCAACGACGTTGAGGCCGAGGAGAACACCCCCTCTTCCACAACCGACGCCCCCTAGCGGAGCCCCTGCAGCCAAGGGCCCCAGCTAGGGCGGTCGCAGGATGGTGACGTGGGAAGCGCCGATCCATCCCAGTCGGGAGTCGATAAACACAAGGGGACTGCCGCGGGCGTAAGGCCCGGTCTGGCGCCCAGTCGCGGAGGCGGGGTGAGGGCAAGTGAAGGCACGAACCCTTGCACCCGTCCGTCCTTCGCGACCAAGAACGTGTTTGATGTACTACAGGATCTATCCGAGAGTATGGGAGGATCACCCGGACCGCAGCTGGATGCTGCAGATGGGCAGCCTGAGCCCATTGTCCACGACCTGCACCAGTCGCTTGTGGAGCTTCTGGAACGGCCGGAGATCCTGAGTTTGCACGCCGTGCGCCGTGTCGGTCGCGAGCGGCAGTTGCATCTTAAGGTCCGTGCCTTATGCGGGGAAGTGGAAAAGGTTTTCGACGTGTTGGTCGACACGGGAGCTCAGGTCAGCTTGGTCAAGGCTGGCCTACTTCCACCAGAGTGTCTGACCGACAGTCGGAAACCTGTCAGGCTGAAGGTGGCGAACGGCCAGTACATGGTGGGAGGCACGAAGGAAGCGGCCATTGGGCTGCAGTTCGTGAACTATCGTGAGCTGAGCCGCCCAGACCTCGGCAAGGAAATCCTCCTGCACGGTAGCTTCTACGAGGCCGAGATGGACTGGGACATGATCGTCGGGTACGACTTCATGATGGAGACGGACTCCGGCGTCCTCCCGGCCCAGGCCTCCATGACCCTGTACCAGGACGACCAGCTCTCGTGGCTTTCGTCACCTGAGCACCATGTGGAATGCCAATGGATCCACCCCGAACGCAATCAGCTCGAAGTGGCCGCGCTGGACACTGAGCCCACTGGGCCAGCAAACCAGGAGTACGGCGTAAGGCCCGAAGTGGCGAACCGAGTGGTCGCGGACCTGGGAGCTTCGGATCTGGCCCTGGATGCGTTCTCTTCAGGAACCTCCGCCCATCTGCGGGTGTGTGAGAAGTACTGGAGCGCACAGGACTCTGCGTGGAAGAAGCACTGGGGTCCGCATCAGGGATTGATGTGGATCCATTGCCCCCGTTGGGACATTCCAAGAGCGATAGCGAAGATTCGCAAGGACCGCTCCAAGGCAGTGCTGGTTGTTCCTATGGGATGCACCGAGGAGGAAAGTACCCGACATTGGGTAGCCTCATTGACCAACATGACCTTGAACAACGTCGTCCTACCGGCTGGAGAGAGTGTCTATCAGGACGCTAAGGGACAGCCCATGCCACCCCAGAGATGGCCAACAGAATTCCACTGTGTGGATGGGGGCCTTGATCAGGCCGACACCACGGACTTCGTGTGTGTCAACCGTATCATAGCAGAGCCTTGGAGGCAATGCTTTGCGGTTCCCCCTGTTGACATCGAAGAATCGGACTCCGAAGACCCCCTCACTGAAGAGGAATGGGATCTGGTTCAGGGGTATATGGATCAGCCCTTTCACGACTGGGGGAACCAGCTTGAGGGCAAAAGCCAGGACAAAGCCTGATGGGAAGTGGACTCAATCGTCTCCGGTTCCTATGACGGGAATAGCTTCGTACAGAGGGTGCTGGATAACATGTCCAGCCAAGACGAGCCGCCTGGCGGTAACCCACCCACCTACGGCGATCTGTTCCGAGGCAAGACCAGAGATGGCCCTTTGGGCCACCTGGGAAGACCACCTGAGCCGAAAGCGAGCGGGGTCGCTACCCCTCAAGTAAGCTCCGTGGTTCAAGTGCCCGGAAAAGCCAAGGCGGAGTCCGATGACTGCCCCAAGATCCAGGCGTTGAGGGCCAGGCTGAAGCAGAAGTATGGCGAGACCTTCTTCAGCGGAAAACCTGTGTTCCCCCCACCGGTGCGTGGACCGTATGGCGAGGCCAAGATACGACTGAAGCAGGACCCCGTGTGTATCGGCACCGGGAGTTTGCCCTGAGGGGCGAGTTGAAAGAGGCCATGGAGAAGATCCTCCGTGACTTCATCCAGAGAGGCTGGCTCGAGCCGTGCCACTCCGAATGGGCCTCTCCTTGCTTCGTCGTCCCCAAGAAGGTTGCCGGTGAGTGGCGGCTCGTGGTCTACTACCGCGGCCTGAACGCCCAAACGCAGCACGACAGCTATACGCTGCCCCTCATTGAGGACATGCTGCAAAAGCAACACCGGCGGAGGATCTTCACGGTGATTGACCTGAAACATGGTTATCATCAGATGCCTCTCGCCGAGGAGTCCCGTGCCTGCACAGCCATGAGCACCCCACTTGGACCTCTCCAGTGGAAGGTATTGCCCATGGGCGTTACCAACGGCAATGTGGCTTTTCAGCGGATGCTGGAGAACCTGCTTGAGCCGGTGCGCGACCGTGCGGACCCCTTCGTGGACGACGTGATCATCGCGTCCGGGGACCCCAGCATGAGCTACGAGGAGCTCCTGGAGGCACACGAGAGGGACGTCACTCGAGTGCTGGACCTTCTGGTTCGGCACAAACTCACGGGCAGCAGTGACAAGGCCACCATTGCGGTAAGCGAGGTGGTCTTCGCTGGCCACGTAGTCGGGAACGGGCAGCGAAAGCCCATACCTGGCAAGGTGGCTGCGATTGAGCACTGGGAAAAGCCCAAAACGGTCTCTGAGCTACGGGCGTACTTGGGGTTCTGCAATTACTACTCGGGGTATATCAAAATGTATGCTGAGTATGCAGCCCCCATGACGACCATGCTCAAGGGCAACCGAGAGGAGACCAAGAAGGGGTCCAAGAAGGCTCTGCTCTGGACTGAAGAGTCTGACCGGGCCTTTGAGGGGATGAAGCAGGCGCTGCTATCCGCAGTGGGTCTGCACCTCGTGGATCCCGACCGAGGGTTCGTCCTGCGCACCGACGCTTCCGACTACGCCATTGGGGCTGTGTTGGAGCAAGTGCTTGACGATGGGAGGCACGTGCCCGTGGCCTTCTGGAGCCGAGTCCTGGCGGAAGGCCAGAGACGGACGTGGACGCCCCGTGAAAAGGAGGCGTATGCCATCGTCATGGCTCTCAGGAAATGGGCTGGGTACATAGCCCTCCATCCCGTCACCGTCTGCACCGACCATCAGAGTCTGCAGTCGTGGCACAAGGAGCACGTGGACACCCCCTCGGGTCCCGCCTCCCGACGGGCAAGATGGCACGAGACCTTGGCCAAGTTCGACCTTACGGTTGTTTATATTCCTGGAAAGGATAACACCGTGGCGGACTGTCTCAGTAGGTGGGCCTATCCCGCCAGCAAGGGCATGCAGGATATCTCTGCCCATGGCGATGAGGCTGAGACTGCTGAAGCCAAGAGGATCATTGAAATGGAGCGCCTGATGGAGGAGGAGGGTGCCAAATGCTTCGTCGTCATGGCCGCAGATGCCCCCCTCGCTTCGAGGGTGAGCAGAACGGTCAGTGTACTCGCCCCTGTGGGTGCCGCGGGCGGAAGGCCCGGTCCGGCACCCCCTGTGGGAACTGAGTCCGACAAGCACCTCTTCCCGGAGTCTTGCCTCCAGGACGACTGGACCGACGATTACGCCAAGTCTGAGGCCTTTGCAGCCGAGTATAGGGCTGTGACCGACCCTGACGACGGGCAGAAGTGGCCAAAGGGGCTGACCGAGGAAGATGGCAAGCTCTACCGGAATGGTAAGCTGCTAGTCCCAGAGTCCCGGGTGCTCGAGCTGTGTGAAGCTTGGCACCACCACATGCTGCACCCAGGGGTCAAGAAGCAGGCTCTTGACATGCAGCGTCGGTTCGAGATCGACCATATCGTTCTCTACACCGCCATCAAGAAGGTCAAGAAGGGTTGCTCGGTCTGTCAGGCCTGCAATCCCGATAACCGGAACGTCAAGGGGGAACCCCAATGGACCCCGGTTCCTGACCAGCCCATGGAGAGCGTGGCCATGGACGTCTTCTCCATGCCTGAAGTGCACATTGGCAAGGAGACCTTTGACTGTGTGGTTCTCTGTGTGGACCGCCACAGCGGCTACGTTGTAGCCGTTCCGGCACGCAAAAAGGGGTTGCTTGCCAAGGAAGTGGCAGTCATGATGATTCGTCATTGGCTGACCGTCTTTGACATCCCCCGCACCATTTGCAGTGACCGAGGGCCCCAGTTTACTGTTGGCTGGTTCAAGGCTATGTGTTCCCTCATGGGAATACGACATGCCAAGAGCGTTGCCTATCTCAGCCGGTCTAGCGGCCGTGCTGAAGTGGCTGGACGGCAGCTGTTCGAGAAGCTGCGCAAGATCCACATCACCAATCCACGGCGGAACTGGTTCGAGGAGATGTGGCCTGCTCTGAAGGCCCATCATGACACCCCCACTCCGGGCGGTTTGTCCCCTCACCAGATTCTGTTTGGCAGGGACCCCCTGGGTAGGGGACTTCCCTTGTCTGGTGATGGCATGGCTATGGATGCCAAGGAGTTCTTCGCGCGGCAAGAGCAAACGGCGCGGGACATCCGCCAGCAGCTTGAGAAGGAGCATGCTGAGCGTCAGAAGTCCGCCCCGAGCTCCACAGCGCAGAAGTTCAGGGTGGGAGACCCGGTGTGGGTGATCAGACCCCGCCCCATGGGCACCCACCGCACCAAGACCTGGTTCACACCCGGCGAGGTGGTCCGCAGGATTGGTGAGGACACCTACCGCATCAAGGTGGGTCACGGACAGTTCCGGGAGCGCCACGAGAGTCAACTCCGTGTGCGGGAACCCGACCTCCGTGGCCGACATGTGTCCCTGGACTACGCCAAACATGAGGCCGATTCGGACGACGACTATGCTGAGCAGGACGACTACACTGTCGAGAAGATCCTGGCTCAGCGTCCGAAGGCCTCGGCACCCGGAGGTCTGGAGTTCAAGGTTCGTTGGCGAGGCTATGGGCCGTCCCACGACACCTGGGAACCCGTCTGCTCGTTCGTGCCGCGGGTCAATACTCCCTTCATGGAGTACATCCGCAAGCACCAGACCAAGATCCACGTTTCGGACTTGGCAGCACTCACCCGGGCGATTGCAGCCAGGGGTGCCTGATCAGCGCCCTGAGCTCTCCCCTGATGTGTTATGAGCGCTTGTGAGGCCGACGAATCGTCCCTTACTTGCTTGCTCTCTTCCATCTTTCGGTGACAGAGTGGCCATATACCCCCCCCTGCTGAATCCAGAGGAGAATGGCCCCTCTCTTCTTCTACTCGTCACTCCCCCCCCTGCTGAATCCTTGGGAACCCAGGTAGGGCGACTGACCTTCATAATTTTTGAGCTCTTGGGGCCTTGAAGCCCAATACGACGTTGCGCAACGGATGCCGCTGTCATCGGCATTGCGATTTTTTGGTGTGTGGTCTGGTTCCATGGCATTTGCGGAATCCAGACCAGTCGACGTGTGTCTCGAGACTATATATGCCTGAACTCAGGCGTTATCCTGTCCATCCTCCTGCATTTGCCTTATCCTGACCGTGGCGTGGTTTGGCACTCTGTTCTGAGTGTGTTTACACGCCTATTTACCCGAATTGTTGCTTGTTTTTCTGCCCTCCAGGATATGTGCATCTGTATGTTAAGTCTCATCAGCCCATCGCTGAGGGATGGACTGTTTTTCACCACGAATCGGGATACAGAGGCGCCTTGAGTCGCCGTGTACATATCCTTACAGCCTGGTCCAGCCTGGACCAGTACTTGATTACAGATTCTACTGTTTAAGTGCCCGTGATACCGTGTTGCCCTATTCGCTGTGATGTGTGGAGATCCTGATGGCGCCAGGCGGGAAGCCCAGTTGCCTGACTACACTCCCAGCGGTCCGCCACTGTCAGTCCCAGTGTGAGCCTACCGATTTGCAGACGCACTTGCATTCGGATGGCGGCCTCCGGTGCTCCTGACCTCGGTCAGTCTGCCTGGGAAACTGGTGGTTTGAGGAGTCGACGCCTCCGCCCACACTGCATGAGGACTCCCTCATGTATGGCCTTCGTGGCAGTAGGGCGAGGGAAAAGACGGCCTTGATGCCCGATCCCTTCAGGAGGAGTTCCCTTACGATTTGGGGTTCGTAAGGAGTTCGAGTATGGCACTCTGGACTCGCGTCGTATTGATATGGACATGGTGCGCCCGAGGAAGGACCCGTGGGGACTCTCCCCAGTCGGCGGGCCTTGGGAAGCTTGGGGTAGCCTGATGGATCTTTGTGGTCGCTCTCGACTTGTGGGGCCACCTCGGCCGTCGTGTGACGCCTATGTTGGCCGTGTATGCCACTGCCACTGTGGTGGTGACCGTAGCAGCCGGCACCCGGTGCGCCTGGTATGGGTTAACGGGTCCCTTGGATGCCGAACAATCGCCGCCAGGACCCGGGACTTGATACTTGATACTATACATGTGCTACGAGCTGTTACAGCAGCATACCTATCCCACTGTGGGATACCTATTTTACTGTGACTTACTGAAGTCAGGATGTGACACCCCCCCCCCTTTCAGGGAGTGGTCCTGGGTACCCGCTGCCATGCGTGGGTGTTATCGAGCCCCCCCAGGGTTTGCCCTAAGGAGGGGGGTGAAGCGGTACCCAGAACCCCATGGCCAGGTTACGGCATACAACCGGTCTCCGGTCCACTAACCCTATGCACGGCGTGTTCAGTGCCGTGAAGCCCCGCATCGGCAACCGATGCACCGCCAGCGGAGATTTGAGTATCAGAATATCAGGAATCAACAGGGTTTTATTTTCATATTGTTTCCGTCAATTTTTACGCTTCCGTTCCGATACTCACTGTTTTGACTGCTGGCGGTTGGTTCGCGACTTTACCGTAACCGCCAGTTTAACTGTTTATAATGGAAATTTTAACGCTATCCGTCACGAAGGCTCCAAAGTCGCCAGGAACTGCATGGATGCTTCCGCAATTTTCATAATTAATACTCGCAACCTTAATCCGAATTTTTCAGGATGTCGAAATCGGATTTTCGACTTCGACATCCCCGCACTTGATTTGACCTCTTTCGACTGGACCTACGTGCTCCCGTATGCACGAATCAACTTCCCTTTTCTCTTGCCCCTCATTTGTCCTAAAGATATGGGCAAAACAAAGTTGATTCGTGAGGCCACTTGTGAAGGTCATATCTCGTGCCGCTTGCGAGTATTGACGATAAGGAAACGTGGGATGTATTCACAATACTCCCGACGTAATTTAGGAAGCTTCATATGCCTTGCGTTTCTACACATGCGCGCTAGTGTAATGGATCATGGTCAAGAGGGTAGAGTTTGCGTTATAACTCTTTGGCCATGATATTGCGTGCGTTAAGATAACTTTCGAGTGTAGCGCGCAAGTGTTGGTGTTGCATAGGAACTCTCCTTGAGTTCCTATGAGCGATTGACACAAAGTTATGCCCTTGGAGGGGCATGACATATCGTGGTGGGAGCTGCCTTTTTGGGCAATATTTGGTATGTGCCGTGTGTGGTGTTGCGTGCCCATTTGGCGGGCCCATTGCTCCAAGACAAGCCCGCCAATGGACCTCATATTGTGCAAGCCCCTTCTCCATACTCCCTACGGTCAATTGCGAGCCTAACCTTCGTGAAGGGAAGCTTGTGTGGTGAACCCGAAGCGATGCGCTGGGAGCAAGGTGTGTATTTTGCAATTTTCCATATTTTCATGTGCCCACTTGGGAAGCAGCGCTCGTAACCTTTCAAGGCGCCCCAAGTGGAGCACATAGGTGGGATCGAAGGTCATTGGTGTCAAATCATTGTGTATAGAAGGATTAGTTGATTACTCAATCCAAGGCGAAGATATTATAATATATTTGTGCGCCTTTCAAGGCACCTTTGTGTGTCTTTTTGCCAATTTTGCCATTTTTGGCTCGTCATGATGTCAAGTGGCGACCGTGTATCTCAACGTTGCGCTCAATTGACATCATGACCCAAGTATGTTATGAGGGTACATACTTCGGTAGCCAACATATCTTGGACCCGGCGAATAACTCCTCTTAGGCTTGGCATACCGTGGCCGCCATGTTGGCGATTTGGGACTATCCCAAATCATGGGCTCACTTGGCGACCCTGCCATTCCCAATACCGGAGGAGTTGGGCGACGCCCCAAAGATATGTTGGACATATATGACTTGATACCAATCCTATGGCACACTCCGGTCCAAGTCGGGCATGTGCCTCATTTGCCTTAACCATGAGTGTGCGCAATTTTGGCCATTTTGAGCATTTTTCCACTTTTGCTGCCCGCCGTGCACTATGTTCTAACCCTCGTGCACGCCGGACGCATGGACCAATGGACCATATATGACATGGGTGTTATGGGTAATAGTCCCCATGGTCCACACACCACGTGGGCGAAGCGGAGCTGCCTTCGTTAAGGCGCTAGGCCAAATTGAGTATGGGCAATTTTGCCATTTTTGCATTTGTGGACCCAATTGGGATCATCACCACGCCAGTTGGCATAGAGATCTTTGAGAGCCAAGGGCATGGGAGTCTCAGTTGGACTCCTGGTGGATCACGTATGGAATGGCGGATCCGATCTCCAAGCCGGCGTGGAGATATACTATTGGGTGCACACGGAATTTTGGCTCATTTCAAGCAGCCAAAATGACCCAATTTTGGGACCCCAATTTCCCCCTTCCGTGTGGTCAATTGGCGGCCCCATTTCTCTAAGCCCATAGAAAGCCCGGACCTAAATTCAAGTTGTGCACTCAGGAGGAAGTCCTAGGTCCTGCCTCCTACCCTGTGAGCCATTGGCCTTACCTTGGCCGAGCGAACCACGCGTGGGAATGACGCCAATTTTGGTGACTTTGGCATCATGACCCCACTTGACTCATCCGTGTTGCCCTGATGCCGGGACCTCAGAGGGAACCAGGTTGGATGAGGGCTCCAGGGATGTCGTTCTCGAAGGGCATAGGGTCAGTTGCCTCGTCCCTACCTCTGGCAGGTCCAGACGAGGGGTCAATTTTGGGGATTTTTGAGTTAATTTCAGTTTGGGCTGAAACAGCCCATTTTCAGCTACCAACTCCTGGGTGATAATGGCGGGGCCATATCTCTGGCTCAGAGTGGAGTTGGGACCTGCTTCTAAGGGAGCATGGGGAGCCACTGTCGGTTGGCCTTGGAGCTCCTTGGTTCCCAGGAACTCGCCTGTGGCTGGGCGGGACACCCCCCCTATTGGCAGGGTTTCAGGGTCCGGACTGAGCAGGGCATGGGTTGTGTTGGAGCCCCCGCCCCCATCAGCCACTGAGAGGGTCGGACCTGGGATTGGGATATGAGTTGGGACTGAGTGTCTATGGTCCTGTGATGCCCTTACCCCAGTCCAGTCATAACCCCATGTGTACATATCCTGATGTGTTGCTGTACATACTTTCGTTCCCTCTTTGCAGAGTGGCAAGGATTCTGAAACGCTTTGTCACATGACAACGCATTGATGCCCTTGTGAGCGTAGTGCTTTGCCTGCCTGCTCACTTGCGTGTGTCCACCGCAGCGTCCCGTGGCCGGCCCCCCCACGGGAACGCGTCAGTAAACCCCTCCCCGAGTGCCATTTCTTTTTTTAGCACACCATGTTCTATTTTTAGAACATTTGCTCTATTTTTAGTAACGACATTTCTATTTTTAGAACTTGGTCCCACGGGCTCCGTTTAGTGTTCTGTCTGAATCCGCAGCCACCCGATAAGTGTCGCGGTCGCATTGGTGAGTTCGTTTTCTCTCCAGGGCTCCTCAGTTTCAGGATCTCAATTTTTAGCCTGCGCTATTTTCAGTAACAAATGTTACTATTTTTGGTAGGAAATTGCTTTCTCATTTCTCCACATTTTGGGCACCTTCCGATCATCCAACCGGATCCAGGACCATTTTTTTTAGCGAGCCGGGCGCCATGGCAACGTCCGTTTGTTCTCATTTTGCACCTGGAGTCCGATGACTCCGATAAATGGAGAAAAAAGATTTTCGGAATTTTTTTTTCCGGAAAAAACTTTTTTTCTCTACATTGCTTGTATCTACGCTTGTCATGATGCATGATGACTCCCCCTCAAAACGCCAATGTCTCCCGGAGGTGATCCATTGCTCTCATGTCTCTTGGTGGGAGTCTCGGTCATGTGAGGGATTCATGCTGTGCATGTCAAGCTTCAAATATCTGTTTGTGGTCGTTTTATGTAGACCGGTCGAGGGCGTTGCTTCTGTCTATCTCTGATCTGCTGACCCTATGCTTTTGGGTTTAGTGGTGACAGGAGGGAATTGATTCTTTTGAGTTCTTTCATTCCTCCCCCTATTACTTGGGGGGATGGCCACGGTGTATGTGGTACCTTCCCACGATGAGGGGAGCGCCAAGGGAACAACCAGAATCCCCCCGTCCTCTTTTTGTCTTTCCGAGCAGGTGACAATGCTCTGGGAAGGGGGGGTCAAGCCCGCTCGGATCCCAATTGGCTGCAGTGTTCTTTTTTTGAGCGAGTTCCGCGATTTCAGGATTTCAGATATAATTTCAGGAGAATTCCGAAAGTATAGTATTTATAAACCACAGGATGGGGGATTCAACATTTCTTGTTCGGACCAGGCCTGCTGTGTGTGCGCGCGCCCTTCTCATGTTCCTGTTGGCGTGCGCGTGCTCTGTGTTCGTCAATGCGGACCGATCGTCTGAAAATTCTTCGCAACTGGTGCTAATAGTGTTGGTTCTATCCTGTTACGGAAACAGAGGCGAATCGGAAGCTAGGGCAACTCCAGTGAATGATAGAAGGCCCGGAGTTAAGGATCTGGCTCAACCCTATTGTGGTGCCTCCGCCCACACCGGCTGTCGACCTTGGGTGCATCACTGCACTTGGGAGGAGGCCGGTGTACGTTAATGGGCGCATCGGCTTCGGCATTGTGACGCCTACGTGCATGGGGGACCACGAGGCCCTTGAAGCAGCAGGAGCCCGAGTGGAAGTGAAGTGGAAGTGGATGTGGCTGAGGTAGGCGCACCGGAAGGGAAGAAAGTAACTCGGTCGTTGCTCCGCAAGGCAAAGCAATTCCTCATTCTTTGACTTATCATTTGTTTGCTTTGCATGTGTCATGACAACTTGATCTCCCATGGAACCAAAGAGGGTGAATCTTTGGTGATGGTTTGTGTTGAACACGTGGTGTGCACGTGCAATGGTTTGAGGTTTGAGGTTTGACTTTTCGGGTACTAGACGTTCTTCGGCCCCGGGGGGCCACCTGGTCAGGCGAGGTGATATCCTCCCGACCGGGACCTAGTGGGGGGCCCTTCATGACACACCTCCTGCCTGGTGGCGGAGTCCCCCGGGTTCACGGGGCTGGGAGCCCTGTCCCTCTCCGACTTCCCCATTTTGCCACTCCCCGGTCAGTGCGTCACTTAGCAACCGTGGTTGCAGGCGCTTACCCACTACGCCGCCCCCCTGATGCGTGGTCCCCTGGTCTGCCGGCGCCGCCTGGCCCGTGCTACTGGCTTGTCGCCAGTGGGACCCCCATGGGCTGGCGCGGAGGCTTCCTAGCTGCGGGGCTGGTGCGTAGCACTGTGTGCTACTACTGCCTTGGTGGGTGCAGTGCCCTGGTCACGTGTGCGCGGCGCTCGCGGCAGGGTTGGGGTTCGGGGCCGCTGCCGGTTCTTGCTTCTACCGTTGGGCTCCCCCCTGCCCTTGCGTCCCTCGCGGTGCGTGTTGCGGGTTGTCTTGCCCGGTGTCCCTTCCCTTCGCCTGCCGGTACACCATTCCATGCGGTCTGTGCGTTCCGCGGGCTCGGTCCGGTTGCCCTTTGGGTCCACGCCGCGTGTCCGTTGCGTGTGTGTGCGCCCGTGCTCCCGCGGCGTACGCCCCCCCCCCCCCCCTCTGGGTTGGTGTGGCGCGCGCCTTACGCCCAGTTCCGGGGCGGGGCGCCGGTAGGGCTGTTCCAGGCAGTTGGGGCCCCTCCGTGTGTCCTGCCCCGGTCCCGTTCTCCGCTTTTTTAGCTCTTGGGGGGGTGGCGGGGTCCCTTCGTCCCCTTGCCTTGCTTGGGGTCTCTCGCCCCCCTACGGGCATGCCTGCTTTTGTAAGCTGGCGTTGCGCGCTGTGGGGGTGGCCCGAGGGCGCCTGAGGGGGGGCGCCTCTCGCCTGGGTGTGGGGCGCCCGGGGTTGGGCGCTCTCCCTCGCCCCAACGCCCATCCTTGGGGCGTTCGGCCGGAGCCCGCTACCCACTGGCTGTGGGTGCGGAGGGTGTAGGCGTGGGGACCCTCACGAACCCCACAGCGCGCGCTCTTGCGAGCTGGCTTTGCGTTGTGTCGGGGCGGGACGAGGCCGCCCGGGGGGGGGGGGCGTCTCTTGCCTGCGTGTGGGGCATCCGCGGTCGGGCGCTCTCCAACGCCCGACCGCCCGTCCTTGGGGCCTGCGGCTGGGGCCCAATACCCACTGGCTGTGGGTCTGGGGGTTGTGGGCGTGGGGACCCGTCACCAACCCCACAGCGCACGCTCTTGCGAGCTGGCTTCGCGTGCTGTGGGGGCGGCACGAGGGCGCCCGGGGGGGGGGGCGCCTCTTGTCTGCGTGTAGGGCGTCCGGGATGGGGCGCTCTCGCACGCCCGACCATCCGTCCTTGGGGCGTGCGGCCGGGGCCGGCTACCCACTGGCTGTGGGTCCGGTTTGTTTTTCGGTGTGGCGGACCGTCACCAGCTCCACAGCGTGCGCTCTTGTGATCTGGCTTTGCGCGCTGTGGGGGCGGCACGAGGGCACCTGGGGGGGCGCATCTTGCCTGTGTGTGGGGCGTCCGGGCCTGGGCGCTCTCCCACAACCGACCGCCTGTCTTTGGGGCGTGCCGTTGGGGCCCGCTACCCACTGGCTGTGGGTGCGGGGGACTTGGGGGTGGGGACCCGTCACCAAACCCACAGCGCTCGCTCCTGCGAGCTGGCTTTGCGCGCTGTGGGGGCGTCATGAGGGCGCCTGGGGGGGGGGCGCTTCTTGCCTGTGTGTGAGGCGTCCGGGGTGGGACCCTCTCACACGCCCGACCACTCGTCCTTGGGGCGTGCGGCCGTTGCCCGCTACCCACTGGCTGTGGGTCCGGGGGGTGTGGGCGTGGGGACCCGTCACCAACCCCACAGCGCGCGCTCTTGCGAGCTGGCTTTGCGCGCTGTGGTGGCGGCACGAGGGCGCCCGGGGTGGGCGCCTCCGGCCTGTGTGTGGGGCGTCCCGGGTTGGGCGCTCTCCCACGCCCCACCGCCCGTCCTTCGGGCGTGCGGCCGGGGCCCGCTACCCACTGGCTGAAAGTGCGGGGGGTGTGGGCATGGGGAGCCGTCACCAGCCCCACAGCGCGCACTCTTGCGAGCTGGCTTTGCGCGCTGTGGGGGCGGCACGAGGGCGCCTGGGGAGGGCGCCTCCTGCCTGCGTGTGGGGCGTCCGGGTTTGGGCGCTCTCCCACGCCCAAATGCCCGTCCTTGGGACGTGCGGCCGGGGCCCGCTACCCACTGGCTATGGGTGCGGGGGCTGTGGGCGTGGGGACCCGTCACCTACCGCACAGCCCGCGCTCTTGCGAGCTGACTCTGCGCGCTGTGGGGGCGGCAGGAGGGCGCCTGGGGTGGGCGCCTTATGCCTGGGTGTGGGGCGTCCGCGGTCAAGCGCTCTCCCACGCCCGACCGCCCGTACTTCGGGAGCGCGGCTGGGGCCCGCTACCCACTGGCTGTGGGTGCGGGGGCTGTGGGCGTGGGGACCCGTCACCAAACCCTCAGCGCGCGCTCTTGCGAGCTGGCTTTGCGCGCTGTCGGGGCGGCACGAGGGCGCCCGGGGGGGGGGCTCTTGCCTGCGTGTGGGGTGCTGGGGTTGTGCGCCCTCCCAGGCCCGAACCCCCGTCCTTGGGGCGAGCGGCTGGGGCCCGCTACCCAATGGCTGTGGGTGCGGGGGCCGTGGGCATGGGGACCCGTCACCGACCCCACAGCGCGCGCTCTTGCGAGCTGGCTTTGCGCGCTGTGCGGGCGGCACGAGGCTGCCGGGGGGGAGGGCTCTTGCCTGCGTGTGGGGTGCCGGGGTTGTGTCCTCTCCCGGGCCCGAACCCCCGTCCTTGGGGCGTGCGGCCGGGGCCGGCTACCCACTGGCTGTGGGTGCGGGGGCCGTGGGCGTGGGGACCCGTCAGGGACCCCACAGCGCGCGCTCTTGCAAGCTGGCTTTGCGCGCTGGGGAAACGGCACCAGGGGGCCCGGGGGGGGGGGGGCGCCTCCTGCCTGTGTGTGGGGCGTCCGGGCTTGGGCGCTCTCTCACGCCCGACCGCCCGTCCTTGGGGCGCGCGGCCGGTGCCCGCTACCCACTGGCTGTGCATGCGGGGGGTGTGGGCGTAAGGACCCGTCACCAGCCCCACAGCGCGTGCTCTTGCGAGCTGGCTTTGCGCGCTGTGGGGGCGGCACGAGGGCGCCTTGGGAGGGCGCCTCCTGCCTGCGTGTGGGGCGTCCGGGGTTGGGCGCTCCCCTACGCCCGACCGCCCGTGCTAGGGGTGCGCGTCCGGGGCCCGCTACCCACTGGCTGTGGGTCCGAGGGGTGTGGGTGTGGGGACCCGCCACCAAACCCACAGTGCGCGCTCTTGCAAGCTGGCGTTACGCGCTGTGGGGGTGGCGCGAGGGCGCCCGGGGGTCGTGCCCCTTGCCTGCGTGTTGGGCCCCCGGGGTCGGGCGCTGGCCTACGCCCGACGACCCGTCCTTGGGGCGTTCGGCCGGGGGCCGCTACCCACTGGCTGTGGGTGCGGGGGGTGTGGGCGTGGGGACCCGTCACCAAACCCACAGCGCGCTCTTGCGACTGACTTTGCGCGCTGTGGGGGCGGCACGACGGCGCCCGGGGGGGGGCGCCTCTTGCCTGCGTGTGGGGCGTCCAGAGTTTGGCGCTCTCCCACGCCCGACCGCCCGTCCTTGGGGCGTGCGGCCGGGGCCCGCTACCCACTGGCTGTGGGTATGGTGTGCGGGCTTGGGGCCGGGCTGTCCTTGGCACCTTGTCCCATGACGCGGTTTGTCGTGTGCTGTGCGCGCTTCCTGGGTTTGCCGCACCTGGTGGCCGTTGTTGCTTGGCACATGGCCTTGTGTCGTGGTTGTGGCTGGCGGCGTGCGTTTCTGGGGTGCCTAGTGGCCCCGCGTCATTGCGCCGCGCCTCGTCCTGTCCGGTCGCTCTCGGTGCTTCAGTCCGCTTTCCCGTCGCTGTGGTGCCTTCCCCCACCCCGGGGGCTGTCGCCCCCGGCTTTACTGGGCGGCTGCGCGGGGCAGGTGGTGGCTGGCTGAGAACCGGGATCATTGTGCCTGCCGCTGGCCCCTGCCGAGGCAGGGGCGCTGGGCTTGCTCCGCATGGGCGCTGGGGGGTCCCTCCGGCCTCGGTCTTGGGCTGCGTGCGCTGCGGTGGTTTGGCGTGTGTGGATCCGGTCACTGGGTCGACGGGGGACTCGGCCGGTGCACCGTGGCTGTTTCGTGTGGATGCCGACATCTCCCCTTTCAGGTCGGAGGACGCCACACCTGGGTCCCGCGCGTGTGTCCTTTTGCATGCTCTTCTTGGCTGCGTCGGGCAGGCCGGCCTCCTGGGCGCGTTCTGGTGCGCCTCACCTTTCTTGTGGCAGTGTTGTCCTTCTTCTTTGTTCGGCCCCCTCCGACCTGGGGTTGCCCGTGCTTCGGTTGTTTGTTCGGTTTTTCTATTTGTTTTGGTTCCGTGTTTGTTCCTTCCCCTGTCTTCCCACCTCCCCTCTTGCGCGCCCGCTGTCTCCGGCTTTTTGTGCTTCCCGGCCCTGGGTGCCCTGGGCCTTGGCGCTCTTTGTTTGCTCCTCCCCCCCCGGCCCCCCCCTTTCTTTTTTTTTGTTTTCTTTTCCCCCTCTTTGTGCGTGGTTGTTCCTTCCCCTTTCCTCCCACCTGCCGTCTGGCGCCCCCGCTGTGTCCGGCTTTTCGTGCTTCCCGGCCCTTGGTGCCCTGGGCCTTGGCGCTCCTCGTTTGCTCCAACCCCCCCCCCTTTTTTTTGCCCCCTCCTGCCCCTCTCCACTCCTTCCTTCTCTCGTCTTCCGTTGTTTCGGGCCTAGGATGCCCAGGGGCCTCGGCGCTTTGTCTCCGCCCGCCCCTACTGCCCTCTCTCTCTCTCTCTGTTTTTTTTTGTTTGCGTTCCCTCCCCCCCTTGGTTCCGGGCGCTCTTGATTCTCTTGGCCTGTGGCTTGTGCGCTGCGTGCTGGGGCTGTGCCCCCCCCCCCCCGGCGGCTGCATGTGTTTTGCTGCGTCTGGTGTCTTGCTGTGTGGTGCCGCGGTCTGTTGTGGGTTGTTTTGTGTGGTTCGTGGCGCTTTGGGGTGTTTTTCAGTGCCTTGTGGTGTTGGTGTCGTGCTGTGTGGTGTGTTGTCGTGCTGTGTTGTTGGTTTTGGCGCTGGCTGTCTCCAGTGGGCGCTGCTTCCCACTTTTTTTGTTGGTGTCGTTGTAACGGCAGCAGTGACAGCACTCAATTATACACTGATGTGATCAGAATTCCAATGATTCTCAGATGTACATTAGTGCAGTAAATTTTCCGTTCTGTTTCATGTTTTCCGTTCGCCGCCAGATGTCGCCTGTGAGCGCGCGTCGAGTCGCATTTGTCTTTCGTGATTTCCCAATCGAATGTTTCGAATGATTTCACGATGTCTCATTAATTGCGATGAATGCGCATTGAGATTCTATGTCTGCTCCATTTTTGTAGACCGGGTTTTCGTACTCTTCATATCTCACCATGGAGTTCAAAGGACTTACAAGTGCTTCGCATATGTCGCTCCAAGAGGCTGGATATGGGTCTGAAGAGGGTCAGTTGGGTTCGGAGATATCAGGGGCAGTGTCGGGCGTTACGACCCCTGGGGCATCAAGGCTACAGGCTTCGCAGTTAACACAAAGATCAACCACTATGCAGCGGTTACATGGTAGCAGAGGAAATCATGACTCTGCTTCTGGAATCTCCACTGATACTCTGAGATCGTCGGACTTTAGCGGGGCTATTACTCCTTCTGGGCCGCTGCGTGTTCCCCCCGAGGTTACCTTCGTAGCATCTCCCCAACAAACCGAGGATCATCCGTCTGAGTGCCCTTACTGTGGCCATAAACATTGGCCTGGTGTTCATACTTGTGCTGATTGTTGTGTGAACGCCCCACCCAACCTTATACCCGGTCGAGAATCTCCCTCCTCGAGTGAATCTGGTTCCTCCTCTCACGCTTTGCCTGATCTGGAAGACAGCAGCAGCGAAGGAGAGCAGTCTGGTACTGGAATTAGTGGTGATTACTGGGAAAACCACTTCCGGCAGATTTGGAATGAGGAATTCCTGCACAGGCAGAATTGGCTGCTGGCGGAGGCGGGCTATCGTGGGACTGGTTCCGGGCGTCGTGCCAGTTCCTCAGGGACAGCGGCCGGTCGAGATTCGACGCCCAACTGCAGGAACAAGAGGATTGGGAAGAACTGCTGGACCAGTTCGACCACCAGGCAGCCGTGATTGTGCAGATGGCCATCATTGCCGAGGAGCGACGCCAGAATGTGCATCGCAAGCTGGTCTGTCGGGCGCCTGGGGTCGACACGACGAAGAGGTCGACGAAATGAGGTGTGATTCGACACATTCTCACCTCTCCAGGGAGCAACTGTCCAAGCTTCCTGACTCCAACTCCAGTGTTGACAGCTGGGTTGATGAAGTCAGAAGCAAAGGAAAAGGGACGAGATGCCCTTCCTGTGGCGAGTGCGCCAAGGACTGCTCCTGTCGAAGACAGATTTCGTCGCTGGAGAACAGGGTGAAGGAGCTGAAGAAGGCCGCCAAGGAGAAAAAGAGGGATGATGACAACAAGTGGAAGGAGATGGAACAGAAGTTGGTGAAGCTTACAGATCTGGTACAAAATCTGAGCACTACTGGGCTCTCTGGACCAGCGCCTACAATGGCAAGCCACCCAGCACCTACCTTCTCAGCTGCACCCACATCCACGCCTTACGGCGCTCCACATTCTCCAGCACCCCCAGCTTTTACTGGCCACCATCCAGCTTTTACTGGAATTGGAACTGGAATTTCTGGTATCCCCCCTACTGGATTTGGAAGTCCTATTGGGTTCAATCTGGGTACCGAAGGAGGAGAATCTTCGTCAGGGAAGTCTGTACTGTCCGTGGGTACTGTCGGAGATATTGATGGAGAAGCAAGGACCACTGTGAAGGAGCGATCCATGGCCTTGAAGAAGAAGGACCGGCAGCAGAAAGAAAACGAGGCAAAAATCAAAGAAAAGCAGAAGAGATTGCAGGAGATGAGGATGCATCAAGCTCAACCAACGCCGTTCGTACAGCCTAGTGTGGACCAGGCGTTGCTGGCGGCCGCAATTGCGCAGGCACAGGCCATTGGAGGCGCCGCAGTGTATCCAGTTTTCGTCAATCCGGTCGGCACAGCCACGAATTTCAACCTGAACCATTTGCTGAACCCTTTGCACATGAGGCTGAGAGGGTCAGTAATGAAGCAGCCGAAGTTCTCAGGACACCCAAAGTACTGGGCGTCCTTCGAGAGGCGGTTCATGGTTTGGCTGCAGACGGAGAAGCTGGACAAGGAGCTCTGGATCCTTGGGCTGATGGACTGCTTGACGGGCAAGCTCCGAGAAAGCACATACAATCTGTATGTGGAGAGGCAAAATCAGGGGAATCCCCTGACGTATGAGGAGCTGTACCGCAGTTTGAAGAAGAAAGGGTCTCGACTACCTGAAGATCATTACAGGAACCGTCTGGAGAACTTCAGGGCGATCAAGAAATTATTTCTGGAAGAGATCCAAATTGCAAGGCAAGATTGGGAGTTTTTGGTGCAAGAGGCGGAGAACTCTGGAGAAGGACTTTCTGAAGGCGAAATGAAGAAGATCCTCCTGAGCAAGCTCACGCCGGAGACCAAGCAGAAGATCAGGGACTCTCAGGCGGACCAAAAAGTCCTGGGCAACTGGGTTGAAGTCCGAGGATTGCCAGAAACTATGGGAAAAATGGCTGTTCGTGAGTTGCTACACTCTATCAGTGCTACTGGATTGAAGGATATCACTATTCGTGAGGGCAGATGGAGAGTTGGTTTCCACGATTCTGAACAGTCGGAGTTTTTCTGCAGCATGGTGGATGGAAAAGTGAAGTATAAGGGAACAGTTTTGAAGGTACGACCGTGGATCTTCTCGTATGGAGTCGAGCAGATCTGGGACCAACTTGAAAAGTATGCAAACTTAGAACGCCAGAAGTCGCAGGATGCACATGGCTTCGGAGGCAAGGTCAACGCTGTTGGTGAGAAGGGATGCTCTGTGTGCATTGCCCTTGGAAAAGAAGGTCGAGCGGCGATCCACACGACCGCAGATCACAGGTGGACGCCCTCAGATCTCAAGACAATTCAGTCCAAAATGGATGGAAAGGGAAATTCTCCCAAAAATCCCCAGCAGGATGGAGCACGAGATGCTGACCAGCATGGAAGGGGAAAGGGTAAAGGGCAGTCCAAAGGAAAGAACAGAGACTGGACACCAAAAGATTACTCGCAGCAAGGCGGAGATCCAAGCGACTCAAGATGGACCGATGCTGGTGGAAAAAATGGTGGAAAAAATGGCCAAAAAGGTGGAAATGGCAAGGGAAAGTCCGGGAATCAAGATGATTCCAAGGTGAATGGCAACCCCCTGTACGCGGAGACGCCAGCGAACAAGACCTTCGGCAACAACAAGGATACTGGAGGTCGAGGCAAGGGCGGATCCAACGAATCCAACCCCAATTCCAACACCTCCAACAACAAAGGCCAAGGAGGTAAGAAAGGTGGTAAGGGAAAATCATTTGGAGGTCGTGGACGTGGAAAGGGAGTGAATGCCGTTGAAGCAGGAGAAGAATGGGTTGACGAAGGACAAGTACAGGACGTGCAGGCGAACAACGAAGAAAAATGGCAGTAGGGAAGCCAACTTGACCCAAATCCCAACACTGGGGTTGAGTGGCAGGAGACAAAACCCATCAGGGTAGTTGGGGCGGTGGATGGACGCTGCTGGGACAGGCTAGCGCGGTCCTCTGGCCTCCTGTACCCTGCCTGGGTCCTCAGCGCTGTCCGGCGAGGCAAGCAGCGCCAGTTCGTCTGCTGGATCCAGGTCAGATCGACGGATGGTAAGGTTAAACTTGCCAGATGTCTGATCGACAATGGTTCAGAGGTGAACCTGGTGAGGAAAGGCTTTCTGCAGGAGGATGAGACGAAGATGTCCTCCACCCCTGTCCAGCTGGAGGGAGTCAGCGGACATCGCCTTGACGGTGGCGACAGAGAAGCAGAATTGGCGGTCAGATTGGTGAAACAATCAGTCTGGAGTGTGGAAGAGACGGTCACTGAGGAGTGGTTTGCTGGAAAGTTCTATGAAGCCAGCATAAAGTACGATTTATTCTTGGGTCAACCATGGCTTCACGCTCACCGTGTGTCGCCCATGGGACACAGGACGTGCTTCCTCCAAGATCCGTCGACCAACGACCCGTCCGAACTGTATTATCTGCACCCCTATACCAAGAGTATCCACCAATTCAAGGAGAGAAATAAGCTGCATTTTCAGCAAGATGGGCAGGAATGGGCAAGGAATCAAGACGATTTCGACGAAGGAAAGGTGGATTCCTTGAACAGCAAGAAGTGGAAGTCAGTTTCGACGCCTACAGCACCCCCCCGTAGGCGTCACCAGCATCACCTCCACCCATTACATCGCCCACGGTGCCCCAGCCCAACCCACTGCGCCTTCGGCGCACACATACCCGACACCCACACAAACCAACCACGCCCACACTGCCCACCACCCCAACAGCCCACGCCACGAACACACCCACACGCACGCCCACGCCCGGCCACGCCACCCAGACACTAACCAGGAGCCACAGCCACCCACCCTGGCGGTCTGGGAACCGGGAGCCGACACCGGCACACACCGACACCCACGCACAGCACCCCAGCCACCCCCCCCCCCCAAAAAAAAAAAACAAAGCCAAACAAGCCAGCGAAAAGAGAGGAGTAAGGGACATGCAGAGGAAGGGGCCACGGGGGGAACAGAGGGCAAACACGCAAGCCCACACACGCGCGCCCCCCCCCCCCAGCCAGCCCAACCCCGCATGTCCCGCACCCTCCCAGGAACCGCAAAGCCCAAGACCACCCCCCAGGCACCACCACAACAGACCACCAAGAGGAGCCGCCGAAGACGACACACGACACACCGCCGCCAAACACACGGTCGACACCGACACAAGCCCCACCCCCACAACCCGCCGCACCCACCGCTGCGGCGCCCCAACACACAATGCAGCCCCCATGGATGCGGTACACCCCAAAAACCCCCTTCAGCCGGCCGGCCAGAGGCCACCACGGGACGCACCAAGGGGACGCCGCGGAATACCCACCCACAGTGCGGCCCCGACACCCGCTACCCGCCGGCATCCTACCACGGGCCCACCCCACACCCGAGCACATAGCCCCCCTCCCACCGTGGAAACGATACACCCCAACCACACACCGCCACTCACCACCCGCGGGCACCGCACCGGGGCCACAACACGCCCAAGCAGCCGCGACCCACCGACCCGCGGACCCCGCAAACGCAATACCCCACACCAACGGGCCCACCCAACGGCGGGCAGGCACCCCCAAGCACCACACGACCACACCCCCCTGGTTGCGACACTCCAGTCCCGCACACCCCGCCCCAGGGGACCCCAGGCCCTACGCCACACCGACCCCGCACAGGCCACGTACTGAAACACACCAGGAGAACGATCAAGAGACCACGCGGGGCTACCCCACACCACCAGAGGACAAACCACAGGCGACAGCCCACCCCACCGGACCTGGACACGGTGCCCCCCCCCCCCCCAACGGGAAGGCCACCACACAGCACAACACCACCATACCGCACCGCACCCCCCTCCCCCACCCGGGGGCACGGGACACCACAGCCCACCAACACAGGAACGAAGCCACGCCCCGCCGACCCCGCACCCCACCCCACCGGCACCACCCCTGGAAACCCCGCACACCTGGCGCCAGCTCAACACCCACCACCGGCCACAACCCGAACCGCACACAGGGGCAACACCACCGGCCAGGACAGCCACCAGCGTGCAGCCACACACCACAGCCACGCCGAACGGCGCGCCTCCCCCGGCGCACGACCCCGCACCGGCCGCCGCACGTGCCCCGAACACCAGCATCAAACGCCCACCGTGCCATGAAGCAGCACCCCAGCACGTGAACACGCAAGATGACCCCATGGCCCTGGACATCGACAGCCTGCTAGAACTGGAACTCCAACACACGGAGGACACGGAGCATCATATGGACCTCACCCCGCCTGAGCTCGAGCCCACAGCAAGCAGCCCCGCAGACCCCAACCCGGAAAATGCCCCCCCGCGCCCCCCCCCCCGCGAGAGGGCGCCCTGGACGCACCTGTCCAACGCCCTGCGGCGCCACCACCCCACCCACGAAGCCAGCAACGGGCCCGCCGAGTACCGGGCGTCACTCGAGCGCGACCTGCCCGACGTCACGGGGCCGGGACTCCACGGGTACACCACCGCCCCCCCCCCTCCAGGCACCCCCACACAAGAATGGGAGGACGAGTACGCCGTCGACGTCACCGACATGACGGCATACATGGAAAGCGTGGAGGACCCGGGGCAAGACACCGTCCTCAGCCTCCTCGCCTACCACAGCTGGAGATGGGGCCACCAGGTCACCCTCCACCGACCGCAGGACGGGCCCCACCAGTGGTCCCCAGAGCAAACGGCGAAGTGGGACATCGTCCTCCAACTCACCCCCGAGGGCTTCTACACCCTCACGCACAGCGGATTACCCGACGCCGCACCCAATGCACAGGCGCTGCCGCTAGCCCAGCCCCAGGAGGACGACGCAGACGCACCCCCACCGGAGGAATGTAATTGGGACCCCCCCACGGCCACAACCGAACGCATGCCGCACCGGCTCACCAAACGTCACCTCCCCCACGACTACCATGCCACCAACCACTCGCGGGGACGCCGCACACTGCCCCTGCAGTGGGCATCACCCGAAGGCACCTTCACGTGGGGGGAAATCCTCCCCGGCGCCGTGGCGCTCACGTACCTGTGGCTCCGGGACGCGGAGACGCACGCGCAGCCCCCCGGCACACACCTCCTCCTCACCCTGGAGGGAGAGGCCGCCGTCGAAAACGTCCACACAGCGGAAGGAGAGGACTACGTGACGGCGAACGCGGACACCGCAGTATGGCTACACGCTCACGAGCACACCACACCCCCCACCGTAGTACCGGGGTCACGGCCCTGGCACGTGGTCATCGTGCGACTACCCACAGGAGCAGACACAGGAAGCGCCCAGCAGGGATGGGCGGACAGGTGGGCACACGTGTGTGCCTCCCTGCACGAAGGGCTGCACAGACCCTCCCTCACCAGTCACACCCTCGAACCGGCCCCCACCACGGCCGAATCCCACACCGGGGCGACCCCCCCCACCGGAGTCTGGGCCTACACGCGCACGCTCCACCGCGAGGCAGCGGAAGCCCTCAAGACCGCCATCTCCAACCACCAAGGCGTCGTGCACACCCCCCACGATAACACACAAAAGGGCTACACCCTATGGTGGCACCACCCCGCACCAGAAGGGGGCCTGCAACCACCGGCAGACCAGCCTGGCATCGGCCCAGACCTCACGGCGATCGCCCGCGCCGTCGCCGCCATGGCCCAGCAAGCTGGGGCGCCACCCCAATGGGCACCGTCCATCATCAAGGAAACGGCGGCACGCCACAACCCAGCTTTCGCACACTTCCGGGGACGCCCCATTCATCCCACCCTACCGGACCTCGACCTCCCCGCCCACGATGCGTGGGCAGTCCACATCCTCGTGCCCCACGACACCGCCCCCAAAACAGGGGACGCGACGGCACGCATCACCAAACAACTCCCCAATACCGCACTCCACTACGACATACCAACGCCCAACGTCATCGTCACCCACAACACGGGTCGCGACCACTACTACCTCCAGGCCACGCGTGAGCGCTCCCCCATCACCGTATACACCTTCACCACCTACCCTGGCCTCCAGCCACCGCAACACCACCCACGCCCGGCATGGAAGCACCCCCTACACGTCGCCCCGACCCCACGCAAAAGGCCCACCCACCACGCGCCCCCTCCCGCCGACAGCACCGCCCTCCACACCGCCCGCAGACGGGCCGCAGCACAACACCAAAGCCACCTGCTCCCACGCATTAACGCTGGGCCCGGCACCATCACCGAGGCCACCCACAAAAGCACCTTGAACCTACTGGCTCGCAAACTACGCCCCAAAATGGCACTGGAGGACACGCTCTGGATATACTATGGCGAAGGCCGCACGGCACGGGTGGCGGACCTCCGCAACATCATCCCCCGCCACATCCAGCGAGCGGTAGGGCCCTTCACCGTGTACGCGGTACCGCACCCCATAACAGCCCCATGCACCCACTGCAACCCTCGATGCGCGCTACCATGCGCAGGCGCTCTGCAGCAACCCCTGCCCACCCCTACCTACAGGGGGGGCATATTCCTCGGCACGGTGCCCGGAGACCCACACCCCTACCTCCTGCCCGCAGCGGACCGCCACCACGCCATACCACTACACCTGGTCGAGCACCTGGCGGTGGGACCATCCCCCTTCCAGAAGCGCCCCCCCCCACACCCCATCCGACGGACGCCCGCCAGATGAGCCGACACACGCCACACCTGGACCCAAACGCGCCATCGCACTCCTCACCCTAAAGGCGGAAGCCGCCATCCCCCGAGACCTGGAGGGGGAAAACCACCTCATGGTGGAAGGGCTGACGGAACACGTCCTGATCGCAGCCATGTACGCCACGGCGTCCGCATCCCGCCTCTGGGAGGACCGCCCCTCCCCACCTCTAGCCCAAGCAGCGCAGGACGCCCCCGACACGGGCCCCACCGCCGAGGACATCCACCAAATCCTCAACATGCGAGCACCCCCGAAGACCCACCCTGCGGTCCGCCCCATCCAGATCGTCAGCTGGGACGCCATGGACGCCCCCCCGGCCACCACGGAGGTCCACATCCTCAAACACCGGGACACCTGGTGGACGGTGGAATGGGACGACCACGGCAAGGTCAGACGGGCAACGGCACACGCCCCCGACGGCGAAGTCCCGCCCCCACCACGCGGAGGAGACCGCTTGCGACTCGCCGCACGCATCCCCCACGCCCCAGAGGCAGCCTGGGAAGCGCTGCACCACGCCCTCTACCGGGCGCAGGGGGCGCCAGAAGGCCCCCTCCCCCCGGAACGCACCCCAGCGTGGACACGCCACGCCACCCGCTACACGGCCCACATGCGCCGCCACGGGGCAGGCACGGGGCACCGGCTCCTCACCTGGCCCACGGACCCGCCCGACGCCCTGCAGGAGGCCGAGGAAGTGCTTGGCCTCATGACCAAGCAAGTGTTCCAGCTGGCGGACCCCGTCCCCACGTCCAAGCCCGACGTCCCAGCCGCCCGCGAACACCCCGTGTTTGCACCGGGCCACGCACCCGTACAGCGGCCCCAGGGCGCACCTCCCCAACGGGGACAACCCGCTGCCCGGCGCCGCCAAGGTGCGCAGAAGCGCAAGGCCTCCACACAGGCCAAACCCGCGCCAAAGCCAAGGGCCAAGCCGAAGAGCTGGACCAAAGAGGAAGCCGCTGCCCTGTATCCCGAATACGCCATCAACACCCGGGTGCAGCTGCCCTTCGAGTACCCCACGGCCGCGGGCCCCTCCAAGTGGATATGGGCCGCAGGGGAGGTCAAGCACCGGTACCGCGTCACCGGGGACCACCAGGGGTTCAAGATCCACGTCAAGTTGGACCCGGCCACCCCCAACGACAAGAAGCTGGGGCGCACCATCGAACTCTGGCGAGACCAAGCCGGTCGTGAGATGGTCCCCATGCAGCTGTGCACCCCCGACACGGAGCACCTCACCGGCACCGAGTACACGGGCGAAGTCCACAATGCATGGGCCCTACCCCAACCCCAGAAGCGGAACCGCAGGGCACCCGCAGCTCAGGGCGTCATCGACCTCCTCAACGCCTGACGGGGCCAGGGCCGGACACGGCCCGCCCCCCCAACTACCGGTCCCCAGAAACCGGCGCCTGCGGAAGCCCACGCCCGCATCAACATTCTCAACGAGCCCGCGGTCACCTACGACCCCACCAAGGCCGCCACACTGCAAGCCATGCCCGGGCCGCACCCCCAAGGCGCAGACCTCCTGGGGTTCCTGGAGCAAGCCCTCCGCAAAGCGGACCAACCCGAACCAGCACCAATCCTGGACCCAGAGGGGAACAAATATCACGCCCACTGGGAACGGGGGGTACCCCTCTACCACAAGACATCGGTCACGGTACATGCCCACCCCGACCTCGGAGTGGATGGTCGCCTCGGGGCGTACGAGTGCGTGGGGCCCGGATGGCAGCTAAACGTGCTGCTCACGCACGTCCCGTTCGGGGAGGAGACCAAGGACTTCCTGGACACCCTGAGCCTGGCGTACCGCCGACTCTCCCTCCTGGCACCCACCATCATCATAGGCGACCTAAACGCCGCTCCCACCGACGACGACCGCACCGGCCCACCCACAGCCACCGACGAAGCTGTCCGGGACGCCATGCACCAACTAGGCCTCACCGACCTCACGGCAGGACTCACCGGCACACCCTCCCATTACCCCCACCAAGCCGGCACCCACCCATCCCGCATCGACACGTGCTACGGGGACCCAACCACGGTGCGCGTCCACGAAGCAGCCTACGGGGACCTCCCGCCCACAGGCACGGGCCACCGGCCCCTCTACATCGACCTCATCATCCCCGACCTACCCCCACCCGCGGCCACCCTGTCAGACGACACCCTCCCACCCACACTGCAGTTCCCGGCCGAGGACGACCACGGCGCCTGGCACAGGTATAACAGGGCCCTACACGCCATCCTACGCCGCCCGGGTGCACCGACACTCACCACCGCCATGCGCCGGGCGGCACAAGCATGCGGCATGGAGCGTGACACCAACCACACGGGAGCACCACCAGACCTCACCCTCCAGCAACTCGTCCATGACATCTGGACCACGAAAGGGGAACTCGCCACCCTGCTACGCCCCAGCACACCGGAGGCACGAGACCGGGACGCCCACCTCCGTGCGCTCCTCACCACCCGCCGCCACCAACTCCAGGAATGGCACGCCCACCGCATAGCGGCAGCAGCCCAGGAACGCGAAAGATACGGCAGAAACGACACGCCGTACAAGTCCCTACGGTACGTCAGCCGCATCCTGGAGGACACGGGGCGCCGTACCATCCACGCGGTCCGCACCCCCGAAGGAGGCCTCACAAATGACCCCGACGCCGTCCTCCAGGCAGTCCTGGACAGCTTCCAGGCACAACACGGGGACGCCCTCCCCGAGCTCGACCCCCACACCAGAAACACCATCCGCGAGCATTTGCCCAGGGTCTTCAACCGGGAACAGCGGCGCGCCATCGAACACGACCCCTTCAGCATCTCAGAACTGCAGCGCGCCCTGGACCGCCTGAAGAAGGGGGTCGTGCCCGGCGCCGACGGTTTGCCGGCCGAAGCGTACCAACGTCTCACCCTGCCCATCAAACGCCGCCTGGCAGCCCGCCTGTGGGACATCGTCACGGGCGCCACGCCCATCCCCCCTGAGTGGGCCAACCTGGTCCACCCCCTCTACAAAAAGGGGGACTGGGCGCAGCCGGGGAACTGGCGGCCCATAGTATGCGCCACCACCGAGGTCAAGCTGGTGTGGACGCTCATCCTAGGCCGCATCGCGCCAGCGGTCTTCGCCCACGTGCCCGCCAGCATGTGGGGGGCCATGGCCGGCAGGTCCCCCCACGAGGCCATCTTCCTCCAGGACACCGCACTGGACATGAACCCCTACGAGATGATCATCGCCTCCCTCGATGTCCAAGGCGCGTTCCCCCACGCCCCACACCGGCTCCTCACGGAGGTATGGGATGCCATGGGCCTCCCATTCCTATCCTTCATGACCGGGTACATACAAACCCGACTCTACGCCGTCATCACGGCCGCGGGCCTCACCCCCTGGACCAGCACAGACAGCGGGGTCCCCCAGGGAGGCGCCGAAGGCCCCTTCCTCTACCTCCTCGTCACCCTGCCACTGGCATTCGAGCTAGCACGGGTATACCCGGGGTACGCCCCATACCCGCTACGGTCCCCCCTCATCAACTTCGCAGATGACAACCTCCTCAGTACGGCCACCCGCCACCGCGACCCTGAGAACGCAGGGCTACCAACGACCACTGAACAAGCGTCCGCCATTCTCCAACTCACCACAACCTACCTGGACGCCCACCAGCTCCTAGTGCACCCCCGCAAATCGGTCGGGCTGGCCGACGCCAAGACCCCCACCCCCCACATCCGGAAAGGCGAACCCCTACACCTGGAAGACACCACAGTGCACCTGGGAGTCACACAGGCCACGCAGCACCACCACATCACACTCCCAAGCAAGCTAGAAGAACGCCTCGCCTGGCTAACCCAAATTGCCAGGGGGGACCTCCTGTCTACGCAGGGCCTGGCGTACTTCATGGAAGCAGTGCTCAACGCGGCCATCGGGTACCAAGCCCTGCACCTCCCGCGCCCCCAAGACGCACTACGCCACGCTCGACAACAAGTGACGAAGGCATGGGCGCAACACGGAGGCTGGCCCACGTCTTTCCCCAAGGAGGCCATGATGGCCCACTGGCGCTACTACGGAGACAATACGGGCGCCCTGGTCGACATGGCCTATGCCAAACACGCAGCACACCTCCTACACAGGGTAACACACAACCACCAACCAGAAGTTCGCGAGGCGGCGGCCATACGCATAAAAGAAGCGCAAATGGCCCGCAACACCTGCCCCCGGTGGATACTGGCACAACACGGCGTCTCCACCCCCGTGGGCACTGGCATCTGGGCCCAGCTACAACTCCTCCTACCGCACCACACACACGCCATCCTCACAAACCACCACTGCGATCAACAGGGGCCACTCGTGGCCACACACACCGACATCCACCGACTCCCGGCAGGCGAGGTGGACACCCTGCGCCTCGTAGGGGCCACCATCACCATAGTGTATATCACCCCAACACAGATGCAGATCATGGCCCAATGCGACGCCCACCACGCCCCGTTCCTTTCCGACCCACAATGGCCGGCGCGCCACGTCTTCCAAGCGTACCTCCGCGCATGTGCTACGAAGGCGGGGCGCGACATGCCGGGGCCCAAGGACATCGACACGGCGTACACAGCCTTCCAGCGCCAGCACCCCCGGCCCCGCCTGAGCGAACACGAGACCCCCAACGACGGCGGCACGACGCAGGGGGAGCCCACCCCGTCAGCCGAAAGCTGGACACCACCCACCATCCTGCTACTAGCACCAAACGGCCACAAACATGTTACCCGCACCGTCCAGCGACACCATGCCCCCTGGTCCATCCCCAAACACAATGCACCGGAGACCGATGTACCACCAGTCAGACACAGTGACCAGGGCATACCACGCACGTGCTGGCACTGCGGCCCGGCAGCCCTCGACACTCCGTGGCCCCTGCTGCACCTCATCGCCACCCACTACCACACCCCCACCGCCGCCGCCACCGCCGACCAGCAGGCATGGCTCTCCCTCTGGTTTCACACGGTACCCCCAGACCACCCGGCGCACGTAGCCTGGACCCGGACACCCACGGCGACATGGACGTTCACCAACGAGCGGGCACACCCGGACAGCGTAGCCATGGAGTACAACCGCTGCGACCCACACCGCGCAGGACCTCAGGAGGCACCCATGCGCCCCCTACAGCACAAATGCCCCACCCTCCGCGGCGACAAAGACGACACGGAACGGCGACAGACCATCACGTGCCAGAAGTTCCACCCCAATACGGGATACCTCTTCGACCTGATGTACGCGTATATCACCCAGGGACGCCCAGACAGGGGCCTCCCCCGCCTCACCCCACGAGCCCAGGCCATCATCACCCAGGGAATAGGCGTCTATGCAGCGCCACTACTGCAACCCACGCAAATCACCGCCAGAACCACCCAGGGGAACCCCATCTACGTCTATCACCCCACAGCAATCGCCCGCCTACCCATACCCAGCGACACCGACATCATCTACTTCACTGACACATCCGGCACCCAGCAACGCACCCCCACGGTCGGTTGCGCCTCCGTGCGCATCACCCGGCACGCGGACGGCCTCCACGTGGAACACCACACCGGGACCACCATCTTTGGGGCGTCCTCTCACGGCGAACTGCGCACCATGGCAGACGTCGTCACCGCCACACCGCCACCCACGACGGTCCGGCCCCGCAACATCTGGGTAGTCGTGGACGCCACGGTCGACATCCACCTCACCAGGCGCCTTGCGGACCTGCCCCTCCACAAAGCACTCGATTCCGGCCTCACCACACAAGCGTTGGGACTATGGATGGCCTTCAAGGGCATGCACCCCCAGGACGCCCTACACATCGTCAAGCAGGAGTCGCACCGCTACGCATACGGCAATGGACGCGCAGACACGCAGGCCAAACACCAGAACACCAACCACACCCCAGGGCTCGAACGCGTGCGACTGGACACCCCACACCACAGCCACCTGCAGCACCTGCCCCCGATACCCCTGGCCGCACAACCCCCCCAATGGATGCCCGCGGACACGCCGTACACGGATCGAGACAAGCAGTACCACTACCCCACACCCATCCAGCAACTCGCCGCCACACTGGGCCACCCAGCAAACACCGAACTCCTCCGACGCCTCGAAAACTCCGTCCACACCCCCCTCTACTACTCCGCCCTGCGCCTGGATAGCCTCCCAGCACACCTACAAAAGCCCCGACTCCAACTCGCCCTCGAACAACTTCCCCTCCTCACCCGATACCACCGATGGTATACGCGCCGCTCGATCCACGTCCCCGCAGGACATACCAAATGCATCTGCAGCCACGCGGAAGAAGAAACATGGGACCACTTCAAGGCGTGCCCCCTGTACAGGGGACTGGACACCCTCACAGACTGGAACCCAACCCACACCATCGCACAGCACGGCGGATGGCTGGCGCAGTCCCCGGCGACCCAGCAACTCACCACCGTCCTCAAGCAGACGGAGGTGCTCGAGGCAGTCCGCAGGGGACTCGTCCCCACTGCCGTCTACACCTTACTACGCACCCACGCGGAGGACCCCCAGGCCACGGCGGCTCACATGCAGCGGACGGCCGTTGCCAAGACGGCGGAGCAGCTCACATACCGCACTCTGAAATACCTGCAGCATGCGGCAACCCTGCCCCCAACAGACCAAGCCCACCTCCTCAAACTCCTGTTCTACCAACCATGAGAACCTACCCTGTGACATACCAACACCGAACCCCCACCACGTCTACACACCGTCCACCGAGCACAGCACTGGCACAGCACACACGGGCGCCACAGGCACCGCACACGCTCCCACCAGCATGCGCGCGCCACCAGCCCCCATCTCCCCACGCCGCCGTCCGTCCACAGGTACCACCAACCACCAGCCACCGCATGTCCCCTCTGCGTTCGCCAGCGGCTACCACAGACAGCCCTGCCCTGCAACCCAGACCACTGGGTCTGCCTGGGAGCCGCGCACCGCCTCACCCACTGCCCCCACTGCGGGGACCTCAACCCCCGCCACCGCGAACGGCCCGCGGCCCCAGCCGCACCCCCCCCCGCCAGCCACCCCAGCTTCTTCGGGTACCTCACCGACACTCTCCGGGACCAACTGGGAGGGTACTACGTGGCGGACGCAGCGGACCACACATGGGCCATAGCCGTGGCCGCGGGCAACACACCCCTGCCCCCCCACAGCCCACCCCTACGCCACAGCGGAGGCGGCTTGAACGTGGCGGCCCGCCACATCCTCCTCGCCCTATACCTCCACCACCGAGACCTACACCTCCCAGACCCACAACTCCCGGCCCCCCAAGCAGCAACCCTGACGCCGGAAGCGTGGGCCGACACGGCACCAGAGGAGATAGCAGCCTACCTCCGAGCCACGTGCCGCCGGTTCGCAAACGCCCTCGGCCGACGGAAGGGAACACCTTACCCCCTCAGCGCACTCCTCTACCCGGCACACCAGCCCCACCCCGCACAACAGACGCCCTCGGAGGGCTGGGCGTCTTTCCGGGACGCCCACCTGGCCGCCCCCGACGAGGCCACCGCCACGCGGATGAGCCTCACGGACCAGGAGACCTACGTCAGAGGCCTCAAGACGAGCCTCCAAGAGGCACACCGCTGGCGCGCCCGCTCCCCGTCGCCCCCACGGGGACAGGGGGGTTCACCCGCCCCCGACACCCACCAGGCCAAGAAGACCAAGGGGCACCGGCACCAGGGGGCCCGCCAACGCGCCCGCCAGCAGGGCGCGACGCCCCGACCAAGGCCCGGGTCCACCCACACCGCACCGCCCCACGCCGAGACCCCCGGGGCACACCAACAACACCACCACCACCAACGCCCACCACCACCACCGTACCGCAGCACCCAAACCCTGCAGCCCAGTCAGCCACCACCGCCCACACACGTCCACGCAATGCCAGGACCACCGTACGCGCAGAGCCAGGGGACATGGCACCACCAACACCACCGCCGCGCCCCCGTCCCTCCCAACCCCTACCCCCTAATGCCCCCAAGCTACAACGGCCCCCACCAGCTACATCCCCACCACGCCCCAGCACAACCAGGCCCCGCGAACCACCCGCCCCACATAGCGCACATCACCGCACCACACCATCACGTGTACCACCACCACCAGCCCCTGCCACCACACCCACCAACGCCGGGGTACGACACACAACCGACACACCCTCCACACCACCACCACGCGGTCCAGCACCACCCGCCGCCCCCGTTACACGGGCCCACGACATACGAGCCACGGTACACCCCCAAGGACCCGCGAGGAGCCACGCACGCACACCGGCAACACCAGGACCGAGTAGGGGCGCCCCACCGCCACCAACAGCCCCCCCACCCACACCCCATACCAGCGAGCACCATCCACCAGCAGCCACCCATCACATACGGACCACAGCCCCACCCGGGGGCTCATGCGGTCGCCTCCCACCCGCACCCCGGCACCGCGACCAGTCAAGAACCGCAAGGGCCACACGGCGCACACACGCAGCACCCACACGACCCACAGGGGCGCCCGGACCCCCAGCCGGCACAACACCCACCCCCGCCCCCCCCACCCACCACCACCAGCAGCCCCCCCACCCACACCCCATACCAGCGAGCACCATCCACCGGCAGCCACCCATTACATACGGACCACAGCCCCACCCGGACGCTCATGCGGCCGCCTCCCACCCACGGCCCGGCACCACATCCAGTCAGGAACCGCAAGGGCCACACGGCGCACACACGCAACACCCACACGACCCACAGGGACACCCAGACCCCCAGCCAGCACAACACCCACCCCCGCCCCCTCCACCACCAACAGCGCCACCCCCACACCACCCCCCCCCGCCCCCCTCCCGAAACCAGGCCACGGACACAACACGCGGCAGCCAGCACCAGCCAATCGATGTCGATGCCCCCGCCGACACATGCCACCGCGAATCCCCCCTCCCGCGACCGCCACAAGAGACCCCATCACCGGACCCCACGCGCGACAACGATGACCACCCCCCCCGACCCACACCACCCCCCCCATCACACCCCGCACCACCAGTCGCCACACCGGCCGAACCCTACGCCCTGCACAACCCCGCAGCGGTACGGCAACACCTCCGGGGGGTCGGGGAACAGGACGTCGTGCTGTACCTCCGCACCTCCGGCACCAGCACCCCCATCCGGGCGGCCACCCTGGTCCAGGCGGCCACCCTGGGGGAAGGCGTCAGAGACTTCCTCTTCGACGCCTTCCTCCACGTCGCCCGACACGAGCGCCCCCCACGCGCCACCCCAGACGGCGAGAGCCCGCCCCCCACGGGGAGCCGGATCTGGGTACCCCCCATCGACTGGGGGCGACACCTGGTCGGACACCCCGTGCCAGAGCGGGACAGCACCCAGGGCCGCACCCGCTACCGCGAGCCCAACATGGCCCACCCCCCACCCGACGCCACCCCCAACAGCACCAAAGAGTGGGAGCGGGAAACATGGGTGGCCCGGATGGCCTCCCTAAGCAACTTCCGGCACCACGTCCCGGGGGACATCCCCACCCCCGACGAGCAGCAGCCAGCCCCCTCCACGTACATGACCCTCATGTACAATCTGCACTACACCCTCTCCACCACCACCTACGACGCACCCACAGACCACTGGGTGGTACACGGCACCGACTCCCTCCTCCCCGCCGACTACACCCCCCCCACACACGACCCAGGCCCCGACAGGTACGCCAGGGGGGACGACCCGGACGACCCCCACATCTGGGGCACGTGGGAACCCGAATCCCTGGACGCGCTGCTCTCCATCCGCAGCGGCTACCAGGGCATTGGTAGGGCGATGTATTGCCTCGCCAAGTGGACCCAACGGACCTGGGGGATCCCCGCGGACCGATGGGTGTGGGTGGTCACGCTGCGCCCCCAGCAGATGGAAGCCCCCCCAAACCGCGGGGGACCCACCCCCCCACGCCCCACCACCCCACAACTATGCCCGTACATGGTGGCAGCCCGCCTCATGGCGCTGCTATGGCCGGGCCCCCACACCCCCACCCAAAACTACCCCCACCTCACAGAGGAGGACATGCCCGGCATCCAGCGAAGCTTCTTCGAGACCCTCGACTACCTCCAGCAGACACACCCCCGCGTCCTGGAGCAGATATGGTCACCCCCCGGGTAACCCACGTGCCCGCACAGCCGAGACAACACCGCCACGCCAGCACCAGCACGCACGGATCACCAGGGAAAACGCGCGCACACGCCCGATGCCCAAACCTGCACCCGCGTTCTCGCTACTTACAGGACCCAGCATCATATGCCCGCCCCCGAGGCCCGGGACCCTCCGCCGTCTCCCGCGGCCCTCTCCTCCGCCTCCGACTCCACAACCTCCACCACCACGACCACCTCATCCACCACCACCACCACCACGTCCTCATCCAGCACTCCACCCCCCAGGCCGCGGGGGACACCTCCCAAACGGGCCTCCAAACCCGCCCCCGCCGCGAGCAGCCCCACCGCCGCCAAAGCCCACGCCCCGGCGAAGCCCATGCCCACGACCCAGCCGAAGCCCAAGGCCGCCGCCAAAGGGCGGCCCGCAGCCAAGCCCAAGCCCAAGCCCAAACCCGGCGCCACAACGGCAGCTCGGGCCCGGCCCCCCCAGGATGTCCTCTACGACATCCGGCCCCAGCCGTCCCAGGCCCGAAGGCAGCAGCGCCCAGCGCGGCGCCCCCCCACCGTCACCGACGCCACCGCCACCACCTTCATGGCGGAGCGCGCCGCGGCCGAAGCGCGACGCGCCTCGTCCCACCACCTCCCAAAGCCCGCACCCCAGGCCCACGGACCGCTCCAGGGTCCACCAGCAGCGCCCCCGCCCCCCTACCGGCCCCCGATGACAGCCCACATGCAACACATGCCCCACTACCGCCGCCGCCGCGAATCCCCGCCCAACCCCGAGGCGAAGACCGTACGCGCACACCCGCGGGTCCACATCCGCGTGCACCCCCACTCCCCACGCACCCCCACGGAACAGGACTACGAGGAATCCCCCAGGCCCGCCACCGCCGCCGGCCCCCACGACCCCATCACACCCACCCACGCCCACTCCTCCGCCCAAGACCGCAGGCCCGCCCAGGAACAGTGGTGGCAGCGCTGGACCCACACGCAGCTCTGGGAGCTGCGGAAGTGGGCCCGGGGAGAGCCCTCCCTCGAGGGCCTGGTCCATCGGCCCCGCAAGGGGTCGGTGGAGAACTGCCGCCTCCGGCCGGCGGGGGGGTGGATGCCGCAGGCCGCATGGGAAGCCATGCTTGCCGATGCGCTCCACCCCCTGGGAGTCCACCCCCGCAACCTCCCCGCGCCCCAGGACCACCCGTACGTCCTCAAGCGCCTGCGGGAGACCCTCCAGGAAGCGCGGCGTGACGGCATCCGCCTGTGGGACATCACCCAAAGCCCAGCCCCGCACGCACACACCCCCTCACCACCCCACAAGCGTCGGCGCACCGACACCGGCGACACCCACAACACCCCAGGAGCCCTGCGCGCCACACAACACGACGCGCCTGACCCCCCGGCCAGCGGCGCCGCCATCTAACCCCGTTATCCAGCACAGCACCACCACGGGGCGCCACGCCAGGCCCCGCCCAGAAGTCACCAAACAAACCGGACGCCGAAGGAAGCCAGCGCACACGACAACGAGCACCACTACGCCCAAAGGCGCCGAACCCGGGCCCGATACCGTGGGCTCCTCTCCACCCTCAGCACGACACACACGTCACTGACGTCACTCCTCCGCCGTGCCCCCTCCCACGCCACCGCCCCGCCCCCCCCCCCCTCCCGCCGCACGTCCCCACGCCGCCCAGCCCAGCACCCAGCCCCACACACTGCGCCACAGCATCGCCCTAGTCCGGCTCCTCCACCATCGCGGCACTTGGCACCTCACAGTAGACCGCCGTCCTGTGGTCCCGCTCCCCCCAGCACCACTCCCGGGGCCGCACCCGACCCACGCCGTGTTCGCCCCCACGCCGCGGGCCGCGGACATCCTCCCGCTCCCCGCCACCACCCCTCCCGGGCATCGCATACTACTTACCGCCAACCCCTCGGTCCTCAGTGAGGTCCCCATCGGGCACGCCGACGCCCTGCACATGCGCCCGCTGCTGCCCAACCTGCACGCTGCGTGCGCCCCCGGCACGCCCGTCGACCCCTCCGTGTGGTACTCCCAGTGAGGCCACCGGCCAACGGCCGGCCCGCACGCACCAGCCCGCACCCGCCTCGGGCGCACGACTCCGTGGACGCCGCTACCCACACGCCCGGCCCCGCGCAACCGCCTAACCGAGCCAGAACACAAGCACAAATCAAACCCGAGCCACACCCCGAAACAGCTAACCCTTGACTCCTAACCAAACCCGCCGAGGGAACAACGCAACCACAGCCCACACCCACAGCCCACACAGCCGCCTAACCAGCCAGCACCAGAAGCAAAGAAACACCTCACCAAACCCACCCTGACCCAAGCCTAACCGGGCCGAAGCCCCAACACAAATCAAACCCGAGCCACATCCCGAAACCGTCAACCCTTGACTCCAAACCAGGTCCGCTGAGGGAAATGCGTAGACACAGCCCAAAGCCACAGCCCACACAGCCGCCTAACCAGCCAGCACCAGAAGCAAAGAGACACCTAACCAAACCCACCCTGACCCATACCCATGTACATCAGGACACGCGAGCCGCACCCCTGGGGCGCGACCGCCGCCACAGCACCGGCGACACACGCCAGAGGACACAACGCTATAGCACCGCCGCACCAGCTGCCCATGCCTGTGCCTGCAGTGTACGCGCGCCTCTGTTTTCCTCTTTTTTGTTTTTTCTTTTTCTTTTTTCAAAAAAAAAAAAAAAAAAAAAAAAACGAACATTAGGGGGGGAGGAAGAGGGACACATCCACCCATGGCACACGCGCACCGCACACAGCACGCACACCGGTAAACAGGAGCCCAGGGGCCCAGGACACCGCACATGCAACACAACACACCGAGCGGGCACACCGGTGAACAGAAGCCAGCTGGCCCAGGACACCGCAGACGCACCACAGCAAACCGCGCGAGCACACCGGTGAACAGGAGCCCAACGGCCCAGGACGCTGCACACACGTAGGGCAGCCGAGGGACAGGAAAGAACCAATACCCCATGGGTCGGACGCACTGGGGCGACCCAGCCGACCCACCGGGCCAGTGGCAGGAGCGGTACTCCAAAGCCACTGGTCCGAGCCCGGCCAGGCTGCATCGAGGACCATGGCAAACGTCACCTGGAGCCATGGAAGCAACCGGTGACAGGCGAGCCGGTACACAGTCCAGGAGGGGGTCACCTGCCAATCAGAGTGGCCCCGCAACTCAAGCCACAAGGGTGAGGCGGTCGTACCGTAGACAAGCGGGAGCAATACCCCTCGTGGTGAGGGATACTCCACACGGCTGGGCAGCCCCCCAGAGCTGCCGCCCAAAGGAGGGGGCATGTGGCCCTACCCATGGACACATGTGGGGACACCCTCCCACCTGGGACACATGGACCGGGTGGCCGCGACAATGCCTTCCCAAGCACATGCGGGAGCGGCTCAAGAGGCACCTGACATAGGGCAGTGGGAGGGACAGGACGTCCCCTTGGTAAGACCTTCTTCCTGCAATGTCAAAGGAGGCATCCCGAGCTCCCGAAGATACCTATCTACCCTACCTCAGTTTGCTATCGTGTAGTCGACAAATGGCGGGACATTCTGGTGGATTATTTCGAAAAGAACCACAATTTTCGTCCTGAAGTTGATGCCTTTGCAAACAAAAAGAATAAAAGATTTCCGAAGTTCTACGACGATGCCTGGAGTGAGGACTGGTCTGAACCTCTTTGGATCAATCCGCCCTTTGACGTTTTCCCTCGTGTAGTGCAGAAGCTGAAGCAATCCGGCGCAAAGGCGATTTTAATTGTCCCCAATTGGCCAAGACAAGAGTGGTTCAAGGACATTATGGACATTTCAATCGACATTGTCGAGCTACCTCACAAGGGAGTGAAGCTGTATTGCGAAGACAATGGCAAGCCTTTGCCACAGCGTTCGTGGAGCACGTTGGCGTGCTTAGTTGACGGGAATCTGGGAGATTATTGGCAAGATGGCAGTGAAATGGGAACAGAAGAGGTTATCTCAAATTCCTCAAGAATCGACGAAATTGGGGTGGATGAAGACGATCGAGAGCAGAATCCCGACGTATCGTCGCGAAAGGAGGGAAGGACAATCGGCGTCCCTCAAGAGAACGCCTCCATCCATTACAATTCGTCCCCATCAGACAAGAGTCAAGCCAAAAAAGTCAAGATTTCAAGCAAGAATGAAGACAAATCTCCAAGAATCTCGCCTGAATTGACAGGAATGAAGCTGAATTCGTCCGACCATCCCTTCAAGACATTCGTGGACCCCTTTGATTGGTGGGATCCCACGGAGGAGCGAGCTCAGGTGAGCTTCATCCGCCAACAATGCGACGAAGAAGATTGGAATGAACTGGCCAAGAATATGAGACCACGACCAACAATTCGCAAATTGGTGGACATAATGTCGGTGATTAAATGTGGGAATCAGGTCGACGGAGACAAGATATCTGCAAGAAGGGACGCAGTGTTCGAAGATTATCAAGATGACGTGCTGAGTGGGAAGTTGTGGAAAAATGCCCCCATTCGATGTGAAAATGGGGAAGCCAAGATTGACATAATCGAAGGCTCCAAGGTTCACAAACAACGTCCATTCTATCTCCACGGCACCAAAGCAGATGCCCTGCGAAAGATTATTGAGCGCAATCTCTACGATTTCGGTTGGTTGGAGGGCTGCATGAGTTCTGAGTGGTGTTCAGCACCATTTACTGTGCCAAAACCCCCACCTGCTGACCAATCCAGCATAGATGCTTGGCGTCTAGTGGTGGATTACAGAGCCCTGAATGCCGCCACAGTACCAGACGCGCATCCTCTTCCTCTAATCGAGAAGGAGATCGCCGCGAGAGCCAAAAGCAAGCTCTTTACTGTGTTGGATTTGCGCCATGGCTTTCATCAGATGCCCCTTCGAAAGGAGGATAGGCATTTGACGGCAATGTGCACGCCCTGTGGCACTGTCCAGTGGACTGTACTGCCGATGGGTCTGAAGAACGCGCCGTCGATGTTCCAGAAGATGATGGAGACTATTTTATTTCAGAAGCACAAGTCTCTGGATTTACAAGAATTCTGCAGCATCTATATTGACGACCTTCTGATTGCCACGCCGTTGGGAAACAACTTTGATGAGTGCCTGAAGTTGCACGAAGAACAAGTTCGAAAAGTTCTCGAAGTCCTTCGACAAGAGAAGCTCGTGTGTGGACCCAAGAAGGGCAAAATGTTCCTCCAATCGGTGGAATTTTGTGGCTCTGTTTTGGAAGATGTGACAAGAAGACCAGCCCCAGGAAAAATGGCTGCCCTGCAGCTCCGGGAAAGGCCTAAAACCATCACGCAGCTTCGTGCCTTTTTAGGCTGCTGCAATTACTACCACGAGTTCCTTCCTCTCTACGCCAAGTTCTCTGGTCCATTGACAGAGTTACTCAAGGTTGGCAAAATAGAAGGAAAGAAGGGATCTCAAGTCAAGCTCAAGTGGACGCCAGAATGTGAAGAGGCATTTACTGGTCTCAAGGAAGCACTGGCAAATGTGGTTACATTGAAGACTCCGTGGTTGGATGGAAGACCTTTTTATATTCGTACAGACGCCAGTCGTTACGCCATTGGTGCTACGATCGAACAAGTCGACGACGAAGGTCACCATCACCCTCTGGCTTTCTGGTCTCGCAAGCTTACAACAAGGCAGCAAAATTGGAGTCCAAGGGAACAAGAAGCCTACGCAATCCTTTGTGCCTTACGGCGCTATGAAGGTTGGATCTTGGGCCATCGCGTTGAGGTACTGACTGACCACAAGTCACTGGAGAGCTGGAGGACAGAACATGTGGATACCCCTGGTGGACCAGCTGGGAGACGAGGCCGTTGGCATGAAACTCTCAGCAGATTTGACCTCCATGTGACTTACATTCCGGGTCGCTACAATACAGTGGCGGACGCCCTGAGTCGCTGGGCCTACCCAGCCTCAGAGGCTTACTCTGAAGTGAGTTTTCATGGGACAGCGACGGATAAAGCTGAAGTGATCGAGTTCGACAAGGAGGAACAAGCACTGATCAAGAAACATTGTCTCCAATGTTCGATTAAAAATCGGATGAAGGTGGATTTGGTCAGATGCAAGGAGATTACCAAGGCAGATCAGACTGCAGGAGTTAACTCTGACTCTGAGTCGTCGCTGCCACTCCTCAATGTGTTTCCAACAACAAGATCCAAAGCGAAATCCACGCTCCCTCCACAACAAAAGGACAAGGAAACTTCCTTCCTGTATGTGGATTGGACGAAGATGTACAAGGAGGACAGGTTCTTTGGGTCTGTTTACCACAAGTTGAAAGGGGACAAGCCTTACGACTCTGAAGAGACGTCTGATTTCAAAATCCAAGGCGACAAGTTATTTTGGCAAGGACGGATTTGTGTTCCTGATTGTCTGATTGACCAATATGTCAAACATTGGCATCGGAATGAGACAGCCCACACACATTCTCGTGTGCTGGAACAGGAGCTACGCCACAGAGTGTACACAAGGGACCTCAAGGGAGCCTGTGAACGAGTTGCCAAAGGATGCAAGCAATGTCAGGCGACCATCCTCAAGAATCAAAAGGCAGAAGGACTACTGAAGGGATTACCAATTCCTGAAAGGTTGTTCGACAAGGTGACGGCGGATGTCTTCGAGTTGGGACAAATCCCAGAGGAATGTCTCTACACGAGGAAGCCTATCGATGGGGTTTTGTTAATTCAAGACCGCCACAGTGGCTACATCCAAGTCCTCCCTTGCAACACGAAGCATCTCACCTCTGAAATGGCTGCCAAGTGGACTGCAAGTCAGTGGATGAGTAACTCGGATGTTCCCAGTGAAATTCTGACGGACAGTGGGAAAGAGTTCATTGGGACTTGGTGGGAAAACATGTGTGCCCTATTGAGAGTTCATCACCTTCGTGCCCGAGTCTACGACCATCGAGCTCTCCCTGCTGAACGCGCTGGAAGGATTCTTATCTCCATTCTGAGAAAATTCCTGGCGTCTGAAAAAGACTACAATTGGTTGGAGACAATTTACTGTGTCTTGAGAAGATACCATCGCACCAAGAATTACACTGGATTAAGTCCGAATGAGCTGGTTTTTGGTCGTGAGAAGATGGGTCCAGGACCAGTGATGTATCATCCAAGGCAGTGCTACGACGCCTCGCAATGGTTTGAGAGGATCAAGGATTTAGAAGCCAAGTGGATCCAAGCCAAAGTGGAAAGTCAAGCAGATTGGTTGAATTTCAAAAATAAGTCAAGAACGCAAGGAAAGCCCTTCGAGAAAGGCCAGCAAGTTTGGCTTCGTAAGTCAGACGAGACCCTGAAGGACGACAACAAATTGTTACCTTTGTGGGATGGCCCATTCCAAGTCAAAAGTCAACTAAGTGAGACTACATTCAACATTGAGATTGAGCCAGGCAGGCATCAAGAAGTACATCGAGATCGTTTGAAGGCCGAAGTACCCTGCCCCAAAGGAAGGTTCAAGCCTCTCTATTGGACTTCGAAGTACCTGAGCGACAGGAAGATGGTCACAAGCAGTTTCGAGTTGGAGAAGATTCTTGAGTACAAGAAGAATGTGCAGATGGAAAGGATTCGGTCCAGAAGAAGACAAATGGGAGCCAGCTTCAAGCTTTATCCATGGGTATACGGACACTTTCATCAAGTTCCTGAAGAAACACCCTGAGATTGACAAAGAGCTCTCGCTGATCAGGGATTGTGCCACCAAAGAGGACTTACAAGCACAAGAAGAAGCTCCAATTGTGGCATCATCCATCCCAGACAAGATCTGATCAGAATTTGGGTCGCCGAAACTTTCGGAGAGGTTTACGGCCGACATATACCCTTGGCATGGGGACAAAACAGTCCTGACGCATCGTCTATGTGGTTCGATGGACAGATGATGGGACATTCTGGGGTCATCCTGGTCATTCCATCCATCATTCTCATCATGGCCATCATGTGAATCATGTGCTTCATCTCAGATGATTCCAATCGGAAGTTCCGAGTGGCCTTTATCCTCAACCACGACGACACTATCGCCTTTTGCTGTCGGCTGGGCCCCTCTACTCGCCTTGGGAAGGACTCGTTCGAGTTCGTGCTCATTACAGAGATTCTGGTACATGACTGAGTCTGATCCATTTCATGTGTTTGACGGATCTGCTCAGAATGTGATTTCCATCAGCTCTTACATTGAGACAGTTGGTTTCTCTTCCAAACGACCACTGTCAAAGGGCTTATATAGACCAAGTGACGACGATGGTGTTCTTACTTGTGTCGACTCGCTGTTCATCTGTGGATTGTGTTGGAATCCCCCTCAGAATCAGCTCAAATTTGGCAAATTCCCAGTACCAAGCATTGGATGCTTATACATTCTGAGGCTATAACGAGTCAATTACCCTTTCTGGCTCATACTGGATTAAACATGAAGCCCTGGGAACAATACTGACAGTGTGGTGCACGCACTGGGTTTTCTTGGCTATCATTACTTTAAATGATTGGATTTCCATCATGGGATTCATCATCATTCTGAGGATTTGACCTGGACTGGCTAGGAATGAGAACTGGATTTCCGTTCAACACTACACACAGTGTCTATTGACATTGAATTGGACCTATTTTGGCTTGCGCCACCCTGAATCCATGCGCGATTCACTGATTTTGGTCTCAATTCAAGCACATTTTGTACCATAATCTGGCATCTGGTCTCATGGCTACAAATGACACCAGCCAGTTTCACATATTTTGGACTCCAAAAAGGGATACCCTATTTTTCTGACGCTCTACGACATGGCGACGCTCGTTTCCTGTTTTCTGGCAGTGGGATGTCAGATCCTGATTTCATCATGAATCATGGATCATGAATCATCATGTACATTCTTCACTCAGACTTTCAATTTTCGAATGTTCGAGCTTGAACGAGGCTTTTTCTGTGTGCCCTGAGGTACCTATACGTTTCATTCCAGTCGATGGCCATCGTGAAGCACAGATCTCAGCACAATTTTGCTCAATTCAGCTCATTTTCACACATTTTGACTTAGATTAGTCAGTTTTTGGTCACTTTCACCGTTTCGTTCACTTCACTTGACCCAGCCTGACATACTGGCGTATGTTTTCAGAGGGGGAGTGTAACGGCAGCAGTGACAGCACTCAATTATACACTGATGTGATCAGAATTCCAATGATTCTCAGATGTACATTAGTGCAGTAAATTTTCCGTTCTGTTTCATGTTTTCCGTTCGCCGCCAGATGTCGCCTGTGAGCGCGCGTCGAGTCGCATTTGTCTTTCGTGATTTCCCAATCGGATTTATTTAAATTATTTCGAATGATTTCACGATGTGTCATTAATTGCGATGAATGCGCATTGAGATTCTATGTCTGCTCCATTTTTGTAGACCGGGTTTTCGTACTCTTCATATCTCACCATGGAGTTCAAAGGACTTACAAGTGTTTCGCATATGTCGCTCCAAGAGGCTGGATATGGGTCTGAAGAGGGTCAGTTGGGTTCGGAGATATCAGGGGCAGTGTCGGGCGTTACGACCCCTGGGGCATCAAGGCTACAGGCTTCGCAGTTAACACAAAGATCAACCACTATGCAGCGGTTACAGTCGTGCTGTGCTTTGTTGTGCCTTGCTGTTTTGTGCGGTGTTTTGTTTTGCGTGGTGCTGTCGCGCGTTGTTGTGTGATGTGTTGTGCCGTGTGGTGTCCTGATTCGCGGTGTTGTCTGGTCGTTGGGTCCCCCGCGTTGTGTGGGGTTTTCCTGCCTTCCCCTGCTGCTGCCCCGTGTTGCCGTTGCCTGGTTCCCCCCCGTGGCTCGTTGTTGTGTTCTGTCCTGGGGTGCGGTGCTCCCTTCGGTCTGTTGTGCCGCCTGTCGTGTGGTGTGCTGCTGTCTGCGTGGTTTCTTGCTGGTGCTGCCCCGTTGCTTCGTCCGCGCTGGCTGGTGCTCTGTGTTGTTGCTTGTGGTTGCTGGGTGTTTGCTGCTGGGTCTGGCTGCCCGCTGTTGTTTTCCGCTGGCATGCTTTGGCGCGGGTGCTCCTGCCTGGCCGCGTGGCTGTGCTGTGTGGTGCTGTGCTGTGCTGTGTCCTATGTTCCGTGGCGCTGTGTTGCCGTGTGGTGCCGTGCTGTGGTGCCCTGCTGTCCTTTTTTTTTTGTTCTGTGGTCGGTGAGGTCGGTGTGGCGCTGTGTTGCTCCTTGGCGCCGCCTGTGGTGCGTTGTGCTGTTCTTCTTTGTGTCGTGTTCTGTGCCCCCGTCGTGTCGCCCTCTGCCGTGCTTCGCTGCCGTGTGGGCGCTGTTTGGTGCCCGGTGTTGCTGCCCGTGTTCATTGCTCTCATGTCTCTTGGTGGGAGTGCGGGTCATGTGAGGGATTCATGCTGTGCATGTCAAGCTTCATATATCTGTTTGTGTTTGTTTTTTGTAGACCGGTCGACGACGTTGCCTTCGTCTATCTTTGATCTGCTGAGCCTATGCTTTTAGGTTCAGTGGTGACAGGAGGGAATTCATTCTTTTGAGTTCTTTCATTCCTCCCCCTATTACTTAGGCGGGTGGCCACGGTGTATGTGGTACCCTCCCACGATGAGGGGAGCGCCCAAAGAACAACCGGAATCCTCCCGTCCTCTTTTTGTCTTTCCGAGCAGGTGACAATGCTCAGGGAAGGGGGCTGAAGCCGGTTCGGATCCCAATTGCGCGCAGTGTTCTTTTTTTGAGCGAGTTCCGCGATTTCAGCGATTTCAGATATAATTGCAGGAGAATTCCGAAAGTACATTATTTTATAAACCACAGGATGGAGGATTTAACATTACTTGTTCGGACCAGGCCTGCTGTGTGTGCGCGCGCCCGTCTCCTGTTCCTGTTGGCGTGCGCGTGCTCTGTGTTCGTCAATGCGGGCCGATCGTCTGAAAATTCTTCCCAACGGGTGCTAATGGTGTTAGTTCCGTCCTGTTACGGAAACGGACGCGAATCGGAAGCTAGGGCAACTCCACTGAATGATAGAAGGCCCGGAGTTAAGGATCTAGCTAAACCCTGGTGTGGTACCTCCGCCCACCCCGGCTGTCTACCTTGGGTGCATCACTGCACTTGGGAGGAAACCGGTGTACGTTAATTGATTCAGGCCCCGCGTCGTTGGACGTCATCCTGACGCCATCCTGACGCTAAATTATCCTCGACCTTCCTGACGCCACCCTGACGCCTTCCTGACGCATCCTGAAGCAACCTGACGGGCTCCTGACACCTACACCTCTACCTTGACACACCTGTGACGCCTGCCTGACACCATCCTGACTTATCCTGACGCCATCCTGACGCCATCCGGACGCCATCTTGACGCCATCCTGACGCATCCTGACGCGTTCTTGACGCGATTGGGCTATCCTGACGTTCCCTGCCGCCATTCTGACGCCATCCTGACGCTGTCTTGACATTTTGCTGACGTGGTCCTGGCGCCATCTTGATGCCACCCTGACGCTTCCTGACGCATATGTGAACCATTCCTGACGCCATCCTGACGCCACCCTGACGCCACCCTGATGCCATCCTGACGCATCCTGAGGACATCCTGAAGCACCCGGGCCCTCATCTAGTTCGGGCCGCAAAGTCTAACACTTGGGTGTAACCCTACCCCTAAGCGTAGTTAAATTGTTTCAAAACATCATAGATTTTGGAGGAAATATCATCTTTTTGCCAACCAGGCACCTATTCCATTTCTGAAGCTTATCAATCATGTTGCTTTTTTCAGCCCATGCTTTTGCCGATGCAAAATAGGTTTCAATTTGCATTCCATACGTTGTCTTCTTACCCTTTTTTTTTGCCGAAAGGGATTTTACCAATAGATTCGGGCCACGCGAGGCAGGCGACGGTGAAATGCGGCAGGGAGCGACAGGAAGGCGACAGGGTGGCGACAGGAAGACGACAGGGTGGCGACAGGAAGACGACAGGCCAGCGGCAGGAAAGCGGCAGGGAAGCGACAGGAAGCGACAGGCAGGCGACAGGAAGGCGACAGGGGAGGTGCGACAGGAGGGCGACAGGAGGGCGACAGGGCGGCGACAGGGTGGCGACAGGGAGACGACAGGGAAGCGACAGGAAACAAGACATAGCGACAGGATAAGCGACAGGAAAGCGACAGGAAGACGACAGGAGGGCAACAGGGCTAGCGGCGACAGGGAAGCGACAGGGAAGCGACAGGAGAAAGCGACAGGAGAGCGACAGGAGAGCGACAGGAGAGCGACAGGAGAGCGGCATGGTGTTTTTTTGCGACAGGAAGGCGACAGGAAGGCGACAGGGGTGCGACAGGAGAGCGACAGGCCTGTGGAAGACAACAAGTGGGACAAAATAGTACATGGATTTTTATACAGGTGGATATATGTAAAGAAAATGAGAACCAATGTTTTACATTTATTTGGATTCTTATGAAGATGTCATTTCATTGTTAGATGGATAAACGTTTAGCGTTTGGTGAATTTTCATCTTTTGTCGATTCATTCCGCAGGTAGATTTCGCCTGAAACTGAGAACTAAATGATAAAGATAAGTGTCAACTGCAAACTTTCCCGATCAGAAATGACCCCGACAGGTCCCGACAGCAAGAACTCGTTCCGACACCAAGAACTTTTATTTATGCAAGCATTTCGTTGAGTTAATCCAAAAATTGTTTCTGATTGCGTTTTTGTCTTCTTCTTTTCACATTTTCTGTTTATAGTTTCTGTTATGAACATGCTCTCCGTTATCTCAGACAAGGCCGCAAGAAGAAGAAACAAGAAAGAAAAGGTACTTGTGTGTGTGTGTGTGTGTGTGTGTGTGTGTGTACAACGCCCGCACAGCGGAGCGCAGCACCATTCAGCACCGTACGGCACAGCACAGCACAATTCAGCACCGCACGGCACAGCACAGCACAACTCAGCACCCCACCAATCTTCAACCTGCAGCGACACGCTGAAGCAACTGACGGAGCAGTTTGAGAACACACAACTGGTTGATCAAGTCCAGGTAATTCACTTTGCCAAAGTGCACTGCTTTTTCAGTTTGCCGCTTCCTCTCTTTCAAACAATGAACCACTATCTCAGACTATTATGAACAGTCTGTTGACGCAGTTTGACGATCTGAAGACTTTAACGGCTGATGCCGTCGACGCTGCTTGCGCAGAACTGAATGTATGTCGCAGAGGGTAGTAGCGTCGAGGGCTTACACGTGCTTCGCACTTGTGCATTTTCAGGATTTGCACAAGGAAAACGTTGAGAACGATTTGCAAGTTTGCCGCACACGAGAGGACACACGGGGCCTGCTCGACGCCATCGCCCAGGTCTCTCTCTGAGCTCTCCCGCACAGCACAGCACAGCACCATTCAGCACCGCACGGCACAGCACAGCACAACTCAGCACCGCACGGCACAGCACAGCACAATGCAGCACCGCACGGCACAGCACAGCACAACTCAGCACCGCACGGCACAGCACAGCACAATTTAGCACCGCACGGCACGACACAGCACCAATCAGCACCGCACGGCACAGCAGCACAATTTAGCACCGCACGGCACAGCACAGCACCATTTAGCACAGTACAGCACCATTCAGCACCGCACGGCACAGCTCAGCACCATTCAGCACCGCACGGCACAGCACAGCACCAATCAGCACCACACGGCACAGCGCAGCACAACTCAGCACCGCACGGCACAGCACAGCACAATTTAGCACCGCACGGCACAGCACAGCACAACTCAGCACCGCACGGCACAGCACAGCACAATTTAGCACCGCACGGCACGACACAGCACCAATCAGCACCGCACGGCACAGCAGCACAATTTAGCACCGCACGGCACAGCACAGCACCATTTAGCACAGTACAGCACCATTCAGCACCGCACGGCACAGCTCAGCACCATTCAGCACCGCACGGCACAGCACAGCACCAATCAGCACCGCACGGCACAGCGCAGCACAACTCAGCACCGCACGGCACAGCACAGCACAATTTAGCACCGCACGGCACAGCACAGCACAACTCAGCACCGCATGGCACAGCACAGCACAATTGAGCACCGCACGGCACAGCACAGCACCAATCAGCACCGCACGGCACAGCAGCACAATTTAGCACCGCACGGCACAGCACAGCACCACTTAGCACAGTACAGCACCATTCAGCACCGCACGGCACAGCTCAGCACCATTCAGCAGGGCACGGCACAGCACAGCACCAATCAGCACCGCACGGCACAGCGCAGCACAACTCAGCACCGCATGGCACAGCACAGCACAATTTAGCACCGCACGGCACAGCACAGCACAACTGTGCACACCAGCGAGGGCACACGCGGCAAGGAGCAGACCGCTCGCCTGTTGGACAGTAACCGACCCTGCTACACGCAACCTGTTACTTTGCAGGCACTGACCAACCCTTCGATCCTCATTGTCTTTTGGTCACTGAGAGTGGCAGAACATGGAGCCTGTGCAGTGAAGTGCCGTACCAGCTGCGTGTGGTGACGGCCATGCTGGCTGCAATGGGCCGCACTTGGACACGCGAGAAGGAAGTCATTTCGGGGTTTGTCCAACGATGGCTTCAAGAGCCTGAGGCAGTGCTATGGCTCGGCCGAAACGGGTCCGGCACTTCAGCGCGGCGGCACGCCGATAGTGGGACTCACTCATTGGGACTCACCATCATTGGGACTCACCATCATGGGGACCACCATCATTGGGACTCACCATCAGCAGCCGGTTAAGTACTAACATTTCATTTGCCAGATTGGATAATTGTGAGTCTCATATTGGTTCAGACCTACATTTGCTCTGTGCTTCCTTTTGAACAGTTGACTGATTGGTCGTGGCAACCTTGACTGACTCACCATCGTGGGGACGCACCATCATTGGGACTCACCATCGTGGGGACTCACCATCATTGGGACTCACCATCATTGGGACTCACCATCGTGGGGACTCACCATCATTGGGACTCACCATCATTGGGACTCACCATCATTGGGACTCACCATCGTGGGGACTCACCATCATTGGGACTCACCATCATGGGGACCACCATCATAACCTGACCACCAATGCCTACCGCAACAAAGTGTGCAACAATCCTTGGAGGGTGTGCAACTCGCGAGTGCCGGTTGACTGCTCCAAGAATTTGTGTGCCATCTGTTGCCGTGGGCTTGGGGTGGCCCTGTTGGTAGTCTCCAACGCGCTGGGTGTTGGTCATGCAATCCCAGAGTGCTTGAGCAATCCAATGGTATGCCATTCCGTTGGCAGTGCACGGCGACCTGGGCACATCCCTACTCCTTCGCATTCTTGGACGAGTACGTGTTGGCGTCGATGGCAGACTTTTCTGCTTGACGACGAGGAGCATTTACGCAAGTGGCGGGGACATTATTTGGGTACGGAGGACCGTAACATCGTGGAGCAGTTGGGTTTGACCGAGGATACGGAGAATGCTACCGATGCCCTTCGTCCACGTGATCACATCGCAGCTACGGCTTCACAACAGGCCACCAATGCTGCTCGTCCACGCCCGGCCGAGAATGGTGCGGATCGTAATGTTCGGCAACGCATTGAGATCGCACCTACGGCTGCAGTTGGAGCCACCAACGCCCCTCTCCCACCGGTTCGTCAACCTGTTGGGATTCCGACTCCATCTGCTGCATCTGCAATCTCCATCGACGATGCCACTGATGATGGTATATTCTTTGAACGGCTACTGCCCCTTCCTTCCCAACATACTGCAGCTCAAACAGCACAGCCCCCCCCAGCCAGACCACAACATGCTGGAGCCCACCCTACACCTGCACAAGTTGTGCCGACGGCACCTCAAAATGTTACAGCTGCCATTCCACCAGTCCTGCCAGCAGCACCTCAACGTGCTCCAGTTGCATCTGCACACGGCCCTCAAGAGGCACAGCGGCCCGATGGCGGGGTACCTGAGTGGTGCATTGATACACCACCACAACAATTCTTTTTGTGAACTATGTTTCGAGTTGTTTACGGGCGACCATAGTCCCGTGATGCTAGGCTGTGGCAATGGGCATACATGCTGCCGGCAATGTGAAGGGCGTCTCCCTTTGGAGGCTGTTAACCTTTGCCCGGTCCCAGAGTGCAATACGGCTTTGCCTGCAGAACCAATGGATTTGGAAATGAATCCTGTAGTACTGCAGGCTTGGCGTTGTATCCGGTGCCAGCATTTGGTAGAAGAGGAGATTGTACCACAGCGAATGAAGCGTTGTCCCACGTGCCGGGAGCCGCTGCATCATCCGTCGTTTCGGAATATGTTTGCCGCCCAATCGGTCGCGGCATGGCTCGCCGAGCAAAGACGGAAATTTTCAATCACCATTGCCTTTGTGGCCCTCGCCGCAGGTAGTGTTTGTTCGTTTCCGCCGCCACAGGGGCAAACCTTGCCCCTCCCTGCGGACGAAGCTGTTGTTGAGGGGCAGGCGCAAACCATGCGTGCTGCTGCAGCTGCCGCCGCGGAGGCCCGTTTGGGGTTTCAATCGACGGTCAGTGAAAGCGAAGGTGGTGGTGGCAGTGGTGACCCTGCTTCATTGTCCCAGGAGCTCAACACCCAACAATTGTTGGCCCATGAACCGAGGTCTGAGCCGTTGCCGACGGCTGATTGTGAACGGATTGGCAATAGGGCACGGACTGAGTTTGTGCCAGGTCAGGTTGTTCATGTAAAGTTCAACGTTGTTTGTACGAAGGTGTTGTGCAAGAGAGGATCCGAAACGGTCCCTTCAAGGTGTTGTTTGCTGATGGCACATCTCTGAGCACCACACGAATTCGTACGGGGCACTCTTCGGATGCTCATTGAGCGCTTCTTCGGTGAAAAGCGTTATTATAATGGACTTGGAATGCTCTTATTCCTCATCTTTTGCACTAATGTGACACCCGTCTTGCCGATATATGTTGTAATATCGCAAGTCAAGTATCATTGTGGCATGAAGCCATATTGCCTGGTTGCGATCTCGGCATCTTTAGCAAGCTTTCCGACGGTATTCTGCCACGACACGTTTTCTGTTGCTATGTGGTTCTTCATCCAACTGCTGTGCTTCCAAGCAACCATTCATTTTCCATGTTTTCACTGTGTGAATGCAAAGGGGAGCGATGGAGGAATCCATGTTGATGTGTGATGCGAGCACGAACCGGCCCATTTGCTATCGTCAATGAGCACAATGAAGCAATGATGCAAAGTGGATGGGTTGGAGTCCAAAGACAATGTTCATAGGAGGAAAGGTTTTTGGAACAGTATCAACGCATGAGATCCTATGTTCTGTCACAAATCTCTCTAGGGTTTGCTTAGGACACCAATGTTGAACATATCCGCGACGGGGTACTGCATCTCATTTTTACGATTCGCAGCGGCCACCATCGGAATCCACTTGGATCAACTTATCATTCTTATAACATTGTTACGGGATGGCCAAGCGCAGGGAAGGTATGCATTTTGGCCTCACTAGATTGGTTTGTGAGCTCCTTCGCGTCGCGGCATAAATTCACTGTTGTTCGCATGTTGTTACATCAACCACCAAATTTGTAGGGTTGCGTCTAAGTTGGACATTACACGTCGGGCCGTTCGCTCCGCCATCAAGGCCATGTTTGACCGCTTGGACACAACCAATTTGTTTGCCGCGCCATTTGCGCGGCGCTGGGAATATGCAGACGGCGAACACCGATTGATGCGAAACATCTCTGCAATAGTGGACTCAACTCATGTGTTCATCGCCAAACCGCAAGATCGGGTTCTACGGCGGCTTCTTTGGTTCAATAAGGGAGAAAAGAAGGGTCATGCCATTATTTTCAACGTTTTTATCAATCCGGGCCGTGAAGTCATCGCTTGTTCGTGGTGGTATCCTCCTAAAGTATGGGACACCTGCGAATCGTCGCGTTTAAAGGTGGGGGCCATCCACCTTTGCATCAAATTGCCTATTTTCGTCTGTTTTAGGCCTACGACGCAGACATTACGAGAGATATGGATGCTGCTCTTCCGTGGGAGTGGGATGGGCCTCGCCCTGATATGCGCCTTGGTGACCTTCATTATCGGACATGTCCCAACATGGTTACTCGGCTGCCGAGGCCACGACCGGAGCCCGTTGTGCGCCAAGCCGGACGAGGTAGAGGCGGAGGTCGAGGTGGTGGTGGTAGAGGTCAAGCTCAGCGTGGTGGTGGCCGGGGCAATGGTCGAAGACGGCCTGGGCAACATGCACAACAAGTGGTAGCGGAAGTTTATGTTCGCCGGTTCAATCGAATGGTGTCCAAGGTATTTATGCTAGTACGCAAAAGCCCAAAGCCAAATAAATGTATGTTTGATTCGTGTAGTACGTTGCTCTTTCATCATTGCACCTCAGGAGCGCATTGCTATTGAAAACGCATTCTCCAACATCAAGAAGTTTGCCCTTTTTCATCGAGTTAAGAGCCGAGGTGGATCGTACGAATATAATGAGTTGACCTACTTCTTCTTGGCGGCGTGTGTACTACATAATTGTGAGATTCAGTTTGATTTGCAAAATGGTTGCGAGCGTACAGCTGAGCGGCCATGCAAATGTGCATAGTAGATCACCAAGAGTGTTAGGAATTTAGGATTGTCAAACAATGCAAATGATTGAACCATCGATCTACGATTTGCATCATTGCTTTGCACACGTTTGGGGAGGTTTGCTAAGGTAAGATCTCACAATTTTGCATGAACAAAGAACATTTTTAGTACTATCGAACTGCCTGTTTGAGGTATCTATGGCTTTCCATCGATAGGGTAACACATTGGGCGACAGGGAGGCGACAGGGAGGCAACAGGAAGGCGACAGGCATGCGACAGGCAAGTGACAGGCAAGCGACAGGCAAGCGACAGGAGAGCGACAGGTTACCACGTTGGGCGACAGGGAGGCGACAGGGAGACGACAGGGAGGCGACAGGGAGGCGGCAGGAAGACGATAGGCAAGCGACAGGCAAGCGACAGGCAAGCGACAGGAGAGCGACAGGTTACCACGTTGGGCGACAGGGAGGCGACAGGGAGGCGACAGGGAGGCGACAGGGAGGCGGCAGGAAGACGACAGGCAAGCGACAGGAGGGCGACAGGGAGGCAACAGGAAATAGCGACAGGAGAGCGACAGGAGGGAACGACAGGAGAGCGACAGGAGAGCGACAGGAAGGCGCCAGGCAAAAAGTAGCATGGCGACAGGAAACGACAGGAAGCGACAGGAAGCGACAGGATAGCGACAGGAGGGCGGCAGGAAAGCGACAGGGAAGCGACAGGAGAGCGACAGGGCAGCGACGGGACAGCGACAGGGAAGCGACAGGCAAGCGACAGGGGAGCGACAGGGGGCTGAAAGTGCCAAAACAGCGACAGGGAGGCGACAGGGAGGCGATAGGATGGCGACAGGAGGGCGAGGTGGCCCGAATCTAATGCATAAACAGACTGAGCATACAATCAACCTCTGCTCCTGCCCAGCCAAAGAATGTCCAATCATACGTTTCAGAGCCAATCCGCTTTCCAAATCTTTCAAACATGTTGTTTAAGCAGCCCATGCTTTTGCCCGTGCAAAATAGGTTTCAACTTGCATTCCATGCCTAGTCTATGTATGTTTGTTTTGCCACACCGCGATTTAGCACTGCAAAATGGTTCAAAGAAACATGCTGCCCCTACTCTTGCACATGTAGAAATTGTCCTATCAAACATTCAATGCCAAATCCATTTCTGAAGCATTTCAAACATGTTGTTTTTCACAGCCCATGCTTTCGACGATGCACAACCTGTTAATTCCATGCCGGTCTACTCATGGTATTCTTTTGCGTTCTACTAAAATTTGAAACCTGTTGTACTAAATAATAATACAAATCGTTCATTGACCATGCCCACCCTGATTATACCCCTTTCAAGCCCTGGCATTGTTCGGTGCTATCAAGAATTACTGAAAATGGGGTGAGCCATGGTGCTCTTTCAGAAATTTTAGCACCCGTTCAAAAAGCTGGTTTGCTGTCAGGTTTCAAGTAAAAAACACCCTCAGATTTCAAGTAAAACCAGCGCTTCACAATCCTTCTTGCTGTTCCAATCGTTGGAAAGCACTTTTGGACCACTTTTCTTTCGCACAAGACTAGAAGAGCCACACAGATGAAGTCAAAACCCTACTTCATACATTGTTTTGGTGAACACCTCTTTCTAGCCCCTCCTAATTGGAGCCAAGACCCTAGACAGGACCACTACTGAACACTCTATCTAGCCGGTTGAAATGTTTTTCAACACCACTTGCATGCACAAAATAGATGAAGTGAAACAACAACTGTTGGGACCTGAAAGAGCAGTTGGCAGAAAAAAGCAGGTAGGTAGGTAGGTAGGTAGGTATCTTCGGGAGCTCGGGATGCCTCCTTTGACATTGCAGGAAGAAGGTCTTACCAGGGGGACATCCTGTCCCTCCCACTGCCCTATGTCAGATGCCTCTTGAGCCGCTCCCGCATGTGCTTGGGAAGGCATTGTCGCGGCCACCCGGTCCATGTGTCCCAGGTGGGAGGGTGTCCCCACATGTGTCCATGGGTAGGGCCACATGCCCCCTCCTTTGGGCGGCAGCTCTGGGGGGCTGCCCAGCCGTGTGGAGTATCTCTCACCACAAGGGGTATTGCTCCCGCTTGTCTACGGTACGACCGCCTCACCCTTGTGGCGTGAGTTGCGGGGCCACTCTGCTTCGCAGGTGACCCCCTCCTGGACTGTGTACCGGCTCGCCTGTCACCGGTTGCTTCCATGGCTCCGGGTGACGTTTGCCATGGTCCCCGATGCAGCCTGGCCGGGCTCGGACCAGTGGCCTTGGAGTACCGCTCCTGCCACTGGCCCGGTGGGTCGGCTGGGTCGCCCCAGTGCGTCCGACCCATGGGGTATTGGTTCTTTCCTGTCCCTCGGCCGCCCTACGTGTGTGCAGTGTTGTGCGTGTTGGCAGAAAAAAGCAGCGCATCTGCACTGTACAACAACGGCAACAGGGCGAGCAGGGACTGGGAAAGGTTCTGAATGAGCATGGACCACTTGAAATTGTGGTTCAAACGACCAAAGAACCCCTATTGGGGAGAATGCAAGTTTGAATAAGAATCATAACTTGTTCACACCATGGCCTTCACGCGACACAGTGGTGTGTGTGGACAATAGGAGGCAATTGTGTTGTGGGCCTATAGAAGGGGCTGGGGCAGGTGTTCACGGGTGTGGCAGAGTTACCCAATGCTTGCAGGCACGTCGAACAGAGGGTCAACCAGGACAAATGGGAACAACTGCAAGTGATCGGATGCACTCGGCTGGCCCAGTAAAACTCTGAGTGCGACACCAGTCTTGAACCCTGTGAGCAGCCCAGTGAGGAACAACACAGGATTGCGGTCGGTGGAAATGGACTCGAACTCAGCCGCAAAATCATGTTCAACTGCTGCGCCAAACCACAGTTGGAGAGCAAGGGACTGTCGACAGGTCCCCACCCCGGGCTCAAGGCTAATGGGCTGGTGCAGTGAGATGGCAACTCGGGAGAGAATAGCAACGGAGTACTGCCCTCCAGCATTGTAGTGCAGACGAGTTGATGATATTGGTTGCTCACTTCGCTCATCTTCTCATTCACTCTCGTTGCGATCTCGGCTTTGACACCCTACGCATCAGAAACCATTGCTGCACCTCAAACGACACTCAAACGACACTCAGAGCACGCGCAAACACGCGAATGACACTGACAGCACGCGCCGACACTCAAATGACACCCACAGGACGCGCAAACACTCAGTTGACACTCACAGCATGCTCCGACAATCACATGACACTCACAACATGCGCGAACACTCAAGTGACACTCACAGCACACGCCGACACTCAAATGACACTGAGAGCACACGCTGACACTCAAATGACACTCACAGCACGCGGGAACACTCAAATAACATACAGAGCAAGCAGCAGCAGCAGCAGCAGCAGCAAGCTGTAGCACCACCACCAGCAAGCAGCAGCAGCACCAGGAGCATGCAGCAGCAGCACCTGCCGCAGCAGCAAGATGCTGCAGCACCACCACCAGCAAGCAGCAGCAGCACTAGCAGCAAGCAGCAGCAGATCCAGCGGCACGGCGGCAGCCGCAGCTTGAGCAGCGGCAGCGACAAGCAGACCTTGGATTTGGCCTCCGTCTTATTTTCTTTTTCTTTTCCTTCTTCTCTTCTCTCCTTCTTCTTCCTGTGCTCCTTCTTCGTCTTCTTCGTCACCTTCTTTCTCTCTTCATATTCTTCCCTCCTGTTCTTCTTCTCCTTCGTTTTCACTTGCTTCTTATGTCGCCTTGCACAAGCAGAACAGACGGAAAAATTTAACCGCTAATCTTAATCAAGGGGAACGAACACAAAATGAAACTGAACAGTTGTAAATTGCATACCTGTAAACCATTTTGTTCATATCCGGACTGCAGATGGTGTTTCGGGAGTACGCGTCAGTTTCCTCGCTCTAACGAGCTAGCTATTCCCTTAAACCATTATTATGTCAGAGAGCAAAGATATTTTTCAGTTGAGGAAACAATTTTCGGCATTTCCTGCCCTAAAGCCTTCTAAAAGGTGTTCAAAACATCTCATCAGATTTGAACCTTACTGTGGTTACAAAGTGATTTACAGTAACAGCGCCCGATTTTGGCTGCATTATTATTTTTGAATTTTCATTTACAGTATGCGGTCCTGAGCATTATTATTTACTTTACATTTACATTAACATTATACAGATGATGTGCGCCCACTCTGAGGAGAGGGAGTACCCCAGTGGCCAGCGCACTGGGGTAGGACTTGGCAAACACGAGTGCGATTCTGCTGCTTGCAGGGGACGCGGGGCTGTAATGCACTTTTTTTTCCAGTTTGAGCAGCGATCGGCGATCGGCGGCCATTGTCAGCAGCGATAGGCGCAGCGGCCTGCAGGGATCGGAGCGATCCCTGAGCAAAGTTCTGCGCAGCAACAGACTTCAATTTGCGAATTTGGGGTTTGGAGTATTATTTCATTGGGAATGGTATTTGTTGTTTTCGTTTTTTAAAGAATTTCACAATGATGAGTTTGGGTGCCTCCATGGTTTCAAAGTGGTTCATAATTGAAACAATTCTCCCTCACAGGATGAACCGAGGAATGAACCAATTCACTCCGTCAGGGAGGCGCGTCAAGTGACCCAAGAGGGACCAGCACGGTGACGATGCTTTAGTCATACTTGAGATCAGTGTTGCTTTGGTGTACTGCTTGATTTATGTGCCTTCCAGAGGGTGAAAGGGAGTCCACATGGGGCGCTGAAGGCGCCGAAGCCAAAATTGAGAAAAATCTCCAATCACATTATCCGAGACCCCCGTCCATTAGAAAATACCATTTTACATTATCCATTTTTCGGCAACATCATTCTATTTTAACATTTACATTTTATTTTTCGTCGATGTTATTATACTGTAAATCACTTTGTAACCACAGTATACAACATTTTATCTTTTCTTTGTAACCTATTTCCCGGAGGTATCAACCCCGGAGGCCTGATTGACACCCTCAGATGCCATCAGGTCCTGGTTGTGCCATCCTGATGCTATCCTGACGCTGTCCTGACGCTATCCTGACGCCATCCTGACGCCACCATGATATCTTGACGCCATCCTGACGCCATCCTGACGCCACCCTGAAGCTCCCTGACGCCATCCTGATGCTATTCTGGCGTTTTCCTGACGCCATCCTGACGCATCCTGACGCAACCTGACGCCATCCTGATGCCAAAATACCCATCATTCTGACGGCATCGTGACGGCAATCCTGACGCATCCTGACGCCACCCTGACGCCACCTTGACGTCATTCTGACGCCATCCCGACGCCATCCTGACGCTATCCTGACGCCATCCTGACACTGTCCTGACATCTCTACGTCGCAGGGCCCGAATCAGTTGGGCGCATCGGCTTCGGCATTGCCACGCCTACGTGCATGGGGGACCACGAGTCCCTTGAAGCTGCAGGAGCCCTAGTGGAAGTGGAGTGGATGTGGACGTGGCTGAGGTAGGCGCACCGGAAGGGAAGAAAGTAACTCGGTCGTTGCTCCGCAAGGCAAAGCAATTCCTCATTCCTTGACTTATCATTTGTTTGCTTTGCATGTGTCATGACAACGTGATCTCCCATGGAATCAAAGAGGGTCAGTCTTTGGTGATTGTGTTTGTTGAACATGTGGTTGGCACATGCAATGGGTGGACATGCTAAAGGTGGAGAATTGCACTGATGCCCTGGTTGTTAACCTCCCATTTGCTGTCTTACTCCGCCGACGGTCGGTGAATTCATGTCATTGGTTGAACACGGTTGGTGATCCACTATCCCTCCTTTGTCCACATGAAGTATGTCATGGCATTAGGATAGCTCATTTGATTCGGCAATTGGGTGTAGGGATAATCCTCAAGCAATGTCGCAGATTTTCACTTCAAGTGCATGCATGCCTTCATGGGTCATGGCTAGGCGAAAGTCTCTCTCCATATGCATGCTCCCATTGGTCATGGCTAGGCTATGCGCTCAGGATCGGGTTTTGGTGAGGTCAGGTTCTCCCTCCTGGGCCATGGATTGGTTAGGCCATTTCTTTTCGGCCATGGATTGGTTAGGTTATCTCTCTTCGGCCAGGGATTGGTTAGGTTCTCTCTCCTGGGCATGGATGGGTAAGGGTCTCTCTCTCAGGGCATGGACTGCTGGCTCAGCTAGGACTACACAATCCCCATATATGGGCCAACTCCTTAAAACCGGTTTGTTTTCTCTGTTTTCTGCTCTTTTGGTGCCCCTTGCTACCTTTCATTGAAACGGGCACCCTCAAAATATACACAAAAATGGTATTATACATGAAAAATGAAATTTTTGACCTCAAATACCCCCTCCATGGGGTTTGAACCCACACTCTACCAACCTTAGAGTTGTGTTTTTCCTCTAAGCTACGACCTGTCGTCGACGATCTCAGAGAAAACCGTAGTATAATAAAAAATTTGGAAAATCAGTACTCCTTACATGCTCCAACCACTATTAACCTCCCATGCTCTTAAAACCGGTCACGCGCTCACTGAGTTGTTCAACTAGTGATTTGCTGTACCCAGAGCTTTGATTTCTGATGCAATCCAAAATGTTTTAAGGATATAAATTTTAACAAAATGACAGAAGGAAATGAGACACTGGATTTTCACGAGTTCGTGCTGAAATTGCCGGATTCGGCGTGGAACCTGAGTTCTGAGTCGTTGGAACATGCAGCACAGTTGGCAAAGGAAGGCGCAATGAGTGGTCTCAGTCCTTGGCAGGCAGCGTCACTGTATTCCAAACTTACAGGAAAGAAAACACTGGCCACTGTGAAGGACACGATGGCCTTGGTTCGTGATGCCTTACTCACCTTAAAGGGCGACGACATTGGCAGAACAGGAACGTCGTCGCATCGCGAAGACGTCTTCTTGGCATGCGAAACTTTGAGCGGTCCCAAGGACCACGCTGGCCCCGCGTCGGACAAGGAGTCCACGTTCGTGTGGCGCGATGAGGTTCTGTCGCTTCCTTCACGCTTGTCTGCACTCCTGGAAGAGCGAAAGGTTTTGCAAGACGAGTTTCGCAGAAAATAGAGGTTGAAGCACCTTCCAGTGTTCGATGAGTTCCATAGGGCAGCTGTTAATAACGCGCCAACGCACAAACATCCAGCGGACGCAGAGAAGCGTCGTTGGGAACAACAGGTAAAAGACGCCATGCGAGTCCTGGGAGTAGTCTTAGCACGCGAAGATGACACAACGGTAGCTCCGGAAGCACCTGTTTCATTGGTACTATGTGAACATTTGTTTGCAATGTTGGGTGCGTTGGACTACAGCATTCAAAGCTCCCGGCGAGTGGCAGTAGATAAACGGTTTGAACAACCTGCGATTGCACCAGAGTTACTCTCGAAGGATGACATGTCACTACTTCAGTCGCGCAACAAATTACAAAAAGACCTGAGAGGCACGCGTTTCTCCCCTTACTCGCATCGTAGTTCTTTCCGTTCGTTTTCAACACGAGGTCGTTTTGATCCACGGAGATCTGGCAAAGGAGGCAAAGGCAAAGGTAAGGGTTTCACCCAAAGATTTGTGCCACGTAACGACAAGTTAGATGAACGACCACAGCAGTAGCTTGACTGTAGAGGATTTATTGGCGCCAGCCGTGTGCGTGCCACCGCCGATCCATCCCCACATGCCACTCTATTTGCGCTGTCGTGCACAATTGCATGAATGGGAAGCGTTGAAGGACACATACGCGGCGTCAGTGATTCGCAATGGGCTGCAGCTTGATTGGGTTGACGGTTTTGATCCGGATCGGCCAACCGACGACTTCCGTCCTCGTTCTTCCCACGCAGAGGTAACCGACCCTGAATTGGTAAAACACGTGTTGGATGCAGTGCAACAGGGTTGCATGGAACGCGTCGAGCGAAAAGACATTAAGTGTTGTGCAAGTATGTTCGCAGTGGACAAAGCGTCAGACGAGGCACATCCTGAGGGAGGCCGTCGACCTATCACAAATTTGAAGAACGTGAACCAGTTTGTACAGACCATCTATTTTCGTTTGGTCACTCTGTGGGGCATTTTACCGTTCTTGAGACCCGGTCAGTATGCTTGCAAAATTGACTTGAAAAGTGCTTATTTTCACATGGGTATCCATCAGCGGGATCGACCTTATTTGGGGGTCTACGTCGACGGTGAATTTTACAGGTGGTGCGTTTTGCCGTTTGGATTAAACGTTGCACCACGGGAATGGCAACGCCTCATGCAACCAATTTTAAATGCCGTGCGCGAACGCGGAGCACTCGTTTGGGTCTACTTGGACGATTGGCTCATCATTGGCAATACTTACCGTGAATGTCTGGAACACACACGTTTTTTGGTACAACTTTTGCATCGGTTGGGTATATTGGTCAATGTCCCAAAATCATGTTTGGAGCCGTCTCAAGAAATTATAATGCTTGGTTTTATGCTAAACTTCAGGGAAGGATTCGTCGCGGTACCTCCAAAGCGCCTACAAGCAATTTTTCGGGACGTGAACAGACTGGCACACAGTCACACACCATCAGTGAGGCGATGCGCCTCCGTTCTTGGAAGAATCCGTTCCTTGTTGTTCGCCATGCCCCATATCCGACTCCTCAGCGACGCCCTGGCGGTGCACGTGGCGGTGGCAGTCCAGGCTGGCTGGGAGGCAGACGTGGCGCTCCCGGAGCGCGTGTCACGTCAGTTGATGGATCTGGCGGACGAGTTACACCAGTGGAAGGGACGCACCTTCGTAGTTTCCATGGGTCACGTCAGGGACATGTACTCGGACGCGTCAGATCTGGCGTGGGGCGGAGTCCTTCAAGGGAATGCCCAAGCAGCGTTCGGTTGGTTCCTGAATCGAGAGGAACACATAAACGTCAAAGAGTTCAGGGGAGCCCTACTGACTATTCAAGCGTATGCGCTGAGGGACACCACACTGCGATTTTTCACCGACTCAATGGTCCTTTACTGGTATCTCCGCAAGTGGGGAGGTCGCAAGCCGCGGTTCAACGCATTGATTCTCCAACTGTGGAATTTTACACAAGCCAATCGCATCGAGATTCAACCGTTTTACGTGCACACCCCGGTGAATCCGGCGGACATTTGGTCTCGGCTTCGTTGGACACCGTCGGAGGCTACCTTCCCGTCGGACGTGTTGACTTGGATCCTGGAGGAGTTCAAAAGTTGGATTCAGCCGGAAATCGATTGGATGTCAAGGAGTTCCAATGCGGTGTGCAGCAAGTTCGTCAGTCCGTGTCCTCAGCCGGGGGCTTACGCCATCGATGTCTTCTCCCAGAATCTCACTTTACTTTCACCGGGGTGGGTCTTCCCGCCGTTCAAGCACATACCTCAGTTGGTCAACAAAGTGTTGGAGTCACCAGGGGTGAAGGTTCTCATGGCTCTGCCGTACAGGCCGCGCGAGGTTTGGTGGAACCTATTGATGAAACACGTGAAGTTCGCAGTGAACACGTCGGAGTTCCGTTTGCAAATGCCAGACGGCACGGAGACACAACCACGTTTCGTGTTGACCTTGGCGTATGTTTGCGTGAATACTATCAATTGCGAGGAGCTACCAACGAGGAGGCGACGCTTATCATCAATGAAATCGGGAAGACCACCTTGAAACGTTACAATTCTGCGTGGCACATGTTTGGTACGTTCTTGTTACAAGACGCGGCGCTTGCTCCACTGTTAAAGGTGGAGCGCTTTGGTCAAATCCCACTGATGACGGTGGCGGTGCAACTTTTAAAGTTTTCACGCACGCATTCCTTAAGTGCTGGGCGTATGGCGTATTCAGCAGTGTGTTTATTCCCGTGCTTTTCGCAACTACGTTTCGAGGGTATGCTACGCAACTTGAAACGTGACTGGTTCGTCAGTGTTCCTCATTATCATCGTTTCTATGATGTACGGCGTCTTATACAAGTCATGCATCAGCAACCTGTGGAGACGGAAGCTCAGCTGCGCTTGCAAGCCATTTTGTCCTTGAGATTCTTTGCCTTGTTCCGAGGCGTTGATCTGGCGCGATCATGTAGGGATATCCAACGCGCTGCTCAGCCTTGGTTCATTTCTGCTAAGCGCAAAGGGAGGAGATACTATGCACGTTATCCTATTCACAATGTTACGCCACCGTCAATTGATCCGCAGCGCTGCTTAGCGCGTTATTTGGAGGCTACTGGTGCCTACGAGGGTTCTGAGATTTTTGTGTCCCTACGAAAGCCACGGAAGCCTTTATCATCTGATACCATCAACGGTCTCACTACTCGCTGGTTAAGGAAACACCTACTGGAATTGGGGGAACTGGAGACGGATTCGTTTTCCGCGCATTCTACACGAGGAGCAGCAGCAACTGCACTAATCTATCTTGGCGTGGATCCGCATGTGGTAGCAGCATTGGGTGATTGGTCCTGTTACGATACATTCAGAAAGTTTTACGACAGGACCAGAGCTCTGTTGCGCATCGCGCAAGTTCTGGTCCCTCCTGATCTGGCGACTGGGGAAGCGGCGCGCGCTTCGCGCCTGGCGATTACTTAATTCTTATAAAGGGTTCAGTTCACGGGAGCTCAGTCTTCCGTTCTGTTGCCCATATATGGGGATTGTGTAGTGCTAGCTGAGCCAACTCGGATTTACCCGAATAGGTGAGGAGGAAAGAAGAGATGGCGAAGCAATAGCACTACATAAGACACATATATGCCCACCCTGTCCCTCCCTTAAGTTCTTCGCTCACCGTGAAAAGCAGTTGACACTTGGGTCGTCGGTTGCCACGGTTTTAAGAACATGGGAGGTTAATAGTGGTTGGAGCATGTAAGGAGTACTGATTTTCCAAATTTTTTATTATACTACGGTTTTCTCTGAGATCGTCGACGACAGGTCGTAGCTTAGAGGAAAAGCACAACTCTAAGGTTGGTAGAGTGTGGGTTCAAACCCCATGGAGGGGGTATTTGAGGTCAAAAATTTCATTTTTCATGTATAATACCATTTGTGTGTATATTTTGAGGGTGCCCGTTTCAATGAAAGGTAGCAAAGGGCACCAAAAGAGCAGAAAACAGAGAAAACAAACCGGTTTTAAGGAGTTGGCCCATATATGTGTCTTGTGTAGTGCTATTGCTTCGCCATCTCTTCTTTCCTCCTCACCTATTCGGGTAAATCCGAGTGGCGGGACCATCTCTCTTTGAGGCAGTACTATCTCTCCTTGGGATAGGACACTCTCATCATGTGTCAGATGTGCTCTCACTGGACCCGGGATATTTCTCTATGTGCACTCTGGCTGTGGGCCGGGTCTAGGTCTCTTCATGTGACCCAGGGCATCCTCTTACCCAAGCACTTTTGCCCAATCTCTCTCTAAGTAGCATGCATTGAATTGGTTTCCTGTCACACGAACATGCAATTAGGCAATATTGGTTTCACGTCCTTGTGTGGTTGGTTTCTATGCACATGACAATTTGTGTTTGCCAATGCCTTCGGTTCCCAAGCAATCAGGCAACAGGTGAAGGGAGTGAGTGGCATGTCCAAGCATGTGAGGGCATGAGGTGTATGTCGTGTGTTGGCTTTACATTTTGTTCGTGCCTTTTGGTTTGCGATACTCTAACCGCAGGAGCCCAGCAATTGGTATGCAGCATACATTAAACAGGTGAGGTTTGGTGAGCTGGCCCTTCTTGATGTCTTGTTCGCGAGCAGCAAGTAAACCTGCCAAGTCTATTCACTTGCTGGCCATTGTGCATGTCATTGCTAAGTATTAGGCATCCGACGTCCGGTGTGAAGTACCGAGGCATTGCCAGCATGATGATATATGGACTGTGTCACACATGCCAGGTGTCAGGTATTGCCATGAGGTCACTCGCCTGACTTATATTTGGAGATCCCCATTGCAAGCTCTTTAATGTGATCATTGGTGATTCATGAGTGTGGACAAGTCATCTATGTGGCCATGCCGTACTTTGTGTTTATGGAGGCCATGGTATGAGGGCTGATCCACGGTGGGACATTCCTCATATTTGGAGCTCATGTTTCTTGTAGGCAAGGGTGAGGATGGGCCATGTGGGCCGCGCTTATGTTGAATCCGATGATGCCATTGTGTCATCTATCATTTCTTTGTGTTCCGCCATGTGCCATTTGGACCTCATTGATGTCAATTTGTCGTGCATGACCTCAATGTCATTTTCCTCAATTTGATGAATCGAGGTTGTTAGCATGGCATCATATGTCGGTAGTTCAAATGTGCATGGTATATAAAATCGATTCTTGGAGTAGGGATGCAACATCGTCTTCGATAATTGCATACTCTATTCCAGGGCTTCACTTATACTTCTTTTTCTTCCTCTCCCTTTGCCCGACATTGTCCCATTTGTTCTCTTCTCCATGATCATGTCCATGTATTGATGAGGTCACACTCAACTCCATTTGGTGATTGATCATTTGGACTGCACTGGTCAAGTTCACTCGATTCAATTCGTCAAGTGTTTTGTTGTCACTGCAAGGGTTGCCAAGGGTGTACCTACGGAATTTGTTTGGATTTTGTGGCCAAGGGTTGCCAAGGGTACTTGAAGGAATTTTGGACCTCGGAATTGTTGAAACATGGAAGCACTGGTGAGGTCAAGGACGATGAGAATCAAGGGAAAGAGGGTGGAGAAATCGGGTATGGGCGGTAGAGCTCGCACTATGGCAGGGGCTGGTCCTACAGACCTTCTTTAAAGCGGCAAGCAACCTGGCGCCTAGTGTCTCCTCTTTCATTGCGTGCGCCAGGTCGCCTTAAGTCAAACCGGCGGCGCTGAACAGCCGCTCCACTCCAGCTAAAGTTGCGGGCGCCGCGAGTTATTGTCGCGCCATTTTACTAAGGTTAGGAAAAACACTGCGATGGCGCCGCCACCACTCTATGTCATTGGTCTTCATGTCTTCTACTGGCAATGACATATACGCTGACAGTTTGTCATCACGAACGACATCTGCAACAGGAACAGCCGCACCTGCTCCCTCTTGGAATTCATCTTGAAGAAGAGCTGACAGCCCTTTGGGCAAAACTCATGTAAAATGCATTTTTTGGGAGGTTTTGAAAAACAGTATTTTCAAGATGGCAAAAGAAAACTATTTTTTTCGGTGACAAAATCCCGGGGCTTAGGTGAAAAAAAGGGGGTGCAGTTTGCGTGGGCTAAGTCCCTCGCCAAAGATCGGCCTATGAAGGGTCACAGCATGAGCAAGCGGGTTACAGAATACTACAAGCGATAGAGCCAGCTTGGCCACAAGGGGGCAAACAGCCACCCTAACGGGTAGGCCCCGCTCTGAACCATGATGGCTCTCCATAGTGGCTGATGAGGGGTAGGGCAAGCAAACTCACGACGGAGAAGCAGAGGCTAAGGCTAGTTCATCCCGCAAGTTGCATGTTAGCCGCCTGTGTCGCGCCTGGTCTCACCCCCTAACCACTGCTGGATCACACCCCCCTTGGCGGCTGGGTGCACTGTCCCACAAAGCACCGTGTCATATCGAGTCCAAATCAATCCTTTGTCATATTGCTTCTTTTCCTTACTGTATGCGTTCTACATGCCGTGTGTGTAAGTATGCTTATTGACAACGCTTACACCCATTTTCCGGCACAAGGATACCAGCAAAAAAAATTCAACCTTTTTTCGTTCGTACTTTTTCTTAAGAATGAATGTGGAATTTTTATGTGCCATTGTTTTATGACGAATTCGTTGGTACGTCACAATGTGCCATATACCAGTTGTTTTATGTTCATTTACGACCCAATAGCCGGTTCATTAAGGAAGGCGGAGGGCCGCATTCGTTGGTGAATGGTCCCTTTTGGATCTCAGCACGTGTGAATTTAATGTTTTAATTAAAAAAGTTTAAAAGTTTAATGTTTTGTTCGTCTGCAAGGAATCATGGAATATCTCCCTTCTTCCCATTTCTAGAGATGTTTTTGAGCCGCCGTTGAGCAATGTATCAGTTTTGCATGGTGTTTGCAGCCTCAGCAAGGCCAAATAAAACGAACACCATAGGTAAAGCGGCAAGGAAACGTAAGAGCGACCAACAGGTAAAATCACAAGACCGGACAGGACAAGCACATTGTGCACATCTACCACCCAAGATGGCGACAACGCTTGCGTGTTTCGGGTTGTTTAGTGCAAATTGAAGGGATGGATGCATGGGGACATGACCTAGCATGCCCTCCAAAGACCTATCTAAGCCACTTTGGCGCCACAAACGCCTAAAATGCACTGTTCGCAACAGTTATGAATTCCTTCAATGGCATTAAATTGGTGTCTACACCTCGGCCACGCTAAGGTTCGGAACTGGTTTGAAAAAAAATAATCGGTTTTTTCTGATCACTTTGGCAAAAGTAGGCAATTTTTCCGATTATTACCCATTGAAATAATCCGTTTTCTCCGATTGTTGCCATTAAAAAAATCAATGATTAACCACTAATGCCTGGTTTCCTTTCCTTTGCCAATCGTTGTATTTCAGGGTTCCACCACAGAGGTTTGACTTACTGGTTGTCTCTTCCACAATGACAAACTTTTTTGTGTTCCTTTGACTATCTTTTACGGTCTCACTACGATTTTCCATGATGATGTCATCCTGCCTTGTCATCATGCCATCACTGATGACGTCACTACAACGACATCATGATGGTACCTTAATTCTAACAAGTTCACATAACATCAGCCGTCAGGGCGAGGCCATCAGAACCATGTTGGCTTCCACACTCGGTGGCTTGCCAAACTCACCTATCGGTGGAGGGCCACCAGAGGAGGCATGGTCTGACTTTCCAGACACCCAGTGGAGCTGATCTACTTATGTTTTTGTTTTTTTGGGCTACAATATCGGAAAACGTGGCGCCACAATTGTCAAACCAGCTGCACCAAGCAGGCTGCCAGCAAAAGAAAAACAGGGCCACCCCCGTCGCACTCGGAAACACATTGCAGACCTTGCGGGCTTGTGTGATACCTACGACGTTGATGACATTATCGCTGAACGCATGGCAAGGAACGACATAGGCAACAGTGAAAAGCAATGGCTGGTCCAGTGGAAAGGCTTTCCTGCCTCCACCCAAACATGGGAGCCACTTGAGAACGACAGTGGCTGTGAGGCGTTCATAGCACAGTCCAACGAGGAGCGCAAAGCAAACGAACGGGCTGACCTTGGGATGCGCAAAGGAGCCAGAGAAACAGATGAAGCAGAGCGCCAAAAAAGGCAAAACTCAGAGTCTGGGACTACCATATTAGATTGTACCACCTCAGCACCATCTCAGGCTCAGACTGTTCTGCGAACTTCGTTTGTTTGGACAGCTTTCACACAAGATTAAGAAGAGCTTGGTTTCCACCGATGTGTCCTGAACAGAGCAAATGGTGCTGTCTGTGGAACTCGAATCAAACACTGCAGTGGCACTACCAATTTGCGTGCACGTGTCATGGCATGGCACAAAGAGTGGTTTGTTAAGGAGACCGAAAGGAAGATTGATATGCAGGACCAATTGGTGGCAAACGACACTGGTGCAATCGAATTACGTACGGCGCCAAAGTGGTCCGCGCAAAAGGTACATCTGTGCAACAGAAAACTAAGCCTCTGGCTGTTCCGCCGGAAACGTGCACCACACTTGGTTACTGACGAAGAGTTTAAGGATTTTTGTGATGAGATCTCATGCAGCAAGAATCAGCCCTGTTCTGAGAAGGAGGTACTGAAGCAGACTTTGGAGATCGTTGCAGCTGGCAAGGTCAACAATCGTAGGATAATCACAAAATTGAAGATGCAAAATGTGAAGCCGAGCATGGCCTCTGACATTTGGTGCGACAGTGATGTATCGCTCATGGGTACGTTTTTATACTACATTGACGACAAATGGGAAGGCCTGCATGCCATGGTCATTGGCTGTACAGGTTATACTGGTGCCCGGCACACTGGCGACAGCATTCAAAAGCAAACCGTGGACGATCTGGCTACTGTTGGACTGACGTTTGAGGACGGGCACGCCAAAGTTTCAGATCAAGGAAGTAATATTAAGAAAGCCTGGGTTGCATTGCCGGGTGGTTACTGCGTCGGTCACACAATCGAACTTGCAGTGACGGATTAGCTGCAGAGCGAAGGTATTTCTGACGTCGTGCAGAAAGCCAAAGGAATGACGACAGAATTTCATATACCATTCCATCGTCTTGATCGGCTGGTGGAGCTGCAGAAGCCTTTTGACATGCTCCACACGAAGCCAGCACAAACAGGGAACTCTGTCTGCTGGCATTATACCCATGACTCCATGAATTGGTTCTGGGAACAGGAACTGGTTGTTCGGAGTTATAATATCAACTTTGGTGCTGAAGCCCGCCATTGAGGTTTTGAACCTAGTAGTTTTCAGAAGAACCGGTTTTTCCGATTATTTGCATTTTACTAACCAAAATCTTGCCATCCGCGGAAGAAAGCCCATACAAGTCAGAGCACCATGATCAACAGTACGTGAAAAGTGGTAAGTCACCATCGGCCATCGTTGATTGCTACCGGAGCCTCTCTTTAGTGCAACAATGGGACAAAATGCACCACCGAAAAGAACCCAAAAAACTTGGAACCATTCCGATTAATTGGTTTCAATCAGTTTTCAAAATAACCAGTTGTGCCGATGGTTTTGAAAAAAACCTCCGATTATTGCCGATAACCGGTTTTTCCGATCAATTGGTAAAACTGGTTCCGGACCCTAGCCGCCATGAAGATGGACCCTATGCTGACACCCACATGGACTACAATGACCGGAAGGTAAATGAGCATTGAGTGGCAGTACCTTATCCATCAGCGACATTGGTGAATGATATTGAAGGTACTGTCTATGTGACAGCATCGCTTGTATTACCAAGTGTGCACATGCTCATTCAGAAGGCGCGCAAAGGTAACATTGTGTGCCATTGGGATAACTGGGTTATCCAACCACAACACACAACACCAGAGGTCAGACCGGCACGTGAAAACCTGCAAAGGGTTTTGGAAGATCGTTTTATTCCGTCGCTACCAGATCATGTTCTTGATAGTCCAAAATCAGAGGGTTCACCGGTCATTTTCCCCGAAAAAAAATGTTGTTCGCCAATTTGAAGAATTCCAATTTTTGGATCGTCTGGAAAACCACTTAAAGATGGGCGCTGTTCACACATCCTGCACATGTCCACATGAAGAAATACTTATTGTGGGAGGCTGAGTGCTCGAGGCCTCACGCACTCAGCCAGCTGGAGTGAGATTTTCAGGCTTTTTTGAGATCACGTTTTGACATCGGAAGTGGCATGAAGCAAGTATGGAGCAAAAGCAAAACTGCAAGATTCAATATGGGTTAAAGACTTGCACAGCGGATCACTCAGTGCGCGAGAGCTCGCGCACTCAACATGCTAGAAGCATGGGTTTTTGAATACCCCTGACTACTTGCATTCTGTCGATAGCCTCAAAAAGGCTTTTTGAGATTCCTCCCTTCTGGAATCCTGTTAAAACAGTGAGCTCAAGAGCAGCGATTAGACTATCCTCCTCTAGAGCACTTGCCTCATCCGTCCTGTGACCTAGCGCTTCTGACAAACTGTTGTACAGCCCCAAAAGATGGGAGGCTGGGCACCTCATTTCTGGGTAACCTAACTGAAAATCGTGTGTTTAGCAACAACTGAGGGCAACCCGCCTTTTTAGATCTATTACACCTTACATAGTGCATGGCATGTACAAAACGTCCATTGATTGACCACTCTTGCTGCTGACATGACCCGAACGGTATACCCTGAGGCACCCATGAAGACATCACAGCCTCATTTGGCATGGAATACTGTTTATTCAGGACCATTGGGAAATACACATTCTGCATAATTGAGTGCGCGAGGCCTCGCGCACTCAACATGCCAATAAAAACGTTTTTTTCATACGTCTGACTACTTGCATTCCGCTGATAGCCTAAAAAAAAATTATTGAGATTCCTCCGTTTTTTAATTCTCAGTTTTCAGGTGAAAACACGCGGAAACTGCGCGTCTGTCTTTTGCACACAACTGCCGCCCTTGAGGTGAAAAACAGGGTGCAGTTTGCGTGGGCTAAGAGGGATCCTAGTACTTTTCAGGAAGGCCCCCAAGGTTTGCTATGAAGTCATGGGAATGCAGTGAGATTTGAGTAGTACAAGACCTAGTTCTACAGGGGTAGCACAACGTCACGGAGTGGGACTGTCCCCCGTTTTGGGATACCCTGGGAACAAACGAGTGGTCCTCTAGCATACCGTGCTTGGTGTTCAGCCCGGGGTCAGCATATCTCTAGCTACAAGCTCTCAAATACCCAGAGTTTGATGTCAAATAAGTTGTTAGGATTCGGGACGCTATCTTCATGCTGAGTGGAGGGCACGGTCCCCACACAGGCTGGGGATTTCGATGTGGAATTGTGTTTGTGAAAAATGTGGTAGGATTTGGAAGCTGACCTCTTTTGCTGGTCAAGATTTTCAGTGGGGGATGCTATCCCTAAACTCTTCTGCCGCTCTGCCATGGAGTGTTTTGATTGTTTCGATATGTCGCTAATTCTTTCAGATGTGTTTGTTTTCGGTAAAAAAAGTTGTATAGTGGGCATTGTACAATGTAAACCGATGGTCGACAGCCTTGGAAAGGCCGCAAAAACGTTTGAAAGCCCCTCATCTTCCATAGAGTGGCATGCTAGCCCGTCCACCTCTGGAGAAGGGGCTTTCCGGGGGGTTAGGTCCATCCAAGACACTAACATATAGCAGCATACTTCACCCACGTCGCCTCAATTACGTCCGCTGGGATCTGATTGCTGGTGCATTCGAAGTTCGCCTTCAGAAACTTTGATAATGGGGGCATCGGCACTTTGTCCGCCACAAGTAGGGTCAAAGGGACCTGCGGCAGCACGTCATCCCAACCTACATCTGCACTATCAACGAACAACACCAACAAAGAATTGTTTGTGCGTTGCAGTGGCAAATGAAAGGGTTGGGACGCCCTGGGGACATCGAGGTCGCGAGGATGTGGTCGCGCACGATTGCACCAGAAGAAAAAAAAACCAAGAAAATGACGCACAGCTGGAAGAAAAAAAAGGAAAAATCCTTTTTTTCCGACCTCAGAAATCCCCCAAAAAGATCTTTACGCCGCTGTTTGGCGATGTCGCAAAATTTACGACACTCACAGAAAATGAAGAACAACAGAGTCGCGACGTCAACAAAGGTGAGCGTTGCTTGCCCCAAAACACCTAGCAAAGTGCGTGTCTTAGGTGCTAGGGACTTGTGCGCGCCCCAACAACAAAGAAAGGGAACACTTGCACAAAGAAGAACAAAAGAAAGCGAGCGAAAACAAAACACACAAAAAAAACAACGTCACCAATGGCCGCCAAGACGCAAGTCTTTTACATGCCATGCAATGCCAAATTACGCCGCCAAGAAAAGCACCACGAAAACCTCACCGGCAAGGAAAACCAACAAGAGCTGACACCGAATGAAAGCCTATACCCACCCCCGCACACATAGGGAACAAGAGGTATGCCCGTACATGCATGCCTGTATCGCCCCAAGGACAACAAGGTGATCACCGCCACGGAAGAGCAAAATGGTATGAAGGGGCAAAACGAGGGAACACAAAACCAACAAAGGAGAGAAGAACGCACGGAGGAAGCCACACACAACCGAGGGGAAGCGCAACACACATGAAAATACGCAAACAAAAATTACACATACACAACATGCACAAGCGGCCACCACCGCACCGGCCGCCGGGACACAACTGCAAGTATGTTACATGCCGCACTACGCTACGGAAAGGAACACGAGATAAGAACGACAAGCACGCCAGCAAAGGTGACCACGAGGTGTAACGGAGACGTGTTCACCCCCCGCCCGCACGCCCGCTTACATAGGGAGCAAAAGGGAGCAAAAGGTATGCCCGCCTGTGCATGACGCCGCAAGCACAACAAGACCACCACCGCCGCGAGCAAGCAAAAGGGTATGGAGGAATACGAAGGACGCCAAGAATGACGGGAAGGACACGCGTAGGGAACCACGCACAACCACGAGAAAGAACAACGTGCAAGTGCAAAAACACAACAAACATACGTGCCGCACCCACACCCACCTGCTTGCATAGGGAACAAAAGGTATGCCGCTGCACGCCAACGAGTAGTAGGCAAGGAGGGAGCCACACACCGCCACCAAGAGCGCAAGTATGTTACATGCAACGCACGAAGGTGAACAGCCGAGAGCCCTGCCCACGCCACCCCAACACGCCGGCAAAAGAGGAGAAAGGTATGCCCACACACACACGGGTGATCCGCACCCAGCCCCGCACCCCGCATACACAGGGAATGAAAGGCTTGCCCGCACGAGCAAGTCACCGCAAGCACGACACGACCGCCACCGCTACGGACAAGCAACATGGTATGAAGGGACAAGAAGGGTGAAGAAAGTGCGCACACACATAAACACAAGTGCAGGTATGTTACATGCCGCGCTACGCCACGCAATGAAGAGCGCAACGATAATCGCGCCAGCGACCAACAAAGGTGTGTGACCAACCAAGGGGAATGGTAGTAATAACATACCAACCTCCGAACGCTCACTTGCATAAGGAGCACAAGGGGCCAACAGGTGTGCCGCCGCCGCAGCAAGCAAAACCAGATAAGATATGGGTAAGGAGGGACAAGTGCAAGTATGTTACATGCCACGCCGCGGCGCACAAACAGGAAAGACAAAGAACAGAGGTAACCAACGAGGTGTGTAGAACCGAGCCCACCCCCGCACGCCCGGACCATACCGTGCCGCCGCCTGAAGGCCCAGACCCCCATCCATCCCCTGTCTAACAGGACCCTGCAGGAGAGAAAGAAGAGGACCCGGGAACCGGGACCAAGGAAGCAGGCAAGGAGAAAGACCGAGACAAACACCAGGGCGGAGACAGGGAAAAAGTGCATGCCAGGCAGGAGGGCGGGCCAATGGAGAGTAGAGGAAAGGGTAAAGAGCGACGACGGCACGAAAGAGACAGGAGGCAGCCAGCAGCCAAGCAAGGGACGCGCGCGGGGAAGGGGGCACAGCGAGCACACGACGAGCACATCACCGCAACAAAGCACCAGAGAGGGGGGCACTAGAGGGACAGACGAAGGGCACCACCACGCACCACTGCACGCACCGCACAGACACCACGAACACCGCACACACCAACACACGCGCCCACAGCACGTGGCCAGCGGGCCGCGGCAGACCGCCAGAAGGGCAGGCAGCCGGGAAAGGGGGGGCGCCCTAACCCAGACGCCCCCCACCACCCCCGCGGCGCGCAGCGTCCCAGGGCATGCAAGCAACGGGGCCAGTGCTGGGCCCCCACACCCGCACAACCGCTCCCACAGCACGTGGGTAGTGGACCCGGACAGCCCGCCTAGAGGGCGGCCAGCCGTGGGAGGGGGAGCGCCTGACCTCAGACGCCCCTCACAAGGGCGAAGGGCACCCCCCCCGGGGACACCCTTCTGCCACCCCCGCAGCGTTCAACAACGGCTCGCAAGGGCGCACGCTGTGGGGCCGGTGCTCGGTCCCCATGCTCACACCAAACCGCACCCGGGACACACGGGTTCGGGAACCCCAGCTGCCCGCCCCAGAGGACGGGCGGCCAGGGGAGGGAAATCGCCTGACACCAGACGTCCCTCACAAGGTGGCAGGCCACCCCCCCGGGGAACGGCGCCCCCGGCACCCCAGCGGCACGCAGCCCCCACAGGGCATGCAAGCTAAGGGGACAGTGCTGGGCCCCCACACCCGCACACCCGCGCCCACAGCACGTGCATGGCGGACCGGGACAGCCCGCCGAGAGGGCGGGCAGTCGGGGGAGGGGGACCGCCTGACCTCAGACGTCCCCCATAACAACTAAAAGCACCCCCCCCCGGGGACGCCCTTCTGCCGACCCCACAGCGAGCAAAGACGGCTTGCAAGGGCGCACGCTGTGGGGCCGGTGCTGGGTCCCCACGCCCACACCAACCGCACCCGGGACACACGATCAGCGGAACCCCGGCTGCCCGCCCGAGAGAACGGGCGGCCGGGGCAGGGACAGCGCCTGACACCAGACGCCCCTCACAACAGTGGCAGGCCAGCCCCCCCGGGGACGGCCCCCCACCACACCCGCGGCACGCAGCTCCCGGAGGGCATGCAAGCCAAGGGTACACTGCTGGGCCCCCACACCCGCACACCCGCGCCCACAGCACGTCGGTAGCGGACCCCGACAGCCCGCCCAGAGGGCGGCCAGCCGGAGGAGGGGGAGCGCCTGGCCTCAGATGCTCCTCACAACGGCGCAAGGCAACCCCCCCCGGCGACGCCCTTCCGCCACCCCCGCAACGCGCCACGACGGCTCGCAAGGGCGCACGCTGTGGGGCCGGTGCTGCGTCCCCACGCCCACACAAACCGCAACCGGGACACACGGGTCGCGGAACCCCGGCTGCCCGCCCCAGAGAACGGGCGGCCGGGGCAGGGACAGCGCCTGACATCAGAGGCACCCCCCTCACAACGGTGGAAGGCCACCCCCCTCGGGGACGGCCTGCCACCATCCCCGCGGGACGCAGCCCCCGCAGGGCATGCAAGCCAAGGGGACAATGCTGGGCCCCCACACCCGCACACCCGCGCCCATAGCACATGGGTAGCGGACCCCGACAGCCCGCCCAGAGGGCGGGCAGCCGGGGGAGAGGGAGCGCCTGAACTTGGGCGCCCCTCACAACGGTGAACAGCACCCCTCCGGGGACGCCCTTCCGCCACCCCAACAGCGCGCAACGACGGCTCGCAAGGGCGCACGCTGTTGGATCGGTGCTGGGTCCCCACGCCCACACCGACCGCACCCGGGATACACGGGTCGCCGAACCACGGCTGCCCGTTCCAGAGGCCGAGCGGCCGGGGGAGGGACAACGCCAGACACCAGACGCCCCTCACAAGGGTGGAAGGCCACCCCCCCCCGAAGACGGCCCCAACACCCCCGCGGCACTGTCCCCACAGGGCATACAAGCCAAGGGGACAGTGCTGGGCCCCCACGCCCGCACACCCGCGCCCACGGCACGTGAGTAGCGGGCCCCGGCAGCCCGCCCAGAGAGCAGGCAGCCGGGGGAGGGGGAGCGCCTGAACTCAGACACCCCTCACAACGGCAAAATGCACCCCCCCCGGGGACACCCCCTTTTACCCCCACAGCGCGCAACGATGGCTCGCAAGGGCGCACGCTGTGGGACCGGTGCTCGGTCCCCACGCCCACACCAACCGCACCCGGGACACACGGGTCGCGGAACCCCGGCTGCCCGCCCCAGAGGACAGGCGGCCAGGGGAGGGACAGCGCCTGACGACTGACGCTCCTCACAAAGGAGGAAGGCCACCCCCTACAGCAGCCCCGCGGCACGCAGCCCCCCACAGGGCACGCAAGCCAAGTGGACAGTGCGTGCTGGTCCCCCACACCCGCACACCCGCGCCCACAGCACGTCGGTAGCGGACCTGGACGGCCCACCCGGAGCATGGAAAGCCGGGGGGGGGGGGGGGGGCTGAACTCAGACGCCCCTCGCAGCGGCGGACGGCAACCCCCCGGGGGGACGCCCTTTCGCCACCCCCGCAGCGCGCAACGACGGCCCGTAACGGCACACGCTGTGAGGCCGGTGCTGGGTCCCCACGCCCACACCAACCGCACCCGGGACGCACGGGTTGCGGACCCTGGCCGCCCAACCCCAAACGGACGGGGAACAGGGGGAGGGACAGCGCCTGACACCGGACGCCCCTCGCAGCAGTGGAAGGCCACCCCCCAGGACGGCCCCCACCACCACAACAGCACGCGGCCCTCCGCAGAGCATGCATGCCAAGGGGACAGTGCGGGGGCCCCCACGCCCGCGCACCCGCGCCCACAGCACGCGGGTGGCGGACTCGGGCAGCCCCCCAGAGGAGGGCAGCCGGGGGGGGGAGAGCGCCTGACCTCAGACATCCCTCGCAACCGGGCCACCCATGCCACACGGGCGACAGACGGGGCACCTAATGCCCACACAAGCACGCAAACGCCGGCCTGCGAAGCCAGCGTTTGAGCTCCCCCACCTACGCCCGTACCCGCCCACAACACATGCACCAGCCACGGGAAATCCGCACCCCATCCCCTGCTCTTAGGCAAAGCGACACAACAATGGCGGAACCCGCGGCCCCACGCAAAACACGCCCCCGGTCTCCGACGCTTGACGCGGCACACGAGGACACCAGGGTGCTGGAGCTCAGAGGCGGCCAAGGGGACCCCCCACAGGAGGACGCGGGCGCGGACTCCGACCTGGAGATAATCCCAGAGCCCCCCGCGGGCAGCACGCCCCCGAAACCCACGACGCCGGCGGGCAGCATGCCGGCCCTCTGCGCCGCGTAGAAACAGGCCCACTGCACAGGAGAAGACTGGTGCCCCAAGCAACACCCCTGACCCGGCCCAGATGACGGAGCGCTGCCCCCGGTGGGGCACGCGGCCGCACGCGCCGCCCTGCGCTACCGGGTGGCGCAGGGCTGGATTCTGGATGAGACCGCACGCGGCAGCGTGAACATCAATGAGGCCGTTGACCTGGTCGCCCACAAGGGCCAAACGGAAGTGGCCTTACCCACCCGGGGCCGCCACGGCGGACCGTTGGAGGGGATCGTCCTGGAGCCCACGGGAATGGTGCTGGTGCTAGCGGCGGAGATGGTCGGAGGGATGCTCCACGCATCCCGCGTGCAGCGCGCGCGCCCACAGTGGACCATCAAGGTGTACACCCCTCCACAGGCGTGGCCCTTCTCCACATAGGCGGTGCTCGCCGTCATGTGGCACCTGGCACCAGAGGACGCCCCCACAGGCACCGCGGAGGAAATCGCCCGGGTCCTCCACGCCTGGCCGGCCGACCAGGATTTCCCGTGGCGCAGCCCCCAGAGCAGCTTCCCAGTGGCGCCCGCGCCAGAGGGGTTCAGCCTCGCGGCAACTCTCCAGCGGCAACCCGACAAGAGGGCATGCCACTTCCTGCAGACAGGGAAGAGTCCCGGCCGCCCCGCCAGATTCCGAGTGGCAGTGGGACGCAGGGGGGGCGCAACCGCTGCCGGACCCCTGGGTCCTTCTGCTGTGGTACTCACCCACGGGCACCCTGGCCCATGCCGCCCAAGCCGTCAAGGGGGCCTTCCCACAGCCACAACTCCCCGGCGTGGCCCTGCTCCGCAGCCTGCAGGCGAAAGCGGCCTGAATACGGTGGAGGGAGGAGGACGGGCGCCCGAGCCCGTATTTCCCCCTGGTGCAGGGCCAGGCGCTACTCCACGCCGAGGGCATGGGGACCGTGGAGTGGGGGGCGATCGTGCCCGACACGGCATGCAGGTGGATCACTGTGGCCGCCCCGCAACGCATGCGATCGCCTTAGGCGTGCCACCGCCTCCTGCGGGCGGTCCTCTCTTTGGCCCCCCGCCACGCCCTCACAAGGGAAGTGTGGAGGGCCATGCTGAGCCACCCCAGGAAGTAAATGATGAACCCGGGTGCACGATACGCACCGGGGCCGGTGCTCCAGCAGCTCACGGCCCCGGCACCCGGGGTCTGCTACGCCCTGCACAAGGCGTCAGCCCTTACGGAACAGCTCACCGACGAGGTGCTGGACCTCGCGCTGGAGCCGCTGCGGGTGCTCTACCTGCAGACCCACATTCCGCCTGCGGGCACGTCAAACCGCCTGGGCTGCCTGGGGTTGCAGCGCCGCGTGGTGGAACAGTGGTTAACACTCCACAACCCGTCCACCGCGCAGGGCCACTGGTACCTGCACCAACTCCTCTTCCTCCCCCGGGCGGCCCCGGAGCACTGCGACAGAACCGGTACCACACGCACCCGGAGCGCCCGGGCGTGCAGAGCTTCCCGCAGCCGGCACTGCCCGCCCTCCCACCAGGGCAGGGCCCGGAGGCGCTGCAACAGTGCCCCCCGCTCGACACGGCCACCACGGTACAGCAAAGGGGAAGCAACAACGCGGACGGGGCCGAGCCGGACCGCACGAACTGCGGAGCGTTGGCCTGGACGGCGGCCTGCAGGCACCTCGCCCGGGACACCGCGGGGCTTAGGCAGTACAGGCCAGCGGACCGCACGGCGCTGGCGTCCATGGTCGCGGCCGTCACCATGGGACCCGGGGCGACGTGGCCAGCACAACTGCTGCCCCAAGTCTCCTGCCGAGACACGTGGCCCCGCCAGCCAGCCGCTACGCACACGCCGACAGCACCCCTCACGGCGGAGCAGCGGTACGTCGTCACGGCAGTGCTACTGGCAGACGGCGGAGAGAGTTTTGTCGACCACCACGGCCCAGCGCAGATCGCGGGAAGCAGACAAGGTCCGCAGCGCCGTGGCACGCCACACTCCGCGAGCGCACCCGCGTCAGGGACGCGGGTGGCGGTGCACCCCCTCCGGGGCCTCAGCAGGGGGAAGCGCTGGTGCTGCAGGCGGCGGGCTACCAGGCCATCCTGCACGGCCACGCCGGGGGGTACCGGTCGCACATCCTGGCCGAGGGCCGCTAGACTGTCTGGCACGGCACCGCCAGGCAGGGCGCATTCCCGCCACAGCCCCATGTCGACTGGCAGCAGGGGCCCACCCAGGCCTACTATATGATGGCGGACCCCTGGCGGCTAGCAGTCCTGCTACACACCGTCAGCGCCCCCAGCAAGAGGCAGGAACCGGGGTGGGCAAACCCCCCTGCACTGGTCTGGAGCCCTGACCAGGAGGAGCATCTACAGGTTGCATGGCGGGGAGACGCCATCAGGGCCACGGACGTACCGGACTCCCACGCGGGGCGAATCACGCACGCGCGCCCGGCGGCTACCCTCGCGCTGGCCCAACGGGGACAGCAGAACTTGCAGTGGGTAGTTTGCACGTTCAGCCCGGCGGACGCACACATCGCCGTCTGCGACCACGAGCGCCGGCCGGGGCCCGAGGCTGTCATCTGCGTGGCAGACTGCGCTCGCATGATCGTCAAGGCGCTGCGGGAGGGCGAACACCACACCCTCCTGTTCCAAGTCTGCCTGAAGGACAACGCCAAGGCAGCGAAGCCGGGGGTGTGGCCGGCGGCGGCGCACCCCGCCGACCTAGAGCTCCAGCTGGCGGTCCGGACCACGGTGTACCACTGGCTACAAGCCTTCCACCACCTGCAATGGAGGGCAAGCCCGACAGCAGAATCGGCGCCACGCACTGGCAAGAGTCGCTGCAGGCAGTCACGCAGCGCGACGCCGTCCAGAGTCTGGGGCCCGTGCCTGCGACACGAGCCCTCAATGCGGCGCCCCAGGCTGCGCGCTGGCGCCACACACGGTTCCGCTGGCCAGCCTGCCCTTCGACCCAGCGCCAGAGGGCGCCATCCAAAAGTCGGTGCCGCTCTCCCTGGCGCGGGGGGCCACGGAGCCAACGAAACGCCCCCTATGTGCAGACAAGTACTACACAAGTGGGGCGATGCTGGAAGACCTGGCGTAGCACGCGGTGCACTCCGCTGCCCCGGTGGACGACAAGGAGGCGGCCTCCCACATCCTCCAAGGGAGGGCACGGAGGTCCCCGTGGCATGCCCCGTACGCCCGGCGCCCCCCGCCCCAGGCCGTCGGCCACGCGGAGGGCAAGGAGGAGGCGCCCAGAGCGGCCCCGGGGGCTGGCGGTGCAGCCCAACAAGGACCCATCCCCGCGGGACTGGCCCCCCTGGCCCCCCTGTGGGCCCTGCTGGGAGCAGGCTCCCCACACCCCATGGCCCCACCACACCCAGGAGACCTGGCTGCTCCAGCGGACCCAGCGGCAATGCCGATGCGGAACAGCTGACTCCAGGAGGACACGGCGGACGATGCCCTATATCTCCTCTCATGGAACCTGCGCAACGGCCTTGTCCCACCAGACCGGTCCCTCCGCGACACGCTCCGGCGGCGCCGGGGGCCGGCGGCCTGTACCAACAAGGAGCACCTCATCACCGGCATGCTACCCCGGGAGGGGGGCTTTGCCCTCATGCTCAAAGAGACAGGGATCGCCACCCGGGCGCAGGAGATGCACGTGGCCGAGGCGCTCCAGGAATCCTTGAGCAGCTGGCTGGCAGGGACAGGGGCCACCTCGACCTCCAGAGGGGGAGGCCTCCTCACCGCGGTCAGCAGCAAGTACGTGGCAGAGCACGAGGTGCTCAGTTTCACGGAAACTGTCCCTGGGAAGGCCGCAGCCCTGGAGATCCGCACGGACGGGGGAGGCCTCACCCTCATCAACGTCCACGGACCGCAGGCAGGCTGCTCCCCATGGGCGGGAAGGGCGGCGTTCTGGGCAAACATACAAAAGTATGCCAGGGTGCGCAGCCTCGGTGGGAGACATCCGGTGGTCATCGCCGGCGACACCAACATCTACATGGATGCCACCACCAAGCTGGCCACGGAGCACATCCGAGCGGGCTGGGAGGCCTGCGGTTTCCGGAGGGCCACGGCAGGCGGCGTGGAGGACATGACCCCCGCGATCCACCCGTCCCGGCATAGGGTGGACACCTTCCTGGTCAACGAGCCCCTCCTGCCGTGGTCCCTGCGTGAAAGCGTCTGGGCCCGCGGCATGGCACACCCCCAGGTGGTCAGGTGGGACCACCTCCTGGTCCACCTGGCCCTGCCAGGCCTCCTCGACGCGGCAGGGCACGCGGCGATGCCCACCCCCTGCAGCCACATGGAGGGCCGCCTCCTCCCGTATGACGCCGAGGCCGCGCCTGTCCAATGCTGCCTGTGGGCAGCGGTCACCGCCGCGCAGGATGAGCCCTCCCTGGCGCCCTGGCTGGGCCCCGCAGCGCAGCAGGCCTACGGGTCCATGCCCGCGGCCACAGTGGACAAAGTGTTCGAACACCACCAGGCGGCGCATGACGCCCTGGCGCGCGTGGTGGGACGCCGGCAGCCGTCCCCAGCGGGGACGGACCCGGCGGGAGGGGACGCCCCTGAGAGCGGGAAACGGCTCCAGGCGGCGATCCTCCGCTACAACACCCTGGCAGCGTGCGCGCCGGCGGCATACCAGGCAGACGCGGCATGGCTTGGCATCCGGTCCGAGGCGGCGCTCTGGCTCACGGAGGAGCTGCGAGGTGCGTCGCCCGGATTCCGCCCGGCCACCCAGGGCCAGCTACAGGAGGAGCTGGAGAGGCAAGCAGCCGCCCTCGAAGAGGACGTCCCACAATTGCGCGCCCTCCTGGCAGCTTACGGCAAGCGCGCCATCAAAGATTTCTGGCGTCGCCACGCCCAGGACATCGCCCAGTGGTGGAAAGCCGTGCGGGGGGCCATAGAGGTAGAGGCCTTGGGCCCGTCCGGCCTCTGGAATCTGCGGGGCCCCGAAACCCAAACGCTCCTCACAGAGGGCCACGACGTGATGTTCGCGGTTCGCGCCTTCTGGCGTGAACTGCATGACAAACGCCCGGTGGACCTCCCCGGCTTCCAGGCGGTCCTCAGCCGCCACGTGCCCCGGGTTCCTCAGGGGGCCTGGGCCCAGGTCCAGCAGTACTCTATGCAGGACCTGCAGTCCGCCCTGGACAAGGCCGATGGCAAGGCCTCGGGTCCCGGCCACGTGGAGGCCCGTTTCATCAAGGCCCTCCCGGCACCCGTCCAGTGGCTCCTCGTCCACTCCTACTGGGCCATCCTCCGCGGCGCCCCGCCGCCGATGCACTGGAGGGACGCGCACATCTGGCTCAGCCCCAAGGTACTGGGCTCTGCCAGACTGGACGACTACAGGCCCATAGCCCGGGGTCATCTGGACATGATGCTGCTCACGGGCCCCCTCACCCAGCGCATAACGGAGGTGCTCACACGGCACGGAGTGGTCAGCAACTGGCAACAAGGGGCCCTCACCGGCTCCAACACCGGCCCTCCCCTGTTCATGGCGCAGCGGCAGCTCCAACGGGGAAGGCCTAAGTACGTCTTCTGCTTCGACGCCTGCAAGGCCTTCGACACCGCCCCGAAGGCGCCCTCCACCTCATCCAACGCCACCTCTTTGTGCCGGCGGAGGTCATCGACCTCCTGCTCTTCCTCCACACGTGCGCAAGGCTGCGCATCGTCACCGCGCACAGGCTGACACAGCCCGTCCACATGCTGCGCGGCGTCCGGCATGGCAACCCCGAAAGTCCCCTGCTGTAGGCGCTCCTCCTGGAGCCCCTACTCAGGGCCCGGGGGCACCGCCTGCGTCTTCCCGGAGAGGCCGAAAGGGGCCTCATCCAGGCCTACATAGAGGACCTGCTGGTAGCGGCCCACACGCTGCAGGACGTCGTCGAGGGCGTGGAGGCGGTGGCCGCGTACCTGGGGATGATGGGCATGGAGCTCAACCCCGCAAGTGCGCCATGGCCACGACGGAGGGGGTCCTGGGCCTGCGGCTGCGCCTCTGTCCCCACCTGGAAAGCCCATGGCACTGGGTGCCGGCGGCTGACTCTGTCCCCTACATGGGCCTCCAGCTGCAGCCGGACGGGGAGTTCTCCCTGCAGCGCAAACAGCGCCTGCGCCTGGCGGCGGTGCACCACTGGTGCCTCAACACTCTCGGGCCGCCGAAAGTGGTACAGGATGTCATCCTGGCGATCCTAGGGGGAGTGACGCAATACGTCGCCCCCTTCATCGCCAACGACTCCGACACCGCGTGCCACCTGGACCACATCACGGTCCAGGTCGCGAAGGACCGGGCGCAGTACGCCTTCGACGCCTCGCGGGACAGCCTGCAGGATGACCGGACCCTGGGGCTCACGCGAGTGCCAAAGCAGTGCCAGCAAGCAGCGGTGGCCCTCGTGGGCACACTGGTCCACCAGCGCTCCACCTCAGTGCGCGCCGAGGTCACCAGGATGTTCTCAGAAATCGCTGGTGCGCACGACATATGCCCCGAGGTGCACTACCCCGTCCCGGAATTCGCAACCCTGGCGGGGGGCGACTGGGTCCACCGCATATCTCCGGCCCTGGCCGTCCGGGGAGTGGGGCTCTACAACCCCATCACGTGCCCCAGGGCAGCCCACGTCCAACCACAGTCCCCACCGGGCAACATCGTCACGCTGCGCATCGCCAAGCTGCGGCAACGCGACACGTGCCGACTGACGGTGCCACACACGATGACGTGGCATGGACACCACTGGCCGCACCACCCCCTCTCCGACAACCACGACCCGCGGCCGACGGCGGTGCGGGAATGCCTCAACCAGTGCGCCGATGAACCCCTTTCACTATTGTTGCCGCGAGCAGGAGCCCATCAACCACCCCAGGTGGCGCGACGCTTTGGTACACCTCCTCCACACCACCGGCACGCCGGACCCCCGCCTAAGACTCTTCCACCCCACGAGGGCTAGGCAGGACGCCCACACTGGCCCATGGGTGACCCCGGACGGCCTGCACCTTCACATCGGGGGCTACCGCCGTCGGGGCAGCCTACCCCCCCCCACGCAGGGGGCGGTATACCACCCACCGGTGGCCCTCCTGTACATCCTCCGCGACGTACTCGCGGACGGTGAGAACCAAGGGCCTAACGCAGATGTGGCGTGGCCCCAGCCTCTGTGCCCACGGCCCCACGCGCCGACGCCGGTATGGTTCGTGACTACGGACGACCAGTGCACCCCAGCGACGGAACAAGCGCAGCTCCAGGCCGAGTTGGTGATAGTGCAGGTGGGGGCAGGCCAGCCCAGGCCCCTCGGGCTCCCCCGCGGCACCGCCCTGCCGGTAGTTTCGGAGGTGCCGCACGACCGACACATGGCAGTGCACGCGCTGGAGGACCAATCGGAGGACACGGGACACCTGGTGGTAGACCAGCGCGGAGGCCCGGCGTGGCTCAGGGAACATGTGACGGCGCTCCGGTCCTGGGCAAGCACAATCGCTGGAGCAGAGGTCCGACTACACGACCACCAAGCGGTCCGCCCCGGCGACACCTGGGCGCTGAGCGTGGACCAACTGACCCCCAGCCACCCCGACGTCCGGTGACACTCCGCGGACCTCAACTAGGGGTGGCTCAGCCCCACCGGGTACTACTGGATCCCGGAGGCCTGTGGCCACACCTCCTCCGATGCGTCGGGGGGCGGTCCCTGCAAGCACGCCACCAGCGTCGCTCTCGCCGCCGACCTCACCCGCACGTGGGCGGTGGCCATCTTGGGCACGGTGCCCGACGGGGAGGGGCTGGCCGCCTCCCTCCCCCTGCAAAACGGCGCCTACCAGCCATGGGTCCATACAGCGGACGCCGAAGTCATCCTCCACCTCCTGCAACACGCGGATCGTGAGCAGGCCACGGGGGTCCCCGCGGGCGAGGCGAAGGTAGTCAACCAGATGCCCCTGCGATGGCTCCGGGACGGCCTGCGCGCGCGAGGGCAACACAGCGGGCACCCTTTTTGGTATGCCCGGGCCACCTCCCACAGCGACGCCCTACTACACCAGGCGGACTGGGCGGCGTCCCAGGACACCATCCTACAGAACACGCCCCTGGTCCCCAGCCACGCCCAGCTCATAGTTGCCGATCATGACGGCCACCTCGACCTACGGCCCCCCAGGATTGCGGACGCTCGGCGGGGTCGCGCAGCGGGCACAGACGGACCATGTGCTGACGCACTGAGGACACACACCCCCGGGCGCGGCCCACGCCACAGCCTATGTCCACGCCCAGGACCTCACCGCGACAGCCACCAACCACCGGGCGCTGCGGGCCACAGACGGCCACACGCCGGTGCAACGCAGGCTCCGCATCCAAAAGGAGCGGCTCTCCAGCGTTCCCGTTCTCCCGCAGCCGTGCCTCCTCTGCGGCGGCCCGGAGGAGACCCTGATGCACATGCACGTGGGATGCGCCCACTCGCGGCTCCTCTGGCCCCACTACCGCCAGGCGGTACAAGAGGCGGCCCGCCACCTCCCGCCCGGGGACAAGGCTCTACAGGTGGCCTCGTGGCGCTCCGCGGGCGCCGCATGGAGAAGGGTCTTCTGCTCTTGGCTGGTGCCCGAGGCGGCGGGGGCGCAGCTCCGCGCCAGAGCCCGCTACGACCCGCCGGGAGGGACCCCCATGAGACCCAGCGCTGGGGGTATTTTCTTAGAACGAAACCTTCGAACGAAGATTATTTTTTCGAACGAAGAAAATTTTTGAACTGTTTGAACGCCTTTGCGGTGGCTATTTTGCTGCAACAATTGTGATAAAATGCTCAACACAGTTGTTTCTTGACGGTTTGGTTCTTTCGATTGAGCCTGCGACCACCTAAAAGCCCTGAAAATGTGTTTTCCAAATGTGGAGGATTTTTCTTCGAACGAACCTTGGAATGTTCGAACGAAGATATTTTTCGAAGAAAACGACGCGGCGTATTCAAATGCACATACAGGCCTACAGGCAACAACAGAACCGCACAACCACCAGTGTCCCTGTCCAATGTAGCTTTCTCAGTCCTGGCTCACGACTCACTGCCGGACACTTGTACTGCAACCTCATCTTTCTTTTCCGTATCCTCTTTGTCTCCATCTCCGGCATCCTCTTTTTCTCCCTCTCCGGCATCTTCTTCTTCCTGCTTGCCACCACTCTTCGTTGGCGTCTTCCTCTTCTTCTTTGGCCTCTTTGCCTTCACTCGCTTCTTCCTGGAACTTGGAGCTGGCACGGCACCGGTTGCCGACGCCACTGCCGCCGCGTTTCTGCACTCCTCCTCCGTTGCGTAGCTTCGGCCCGCAACACAATAATCCCCCACGGAATACTACACGGCACACTTGTAGTCTGCAGGGAACCATTAGATTGTACCGGCACGGCCAAGTTTGCTCTTCTGCTGCAGGATGTTCCTGGGTATCTCCATTCGCCAGGGGCGCCACTTCCAAATCGCCACTCCTCTCCACACTCCCCACTGGCCCTCTTGTTGGAGGGGAAGCCATGCCCACGGCAGTACCCCTCGGTCTGCAACCTGTATTTCCTGAGTTTTGTCTTCATCGTCATCATCCTCGGAAGGCGGCTCCTCCTCCTCATCTCCTTCAGTTCCTTCGAACTCCGAACTCTCCGAACTCTCACCCGGCAGCAGCTTTGCCTTCTTCTTTGGAGGCCTCGCTCGTGGTCTCTTCTTCGGCTTCTCTGTCTTCCTGTAAGACGAGAGATTCTCGGCAAGGTTCTTTACCTGTCGTCCGGACACGACGGGATGTGGATCTTTGCCCCGCACACAAGCACTGGTCGTCAACGCTTTTTTTTTTGGTTGCCTCAGGGGAATGCAACGTGGAACCACCCTGGCTGAGATTCACGCATGTTGGCAATGACGTAACCTTTCTTCAACCTTCTTCATGGTTTTGGAGGGCTGTAAGGACAGTCAGTGCTCGCGCAGGCTTGGTTAGGAGGTCGTTCAGCAGGTTTCCGGGAGTCACAGTCAACTCAATGCCCCGACTTGGTAGCTGAAGCTTCTACCTGACGCCTTCGGCGCTGGTTTTCAATGCTGCAACCTGTGGGCAGTATTGCGGTAAAAGACTTCGAATACAATCCTCGTTTGAAGATTCGAATGTTCGAACGAACGTTTTTTTCTTCGAACGAAGAAAGGTTTTCGAAGAATAAGATACAGGACGCATGCACGGTCAAAAGCGCTCAGCTACAAGGTAAATGCGGTACCTCCCGTTCAGGAATGTCCCCTCCCATGTAGCCATGTTGCACTCCTGCTGCTACTGCTGCCTGCAGCACTGTCTGCCACTTCGACGGTGTTGTGCTTTGCACTTGTTGTACTCCCTCGGCTTGCTGCACTCCTTCGTCCAACTGGGCTGCCTCACCACCACCCCGCGCCTGAGCGGTGACTTTGACACCTTTCAAGCGGCCCGTTGTTGCACATTTCCCCCACCCTGGGGGCTCCTCCTTCGGGAATCTGAGCATTACGGTACGGTCTTCACGTCAGCTCTCCACGGCGCCGTAGGCATGCCAGACCAATGCCAAGAGAGGTATAATTGGGGTTGGGGTTCCTCTCTTGTTGGGAACAACGAAAGGGAAGGCGCGGGCAACCAGTTCACAAGGCATGTCCCTGTCCACAGCGACATCCTTGCAATCAGCTGACAAACACCTGCCAAAACAGCGGCCATATGTTGACAGGGGCGTAAGCCAAGCGTACTCCGGGTCCCCGAAAATGGGCGTATGGGGATTGGGTACGGATCTCCCTAGAACGAGGTCAAGGTAGGGGCGGGTGACTCGGGATTCTACGAAAACGTGGCGGCAAGTGTCGAACTCGGCGCTCACATCGAACACTTCGTTCACCACCACATAGTCCGGATCATATTCTTCTGAATCCTGGGATCCAAAATCTAGCGGGTCATCGAGACGGCGAGAAGGGGATGGTGACGGCTCCACATCCACTGGACGCTGCGGCGCCGGGTGCTGGGCCAGTTGTGTAGTACTCTGTGAGGGTGTTCCTGGCGATGATCTTGACGCTGGGGCAGAAGTTGGGTGCGCCTGAGGCAACTCCTGAGCACACCGGGAAAAAAATCGAAAAATATCTTCGAACGAAGATTCGAATAGTCGAACGAAAAAAAACATTCGAACGAGAGTTCGTTCGAGGATTCGAAGATTCGAACAAAGACTGAATTCGGAGGAATACAACGCATGCCTGCAGGGCCCCGAAAAAAATCACACATACCGCCACCAGTCTTGCGACATCGTCCTTGTTCTCCTTTGTCAGCACCATTGAGCGGCATCGTCTATTAAAGAGTCAAACAATGCAGCGTTTGGGCGAGACATCGAGCGCGTTGTACGGTGAGCTACAATGCGGGAGTGCGTGTACAAGAAGGCATGCTCCATGGTTTGTAGCAGAGCAGAGAGCTGGTAGTCATCTGCGGTGCTGCCCCCTCTGTTTGTGAACCGCAAGTAGAATTCCTTTAGCTTGGCATTCGTGGTTTCAGCCAAGTCCTGGCAGTACATCCCAAGCCCGTAGGGTGCTATCGCCTCTAGGATTCTGGGCACATTAAACTCCAAGATTATCAGATAATGAGAACGGGTATCGGGCAAACAGTGGTCGCAAAATTCCCAGGCCGCCTGCCGACAGTCCGCTGGAAGGTCAACGTCGATGCGCTGATAGGTGGGATGGAGCCGTTGCATCACGTCCCGCAACCTCATGACAGCCTGGTTACCCGAGTACCCGTTGGCCAACCTCAAAACATGAGCAATACCACCCCATATAAAGAAAACGCTTCGTTTCCTGTCCATCAGGTCTACAAGTTCCACCTAGCTGCCAACCACACAGAACAATCTTCAGCATGTTGTTGATAGCGTTGCGAGCTTCCCTGCTGGCGGACAAGCATAGCCTTTGCAAGTATTCCCCAAGCAAAGCACCAATTCGCATAAGCATATGCAGAACACAAATAATGGCGTAGTGTCGTGGTACTTGAAGCAAAGGTTTCAAACTGCAGCCAGGAGCTCCCTTGCAGACAGGGGTCTTTCCAAGTCGGGACGCATCACCGGTGCGCGTTCTGCGCCGGTGACAGCCTACGTACCGCCTCTTGAGAGGGTTCCAAAGGCCCAAGTTGTGAACTGACGGTATATACCAATGCTCAGTAAGTCCCAAAAACTTCTTCGAAAACGGTAAATCTCAGCCCAGCATAACACTTGCCGCACAGCGTACGCCCTTCACAACGACGGATGACGTAGTTATGATCCGCTGCAAGACCTGATAGCGTGCAAAGCGCAATCAAAATTTTGTTCCAAAAACACGTTCGTTCAAAGAAAAAGCTTCATTCGAACGTTCAAAGGTTTGAACGAAGGCAATTTTTGAAGAAAAAACACACCCTCAGATTCTTTTTCCAGACCCGGCGCAAATCCTTCAGATTCGAGTCACCACACTATGCCAGCTCTAAAACCCAAATGTATGCTGCATTGCGGGCTAGATGCTCAGGATTTTGGATGCGAATGGTAAGCTGAGTCCAGCTTACACCCGCTACAGGATAACCATCGCCACTCACAATGAAAACCAACCCATCTTTGCTGGGCTGTAGAGTTTCCTAGAGGCAAGGCTGCGTGGAAAACTTAGTTGATCCAGTGATCAAACGGCCAGGACACATCTCGGATGCCAGTTTCCTTGTCGATGTGGCGTACAAGGTGCAAGGGGTCCTTCATCTCTTTCCAAGCCAAGTTGACTCTCCGGCACCGTGGCATTGGTTTCCCAAACCTTAGGCCTGTCTGTTTGCACCATACCTCCGCACGCTTGGAAAAAAAGCGCGATAGAACCCGAAGGCGGCGTCTAGGGATTCCCAAATCGGGAAGCAAAGCGTTTCGAATGCCAGTTTCCTTGTCGATGTGGCGTACAAGGTGCAAGGGGTCCTTCATCCCTTTCCAAGCCAAGTTGACTCTCCGGCACCGTGGCATTGGTTTCCCAAACGTTAGGCCTGTCTGTTTGTACCATACCTCCGCACGCTTGGAAATAAAGCGCGATAGAAACCGAAGGCGGCGTCTAGGGATTCCCAAATCGAGAAGCAAAGCGACTGCTTCTTCAGGCGAGCATTGAGCATCGCTGGGCCACCGTAGAAGGTGATTCAATCTCTGCTTGTCAGCGCCTGGGTTGACTCGTGTGTAGATAGAATGTAAAAGCTGGCGTCCCAGGCCGGAGGAGGAGAACAATTGCACAAGCCCGTCCCCAACGTCCTGGCCATAAGCATTCGTCGTGCCCACCGCGTCTTTGAGCGTAATTCCAAGTTGTACCATTGGTCCAACACGGAGGTTCGCAATCAATGGCTGGAGCAACTCCTCCGAGAGCCCCTAAGCGCGGCGGCCCGGGTGCACCAATGGCTCACCGCGGCAGAGAGCAGCTGCGCCCCCCCTCCCCCGCGCCCTGGCAAGGACTTCGTAGCCTCCCTCCGTGTAGTGAATGGCACCATCGAGTAGGCGCCGCAAGAGGACCCCCACCCGTACCGGGACCTGTCGGGGGGTTTCTCGAAGCACCTACAAGACGCCCTTTTCCCGCGGTGGATCATTTGTTGCGGCTCCAGGACCGCATGGGAGGCCCGTATAGTGAGCGAGGAGTGAACGCGCGAATGGGGCCGGTGGTGAGCCGCCACGCGCGCCTTGGACAACCCCGCACAACGGTATGCCGCCGTCCCGCTCGAGGGGTGGGGGCCACACACCCAGCCACGGCGCACCATGATCCGCGGGGCGGGCTCCGACCACCCGTGGGATGCGGCGGCAGGGGAATGGCTACAGGCGGCCCCGGAGCCACAAGTGGGGTGGAGTGGGGACGTGTCATCACTCATCCGAGCGCCCGTCCCCCCCCCGCAACGTCCTGCACACCGCCAGCGTGCTCCGAGCCACGCAGATACACACATGGGGACACGACGCGGCCACCATCTGGTGGCTCCCCCTGGACCGCGGGGCCGCCCGGCTCACCGTGGAGCACTTCAAAACTGGGGCGCCTGTGTACCACGACGCCCTGTCCTGGCTGGGCGACATTCTGGGGCCCCAGGTCCTCATGCTCCCTACCGACCCTGCAGCCGCACTGCGCCAGGAGCTAGACAGCCGCGAAGGGATGCGGGTAGGGTGGGAGGCGGTCGCGGACGGCAACCTACTGGCCCTCCTCCACCGGGACGCCGCGGACGAATGCCAGTGGGGCGCTCTGGTGCCCGACTTCACCGGGCGCCACACGTATATGGCAACCCCCCCCCGGGGGCACCCCCGCCCGGCGTGGGATAACTTCATCGCCGCCTTCCACGACCACGGGATTCTCCCTGACGACACGTCGCAGGAGGTCCGGCAGAAGACGCTCGGCAGGGACTACCGGCGCCGTGTCCGCGCCCACCTGCTGGAGCTCCAGGACCCCCTCTGCCAGCGGTGGGACGACCTCTGGCTCCGCTGTCTCGGCCCCTGGTCGCCGCCCTCCCACCTCCCACACACCTGCCACCTCTGCGGGGAATGCGACACGGTATCCTCTGCAGCGGCGACGGGCGCCACCATGTGTGCGCAGTGCTCCCAGGTGGCTGCAAGCCCCTGGCCCAAACCTCCCGAGGGCCCGCACAGACGCACGGAAGAGGAGGCTTTGCACCGGCGCATCGGGGGGGCACACGCCCCCTGACACGAACGTGCGGGCGCCGCGGACGCCGCCCTCCTGTGGATCCACGTGCACATGCGGGACCCCACGTCCGTCGCGCACCTGTTGCAGGTGTTCACGCCCTGACCCCCACCCGCCGCCGCGCTTTGCAGAGCCCGCAGCACCATGCCTCGCCGACGGAGGGGACGGGCAGGAGCACGCTAGAGCCCGCCGCCGAGCGCAGGAGGCGGCCGTCCGGGGCCTGGTGGCGGACGCGGTAACAAAGGCGCACGAGGCGCACGCTGCCGCCCAGCACGAGCTGGCGGGCAGCGCGAGGGGTTTCCTCAGCGAGGCCGCCCTCCCGGCAATCCGTGCCCTGAACCGAGCGGGGGCCCCTATGCTGCTCCCGGCGATGCACCGGATCGTGAACGCTGTCCAGCCGGGGATCATCAGCCTGGAGGCAGCCCCCTACAGGCACCAGATGGAGTGGCGCACGTCCAACCGGTCAGGCCGGCCCGTGTCCATAGGGGACAACCTGCGGCTGACTGGCGCGGGGTCCGCCATGTCCCTCCAAAGCAGCGCCCGAGCCCTGCTGCACGCCCTCAGGACGCACTGCCCCGGGGACACGGCCCCGTACCTGAACCAGGCGCGGGCCACATACCCAGGAGGAGCGTCCGAGTTGGAGGCGGCACTCCACCTTCTACATCCGCCGGACGAGGATCTTCAGGTGGGCGAAATCACAGTTTTCGTGGAAGGCGCGGATGAGGCGCCCACCCGCCCCCGCCCGACCAACCTGGTGTACGACGGCACCAGGCCGACCCCCCCGTACGCTGTCATGTGCAAGGCGTTTTGCACGGAGCCCACCTAGTGCCCCGCCCTCCAGCTGGCGACGCACGCACTCCGCGGCTGGGCCAGCCCGAACCTGTCCCCTGCCCTCTCCAGGACCAGGGGTGCCCACCACAGGGGGCAGGTCCTCTGGCAAGAACACCCGGGCACGCCCCTGCTCCTCCTCGTCGTCGCGACCCGCGGGGACCCGGGGCGGGTCCTGGGGATCACCCCCACCCACCTGTACGGGGCAGCGCCCGTACCCCGCCCCCCCCTCCCGGCGCCCGCGGCGCGGGACGGGGTACACACCTTCCTGCGGACACAGGAGGTCACCGCCGTTACGTGGGTCCACCTAGTGCGGCTCCCCTCGGCACCATCCGACACACCTCCCGTCCCAGTGCCGATGGATGGCCACCCGCCCCCGCCCGCACCGAGCCAACGCCACCGCCGGCCCCCCCTCTCCTCCCTTCCTCCCCCCTGCGGAGCACTGCACAGCACTGCCCAAGGCACAACACAGATGCATCAGGAGGTAGTGGAGAGAGCACGCCTGCCACCACGCATGCCTACCAGGATAACAGTGTGTCGGACTCCGAGGGCTCCGCCCAGGGGGACGACCGCCACCACCGCCGGTCCCGCTCCCGCTCCCCCGTCTCCCCGAGAGGCGCTGGGGAGACCCTCGCAGAGCGCGAGGAGCGGCGGCTGGCGGAGGCGGCGTGCCGGTCGGGCCGCCGGCTGGGCAGCCCCGGGCAGCCCCCGCCGACACCGAGCCGTCGACCCGCGGACCTGCGCCGGCCAAGGGGACCGCCCCCGCCGCCCAGGCCGCAAGCCCTGCCGCCCCGTACCCGGAGGGGGCCCCAGGCGCACAGGGGGCTGGAATGCAGCCCCTGCAAGCCGCACCGCGGCCCCAACCGCGGCCCCCGGCACGCCGCCAGCGCGAGGGGATGGCCCCAGCCCGGGCCCCAGGCGCCTCGCCGGGAGCCGCCGCAGCCGCAGCGGAGGGCAGGGAGGGCCCGAAGTACCGCGCCCACACCAACTGCAGCCACACCCACACCAGCCCCCCCGAGCCGTACCCCCCAAAGGCCGTCTTCCCTACGGGACGGCCGCGGCCCGTCCGCCCCCCGGCTCCCGAGCGTACGCCGCCAGGCGTCACGCCGCCGCAGCTGTGGCGGCAACAGGACGCCCGGCGCCTGATCTGGGAGGGGGGGGACAGCGCGCAGGCGGGGCAGGGTGCCGGCCACGGGAACGTGGAGCGGGGGACGGGAGGCGACAGGGGGAGTGCCCAAGGACAAGGGCAGGGGGCAGGCCTGGGCGCACCCGGCAAGGAGCCAGAGCAAAGGCGTGGGCAGGGCGCTGAGGCCAGTGGCAGCGGAGAGGGACAGGGCATGGGCAGCGGACTGCACGGCGCGGGACAAGGATCAGGGAAAGGGCAAGGCACGGGAAGGACACGCAGGGGCGCGAGCAGGATGCCAAGGCGGGCGGCCACAGAGCGCACGGAGTGGAGCGGGGCGCGGTCGGCGGGCGTGGGCGCAGCCAAGGGCATGGGCACGGGCATGGGAAGGATACAGGCGCTGGCGTTGCGGGCCAGGGTGCAGGTGACAGTGGGCGGGACCCACGGCGCAGACAGGGAGACAAAGGCGTGGGGGCCGGGAAGGGACCCAAGGGCAAGGGCAAGGGTGCCGTGGGACCCTGGGGACAGACAGGACGGGGGACGGGAGCCGCGGGGGGAGGCTGAGGCGAAGGGAGGGGGACGGGGGGCGGGGGGCCCCCTAAGCCGGACGTGCAGCCGCTGGGGTGCATCCCCCCCGGCATCCAACAAATGCCGGCGCACCACACCCACCACCACCACCACAACCACGCCCACCTCAACAACATCAACCCTGAAGCTGGAGACCTCTTCCCCCCCCAACCCCCCCGACCTCAGCACCAGCCAGCCCCCCCTGCGCCGAGGGCGGAGCCAGCGCGGATGGCCGCTGCCCTGGCGGCGGAGGGGCAGGGCACGGCGCCGGTGCCGCAGGCACAGGGGCCCGCAGGGGGAGCCGGTGCGGGGGACACAGGTAGCCCGGCCCTGGGACAGGGACTGGGACGCGGTCGCAGACCCCCTTGGGGTCGAGGCCCTCCCCTTGGTGGTGGACGTGTACGGGTGGCTGAGCTGGGCCTGCTAGAGGACCACCAGGGAGATGAGGAACCCGGCCTTGGAAGCCGTGCTCCTCCGGAGGGACGGGGCGAAACGCGAGGTACCCCTGGGGGGATGGGCGGCCCCAGAGGACCTCCAGAGGGTCCTCCGGGCGTCGATTCAGGCGGCGTGGCCCGACAGGGAGCTGATGTGGCCGGCTTTCCTGAAGGGGGGGGCGGTGCTCCGCATCAGGGATGCGGATGTCAACAACTGGCTCCTCCGGGCCTTGTGCAACGCCCTCACCCACGGCGTTACCGTCGGCGGAACCCGCTGCCGCCGCAGCCCCAGCCACCACGCAAGCGATGACGCAGGTGACGGCCGCGCCAAGCCGGCCCGGCCGATGAGCGCAAGGGGATGGGGAGGGGACAGTGCTGCAGGGCGCCCCCCCCAGCGGGGCCGGGCCCCCCGACCCGCAGCGTGACCCCCACCCCCCCCACCGTACGACGCGGCGGAGGGGCGCGCACCACCTCCAGTAGGGGAGAGGGCGGGGGCAACGAGCGCGGGGAGAGGTCCACTGTCCCGCAGCCCGCTGACCGCTAACCGCTCACCCGAACCGCCGCTCCCAGCACTCGCCGACCCTCCCCCCCCCACTTCCGGCCAGCCGGCACCGCGGGGCAACCGCGAGGAGAGCAGGAGGCCCGAGCGAGGGCCCGCACGAGGGTCTGGCACCCAGAGGGTGGAGGGGGGCGCGGGAAGAGTGCGCCCCCCCCGTCGGCTGCTGGCCCCCCGGGACCGGAACCACGGGGCCGCCCCCGCGCGACCGCCAGGGGGCGACGCCAGGGGACCAGAGGGGGACTGCGGGGAACCCCCCCTCCCCCCCCCTCCCCCCCCCCTCCGCCGGCCCGCGTACGGCCGGAGGCCGGCCAGGGAGGCGGCGGCCCCGCGCCTCCCCCGAGAGGGCCGCGGCACCCAGGGGGGGGATGCCACAGCCACGGCGAGCGCAGCCGCGCGCCAAGTGCCCCCAGTCGGCCGCCCACTCACTCCCGCGGTGCCCGCTGCCTACCGGCAGCTCTGCCCCGGCGCTCAAGGGCGCCCCGTGGGCCGGAGCGGAACGGCAACACCCAGGAATGCAGAATGGAGGGCAGGGCGCAGACGAAGCGACCCGCCTTGGTGCCCGCCCGGGGAAGGCGGGGGAACAGACCGCGGCCAAGAGGCCTCCCTGTCCCCCGCCCCGCGGAGCCAACCAGGCGAGCCCCCGGGGATACGCCGCACTGGCACCCCCCCCCCCCGCCAAGCTGACCCAGGGACGGCCGACCAGGCCGCGCCGAGCGCCCGGGGCTGCCCAGCAACCCCGACCGAACGCATATACCCAGGTTAGGGTTAGGGTGCGCAGAGAAGAAGGGGGACTGGGCCGGGGGCAACGGGCCACCCCCCCAGGGCAGGGGGGTGGGGAACCACGGCGGGGCCCCCTCTCCCCTCTCCCCCCCGCTCCCCCCTCCGGCCTGCGGGCCACAGGGGCGCCGGCCCTCCACCCCCCCCGAGGCAGAAGGGGCCGTCCCCCCACCCCCCGAAAAGGCCGCGGGGCCCGGGGGGGGACGCAGCTGAGCCCGCACGCCGCGCGCCCCCGCGCCCCCCACCGCCTGGTCCCGCGGGGGCCGTGACAAGGCGGGGGAACCTGCGCCAGCGCAGAAGGACGACACACGGACCATGCCCGGGGGCGGCACGCGACAACCAACCGGAGCACTATGGGGGCCATGCCCCCCATGACCTGAGCGTCGCCAATGACGCCCGCTTCGTTGCCCGCCCAGGGAAGGCAGGGGGACGGACCAAGGCAGAGCAACCCCCGCCCCGCTAGGCCCCCCGGCCACTCCTCCGGGGAGGGCGGCTCACAGGCCGCCCCCCCCCCCCCGCCAGGCTGACCCGCCGGCAGCAGGCCGCACCCGGCGCCCGGGGCTGCCCCACTACCCCGGCCGAACGCGTACCCCTGGGGGGGATGCGCCGGTGACGAAGGGGGTACTGGGCTGAGGGCCACAAGCCCCCCCCCCGGAGGAGGGAGGTGGGGAACCACGGCGCGACCCCCCCCCTGTCCCCCCCCCTCCCCCTCACCGACCCGCAGACCACGGGGGCGCCGGCCCCCCTCCCCCCAAGGCAGGTGGGACGGTCCCCCCTCCCCCTGGCAGGACCGCGGCGTCCGGGGGGGGGGGGGCAGCAGGGCCCGCCTCCACGCACCCAGCCGCCTGCTCCTGCAGGAACCGCGATGGACAAGCAAACCCGCGCCAGCACACAAGGGCGCCACACGGACCGCGCCCGGGGACAGCAAGCGAGCACGAACCGGAGTGGTATGGGGGCCACGCCCTCCATGGCCAGAGCAACGCCAAAGAAAACCGCTTTTTGGCCTGCCCAGGAAGGGCAGAGGGACGGACCGAGGCAAGGCGACCCCCAGCCCCACTGGCCCCCCCTGGCCGCACCATCGTGGGGAACGGCGCGCAGGCCGCTCTCTCCCCCAACGCCAGCCCCCGGCGCTGGAACACCACAGACGCGCAGACCCACCCCAAGGGGAGCGCACAGCCCAAAGCCAGGAATGGGGGGAAACGGGACCGGGCCGCCTCCCCCCCCAAGCAGGCCAAACGGAGCACAGGACCGAGGCAGGACACGCGGAGGGGCACGGACCGGGTGGAACGGCCCTGCCAGCGCCCAGCACCGGGACCGTGCGAGGTGCGCGCGCCACACCGACCAGAAGAGGGGGGGGGGGCACGGAAGCCGCAACAGCGCGAGCGCACACACACACAAAGGACACACGGGGAGGACCAGAAGGGCAACCAGACCAAGCCCGCGGAACGCACAGACCGCATGGAATGGCGTACCAGCGAGCGAGGATAAGGAACACCCGGACGGGAAGGCCTGCCACACACAGCGCGGGAATCGCGGGGCGGGAAGGGGGAACCGAGGAAGACACAACACCCGGCACCAGCCCCAGCCCCCCGAACCGGGCGCCAGCGCCGCGCACACACGACCAGGCCACTGCACCCGCCAAGGCAGTAGTGGCGCACCGCGCCACGCACCAGCCCCACGGCTAGGCAGCCTCCGCGTTAGCCCACGGGAATCCCACTGGCGACAAGCCAGTAGCACGGGCCCGGCAGCGCCGGCGCCCCGGGCAACCATGCATTAGGGGGGCGACACGGTCGGTAAGCGCCTGCAGCTACGGCTGCTAAGTGATGCACTGACCGGGGAGTGGCGAAATGGGGAAGCCGGGGAGGGACAGGGCTCCGAGCCCCGTGAACCCAGGGGAGTCCGCCACAAGGCAGGAGGTGCGTCATGAAGGGCTCGACCAGGTGGCCCCCCAGGGCCGAAAGGCGTCTGGTACCGGCAAAATCAAACCTCAAAGCTCAATCCTCTTAAGAAAAATTACGACCAAAAAGAAGTTGAATTTTTTTTGCTGGTATCCTTGTGCCGGAAAATGGCTGTAAGCGTTGTCAATAAGCATAGTTACACACGCGGCATGTAGAACGCATACAGTAAGGAGAGGAAGCAATATGACAAAGGATTGATTTGGACTCGATATGACACGGTGTCATGTCGGGCAGTGCCCCCAGCCGCCAAGGGGGGTGTGATCCCACCTTGGTGAGGGGGTGAGACGAGGCGCGACACAGACGGCTAACATGCAAGTTGCGGGATGAACTAGCCTTTGCCTCCGCTTCTCCGTCGTGAGTTTGCCCCTACCCCTCATCAGCCACTTGTAAGTGCGGCTAACCCCCATCTGCTCAGATTTTCACTGATCTGACCCAGATTGACTACATTTTGGTCAATTTCTTTGCTTCGACGGAATCGCCGTCTCGCAGCTCAGTCTCAGGATCAGACCTATATATTTCTGATATGCCGGATCTGATTCCGCGGTCCATTCCCCGTAAATCTGCCGCGTGCCGATCATTTAGCTGGAATCGCTATTCGCCGCTGACGCGCGCTCGCGGACCAGATCGGCCAAATATTCTTCACAATCGGAGTTATTTAAATCTTTTCAGACAGATATGGACACTCAGATGTGCATAATAAAATCCGCATCAATTTTCTTCATAGACTGGGATTTTCTGCCGGACCACACTCAGCATGGACCTTGCTTCAGTTGTTGCTGCTCTCGCCTCCGTTGGTGTCCGAGTATCCGGTTCTACCCCCAATAGCAGCGTTCAGGGAGACTTCTCGCGTGCCTGCCCCACTGGTCCTGCCGGCCCCGAGCCCTCCGGCTCAAACATCGACCCGGCAGCACTTTCATGGTAGCAGAGGCTACCTGAATGTTGTTCCTTTGGTGTCCCAACCACACTTCGCTCCCCAGTACGGCCCCGTAGACTCCGCCACTCCTGGAGACGTAACAATTACGCTGCCGTGGTGCTGTGCGAACGAGGCCTTGAGAGGAATGCCTTGTGCAAGCCCAAGCTGCCCAAGAAGGGCACAAATCAGCAGCTGTGGGGACCCAAATTTTCCAAATCCCAGTCGAAATTGGCCATCAAGCAGCTGGAATCTCCCAGCCTACGACGATGGCAACGCTCCGGTAGACCTTACGGAGCTGGCAGGTACCCACATTCCTCACCAATGTCCAACATTCGAGACCATCGACGCTGACATTGACGACATTGAGATGGGTGGTCCAGGTGAGGTACCTAGCTATAATCGACCAGCCTCTTGGGCACAATGGGACAACCATTTGTCTTCAGAAGTGACCCGTAACCTTCAGAGCCTTGAGGCCCTTTGTCTATTAGCCACGTCTAAGCTGATAGGACAAGAAAGAATCGCCTCTGATTTTTTAATGGAATATTTTTTCCTTCTTCAGGAAGAAATTAATACCAGGATGTGGTGGCGTTCTCAAGAAGATGACTCTTTTGCCATTTTTTTGCAGATCTGGGAGGCAAGCCCCTTCCTGAAGGAGAAGACCAAGGCACCTGTTGCCGGGCCCTCCGCCCCTCATCCCCCTGTTTCCATCCGCGACGATCTAGCCGCCGCGGTTGAGGAAGGAATTTTAGAGGCAGCCAGGCAGGCAAGTCTGGAAATCAGGGCTGAAGGAGCTCCCCAAGTGGACTCCTGGCTACGGACCACCGAGATCAGCGGTCCGACAGCCTGCTCAGGCCCTTCAGGACACGGTATGTACTGTCCTGCCGACTGTTCCTGCAGATCCCAGCGAGATACTGAGCTCCAATTGCTCAAAGATCAAATGCAACTCATCATTCAAACGCTGGGAATTAAAGATCTTTTCAAGACGCACATGCGGTCTGAGGGCGCAACATCGGTGGAACCAACAACAGAACCGTCGGAGGAGGCGACAGAAATTTTTTCAATTGCTCCTTCGGTGGACTCTAAGACCACCGATGCAAGGATCAGCAGGACCAAACTAAAGGAAAGGGTTACAATCTCTCGTTCTCAGAGTAGGACGGCGAAGGCTAGGACTGAGGCTCAGAATGCCAAGCGAACTGCCTCCCGTACTGCCCCTCCTGCTGCTGATTCCAATGCCTTAGCCCAGCTGTTGCTCGCCCAGACCCTCGCCGGAGCTGGTGTGGCGAATGATGCCGCCAAGGTGTCAGCCATTACGGCCGGTGTTGGGCTGGATTCACTTCTTAATCCTACTTCATTGCGACTTCGTCAGGTTGCCAAGCAACCGAAGTATAATGGAAACCCCAGACGTTGGCCTCAGTTCCAACGGGAATTTAGACTGTGGGTTAAGACTCAAAAACTTCAAGATGATCAGTTCCTGATGGCCCTCTTGGACTGCCTTGAGGGAGCGCCAGCCAACACTTGGCTCAGGACCTGGAGTGATCGTGAGGATTCAAGTTCCCCCCTTACCTTTGATGAGGTGTGGGAACAGTTGGAGGTACGTGGATCCCGGCTGCCAGAGGACCATTACCACCAGATGTTGAAGAATTTTCCTTCATTCTCGCGATTAATCTTGCACGAAGTGCAAGACAAGAGACAGCGCTTCTGGAACTTAGTGGAAGAATCTGAACATTCAGGCGAAAAATTTTCTAGTGCCGAGCTGAAAAATCTGATTTTTGACAAGATCCCCTCCGAAACTGCCGCCACCCTTCGGAATAAACAGTCCGAAGAAAAGGTCAAGACCTGGTGGGCGGATGTCGAAGGCTTTGATGCCTCGGCCAACAGGTTTACGGTCAGGGAGGCACTTCAAAAGTGCTCCCCCACGTCGTTTTCCAAGGTGAAATTCACTGAAAACACGTGGAAAATCAAATTTAATGAACACGAGGATCGGGACTTGTTTGTCCAAGTCCTCAACAAGGGAGTAAGCTTCCATGGCCATCGCCTGAAGGCCAGGAACTGGGTGTTTTCGTTCACCCCGAATGAATTGTGGGAAGAGGTTGAGCGGCTCGCTGACGCCGCCAATCAAAATTTCCATGAGGGTCTTGGGGGAAACAAGAATACCCAGCAAAACACCCAAAATGGGGCCCAAAAGGGCAACAAAAAGGTGAATGACACCCGGAATGTTCAGGATCACTGTAGCATCTGCCTTCTTTTAGGTTCTACGAACCGAGCTAAGTCGCATTCTACTGGTAATCACCGATGGTCTCCTTACGATCACAAGGTGATTGGTGAAAATATCAGTAATCCTCAGAATTCAGACAGGAATGACAGACAGGTGCATGGTGGAAAGGGGGGAAAAGGTAATCCGACCCCCTCCGGTGGAAACAAAAATACTGGAGGCCCTGGCGGGTCCCAAGGCACAGGAAATCAGACTCCATCCGGCTCCGGTGGGCAGCCGAACGGCCAGAAAAGTCCCAATGGCAACGCCGGAGGCGGAAATCGAAATCCAGGCCAAACCCCTCAATCCGGTACAAACAAGGGAAATGCTCCAGGATCCCAGGGTAAAGGTAAGGGAAATCCTTCGGGAACCCCTTTCTCTGGTAAGGGCAGAGGGCGTGGCGACGGTGGAGGTTCATCATCTGGCGGCCGTGGCCGTGGACGTGGAAAGGGCAACCATCGTGTGGATCAGGTCTCAGGTGCAGATCAGGTGTCCGATGCGGATCGAGATGATGTGGAAAATGCCTTGAATCCAGCAGATGATCCGTTCCAAGATGAGTGGGTCGACGAATCAGGGTGTGTTCACAATGTTAACGCATCCACTGGAGGTCAGAACGCCTAGGGGAGCCACGAAAATCGCCCCTCCCCAGGGGATTTCAGGCATGATCCCCAGATTCCTGTTCGACCATTACTTGATGTAGGGTCGCTTGTCTCCTCTCCCCTGGATCCGGCAGCGGATCCTTCTGTTGTAGTGGACGAGGTTGGTGTACAGTCCAAGCACAGGGCCCGTCAGTTTGTCACAAAGCTGTGGGTCTCTGATTGCAAGGGAAATTTCCACCTCGCCACTTGTTTGTGTGACAATGGATCAGAGGTAAATCTCCAATCCAATTCTTTCTTACCCGACGACTGCGTGTTTGAGTCGCCTCATCCTGTTACCCTCGAGGGAGTTTCTGGACATTCTCTCGCAGGTGGGCAACGCGGTTGTTATATATCAACTCATTTGGTCGCTCAAGACCTTTGGGAAGAAGGTAATGTGGAGGAAGTTGTCCTCAAGGATGACTACTTCTATCGTGCCGACATAAAGTATGACCTTTACTTGGGCCATCCTTGGCTTCGCAAGAACAGGGTGGCGCCCGTAGGTCATCGGCGTTGTTTTCTGCTGGAGTCAGGTCCCTTGGAGCGTCCTGAATTTCGTTTTTTGCACGCAGGGTTTAAAAGTGCAGAAGAATTTTTGAAGCAAAAAGTTACACCAAAATTTGGCGAAGATGTCACCATTGCAGAGGTAAATGGGAGTGCCGATTACTCCCGAGAGTTAGAATGTCTTCGTAGGGACTCCCAGCCACGACGCCCTTCGCGCTGGCACTCTTCATCCTACAGAGTTGTCGACAAATGGCGCGATGCAATTTGTGAATATTTTCATGAACACCATTCCTTTTGGCCACAGTATGATGCCTTTGCTAACCGTAAGAACAAGCGCTTTGACAAGCACTTTAGCGACGCTTGGACCCATAAATGGGACAAGAAGTTGTGGATTAATCCTCCGTTTCACTTAATCCAGCAAGTCATCCACAAAATCAAGCAAGATAAAACCCAGGCGATTTTAGTTGTGCCCTTGTGGGACGACAAGCCTTGGTTTCAGGAATTACAAGCCATTTGTGTAGATTACATCGAACTTCCCAGGAAGATTAAGCTGTATGCCAGGGACGACACAGGTCCCCTGCCACAGCGGTCCTGGAGTTCGCTTGCATTCCTGGTGGATGGAAAGCTTTCTGACTGTAATTCTGCTGATTCTGGTACTGATTCCTGTGTTGGGTCTGAATCTGAGGTTGAGCGTGGTACTGATGATGAATCTATTTTTTCTGATTTTTGTTCGTCAGATACCCAAGGTGATCCAACGTCAAATGGATCCGCCTCGACTCCCTCTTCCCCAATACGATCGACATCGAAAAGAATCTTCAGTGCACGGGCGAAGAAAAATTTCAAATCGCGTCGCAAATTCAGAGTTTTTTATGAAAAGCCACGTGTGGAAGCTTTCATAGATCCTTTCGAGGAGCTGGATCACGAAGATAATCTCTGGAATGTCGACACTCGACCCACCTATCTTCAAGAGGCAGTTGATACGGACCTGTTTAGGGACATCCGTAAGAAGATTCTTCCTGCCAAGGCCGAAGAAGTCGCCAAAGTTTTTTCGACAGTAATTCCTGGCGATCAGGTGGACACTGAATTGTGTTCCCAGGCAAGAGAAAAGATTTTTGAGGAACGGAAGGACACAACCCTTTCGGGGAAGTTGATCAAAGACCCCCCTGTCCGTGGACAGTTCGGTGAAGCCTTCATCGAGCTTCGTGAAGGCTACAAGGCGAAGAAACAACGTCCTTATGAGAACCATGGACATAAACATGAGATCCTCAGAAAAATCATTGAGAGAAATCTCAGGGAATTTGCTTGGCTTGAGGGTTGTATGACCAGCGAATGGTGCTGTGCACCCTTCACAGTCCCGAAGCCACCGCCTGCAGACCAGAACAATATTGATGGTTGGCGAATGGTTGTTGATTTTCGCAATCTCAACGCCGAAACCAAGGCGGATTCGCACCCCCTGCCCCTCATTGAGGAGGAAATCGCCAAGAGGGCAAGAGGTCGTTTGTTTTCTGTGCTGGATCTCCGTCACGGCTTTCACCAAATGCCGTTGAGGAAGGACAGCCGACCTCTCACCTGTATGTGCACGCCATGTGGCCCAGTCCAGTGGACGGTCATGCCCATGGGCCTGAAGAACGCCCCTTCATTTTTTCAAAGAATGATGGAGGATGTGCTGTTCACAGCCCATCCTGAGCTTCGTGCCTTCGTGAGTGTGTACATAGATGACATAATCATCGCGACAGAAGGGGAGGGACTGACCGAAGCCGAGCTGGTGGCCCTACATGAAAAGCAGCTGAACCAAGTTTTGGTCATTCTTGATGCCAATCAGCTGATTTGTGGGCCAAAGAAGGGAAATTTATTTTTAAAACCAGTCGAATTTTATGGTTCTCTCCTAGAGAATGGCACTCGACGACCCAGTCCAGGGAAGCTCGTCGCTTTTCAGAAGTGGAAGCGCCCTGAGACGATCACGGAATTGAGAGGATTCCTGGGTTGTTGCAATTTTTACCACACTTTTGTGCCGAATTATGCCAAATCTGCTGCCCCCCTCACTGAATTATTGAAGGTAGGGAGAGATGCGGGCAAGGCAGGTTCGAAGGTTCGTGTCAAGTGGACTGACGAGTGCGAGGAGGCCTTCCCTCACTTGAAGGCGGCCCTCTGTGAAGTCGCCACGTTGCATGTGCCCCAATTCGACCGACCCTTCTACATTAGAACCGACACTTCTAGGTACGCGATCGGAGCTGTTCTAGAACAGGTTGATGAAGCCACTGGCGATCATTACCCTCTTGCATTTTGGTCTCGGAAGCTAGCCCCACGCCAAATGCAATGGTCGCTGCGTGAGCAAGAAACCTACGCCATAATCTGTGCTTTAAAAAAGTACCAATCGTGGGTTGGCACCAATCGAGTCGAGGTCCTGACGGATCATGGATCTCTGGAGTATTGGGCCACCGAACACATTGATACTGTCGCGAGCCCAGCTGGTTGACGGGCCAGATGGCATGAATTTCTCAGTCTGTTTGACCTCCATGTGTCGTATTTGCCTGGAAAACACAACACGGTAGCGGATGCTCTGAGCCGATGGGCTTACCCCGCTTCAGAGGGGCTGCAAAGTACCAACATCCATGGTGCGGAGCAGGACCGCCACGTCGTGATCGAGTGGGATCAAGAGGAAAAAAAGCTCCTCCGACGTGAATGCATGCAATGCGCAGTTAAACAGCATGCATTGCCGTGTCACGACATCACGGCCTTCTCAGATCCGGCGCATGCTCATGAGATCTGCACCAAAACACTGTAAGTCGTGGAAAAAGTCACCGATCCCTCCTCAGGGAGTGTGAAACGGTTTGACTATACCCGACGAGTAAGTAGATTTCGGTTGATCCAGGGCATTAAGCGTCGAGATCGGGCCAAAACTCCACCCCTGCCTAAAGATTCCCTTATCATCCGTGACTGGACGTCCGATTATCCACAGGATCCCATGTTTAAAGAGGTCTTTGGAAATCTCAAATCCAAAGATGCTCACAAGGATGGGATTTTTTCTGAGTATTCGTTGGATGGGGGGAAGCTGTGGATGGAGGGTAAATTGTGCGTACCAGACGCCCTGGCCCCCCGAGTGTTAAACTGGTGGCATAAATGGGAGTCCCCCCACGCACATGGCCGTCGACTGTGGTCGATGATTAAACATAGGTTGTTTGGCTCACGGCTATATACTCATTGCATGAAAGTAGCCGCCGGATGTGCCCAATGTGCTGTCTCGACGCCCCCCAGCGCGAAGAAGCACGGCCATCTGAGGCCTCATCCTATTCCGGAGCGCCTCTTTAACAGAGTCACCAGTGATTTCTTCTATCTCGGTGAACTCGATGACGAAGAGTGCCATTGGACTAATAAAAAAGTCAATGGTGTACTCCTCATTCAGTGCCGTCATTCCGGCTACATTCAAGTGTTGCCTTGCAACATTGAGTCGATGACTGGCAAGGCTGCCGCCAAATGGTGCGCGCAGACCTGGATGGGAGGTTGGGACGTCCCATCCGAGGTGGTGACGGATTCAGGCAAAGAGTACACCTCCGAATGGTGGAAGGAATTATGTGCTCGCCTTGGAATCCACCACCTCCGATGTGAAATCCACTCGCATCGAGCGCTGCCTGGCGAAAGAGCCGGCCGCTCACTTATAAATATGCTTCGTAAGGAGCTCGCGAGTGAAAAGGATTTCCATTGGCTTGAGATTCTGTTCGCCATGCTTCGCCGTTACCACAACACGCCTTTGTATCATGGCCTTTCTCCAAATGAAATTGTCTTTGGACGAAAGAAGTGTTGGTGGAACATGCCGTTGAATAATCCTCGCCCTTGTAAAGATGCTTCGTTGTTTTTGGACGAAGTCCAACGAGCAGATAAAACTGTCTCGAAATTAATCGAGAAGCATCAAGCTGACTGGCTTTGGGTCCAGAATCAAGGCCGAAAAAACCCCCACAATTTTGAAGTCGATGATCGAGTTTGGCTTCGAAAATCCGAAACCACCCTGGACGGAGATGATAAGCTTCTTCCCTTGTGGGAGGGGCCATTCGCTGTTACAACGCGTCTAGGTGAGAACAGGTGGAGGATTCGTGTGGATGTCAGCAGGGAAATTGACGTTTCGGGCGATCGCCTCAAGAGAGAGATCCCCTCCCCGAAGGATCGGGTTAAACCCCTTTTTTGGACTTCGAACATTTTGTCAGATCGGGTCATCGAAGGGGGGAAGTACGAACTCAAGAGGATTGTTGAAGCAAGACGTGACGCCAAGGGCGAATGGGAATTTCTGTGTGAGTGGAGGGGCTTTGATTCCAGTCACAACAACTGGGAACCAGCCCATTCTTTTGTCCATGGGTACACCAAGGGGTTCATCGACTTCCTCAAGAAGCACCCCGAAATTGGCGTACTCCTGACAGATTGTTTGTCGAAACCAGACAGACAAGTGGAGAGCGACGGAAAAAGACCTGTGGTGAATCGAGATCCAGCCTTTTACGGCCCTCAGCAGCCACATTCCAGGGCTGATCCGTCGATCCCCCCTCCTGTGGTCAGGCCAGCCCAGGAGCCAAAGGAAGACCAAGCTTCAAGTTCGGCCGCTGATTTGCAGCGCCCAAGCCGTACGAGGGCCCGACCAGACAGGTTGGTGGTCACATGTATTCGTGCGTGGCCGACTTCAGCCTCGCCCCAACCACATTCTGCTCAATCCACTGTTCATTCTTCCTGATTTCGAACTGATGTGGAGAACTGCAAATCTTTGATAATTTGACGTCAATCAACTCTTTTTTGGTCTCCGTTCGGCAGACAAGGCGTAGATACGCTGCCGAAGGCTACGGAGTGTGCTGCCGTGTCCAGAAAAAATGAAACTCAGGCTTAATTCAGGCAGATTCGGGGTAATCTTGTCTCTGTTGGTCTGTGCACCTTTGGAATTTGGCTACTCGTGCAGATGGAAGCAAATGTACATAGTGTCAACGCCGGCCGGCGACATTCACCCCTACAGGCACCCCCTGTAGAACTGGCTGCACCAGTTGCGACGCCAGGAACTCAGATCTTACCTTCATTTGCCGTGATGCTGAAGCCAAAGTCCAGATTCAGATCCAGATTCCTTGAATTTACCTTGAATTCCTCAGGTTTGTCCATCATTCTGCCACTGTTGCACGAAACCCAGACGTCAATTGTTCAGACAACCTTCAGATAGGAGCTCTAGGGACTTCTAACAGCAACCTCTGAAGTCCGTAAGCTTCGCTGTATTTTTGGCACACGCCAATGTGAGCTCAATCCCACCTGAAACTGTCGAAAATGGTGAATCCAAGTGTCTTGTGGGACTCATTCGAAAGATTGGCCTTGTCCAAGTCGATTGACACCGCCGCCACTGTAAATAAAGGACTCTTCGGTGTCTCTCAGTTATATACTGTCAGTAAAGCGCCTTCAGCGAACCTTCGGCGTGTTACATGCCAAGGATCCAGGGCCAGCATGTCCCATCATGATGCATCATCACATGATCCACATTTTGATGGAATCCGTTGGATGGTCGCGAACCAACGTGCCGGAAAGCACAATTGAGCTGAATAAACGACAATATATATTAACTTTAGTCTAAACGAAAGTGTTAGTAGTTTCAGTTCTAGACATTCCGCTTCATTTCACCTTCATCTTAGGGAATTTGCTGATTATAGGACAATTTAGGTTGATTTCCTTGTCATCTCCTCTCATTCCTCGAAGATCTGTCGACGGCTTTGCCTAACTTCGTTGACGCTTATGATTTTCTGTGCACTTGAGGTCTGTAGACTACATTTGTATTTGTTTTTCCTCTCTGTGATTGTTTAATCTCCTTCATCTCTGCTCAATTTGATTCCCAATCTTGCTGAATTTTGTGATCATCCACCAGATGCGCCAAATCTGAAGCACATGCTGCACTTTTCAGAACGAGAAAAGCGGGAATAACACGATGTAGAGTTCGGCGAGGACACCGTAGCGTGCCCGCGACAGCGAAACTGTGCCAGAGCGCTGAGATGTCACTCCATTTCTTGATTCCCCCACTCAATCCACCATTAATCTACCTCATTCTCAACCAGTGCATGGTTTGGTATTGATTCTCGATACGTTTACATGCTTCTTAGCCCTTAACCTAATGTTTTGCTGCACGGAGGACTGTTCGTCACTTCTCATTCTGTCTCATTTCAGGTTCATCCATCCCGATTCAGTGCCAATTCAGCCCAAATCAGGTCAGATCAAGCAGATTTCGCCCCATCGAGGCTACATTTCTATTTTTTCTGGGACTTACCCGCACTACGTTCTTCGTTGACGTAGCGACACACCCCAGTGTGTTTTTGGAGGGGGAGTGTAAGTGCGGCTAACCCCCATCTGCTCAGATTTTCACTGATCTAACCCAGATTGACTACATTTTGGTCAATTTCTTTGCTTCGACGGAATTGCCGTCTCGCAGCTCAGTCTCAGGATCAGACCTATATATTTCTGATATGCCGAATCTGATTCCGCGGTCCATTCCCCGTAAATCCGCCGGGTCCCGATCATTTAGCTGGAATCGCCATTTGCCGCTGACGCGCGCTCGCGGACCAGATCGGCCAAATATTTTTCACAATCGGATTTTTTTAAATCTTTTCAGACAGATATGGACACTCAGATGTGCATAAGAAAATCCGCATCAATTTTCTTCATAGACTGGGATTTTCTGCCGGACCACACTCAGCATGGACCTTGCTTCAGTTGTTGCTGCTCTCGCCTCCGTTGGTGTCCGAGTATCCGGTTCTACCCCCAATAGCAGCGTTCAGGGAGACTCCTCGCGTGCCTGCCCCACTGGTCTTGCCGGCCCCGAGCCCTCCGGCACAACCATCGACCCAGGGCAGCACTTTCACCACTGTGAGAAGCCATCATGGTTCAGGGAGGGGGCTACCGGTTAGGGTGGCTGTTTGCGTAGCGTTTTGCAAGGCCCCCTTGTGGCCAAGCCAGCTCTATGGCTCGTAGTATCCTGTAACCCGCTTGCTCATGCTGTGACCCTTCATAGGCCCATCTTTGGCGAGGGATCCTAGTACTTTTCAGGAAGGCCCACAAGGTTTCCTAAGAAGTCATGGGAATGCGGTGAGATTTGAGTAGTACAAGACCGAGTTCTACAGGGGTAGCACAGCGTCACGTAGTGGGACTGTTCCCCCTCTTGGGATACCCTGGGAATAAACAAGTGGTCCTCTAGCATACCGTGCTTGGTGTTCAGCCGGGGGTTTACCATATCCCTAGCTACAAGCTCTCAAAGACTCGGAGTTTGATGTTAAAGAAATTGTTAGGATTTGGGACGCTATCTTCATGCTGAGTGGAGGGCACGGTCCCCACAGGGGTTGGGCATTTCGATGTGGAATTGTGTTTGTGAAAAATCAGGTAGGATTTGGAAACTGACCTCTTTGGCTGGTCAAAGTTTTCAGTGGGGGATGCTATCCCTAAACTCTTCTGCCGCTCTGCCTTGGAGTGTTTTGATTGTTTCAATATGTCCCTAATTCTTCCGGATGTGTTTGTATTCAATAAAAAGGTTTTATAGTGGGCATTGTACAATGCAAACCGATGGTCGGGAGCCTTGGAAAGGCCGCAAAAACGGTTGAAAGCCCCTCAACTTCCATGGAGGGGCATGCTACCCCGTCCACCACTGGAGAAGGGGCTTTCCGCGGGGTAAGGTCCATCCAAGACACCAAGATGTAGCAGCATACTTCACCGACGTCGCCTCAATTACGTCCGCTGGGATTTGATTGCTGGTGCATTCGAAGTTTGCCTTCAAAAGCTTTGATGATGGGGGCATCGGCACTTTGTGCGCCACAAGCAGGGTCAAAGGGACCTGCGGCAGCAGGTCATCCCGACCTATATCTGCACTATCAACGAACAACACCAACAAAGAATTTCCTGTGCGTTGCAGTGGCATATGAAAGGGTTGGGGCGCCCTGGGGACATCGAGGGTTCCGGTGGCAAAGTTAGAACCCGAAAGGCATAGGCCGGCTGCGGGTCCTACAGGTTGAAGACTCTGCCTGCAACTAATTTCTAGTTTTCCCGGCACTGAAGACTGCACGCAAATGCACACAGACACAGAGACACACACATACGTACATATGCATGTGCGCCCCCCTTTAGGTTCCCTGCGGCAGGGGCTATGTAGCCTAAAATCGCTGGTCACCAGATACTGTAAATACCCCGCTCGCCCCTCAGCGTCACTACCATAGGACTGCAGGGGCCTCCATCGCCCTCAGGGGTGGTGGTGAATTGGGGGGGAAGGGCGAACGGCCACTTTTCAGCCGCGATTTCGGACGAGCTGATACTGAGGCACCCGTATTAGGCTGATCGGAAGTAGAGACACAAGGACTAGGAAGAGGATAGGATGTCCCCCCCGCCGCCCGGCTTCTCAGGTGCCAAAACAGGGGCCGCCTCCGGGACAACGGCAAGCGATGGCGCAAGACAGCTTTCTGGAGGGCGGTAAGTCCTCCGAGCTGCCTGCACCTCCTCATTGTTAGTCTTCACCCAGGTACGTACCTCGTGCAGCAAGTATGCACATTTGAGGGAGCATGCATGGGCCCCTGGCGTCACCACCCAGGTGAGGCAACTACCGCCAAGGGGGAATAGGAGCGCCAGGCACTGTCACTGTGCTTGTTCACTGTCTTCAGGTAGGTAGGCAGGTTTCTTCGGGAGCTCGGGATGCCTCCTTTGACATTGTAGGAAGAAGGTCTTACCAAGGGGACGTCCTGTCCCTCCCACTGCCCTATGTCAGGTGCCTCTTGAGCCGCTCCCGCATGTGCTTGGGAAGGCATTGTCGCGGCCACCCGGTCCATGTGTCCCAGGTGGGAGGGTGTCCCCACATGTGTCCATGGGTAGGGCCACATGCCCCCTCCTTTGGGCGGCAGCTCTGGGGGCTGTCCAGCCGTGTAGAGTATCTCTCACCACACGGGGTATTGCTCCCGCTAGTCTACCGTACGACCGCCTCACCCTTGTGGCCTGAGTTGCGGGGCCACTCTGCTTGGCAGGCGACCTGCTCCTGGACTGTGTACCGGCTCGCCTGTCACCGGTTGCTTCCATGGCTCCGGGTGACGTTTGCCATGGTCCCCGATGCAGCCTGACTGGGCTCGGACCAGTGGCCTTGGAGTACCGCTCCTGCCACTGGCCCGGTGGGTCGACTTGGTCGCCCCAGTGCGTCCGACCCATGGGGTCTTGGTTCTTTCCTGTCCCTCGGCCGCCCTACGTGTGTGCAGTGTCCTGGGCCGCTTGGCTCCTGTTCACCAGTGTGCCCGCGCGGTTTACTGTGTTGCGTCTGCGGTGTCCTGGGCCACTTGGCTCCTGTTCACCGGTGTGCTCGCTCGGTGTGTTGTGTTGCGTGTGCGGTGTCCTGGGCCACTTGGCTCCCGGTCACCGGTGTGCGCGCTGTGTGCGGTGCGCGTGTGCCATGGTTGGTTGTGTCCCTCTTCCTCCCCCCCTAATTTTCGTTGTTTTTTTTTTGATGGAAAAAAAAGAAAGACAGGGGCGCGCGTACACTGCAGGCACAGGCATGGGCAGATGGTTCGGCGGTGCAATAGTGTTGTGTCCTCTGGCATGTGTCGTGGGTGCTGTGGCGGCGGTCGCGCCCCAGGGGTGCGGCTCGCGCGTCCTGATGTTCACGGGTATGGGTCAGGGTGGGTTTGGTTAGGTGTCTCTTTGCTTCTGGACCTGGCTGGTTAGGCGGCTGTGTGGGCTGTGGGTGTGGGCTGTGGTTACGTTGTTCCCTCGGCGGGCCTGGTTAGGAGTCAAGGGTTAGCGGTTTCGGGATGTGGCTCGGGTTTGATTCGTGTTTGGGTTTTGGCTCGGTTAGGCGGTTGCGACGGTAGCGGGCCTGGGTTCGGTGCCTTTGGGCGTAGTGGTGCCCGTTGTCGTGTGTGTTGGCGTCCTTCGGCCTCCGGTTCGTTTGGTGACTTCTGGGCAGGGGCTTGGCGTGGCGCCCCGTGGTATTGGTTTGCTGGGTAACGGGGTTAGGTGGCGGCACCTGGCGGGGGGACAGGCGCGTCGTGTTGTGTGGCGCGCAGGGCTCCTGGGGTGCTGTGGGTGCCGCTGGTGTCGGTGCGCCGACGCTTGTGGGGTGGTGAGGGGGTGTGTGTGTGCGGGGCTGGGCTTTGGGTGATGTCTCACAGGCGGATGCCGTCTCGCTGTGTCTTCTGGAGGGTCTACCGCAGGCGCCTGAGGACATATGGGTGGTCCTGGGGCGCGGGGAGGTTGTGGGGGTGGACTCCCAGGGGGTGGAGCGCATGGCTTCCCATGCGGCCTGCGGCATCAACCCCCCCGCCGGCCCGAGGCGCTAGTTCTCCACCGACCCCTTGCGGGGCCGATGGACCAGGCCCTCGAGGGAGGGCTCTCCCCGGGCCCACTTTCGCAGCTCCCAGAGCGGCGTGTGGGTCCAGCGCTGCCACCACTGTCCCTTGGCGGGCCTGCGGTCTTGGGCGGAGGAGTGGGCGTGGGTGAGTGTGACGGGGTCGTGGGGACCGGTGGCAGTGGTGGGCCTGGGGGATTCCTCGTAGTCCTGTTCTGTGGGGGTGCGCGGGGAGTGGGGGCGCGCGCGGATGTGGACCCGCGGGTGTGCGCGCACGGTCTCCGCCTCGGGGTTGGGCGGGGACTCGCGGCGGCGGCGGTAGCGGGGCATGCGCTGTATGTGGGCTGTCATCGAGGGTTGGTAGGGGGGCGGGGACGCTACTGGCGGACCCTGGCGTCGTTCTGGCCTGGTCGGGGTGGTCCGTGGGCCTGGGGGGCGGGCTTTGAGAGGTGGCGGGACGAGGTGCGTCGTGCTTCGGCCGCGGCGCGCTCCGCTATGAAGGTAGTGGCAGCGGCGTCGGTGACGGTGGGGGGGCGCCGTGTTGGGCGCTGCTGCCTCCGGGCCTGGGACGGCTGGGGCGGAATGTCATAGAGGACGTCCTCGGGCGGTCCGGCTCGCGCTGCTGTCGTGGCGCCGGGTTTGGACTTTGGTTTGGGCTTGGCTGCAGGTTGCGTTCGTGGCGCGCTGACAGGTTTGGGTGGCTGTTTGGCGGCGGTCTTTGGTTTCGGCTGGGTCGCGGGTGTGGGCCTCGTCGGGGCGTGGGCCTTGGCGGCGGCGGGGTTGCTCGTGGTGGGGGCGGGTTTGGGGGCCCGTTTTGGAGGTGTCCCCCGCGGCCTGGGGGGTGGAGTGCTGGATGAGGACGTGGTGGTGGTGGCGGATGAGGTGGTCGTGGTGTTGGAGGTTGTGGAGGCGGAGGCGGAGGAGAGGGCTGTGGGAAACGGCGGAGGGTCCTGGGCTTCGGGGGCGGGCGTAGGATGCTGGGTCCTGCAAGTAGCGAGAACGAGGGTGCGGGTTCGGGCACCGGGCGTGTGCGCGCGTTTTCCCTGGTGATCCGTGCGTGCTGGTGCTGGTGTGGCGGCGTTGTCTCGGCTGCCCGGGCACGTGGGTTACCCGGGGGCCGGCCATATCTGCTCCAGGACGTGTGGGTGTGTTTGCTGGAGGTAGTCGAGGATGCGGAAGAAGCATCGCTGGATGCCGGGCATGTCCTCCTCTGTGAGGTGGGGGTAGTTTTGGGTGGGGGTGTCTGGGCCCGGCCACAGCAGCGCCATGAGCCGGCTGCCACCATGCATGGGCAGAGCTGTAGGGTGGTGGGGCGGGGGGGGCTGGGTCCCCTGCGGTTTGGGGGGGCTTCCCTCTGCTGGGGGCGCAGCGTGACCACCCACACCCACCGGTCCTGGACATCCCCCAGGTCCGTTGGATCCACTTGGCGAGGCAATACATCGCCCTACCAAGGCCCTGGCTGCCGCTGCGGATGGAGAGCAGCGTTACCAGGGATTTGCATTCCCACGTGCCCCAGATGTGGGGGTCGTCCGGATCGTCCCCCCTGGCGTACGTGTCGAGGCCTGGGTTGTGTGGGGGGGGGGCGTAGTCGGCGGGGAGGAGGGAGTCGGTGCCGTGTACCACCCAGTTGTCAGTGGGTGCGTGGTAGTGGGTGGTGGAGAGGGTGTAGTGCAGATTGTACATGAGGGTCATGTACGTGGTGGGGGCTGGCTGCCGCTCGTCGGGTTTGGGGATGTCCCCCGGGACGTGGTGCCGGAAGTTGCTCAGGGAGGCCATCCGGGCTACCCATGTTTCCCGCTCCCAGTCTTTGATGTTGTTGGGGGTGGCGCCGGCTGGGGGGTGGGCCATGTTGGGCTGGCGGTAGCGGGTGCGGCCCTGGGTGCTGTCCTGCTCCGGCACGGGGTGTCCGACTAGGTGTCGCCCCCAGTCGATGGGGGGCACCCAGATCCAGCTCCCCATGGGGGGCGGGCTCTCGCCGTCTGGGGTGGCGCGTTGGGGGCGGTCGTGTCGGGCGACGTGGAGGAAGGCGTCGAAGAGGAAGTCTCGGACGCCTTCCCCCAGGGTGGCCGCCTGGACCAGGGTGGCCCCCCGGATGCGGGTGCTGGTGCCTGAGGTGCGGAGGCACAGCACGTCCTGTTCCCCGAGTCCCCGGTGGTGCTGCCGTACCGCTGCGGGGTTGTGTAGGACGTAGGGTTCGGCCGGTGCGGCGGCTGGTGCAGCGAGGTGTGGTGGGGGGGGTGGTGTGGGTTGGGGGGGGTGGTCGTCGTTGTCGCGTGTGGGGTCCGGTGATGGGGTCTCTTGTGGCAGTCGCGGGAGGGGGGAGTCGCGGTGGCGTGTGTCGGCGGAGGCATCGACGTCAATTGGCTGGTGCTGGCTGCCGCGTGTTGCGTCCGTGGCCTGGTCTCGGGGGGGGGGGCTGGGGGGGGGTGGTGTGGGGGTGGCGCTGTTGGTGGTTGGGGGGGCGGGGGTGGGTGTTGTGCTGGCTGGGGGTTTGGGCGTCCCTGTGGGTCGTGTGGGTGTTGTGTGTGTGCGCCGTGCCGTCCTTGCGCTTTTTGACTGGTTGTGGTGCCGGGGTGTGGGTCGGAGGCGGCCGCATGGGCGTCCGGGTGGGGCAGTGGTCCGTATGTAATGGGTGGCTGCTGGTGGATGGTGCTCGCTGGTATGGGGTGTGGGTGGGGGGGCTGCTGGTGGTGGTGGCGCGCTTCTACTAGGCCCTGGTGTTGCTGGTGTGCGTTTGCGGCTCCACGCGGCTCCATGGGGGTGTACCGTGGCTCGTGTGTCGTGGGCCCCTGTAGCGGGGGCGGCGGGTGGTGCTGGACCGCGTGGTGGTGGTGTTGAGGGTGTGCTGGTTGTGTGTCGTACCCCGGCGTTGGTGGGTGTGGTGGTAGGGGCTGGTGGTGGTAGAATACGTGATGGTGTGGTGCGGTGATGTGTGCCATGTGGGGTAAATGGTTCGTGGGGCCTGGTTGTGCTGGGGCGTGGTGGGGATGTAGCTGGTGGGGGTCGCTGTAGCATGGGGGCATTAGGGGGCAGGGGTTGGGAGGGACGGGGCCGTGGTGGTGGTGTTGGTGGTGCCATGTCCCCTGGCTCTGCGCGTATGGTGGTCCTGGCATGGTGTGGACGTGTGTGGGCAGTGGTGGCTGACTGGGCTGCAGGGTTTGGGTGCTGCGGTGCGGTCATGGTGGTGGGCGCTGGCGGGGGCGGTGTTGTTGGTGTGCCCCGGGGGTCTGGGCGCCGGGTGGTGCAATGTGGCTGGACCCGGGCCCTAGTCGGGGCGTCGCGCCCTGCTGGCGGGCGCGCTGGCGGGCCCCCTGACCTGTCTTGTTCTTCTTGGCCTGGTGGGTGTCGGGGGCTGCTGAACCCCCCTGTCCCCGTGGGGGCGACAGGGAGCTGGCGTGCCAGCGGTGTGCCTCTTGGAGGCTCGTCTTGAGGCCTCTGACGTAGGTGCTCTGGTCCGTGAGGCCCATCCGTGTGGCGGTGGCCTCGTCGGGGGCGGCCAGGTGGGCGTCCCCAAACGACGCCCAGCCCGCCAGGGGGCTTCTGTTTTGCGGGGTGGGGGTGGTGTGCCGGGTAGAGGAGTGCGCTGAGTGGGTAAGGTGTTCCCTTCTGTCGGCCGAGGGCGGTGTTGAACCGGCGGCAAGTGATTCGGAGGTAGGCTGTTATCTCCTCTCTTGCCGTGTCCGCCCACGCTTCTGGCGTCAGGGCTGCTGCTTGGGGGGCTGGGAGTTGTGGGTTTGGGAGGTGTAGGTCACGGTGGTGGAGGTATAGGGCGAGGAGGATGTGGCGGGCCGCCACGTTCAAGCCGCCTCCGCTGTGGCGTAAGGGTGGGCTGTGGGGGGGCAGGGGTGTGCTGCCCGTGGCCACGGCCATGGTCCATGCGTGGTCCGCCGCGTCCGCCACGTAGTACCCTCCCAGGTGGTCCCGGAGGGTGTCGGTGAGTGGCCCGAAGAAGCTGGGGTGGCTGGCGGGGGAGGGTGCGGCTGGGGCCGCGGGCCGCTGGCGGTGGTGGGGGTTGAGGTCCCCGCAGTGGGGGCAGTGGGTTAGGTGGTGCGCGGCTCCCAGGCAGACCCAGTGGTCTGGGTTGCAGGGCAGGGCCGTCTGTAGTAGCCGCTGCCGTACGCAGAGGGGACATGCGGTGGCTAGCAGTTGGTGGTACCTGTGGACGGACGGCGGCGTGGGGGGATGGGGGCTGGTGGCGCGCGCATGCTGGTGGGAGTGTGTGCAGTGCCTGTGGTGCCCGTGTGTGCCGTGCCAGTGTTGTGCTCGGTGGATGGTGTGTAGACGTGGTGGGGGTTCCGTGTTGGTATGTCACGGGGTAGGTTCTCATGGTTGGTAGAACAGGAGTTTGAGGAGGTGGGCTTGGTCTGTTCGGGGCAGGGTTGCTGCATGCTGCAGGTATTTGTGGGTGCGGTATGTGAGCTGCTCCGCTGTCCTGGCAACGGCCGTCTGCTGCATGTGCGCCGCCGTGGCCTGGGGGTCCTCCGCGTGGGTGCGTAGCAAGGTGTAGACGGCAGTGGGGACGGGTTCCCTGCGGACCGCCTCAAGTAACTCCGTCTGCTTGAGGATGGTGGTGAGTTGCTGGGTCGCCGGGGACTGCGTCAGCCATCCGGCGTGCTGTGCGATGGTGTGGGTTGGGTTCCAGTCTGTGAGGGTGTCCAGTCCTCTGTACAGGGGGCACACCTTGAAGTGGTCCCAGGTTTCTTCTCCCGCGTGGCCACAGATGCATTTGGTGTATCCTGCGGGGACGTGGATCGAGCGGCGCGCATACCATCGGTGGTATCGGGTGAGGAGGGGAAGCTGTTCGAGGGCCAGTTGGAGTCGGGGTTTTTGTAGGTGTGCTGGGAGGCTATCCGGGCGCAGGGCAGAGTAGTAGAGGGGTGTGTGGACGGAGTCTTCCAGGCGTCGGAGGAGTTCGGTGTTCGCTGGGTGGCCCAGTGTGGTGGCCAGTTGCTGGATGGGTGTGGGGTAGTGGTACTGCTTGTCTCGATCTGTGTACAGCGTGTCCTCGGGCATCCATTGGGGGGGCTGTGTGGCCGGGGGTATCGGGGGCAGGTGCTGCAGGTGGCTGTGGTGTGGGGTGTCCAGTCGCACGTGTTCGAGCCCTGGGGTGTGGCTGGTGTTCTGGTGTTTGGCCTGCGTGTCTGCGTGTCCATTGCCGTATGCGTAGCGGTGTGACTCCTGTCTGACGATGTGTAGGGCGTCCTGGGGGTCCATGCCCCTGAGGGCCATCCATAGTCCGGACGCTTGTGTGGTGAGGCCGGACTCGAGTGCCTTGTGGAGGGGCAGGTCCGCAAGGCGCCTGGTGAGGTGGATGTCGACCGTGGCGTCCACGACTACCCAGATGTTGCGGGGCCGGATCGTTGTGGGTGGCGGTGTGGCGGTGACGGCGTCTGCCATGGTGCGCAGTTGGCCGTGGGAGGACGCCCCAAAGATGGTGGCCCTGGTGTGGTGTTCCACGTGGAGGCTGTCCGCTTGCCGGGTGATGCGCACGGAGGCGCAACCGACCGTGGGGGTGCGTTGCTGGGTGCCGGATGCGTCAGTGAAGTAGATGATGCCCTTGTCGCTGGGTAGGGGTAGGCGGGCAATTGCTGTGGGGTGATAGACGTAGATGGGGTTCCCTTGGGCGGTTCTGGCGGTGATTTGCGTGGGTTGTAGTAGTGGCGCTGCATAGACGCCTATCCCCTGGGCGATGATGGACTGGGCTCGTGGGGTGAAGCGGAGGAGGCCCCTGTCTGGGCGCCCCCTGGGTGATATACGCGTACATCACGTGGAAGAGGTTTCCCGTATTGGGGTGGAACTTCTGGCACGTGATGGTCTGTCGCCGCTCCTTGTCGTCTTTGTCGCCGCGGAGGGTGGGGCATTTGTGCTGTAGGGGGCGCATGGGTGCCTTCTGAGATCCTACGCGGTGTGGGTCGCAGCGGTCGTACTCTATGGCCACGCTGTCCGAGTCTGCCAGCTCGTTGGTGAACGTCCATGTCGCCGTGGGTGTCCGGGTCCAGGCTACGTGCGCAGGGTGGTCTGGGAGTACCGTGTGAAACCAGGGGGAGAGCCATGCCTGCTGGTCGGCGGTGGCGGCGGCGGTGAGGGTGTGGTAGTGGGTGGGGATGAGGTGTAGCAGGGGCCACGGAGTGTCGAGGGCTGGCGGGCCGCAGTGCCAGCACGTGCGTGGTATGCCCTTGTCACTGTGTCTGACTGGTAGTACATCGGTCTCCGGTGCATTGTGTTTGGAGATGGACCAGGGGGCATGGTGTCGCTGGACAGTGCGGGTAGCATGTTTGTGGCGGTTTGGTGCTAGTAGCAGGATGGTGGGTGGTGTCCAGCCTTCGGCTGACGGGGTGGGCTCCTCCTGCGTCGTGCCGCCGTCGTTGGGGGTCTCGTGCTCGCTCGGGCGGGGCCTGGGTTGCTGGCGCTGGAAGGCTGTGTACGCCGTGTCGATGTCCTTGGGCCCCGGCATGTCGCGCCTTGCCTTTGTAGCACATGTGCGGAGGTACGCTTGGAAGACGTGGCGTGCTGGCCATTGTGGGTCAGAAAGGAACGGGGCGTGGTGGGCGTCGCATTGGGCCATGATCCTCATCTATGTTGGGGTGATATACACTGTGGTGACGGTGGCCCCCACAAGGCGCAGGGTGTCCACCTCGCCTGCCGGGTGTTGGTGGATGTCGGTGTGCGTGGCCACGAACGGCCCCTGTTGATCGCAGTGGTGGTTTGTCAGGATGGCGTGTGTGTGGTGCGGTAGGAGGAGTTGTAGCTGGGCCCAGAGGCCAGTGCCCACGGGGGTGGAGACGCCGTGTTGCGCCAGTATCCACCAGGGGCAGGTGTTGCGGGCCATTTGCGCTTCTTTTATGCGTATGGCTGCCGACTCGCGAACTTCACGTTGGTGGTTGTGTGTCACCCTGTGTAGGAGGTGCGCTGTGTGTTTGGCATAGGCCATGTCGACCAGGGCGCCTGTATTGTGTCTGTACTAGCGCCAGTGGGCCATCATGGCCTCCTTGGGGAAAGACGTGGGCCAGCCTCCGTGTTGCGCCCATGCCTTCGTCACTTGCTGTCGAGCTTGGCTTAGGGCGTCTTGGGGGCGCGGGAGGTGCAGGGCTTGGTACCCAATGGCCGCGTTGAGCACCCCTTCCATGAAGTACGCCAGGCCCTACGTAGACAAGAGGTCCCCCCTGGCAATTTGGGGTGGCCGGGCGAGGCGCTCTTCCAGCTTGCTTGGGAGTGTGATGTGGTGGTGCCGCGTGGCCTGTGTGACTCCCAGGTGGACTGTGGTGTCTTCCAGGTGTAGGGGTTCGCCTTTCCGGATGTGGGGGGTGGGGGTCCTGGCGTCGGCCAGCCCGACTGATTTGCAGGGGTGCACTAGGAGCTGGTGGGCGTCCAGGTAGGTTGTGGTGAGTTGGAGAATGGCAGACGCTTGCTCGGACGTCGTTGGTAGCCCTGCGTTCTCAGGGTCGCGGTGGTGGGTGGCCGTAGTTAGGAGGTTGTCGTCCGCGAAGTTGATGAGGGGGGACCGTAGCGGGTATGGGGCGTACGCCGGGTATACCCGTGCTAGCTCGAGTGCCAGTGGTAGGGTGACGAGAAGGTAGAGGAATGGGGCTTCGGCGCCTCCCTGGGGGACCCCGCTGTCTGTGCCGGTCCAGGGGGTGAGGACTGCGGCTGTGATGACGGCGTAGAGTCGGGTCTGGATGTACCCGGTCATGAAGGATAGGAATGGGAGGCCCATGGCATCCCATACCTCCGTGAGGAGCCGGTGTGGGGCGTGGGGGAACGCGCCTTGGACATCGAGGGAGGCGATAATCATCTCGTAGGGGTTCATGTCCAGTGCGGTGTCCTGGAGGAAGATGGCCTCGTGGGGGGACCTGCCGGCCATGGCTCCCCACATGCTGGCGGGCACGTGGGCGAAGACCGCCGGCGCGATGCGGCCTAGGATGAGCCTCCACACCAGCTTGACCTCGGTGGTGGCGCAGACTATGGGCCGCCAGTTCCCCTTTTTGTGGAGGGGGTGGACCAGGTTGGCCCACTCAGGGGGGATGGGCGTGGCGCCCGTGACGATGTTCCACAGGCGGGCTGCCAGGCGGCGTTTGACGGGCAGGCTGAGGCGTTGGTACGCTTCGGCCGGCAAACCGTCGACGCCGGGCACGACCCCCTTCTTCAGGCGGTCTAGGGTGCTTTGCAGTTCTGAGATGCTGAAGGGGTCGTGTGCGATGGCGCGCCGCTGTTCCCGGTTGAAGACCCTGGGGACATGCTCGCGGATGGTGTTTCTTTTGTGGGGGTCGAGCTCGGGGAGGGCGTCCCCGTGTTGTGCCTGGAGGCTGTCTAGGACTGCCTGGAGGACGGCGTCGGGGTCATTGGTGAGGCCTCTCTCGGGGGTGCGCACCGCGTGGATGGTACGGCGCCCTGTGTCCTCCAGGATGCGGCTGACGTACCGCACGGACTTGTACGGCGTGTTGTTTCTGCCGTATCTTTCGCGTTCCTGGGCTGCGGCCGCTATGCGGTGGGCGTGCCATTCCTGGAGTTGGTGGCGGCGGGTGGTGAGGAGCGCACGGAGGTGGGTGTCCCCGTCTCGTGCCTCCGGTGTGCTGGGGCGTAGCAGGGTGACGAGTTCCTCTTTCGTGGTCCAGATGTCATGGACGAGTTGTTGGAGGGTGAGGTCTGGTGGTGCTCTCGTGTGGCTGGTGTCACGCTCCATGCCGCATGCTTGTGCCGCCCGGCGCATGGCGGTGGTGAGTGTCGGTGCATCCGGGCGGCGCAGGATGGTGTGTAGGGCCCTGTTATACCTGTGCCAGGCGCCGTGGTCGTCCTCGGCCGGGAACTGCAGTGTTGGTGGGAGGGTGTCGTCTGGCAGGGTGGCCGCGGGTGGGGGTAGGTAGGGGATGATGAGGTCGATGTACAGGGGTCGGTGGCCCGTGCCTGTGGGCGGAACGTCCCCGTAGGCTGCTTCGTGAACGCGCACCGTGGTTGGGTCCCTGTAGCACGTGTCGATGCGGGATGGGTGGGTGCCGGCTTGGTGGGGGTATGGGAGGGTGTGCTGGTGAGTCCTGCCGTGAGGTCGGTGAGGCCCAGTTGGTGCATGGCGTCCCGGACAGCTATGTTGGTGGCTGTGGGTGGGCCGGTGCGGTCGTCGTCGGTGGGGGCGGCGTTTAGGTCGCCTATGATGATGGTGGGTGCTAGGAGGGAGAGTCGGCGGTACGCCAGGCTCAGGGTGTCCAGGAAGTCCTTGGTCTCCTCCCCGAATGGGACGTGCGTGAGTAGCACGTTTAGCTGCCATCCGGGCCCCACGCACTCGTACGCCCCAGAGCGACCATCCACTCCGAGGTCGGGGTGGGCATGCACCGTGACCAACGTCTTGTGGTAGAGGGGCACCCCCCTTTACTAGTGGGCGTGATATTTGTTCCCCTCCGGGTCCCCAATTGGTGCTGGTTCGGGTTGGTCCGCTCTGCGGAGGGCTTGCTCCAGGAACCCCAGGAGGTCTGCGCCTTGGGGGTGTGGCCCGGGCATGGCTTGCAGTGTGGCGGCCTTGGTGGTGTCGTAGGTGACCGCGGGCTCGTTGAGGATGTTGATGCGGGCGTGGACTTCCGCAGGTGCCGGTTTCTGGGGACCTGTAGTTGGGGGGTCGAGGCGTCGAGGAGGTCGATGACGCCCTGAGCTGCGGGTGCCCCGCGGTTCCGCTTTTGGGGCTGGGGTAGGGGCCATGCATTGTGGACTTCGCCTGTGTACTCGGTGCTGGTGAGGTGCTCCGTGTCGGGGCTGCACAGCTGCATTGGGACCATCTGACGACCGGTTCCGTCTCGCCAGAATTCGATGGTGCGCCCCATCTTCTTGTCGTTGGGGGTGGCCGGGTCCCACTTGACGTGGATCTTGAACCCCTGGTGGTCCCCGGTGACAGAGTACCGGTGCTTGACCTCCCCTGCGGCCCATATCCACTTGGAGGGGCCCGCGGCCGTGGCGTACTCGAAGGGCAGCTGCACCCGGGTACCGATGGCGTATTCGGCATACAGGGCAGCGGCTTCCTCTTTGGTCCAGCTCTTCGACTTGGCTCTTGGCTTGGGCGCGGGTTTGGCCTGTGCGGGGGCCTTGCGCTTCTGCGCACCTTGGCGGCGCCGGGCAGCGGGTTGTCCCTGTTGGGGAGGTGCGCCCTGGGGCTGCTGTACGGGTGCGTGGCCCGGTGCAAACACAGGGTGTTCGCGGGCGGCTGGGACGTCTGGCTTGGATATGGGGACGGGCTCCTTCAGCTGGAACACTTGCTTCGTCATGAGGCCAAGCACCTCCTCGGCCTCCTGCAGGGCGTCGGGCGGGTCTGTGGGCCAGGTGAGGAGCCGGTGCCCGGTGCCTGCCCCGTGGCGGCGCATATGGGCATTGTAGCGGGTGGCGTGGCGTGTCCACGCTGGGGTGCGTTCCGGGGGGAGGGGTCCTTCTGGCGCCCCCTGCGCCGAGTAGAGGGCGTAGTCCAGCACTTCCGAGGCTGCCTCTGGGGCGTGCGGGATGCGTGCGGCGAGTCGCAAGCGGTCCCCTCCGCGTGGTGGGGGCGGGACTTCGTCGTCGGGGGCGTGTGCTGTTGCGGGTCTGACCTTGCCGTGGTCGTCCGATTCCACCGTCCACCAGGTGTCCCGGTGTTTGAGGATGTGGACCTCCGTGGTGGTTGGGGGGGCGTCCATGGCGTCCCAGCTGACGAGCTGGATAGGGCGGACTTCGGGGTGGGTCTTCGGGGGTGCTCGCATGTTGAGGATTTGGTGGATGTCCTTGGCGGTAGGGCCCGTGTTGGCGGCGTCTTGCGCTGCCTGGGCTAGAGGTGGGGAGGGGCGGTCCTCCCAGAGGCGGGAGGCGGACGCCGTGGCGTACATGGCTGCGATCAGGACGTGTTCCGTCAGCCCTTCGACCATGAGGTGGTTTTCCCCCTCCAGGTCTCGGGGGATGGTGGCTTCCGCCTTTAGGGTGAGGAGTGCGATGGCGCGTTTGGGTCCAGGTGTGGCCTGCGTCGGCTCATCTGGCGGGCGTCCGTCGGATGGGGTGTGGAAGGGGCGCTTCTGGAAGGGGGATGGTCCCACCGCCAGGTGCTCAACAAGGTGTAGCGGTATGGCGTGGAGGCGGTCCGCTGCGGGCAGGAGCTAGGGGTGCGGGTCCCCGGGTATAGTGCCGAGGTATATGCCCCCCCTGTAGGTAGGGGTGGGCAGGGGTTGTTGCAGAGCGCCTGCGCATGGTAGCGCGCACCGAGGGTTGCAGTGGGTGCATTGGGCTGTTATGGGGTGCGGTACCGCGTATACGGTGAAGGGCCCTACCGCGCGCTGGATGTGGCGGGGGATGATGGTGCGGAGGTCCGCCACCCGTGCCGTGCAGCTCTCGCCATAGTATATCCAGAGTGTGTCCTCCAGTGCCATTTTGGGGCGTAGCTTGCGGGCCAGTAGGTTCAAGGTGCTTTTGTGGGTGGCCTCGGTGACGGTGCCGGGTCCAGCGTTAATGCGTGGGAGCAGGTGGTTTTGGTGGTGTGCCGCGGCCCGTCTGCGGGCTGTGTGGAGGGCGGTGCTGTCAGCTGGAGGGGGCGCGTGGTGGGTGGGCCTTTTGCGCGGAGTCGGGGCGACGTGTAGTGGATGCTTCCATGCCGGGTGCAGGTGGTGTTGCGTTGGCTGGAGGCCAGGGTAGGTGGTGAAGGTTTTTATGGTGACGGGAGAGCGCTCATGCGTGGCCTGGAGGTAGTAGTGGTCGCGACCCGTGCTGTGGGTGAGGATGACGTTTGGCGTTGGTATGTCGTAGTGGAGTGCGGTATTGGGGAGTTGTTTGGTGATGCGTGCCGTCGCGTCCCCTGTTTTGGGCGCGGTGTCGTAGCGCACGAGGATGTGGACTGCCCACGCATCGTGGGTAGGGAGGTCGAGGTCCGGTAGCGTGGGATGAGTGGGGCGTCCCCGGAAGTTTGCGAAAGCTGGGGTGTGGCGTGCCGCCGTTTCTTTGATGATGGACGGTGCCCATTGGGGCGGCGCCCGAACTTGCTGGGCCATGGTGGCGACGGCGTGGGCGATCGCTGTGAGGTCCTGGCCGATGCCAGGTTGGTCTGCCGGTGGCTGCAGGCCCCCTTCTGGTGCGGGGTGGTGCCACCATAGGGTGTAGCCCCTTTGCGTGTTATCGTGGGGGGTGTGCACGAGGCCCTGGTGGTTGGAGATGGCGGTCTTGAGGGCTTCGGCTGCCTCGCGGTGGAGGGTGCGCGTGTAGGCCCAGACTCCGGTGGGGGGGGGCCGCCCCAGTGTGGGATTCGGCTGTGGTGGGGGCCGGCTCGAGGGTGTGACTGGTGAGGGAGGGTCTGTGCAGCCCTTCGTGCAGGGAGGCGCACACGTGTGCCGACCTGTCCGCCCATCCCTGTTGGGCGCTTCCTGTGTCTGCCCCTGTGGGCAGTCGCACGATGACCACGTGCCAGGGGCGTGACCCCGGTACTACGGTGGGGGGTGTGGTGTGCTCGTGTGCGTGCAGCCACACTACGGTGTCTGCGTTGGCTGTCACGTAGTCCTCTCCCTCCGCTGTGTGGACGTTTTCGACGCCGGCCTCTCCCTCTAGGGTGAGGAGGAGGTGTGTGTAGGGGGGCTGCCTGTGCGTCTCCGCGTCCCGGAGCCACAGGTACGTGAGCGCCACGGTGCCGGGGAGGATTTCCCCCCACGTGAAGGTGTTTTCGGGTGATGCCGAGTGCAGGGGCAGTGTGCGGCGTCCAGGCCAGTGGTTGGTGGCATGGTAGTCGTGGGGGAGGTGACGTTTGGTGAGCCGGTGCGGCATGCGTTCGGTGGTGGCTGTGCGGGGGTCCCAATTACATTCCTCCGGGGGGGGGTGCGTCTGCGTCCTCCTCCTGGGGCTTGGCTAGCGGCAGCGCCTGTGCATTGGGTGTGCCGGCGGGTAATGCGCTGTGTCTGAGGATGTAGAAGCCCTCTAGGGTGAGTTGGAGGACGATGTTCCACTTCGCCGTCTGCTCTGGGGACCACTGGTGGGGTCCGTCCTGCCGTCGGTGGAGGGTGACCTGGTGGCCCCATCTCCAGCTGTGGTAGGCGAGGAGGCTGAGGACGGTGTCTTGCTCTGGGTCCTCCACGCTTTCCACGTATGCCGTCATGTCGGTGACGTCGACGGCGTACTCGTCCTCCCATTCTTGTGTGGGGGTGCCTGGAGGGGGGGGGGCGGTGGTGTACCCGTGGAGTCCCGGCCCCGTGACGTCGGGCAGGTCGTGCTCGAGGGACGCCCGGTACTCGGCGGGCCCTTTGCTGGCTTCGTGGGTGGGGTGGTGGCGCCGCAGGGCGTTGGACAGGTGCGTCCAGGGCGCCCGCTCGCGGGGGGGGGGGGGGCGCGGGGGGGCATTATGCGGGCTGGGGTCCGCGGGGTCGATTGCTGCGGGCTCGAGCTCCGGCGGGCTGAGGTCCATATGATGCTCCGTGTCCCCCGTGTGTTGGAGCTCCAGCTCTAGCAGGCTGTCGATGTCCAGGGCTATGGGGTCATCGTGTGTGTTCACGTGTTGGGGTGCTGCTTCATGGCACGGTGGGTGTGTGATGCTGGTGCTCGGGGCATGTGCGGCGGCCGGTGCGGGATCGTGCGCCGGTGTACGGGGAAGCACTCCGTTTCGGCTGGTTGTGGTGTGTGGCTGCTCGCTGGTGACTGTCCTGGCCGGTGGTGTTGCCCCTGTCCGCGGTTCGCGTTGTGGCCGGTGGTTGGCGTTGAGCTGGTGTGAGGTGTGCGGGGTTTCCAGGGCTGGTGCGAGTGCGGTGGGGTGCGGAGTCGGCGTGGCGCGGCTTCGTTCCTGTGTTAGTGGGCTGTGGTGTCCCATGTCCCCGGGTCGGGGAGGGGGGTGCGGTGTGGTATGGTGGTGTTGTGTTGTGTGGTGGCCTTCCCGATGGGGGGGGGGGGCACCGTGTCCAGGTCTGGTGGGGTGGGTTGTCGCCCGTGGCTGGTCCTCTGGCGGTGTGGGGCAGCCCCGCGCGGTCTCTTGGTCGTCCTCCTGGAGTGTTTGAGTACGTGGGCCGTGCGGGGTCGGTGTGGCGTGGAACTTGGGGTCCCCTGGGGCGGGGTTTGTGGGACTGGAGTGTCGCAACCAGGGGGGTGTGGTCGTGTGGTGCTTGGGGGTGTCGGCCCACCGTTGAGTGGGCCCAGTGGTGCAGGGAGCACCGTGTATGGGCCACACGCGGGCTATGGCGTTCGCGGGGTCCGCGGGTCGGTGGGTCGCGGCATCTTGGGCGTGTTGTGGCCCCGTTGCGGCGCCCGCGGGTGGTGAGTGGCGGTGTGTGGCTGGGGTGTATCGTTTCCACGGTGGGGGGGGGGCTATTTGCTCGGGTGTGGGGTGGGCCCGTGGTAGGCTGCCGGCTGGTAGCGGGTGTCGGGGCCTCACTGTCACTGTGGGTGGGTCTTCCGCGTTGTCCCCTTGGTGCGTCCCGTGGTGGTCTCTGGTCCGCTGGCTGAAGGGGGTTTTCGGGGTGTACCGCATCCATGGGCGCACCATTGTGTGTTGGCGCGCCGCAGCGGGGGGTGCGGTGGGTTTAGGGGGTGGGGCTTGTGTCGGTGTCGTCCGTGTGGTTGGCGGCCGTGTGTCGTGTGTCGTCATCGGCGGCTCCTCATGGTGGTCTGTTGTGGTGGTGCCTGGGGGGTGGTCTCGGGCTTGGCGGTTCCTGGGAGGGTGCGGGACATCCGGGGTCGGGTTGGCTGGGGGGGGGGGGGGCGTGTGTGGGCTTGCGTGTTTGCCTTCTGCTCTCCCCGCGGTCTCTTCCTCTGCCTTTCCCTTGCTCCTCTCTTTTCGCTGGCTTGTTTTGCTTTGTTTTTCTTTGGGGGGGGGGGGTGGCTGGGGTGCTGTGCGTGGGTGTGGGTGTGTGCCGGTGCCGGCGCCGGTGTGGGCGTGGGTGTCATGGGGGACGGAGGTCGGGTGGCTGTTGCGCTCTGGGTTCCCTGTGTGTGCGCTGGCCCCCAGTCTTCCGGTTTCCAGGGCGCCGGTCCGGGGGGTGCTGACGGCGGGTGGTTGGCGGCAGTGGTGGGTTGGGCCGGGGCACTGTGGGCGATGCAATGGGTGGAGGAGATGCTGGTGACGCCTACGGAAACGGTGCTGTAGGCGTCAAAACGGGTTTGTGTTGTTGACGTGGATGCTTCAGGTTAATGGCCGGGCGGCGACGGGGTTGGTGACGCTGATGGTGTCATAGGTGACGGAGCGGGCGCTGGGGGGGCCTGCGGCACCGGTGGTCGCTGTAAGTGGTGCAGTGGGTGGTGGCGTAACTGGTGATGTCGGCGGTGAGGGTGCTGCAGGTGACCTCGATGGTGAGGGCGCTGCGGGTGATGTCATGGGTTGTGGCGATGTTGATGTGGGTGTTGCAGGTGGTGTGCCAGCTGGTGGCGCCGCTGGTACTGTCCTTGCGTAGGGTGGTGCTGGGGGTGCTGTGGGCGGTGGTGTCGTCGGTGGTGCCGATGGCGAGGGTGACGCAGGCGATGCACCGGGTGACGGTGAGGACGGTGTGTGCCGTAGGTGACGTGTTGGGAACGGGTGTTGAAGGGCTGGAGGGGGGGTCGCCGTTGGTGCAACGGGCGATGGTGGCGTTGGTGCCGCAGGTGGTGGATCGGGTGATGGTGTTGTTGGTGATGCCGACGAGCTGGTTTGTCTGCCTGTCTGCCCGTGGAGTCGGTGCCGGCGATGGGCGGTTGCCTGTGCGGGTGGTGGTGGCGGTGGGGGTCGGTGCGCCTGGCGCTTGGAGGGCGTGGTTGGGTGCCGGTGTGTGTGTTGGTGTGTGCTTGGTGCGGGTTGCGGGGGATCTGTGGGCGATGGATGCGCTGTTGCCGTGCGTGTGGCGGTTTGTGTTTTCACGTGGAGTGTGGCCGGCGTGTGCTTTGCGTGGATGGTGTGGGGTCTGGTCGGCGTGGGTGGTGTTGGTGTTGGTGTTTGGGGTTGGGTGCTGGTTGTGGGCGTGTCGTCCGCGCGGTGTGGTCGGGCGTGATGGTGGTGCCGCTGGCGACGTCGATGGTGACGGTGCTGCAGGTGATAGGGGTGGGACGGCGGTGTTGGGGGTTTCCGGTGTGGGTGCTGTGGGTGGTGTTGAGGTGTTGCAGGTGTGGTGCGGGGTAAATGGTGGTGTGCCTGGCGACGGCGTCGTGAGTGCTGCCGGGGGGGAGGGTGTTGTTGGTGATGCTTCGGGTGGCAGTGCCGCTGGTGAGAGGCTGGCGGAGAGGAGAGGGCAGCAGTGCGGCTGGGCGCGATGTTGGGTTCTTCGGTGTGGGTGGTCAGCCGGAGGTGGGTGCGGCTGGTGGTGTGGCGCTCGGTGTGTGTGGCCTGTGCCGGGTATCTTAGGTGCGCTTGTTGGTGCGGGTGTGTTGATGGCGGCGGTTTGTCCGCCTCTCTGCCCGTGGGGTTGGTGCCGGCGTTGGGTGGCTGCCTGTGTGCGGTTTGTGCTGTTGTGTGTGGCGGTGGTGGTGGGGGTCGGTGCGCTGGGCGCTTGGTGGGCGTGGTAGGGTGGGAGTGCGCGCGTGGATGTGTACTTGGTCGGCAGCTTGTGTTGTCTGATGGTGCGTGGCTGCTGTATGCTCTGCTAGGATGGTGCCGGTGTGGGTGCTTGGGGTTGGGTGCTGGATGTGGGTGCGTCGCCTGTGCGGTGTGGTCGGGCGTGATGGTGGGTTCTCTGACGTGTGTGACCCGCTGGTGGCGGGTGTGGTCGGGCCGGTGTGTGCTGGGTGGTGGTGGTGGTTGTGACAGGACTGCTTGGTGGTTGTGGTGTCGGCGGGCGGCCCTGATGATGGGCCTTGGGTGTGTGGTGGCGGGTGGGCGTGTATGGTGGTGGTGATGGTGTGTCATTGCGGGTGCTGTTGGGTGTGGTACCGTTCGGCGTGTGGTTTGCGATAACTGAGCACTCACCCCTCGGGGTGGCGCGGGCCAAGTGGTCCGGTAGCCCGTCCGGCAGGCAGTGCGTGCCCGCCGGGTGCTCACGCGTCCCTCCTGACGGCAGCTGTTCCGTAGCCGGCAGGGGCTGGGTTCACTGCCGGGCGCACACACGTCCCTCCGGACGCCAGCTGTTTCGTAGCCGGCAGGGGATGGGTTCACTGCCGGGCGCACACACGTCCATCCGGACAGCGGCTGGTTCGTAGCCGGCAGGGGCTGGGTTCACTGCCGGGCGCACACACGTCCGTCCGGACGGCGGCTGTTTCGTAGCCGGCAGGGGCTGGGTTCACTGCCGGGCGCACACACGTCCATCCGGACAGCGGCTGGTTCGTAGCCGGCAGGGGCTGGGTTCACTGCCGGGCGCACACACGTCCGTCCGGACGGCGGCTGTTTCGTAGCCGGCAGGGGCTGGGTTCACTGCCGGGCGCACACACGTCCATCCGGACAGCGGCTGGTTCGTAGCCGGCAGGGGCTGGGTTCACTGCCGGGCGCACACACGTCCGTCCGGACGGCGGCTGTTTCGTAGCCGGCAGGGGATGGGTTCACTGCCGGGCGCGCACACGTCCGTCCAGACGGCGGCTTTTTCGTAGCTGGCAGGGGTTGGGTACCCTGCCGGCGCACACACGTCAATCCGGACAGCGGCTGGTTCGTAGCCGGCAGGGGCTGGGTTCACTGCCGGGCGCACACACGTCCGTCCGGACGGCAGCTGTTTCGTAGCCGGCAGGGGTTGGGTACCCTGCCGGGCGCACACACGTCCATCCGGACGGCGGCTGTTGCGCTGTGGGGACTGCGGGGCTTGGACTTGTTCTTGGCGGCTCGTTCCTCGTCGGCTGTGGGTGTTTGCAGTGGTGGTGTTGTGTTTTGCGCCGTGGTGCGTGCTGGCGTGCGGTGCTGCGCGTGTGCCCTGCTTGGCCTGCCTGTGGCGCGCGCTCCTTGCCCGGGCGTGCTGTTGCGCAGGCGCGGGGACACACCCTCTCTCTGGCGGGCCCGTTTGGCTCCATGGCGAGCCCTGTTGGCGCCCGGCTGCGGCCTGGTGCGCAACAGTGGGGTGTGTGTAGGTTGGGGGGGGGGTCTTGGTTCCTCTCCTCTCGCTTTCCATGCCTTGTCCCTCTGTCCCTCTTCGCCGGCCTGCCCTGCCTGCCTACCCTCTTCGTACCCGCTGGGTTGGCCTGGGCTGGACGGTTCGTCTTGGTGGTCTGACATGGTGTTTCTTTCCTGCAGGGCGGCGTGGGCTGGGTTCGTTTTGAGGGCGGGTTGCTCGTGTGGTGTGCCGTGCCGCGTGTACGGTGTCCTGGGCCTCCTGGCTCCTGTTCACCAGCGTGCATGCCCTGTGTGTGGTGTTGCGTGTGCGGTGTCCTGGGCCGCTTGGCTCCTGTTCACCGGTGTGCACGCTCTGCGTGTGGTGATGTGTGTACGGTGTCCTGGGCCCCCTGGCTCCTGTTCACCGGTGTGCACGCTCTGTGTGTGGTGGTGCGTGTACGGTGTCCTGGGCTTCCTGGCTCCTGTTCACCAGTGTGTGCACGCTCTGTGCGTGGTGTTGCGTGTAAGGTGTCCTGGGCCTCCTGGCCCCTGTTCACCAGTGTGCACGCTCTGTGTGTGGTACTCTGTGTACGGTGGCCTGGGCCCCCTGGCTCCTGTTCACCGGTGTGCACGCTCTGCGTGTGGTGTTGTGTGTACGGTGTCCTGGGCCTCCTTGCTCCTGTTCACCAGTGTGCACGCTCTGTGTGTGGTGTTGCGTGTACGGCGTCCTGGGCCTCCTGGCTCCTGTTCACCGGTGTGCACGCTCTGTGCGTGTTGTTGTGTGTACGGTGTCCTGGGCCTCCTGGCTCCTGTTCACCGGTGTGCACGCTCTGCGTGTGGTGTTGTGTGTACGGTGTCCTGGGCCTCCTGCCTCCTGTTCACCGGTGTGTACGCTCTGTGCGTGGTGTTGCGTGTACGGTGTCCTGGGCCTCCTGGCTCGTGTTCACCGGTGTGCACGCTCTGTGCGTGGTGTTGCGTGTACGGCGTCCTGGGCCTCCTGGCTCCTGTTCACCGGTGCGCACGCTCTGTGTGTGGTGTTGCGTGTAACGGCGTTCTGGGCCTCCTGGCTCCTGTTCACCGGTGTGCACGCTCTGTGCGTGGTGTTGCGTGTACGGCGTCCTGGGCCTCCTGGCTCCTGTTCACCGGTGTGCACGCTCTGTGTGTGGTGTTGCGTGTACGGCGTTCTGGGCCTCCTGGTTCCCGTTCACCGGTGTGCACGCTGTGTGTGTGGTGTTCTGTGTACGCTGTCCTGGGCCTCCTGGCTCCTGTTCACCGGTGTGCACGCTCTGTGCGTGGTGTTGCGTGTACGGTGTCCTGGGCCTCCTGGATCCCGTTCACCGGTGTGCACGCTCTGCGTGTGGTGTTGTGTGTACAGTGTCCTTGGCCTCCTGGCTCCTGTTCACCGGTGTGCACGCTCTGTGTGTGGTGTTGCGTGTACGGTGCCCCGGGCCCCCTGGCTCCTGTTCACCGGTGTGCACGCTCTTTGTGTGGTGTTGCGTGTACGGTGTCCTGGGCCTCCTGGCTCCTGTTCACCGGTGTGCACGTTCTGTGTGTGGTGGTGCGTGTACGGCGTTCTGGGCCTCCTGGCTCCTGTTCACCGGTGTGCACGCTCTGTGTGTGGTGTTGCATGTAGGGTGTCCTGGGCCTCCTGGCTCCTGTTCACCAGTGTGCACGCCCTGTGTGTGGTGTTGCGTGTACGGTGGCCTGGGCCTCCTGGCCTCTGTTCACCGGTGTGCATGCTCTGTGTGTGTTGTTGCGTGTACGGTGTCCTGGGCCTCCTGGCTCCTGTTCACCGGTGTGCACGCTCTGTGTGTGGTGGTGCGTGTACGGCGTCCTGGGCCTCCTGGCTCCCGTTCACCGGCGTGCACGCTCTGTGTGTGGTGGTGCGTGTACGGTGTCCTGGGCCTGCTGGCTCCTGTTCACCGGTGTGCACGCTCTGTGTGTGGTGTTGTGTGGGCGGTGTCCTGGGCCGCTTGGCTCCTGTTCACCGGTGTGCTTGTGCGGTGTGTTGTGTGGTGTGTGCGGTGTCCCGGGCCACTTGGCTCCTGTTCACCGGTGTGCCCGCGTGGCGTGTGTTGTGTCGCGTGTTTGGTGTGCTGGGCCCCGTGGCTCCCGTTCACCGGCGTGCTGTGTGCTTGTTCGGTGTGTTGTGTGTTGTGTGCGGTGTGGGTGTGGGTGCGTGCTCGCGTGCGCCATACCGTTGCAGCGACGTTGCGGACTCTTTGTTTTTTTTACACACTTTTCTTTACACATTGCTTCCTATGGTGTCTTACTTACTCTTCCCGTCCTGGACTCTCTGATTTTGGCGACGCCCAAGAGTAAGCGTGTCTTAATGCATGCATGGCGGTGTATGCTATTTACTCGTTGGTTTGTGGACTCTTTGCATTTTGCGACGCCCAAGAGTAGGCGTGTTTGCTTAATGCATTCATGACATGCTACTTATTCTTTATGTCATGGACTCTTTGTTTTTTGCGACGCCCAAGAGTAGGTGTGTGTTAATGCTTGCATGGCGGCATATGCAACTTAATCGTTTGTTTGCGGACTCTTTGTATTTTGCGACGCCCAAGAGTAGGCGTATTTGTTTAATGCATTCATGACATGCTACTTATTCTTTATGTTTGTGGACTCTTTGTTTTTTGCGACGCCCAAGAGTAAGCGTGTCTTAATGGGCACAAAGGTGGGTGGGGAGGTACATGGAGAAAGACAAAGGAAGAGAAAGAGTGCAAGACGGAGGTCGTGGCGTGTTAGTAATCTATTCTTCGATTTTAAGCGCCGCTCGCGAAGCGTTTTTCTTTACCTATATGGCGTGTTAGAGGGCGAGAGGCACGGTGTTATACTCCTAAGCTGGGTACGGTGCTTACGGCGTTAACTATTCACTTAATCCACTTTTGAGCGGCCATTTCAGACGAGCTGATATTTAGGCATTCGTATTAGGCTGATCGGAAGTAGAGACACAAGGATTAGGAAGAGGATAGGATGTCCCCCCCGCCGCGCGGCTTCTCAGGTGCCAAAACAGGGGCCGCCTCCGGGACAACGGCAAGCGATGGCACAAGACCGCTTTCTGGAGTACGGTAAGTCCTCCCAGCTGCCTGCACCTCCTCATTGTTAGTCTTCGCCCAGGTACGTACCTCGTGCAGCAAGTATGCACATTTGAGGGAGCACGCATGGGCCCCTTGGCGTCACCACCCAGGTGAGGCAACTACCGCCAAGGGGGAATAGGAGCGCCATGCACTGTCACTGTGCTTGTTCACTGTCTTCACTTCATGCTTGCGTATTGTTGTGTCAGCATGAGGCTGGGACACAAGGCACCTAAGGAGCCCCCCTCCCCACTGAAACCCCTGCCGAAAAAACAAAGCAAATTGACACAAACCAGGCAGACCTGGAAGACTGGAGCATTTGTCAAGCAAACGCACACTGCCAAATACTAGCTGCCACAGAGGACCGGCAGGGGGCTGGAGTCTGCCCAGGGGGGCATGCAGGACAATACATCACCGGGGGTCGCATTTTGTGCTGCTTATTCTATCGCTCCCTGCCTCTCCTAACCCCACGCTGTACCATGCCTCAATCCAAAAGTCCCAATTAGCTGCACTCTATCCCATCCCTACGTGCTCATTTGGATCACGTACCCTTGAATTACCCGAGTGAAACCGTGGTTCAACCGAGTTCAACCGCGCACTTTCGTTACGGCTTCCCCACAGTTGAATCCCTATCGTGGTACAGCAACAAATTGCTAAGTAGCAACCTGAAAACCGCTATTTTTCAGCCCTGCAAGAGATGCCACACCCCCTAAAAAGAATGTTTTTGAAAACCTTCTTACCTCATTGGTGCAAAACACTGGAGACCTATTTCTCTTGGATCATATTTCACGGCGGTGGTGGTGTAGGTGCCAGTGGCGGCGGCTGTATTGGTGAAACCGCCAGGCTTCACCATCAACCTTTCGTTAGGCGTGGTGACATACACCCCTGCGCCTTGTTTGGATTCCCTTTAGGACTTTAGACCCTTTTTAGTGAACAACAATTACATGCAAGCCTACACTTGATTGTCAGAAGCTTCTTTCCTCATGGATTGCACTAAAATGTAACCGGCGTTCAAGGTGGTTCAACCGCTGGACAGGCGCGCGGTTCCACCGGCTTCACCGGTTCAACCGCTGTTGCACGAAGCGCTACAAAAAAAACACATCTTCACCTTGGGAAGCCAAACGTGACCAGTTCATTCTGCATCGCCACAGGCAGACGTCCCCATGCAATGCCTGTGTACGGTACGAGCACAATGCGCTGTCCAGACCACGCCAGAGGCATGTGGGGCCTAAGAGCGTTAAACATCACCCCATATCGAGGATCCACGATGTGTCCCCATAATAAATCATGCCTCCAACGTATCCATGCAGGACGAGAAGGCCCATTTGCACAAAGTAGGGCACTGGTAAACAGTCCCCCCCCCACAAAATCACCCAGGGCTATTCTTCCCGTAAGGGTTGGATGCGTATGTACAAGCATGGGAGGATCGCCCACCCCATGGACCACTGCAAGCGCAGTGTAGGTTAGTTGCGGGAGTACACTTCGGATCTCCTAACCCCACGCTGTACCATGCCTCAATCCAAAAGTCGAGGCCTGTACGGATCCCATTTAGCTGCACTCTATCCCATACTTCAGCGATTTCAGCGATGTCAGCGATCTCGGGTATTGTTTCAGGGGAAATCAGAATTTATAGTATCTATAATCCATAGGATGGAGGATTTGATCTCTCTGATACAGATTAGGCATGCTGTGTGTGCGCGCGCCCTTCTGGTGTTCCTGGTGGTGTGCGCACGGTCTTTGCTCTTCAATGCGGGCCGATCAACGGAATACCCTTCATGTCTCGTGCTAATAGTGTAAGATCTATCATACAAAAGGTAGAATCACTGATCTAACCGGTGGAAGATAATTGGCAGCTGTAGTACATACTTTGCTCGCTTCTGTGGACACTCATTGAGGGAGTACCTTTGGGAACACCAAGGCCGTCCTTATCTATGCTACAGTGGTAGTCAGTAGTCACGGCAAAGGCTACCAGCCACACGCAGTGTCTTCTGAAGGGAATGAGAGGTGAGACTAATGGAAGCATTGGTACGGGCACCGCGGGTGTGGGATAAGCTGGCCGTTGCTTTGCAAGGCAAATCAAGTCTTTGTTCCTTTGCATATCATTTGGTTGCCCCAAATATGTTTCGTAGCAGCTTGATCTTTCATGGAAGTAAAGAGGGTCCATCTTTGGAGACTGCGTGTGTTGAACAAGTTGTGTGCACCTGCAGTGGGTGAACATGCTAAAGATGGAGAATTGCACTTATGTTCCGGTCCTTATCTTCTCATTTGCTGCCTTAATCCGGTTACCCCCGGTGCTTTCATATCATTGGTCAATCATGGTTGGTGATCCACTATTCTTCTCTTGTCAATAGCCAGTACGGCATGATTTAAATGTGTTTGCCAATAGGGAGCAGGGAACGTCCTGGGTGAAAGTTGTGGATTCTCACTCCAAGGTCATGAATGCTCTCCTGGGTAATGGCTAGGCAACAGTCCCTCTCCATATGCATGATCTCCGGATTAGATTTTGCTGAGATTATGGATTCCTGAGGTTCTTTCTCCCAGGGCATGGACTGGTGGGGGTCTCCTTCTCCGAGCATGGACCTGGGCGAGACCATGTCTCGCAAGGCCTGGATCAGGGGCGGGAGCATTCATCTCAAGGCCTGATTCGGGGCAGGACAATCTCTCTTGTAGGCAGGAATACTTCTCTTTGGGACGGGACACTCTCACCATGGATGTGCTCTCATCAGAGCCCCAATATCTCCTTGTGTACTCACACTCCGGGCCGGGTGTTGGCTTCTACATGTGACCTGGGGCCTCTGCTTACCCAATTTCTCTCCAAGTGGCATGCATTGAAGTGGTTCGGTTTCACCCGAACATGCAGATAGGCAAAATTGATTTCACATGTCCATGTGTGCACTGTTTCCAATGCAGATGCCGATTTGTGTATGGGAATGGCATCATGTCTCAAGCAATTAGGCACCAAGTGAAGGGACAAAGTGGCATGTCCAAGCATGTGAGGGTATGAGACATATGTTGTGTGTTGCTTTCCCTATTCATGTCTTCCGTTTGCAACACTTTGACCGTAGGGCGCCAAGCAACTGATATATAGCAAATAATAAACATGTGAGGTTTGGTGCACTGGCGCTGCTTGTTGTCTTTTTGCAAGCAGCAAGTAAGCCCGCCAGGTTTATTCACTTGCTGGCGATTGTGTATGTCATTGCCGAGTGATAGGCACCCGGGTCCCCTGTCAAAGATCGAGGCATTGCCATCATGATGATATATGTGTCACACATGCCAGATGTGAGGTAGTGTTTGCCATTGCCGTGAGGTCACTCTCCCGATTACTATTTGGTGATGCCCATTGCAAGCTCTTCAAATTTGCACATTGGTGACTCATGAGGGTGGACAAGTCACGTATGCTGTTATGCTGTACGTTGTGTTCATGGAGGCCATGGTGTCATGCTTGATCCACTCTGAAAAGACTTCTCATGTTCGGGAGATATGTCGCTTATACCATTTTGCCGTCTTGTGGGTAAGGGTGAGGAAGGGCCATGTGTGCCCGAGCTTCATGAGGAAAGCAACGATACCATTTTTTGCACTGTGCCTCCCAGCTATCCGGGTCGGGGCTCCCGAAAAATGATGTAATTGTGCTGTATATGATTTTCTTCCTGTTTTCCCATACACCAAATTCACCGTATGGATGTCATTGTGTCATGCATGATCTTTCATGAACCAATGTGTTTTCTCAAGCTCTTGTGTTGAGGTAGCTAGGTAGGCATCTTCGGGAGCTAGTGAAGCGGTACCCGGAACCTATGGCCCATGGCCCGGAGGCCTGTGAGCCGTCACACCCGTGCGGAAGCCGTTGACACCGGCTGTCAGCGGGATATCCCTGTTCCCTAACCCGCGAAATCTGGAATCCGATTTCTAACCATTAAGTCGATGTTGAATTACCATAATTTTACTGTCTTGGTCGATTGGCGGTTAGAAATCGGTGAAATACCCGATTTCCACCGCGATTTCCAATTGTTTATTTAGCTGCACTCTATCCCATACTTCAGCGATTTCAGCGATGTCAGCGATCTCGGGTATTGTTTCAGGGGAAATCAGAATTTATAGTATCTATAATCCATAGGATGGAGGATTTGATCTCTCTGATACAGATTAGGCATGCTGTGTGTGCGCGCGCCCTTCTGGTGTTCCTGGTGGTGTGCGCACGGTCTTTGCTCTTCAATGCGGGCCGATCAACGGAATACCCTTCATGTCTCGTGCTAATAGTGTAAGATCTATCATACAAAAGGTAGAATCACTGATCTAACCGGTGGAAGATAATTGGCAGCTGTAGTACATACTTTGCTCGCTTCTGTGGACACTCATTGAGGGAGTACCTTTGGGAACACCAAGGCCGTCCTTATCTATGCTACAGTGGTAGTCAGTAGTCACGGCAAAGGCTACCAGCCACACGCAGTGTCTTCTGAAGGGAATGAGAGGTGAGACTAATGGAAGCATTGGTACGGGCACCGCGGGTGTGGGATAAGCTGGCCGTTGCTTTGCAAGGCAAATCAAGTCTTTGTTCCTTTGCATATCATTTGGTTGCCCCAAATATGTTTCGTAGCAGCTTGATCTTTCATGGAAGTAAAGAGGGTCCATCTTTGGAGACTGCGTGTGTTGAACAAGTTGTGTGCACCTGCAGTGGGTGAACATGCTAAAGATGGAGAATTGCACTTATGTTCCGGTCCTTATCTTCTCATTTGCTGCCTTAATCCGGTTACCCCCGGTGCTTTCATATCATTGGTCAATCATGGTTGGTGATCCACTATTCTTCTCTTGTCAATAGCCAGTACGGCATGATTTAAATGTGTTTGCCAATAGGGAGCAGGGAACGTCCTGGGTGAAAGTTGTGGATTCTCACTCCAAGGTCATGAATGCTCTCCTGGGTAATGGCTAGGCAACAGTCCCTCTCCATATGCATGATCTCCGGATTAGATTTTGCTGAGATTATGGATTCCTGAGGTTCTCTCTCCCAGGGCATGGACTGGTGGGGGTCTCCTTCTCCGAGCATGGACCTGGGCGAGACCATGTCTCGCAAGGCCTGGATCAGGGGCGGGAGCATTCATCTCAAGGCCTGATTCGGGGCAGGACAATCTCTCTTGTAGGCAGGAATACTTCTCTTTGGGACGGGACAATCTCACCATGGATGTGCTCTCATCAGAGCCCCAATATCTCCTTGTGTACTCACACTCCGGGCCGGGTGTTGGCTTCTACATGTGACCTGGGGCCTCTGCTTACCCAATTTCTCTCCAAGTGGCATGCATTGAAGTGGTTCGGTTTCACCCGAACATGCAGATAGGCAAAATTGATTTCACATGTCCATGTGTGCACTGTTTCCAATGCAGATGCCGATTTGTGTATGGGAATGGCATCATGTCTCAAGCAATTAGGCACCAAGTGAAGGGACAAAGTGGCATGTCCAAGCATGTGAGGGTATGAGACATATGTTGTGTGTTGCTTTCCCTATTCATGTCTTCTGTTTGCAACACTTTGACCGTAGGGCGCCAAGCAACTGATATATAGCAAATAATAAACATGTGAGGTTTGGTGCACTGGCGCTGCTTGTTGTCTTTTTGCAAGCAGCAAGTAAGCCCGCCAGGTTTATTCACTTGCTGGCGATTGTGTATGTCATTGCCGAGTGATAGGCACCCGGGTCCCCTGTCAAAGATCGAGGCATTGCCATCATGATGATATATGTGTCACACATGCCAGATGTGAGGTAGTGTTTGCCATTGCCGTGAGGTCACTCTCCCGATTACTATTTGGTGATGCCCATTGCAAGCTCTTCAAATTTGCACATTGGTGACTCATGAGGGTGGACAAGTCACGTATGCTGTTATGCTGTACGTTGTGTTCATGGAGGCCATGGTGTCATGCTTGATCCACTCTGAAAAGACTTCTCATGTTCGGGAGATATGTCGCTTATACCATTTTGCCGTCTTGTGGGTAAGGGTGAGGAAGGGCCATGTGTGCCCGAGCTTCATGAGGAAAGCCACGATACCATTTTTTGCACTGTGCCTCCCAGCTATCCGGGTCGGGGCTCCCGAAAAATGATGTAATTGTGCTGTATATGATTTTCTTCCTGTTTTCCCATACACCAAATTCACCGTATGGATGTCATTGTGTCATGCATGATCTTTCATGAACCAATGTGTTTTCTCAAGCTCTTGTGTTGAGGTAGCTAGGTAGGCATCTTCGGGAGCTAGTGAAGCGGTACCCGGAACCTATGGCCCATGGCCCGGAGGCCTGTGAGCCGTCACACCCGTGCGGAAGCCGTTGACACCGGCTGTCAGCGGGATATCCCTGTTCCCTAACCCGCGAAATCTGGAATCCGATTTCTAACCATTAAGTCGATGTTGAATTACCATAATTTTACTGTCTTGGTCGATTGGCGGTTAGAAATCGGTGAAATACCCGATTTCCACCGCGATTTCCAATTGTCGTGAAATCGCCGCAGTCGCGCCGCCTGTCGTCGCCTGTTCCGTGGACTGCATTAGATAATTCTGTAGAACGATCTTTCTTGAAGTTAAGACTGAAACAGTCTTCGAGTGATCCGCAATTTTTTCCTTGATATAAGGGATCGCGTCCCAGATTTTTCCCAGAAAATCTGGGCAGCCGAAGGCGCTTCGAACCCCCAAGTGGAATAACAAGGGCTACGAGCGTTCAAGCGCCCAAAGACGAATTAACGTGCCTCATAGGCACTTTGTATCGGGTTTTGCCCCCCATAGTCATAGGATGAGGCCAAAGGAGCCCAACTCCATAGGCCCAAAGGGTTATTTATTTTGAGTGTTCTCCAAGAAGTGCGCTTTTTCACGTACTTGGCGTCCAAGTACGTGTAGAAGTATGTTGAGTTGGCGTTTTCTCCCTCTTTGCTTGCCTCTACATCCGGGGCATATCACTTGTTTTCCCCGGATAGTGCATATAAGATACCCATATATACATTGGCAATATATTTTGCGTGCATGCTAAAATTCGGCTTTCCGAAAGGAGGTCAATTTTCGACCAAAGCACTGGCATGCGTGTTAAGGGACCAGAGTTACATTAGAATATAGGCATACTTTGAATCTAGGCCACTAGGTCGGGTGTAGAAGGCGTGGGTAGGGTTGTATGCCATATTTCGTGTCATATCGCGTGCCCATTTGGCGGCTGCACCATTCCGAGACTAACCCGCCAATGGACCCCATATCGCACGAGGCTCTTCATTGTAGTCCCAACCAACACTCGCAAGCCTAACCTTTGTGAAGGGACGCTTGTGGAGCGCTCCCGAAGCGATGCGTTGCGAGCAAGGTGTGCTTTTTGCCATATTCCATTTTTGTGTAGCTTTCAAGGCACTTTTGCGTGTCTTTTCGGCAATTTTGCTGTTTTTTGCCCGTCATGATGTCAAGTGGCGACCGTGTATCTCAACGTTGCGCCCAATTGACATCATCACCCAAGTATGTTATGGGGGTACATACTTCGGTGCCCAACATATCTTGGACTCGGCGAATAACTCCTCTTGGGCTTGGCATACCGTGGCCGTCATGTTGGCTATTTGGGACCATCCCAAATCATGGGCCCACTTTGCGACCCTGCCATTCCCAAAAACGGAGGGGTTGGGCGACGCCCAAAAGATATGTTGAGCGCATATGAATTGATACCAATCTTATGGCACACTCCGGTCCCAGTCAGGCGTGTGCCTCATTTGCCCCAACCCTGAGTGTGCGCATTTCCGGCCATTTTGAGCAATTTTCCACATTTTCTGCCCGCCGTGCACCATGCTCAGCCCCCTCGTGCACGACGGACGCATGGACCAATGGAGCATATATGACATGGGTGATATGTATATTGGTCCCCATGGTTCGCACACCACGTGGGCGAAGCGGAGCAACCTTCGTCAAGGTGCTAGCCCAAAGTGAGTGTGGACAAGAAGATCGTTGAGTGCCAAGTGCATGGGAGTCTTGGTTGGACTCCCGGTGGATGGCATATGGAATGGCGGATCCGATCTCCAAGCCGGCGTGGAGATATACCATTGGGGATACCCCGAGTTTTGGCTCATTTTGAGTAGCCAAAATGACCCCCTTTTGGGACCCCAATTTCACCCCCCGTGTGGTCAATTGGCGGCCCCATATCACAATGCCCTCGAATAGCCCGGACCTAATTTCATATTGTACACTCCGATTAAGGTCCCAGGTCCTGCCTCCTATCCTTTGAGCTATTGGCCTTGCCCTGGCCGGGCGAGCCACGCGTGGGAATGCCGCCAATTTTGGTGATTTTGGCATCATGACCCCACTTGATGAACCCGTGGTGCCCTGATGCCGGGACGTCAGAGGGAACCAGGTTGGGTGAGGGCTCCAGGAAGAGTGTAGTCGAGGGAAATAGGGTCAGGTGCCTCGTCCCTACCTCTGGCGGGTCCCGACGAGGGGTCAATTTTGGAGATTTTTGAGCTAATATCAGTTTGGGCTGAAACAGCCCATTTTCAGCTACCAACTCCTAAGGGATAATGGCGGGGCCATATCTCTGGCTCAGAGAGGAGTTGGAACCTGCTGTTAGGGGAGCATGGGGAACTATCGTCGGCTCGCCTTGGAGCTTCTTGGTTTCCAGGAGATCGCCTGTGGCTGGGATGTACACCCTCCCTCTTGGCAGGGTTCCAGGGTCCGGACTGAGTAGGGCATGGGTTGTGTTTGAGCCCCCGCCCCTGCCAGACACTGGGAGGGATGGACCTGGGATTGGGATACAAGTTGGGACTGAGTGTCTATTGTCCTGTGATGCCCTTACCCCAGTCCAGTCTTAACCCCATGTGTACATATCCCGATGTGTTGCTGTACATACTTTTGTTCCCTTTTTTCAGAGTGGCAAGGATCCTGAAACACTTTGTCACATGACACGAGCGTAATGATGCCCCTGTGAGCGCAGTGCTTTGCCTGCCTGCTTGCTTGTGCGTGTCACCCGCAGCGTCCCGTGGCCAGGCCCCCCACGGGAACGGGTCAAAAGCGTTTCACCGCCGCGGGGTTACCCATCCCCCGCGTGCCACTCAGGGCCACCCGAACCCCGAGCAGCGCAGCGCAGCAGCTCGCAGCTTGCAGCTCGCAGCGCAGCGCAGCGGCTCGCAGCGCCGCCCGGCAGCAGCGCCGAGTCCGTGAAGGAAGTGCAGGGACCGGAACTCCGACATCAACGAGTTCCTTCGGCCGACCAGCAAGGCCGCACGCCCATCTACAGCAACCACCTCCACAACCACTGGCCGACCAGCACCGGCCGCACCCCCAGTCCAGTGCTACGTAAATTGCTTCAACAACCACCACCAGGACCAGTCTGTTGAGCGGAACAAGAGCCCACCAAGGACCTCAAGACCAAGTACGCCCCCCGCTGCCATGGTAAACTGGCAAGAAGCGGGCAAGACGTGGCCGCGGCCCCACCCCCATGCCGTGCGCCTACTGCGTGGGTTGGTGTGGGACCAGCATTATCGCCACAGCCATCCCCAGTGCGAAGGACGCATGCCCGGGACCTTCGAGCTCCGCGAGGACATGGGCCCCGACCGCCTGCAGGCAGTCGAAGACTCGCTGCAGATGAAAGGGTTTGCCTTCCGCTTCCGCCAGAGGCGCTGGAGGGTCTGGACCCGGCCAGACAGGCCCGGCGAAGGGCTATGCCCCGACGGGATTGAGGAGGACGAGAAGTTCAACGAGTACCCGTCGGGCTCCACGATCAATGTCTCCATGTGGGACATGATCGAGAGGAAGTTCCCGGAGCTGTGGACCGAGCGCACGCTGCAGGGCAGCAGCAGCAGCGCGTCTCCTTGTAAGGAGAAGCGGTCCGCCGGGGACAGGAGGCGGGACAGAAAGTGGCGGGAGTACCAGGAATCCCTGGCTGCCGAAGCTGCCCAAGGCGCCAGGGGCGAGACCCAAGCCCACAGCCCCCAACGGGCCAGTGGCGGTCACCACCCAGGCCACACCACCCTTGGCCACTTCCTGCAAGTCGCCAAGCATGCCAAGGCCAAGCCCTGTCAGCTGCACCTGAGGAAGTCAGGCCCCAGCAGCGACGTGGAGTCAGCCTACCGCGGGAGGATGCCGGCCGACCAGGCCAGCTCCAGCAGCAGCGTCGCTCCCGACCAAAGGGACGTGGCGCGCGCATGTGAGCGCGCCTGTGGGGTGCCCTGCTACCTTCAGGTTGCCCGGCAACGGGCCAAACAGCACAACGCTGCCATGGAGGGGGCCGTCAGCGTCGCCCAGCAGGAGGCTGCAGAGTGGGTGCATGGCATGGCCATCCACGCCTCGACCGTGGCGGCCATTGCGGCCGGACTCACGGCCGCAGCCGCCCATGAGGCAGCGACTGCCCAGGTCAAGGGTGAGGTGGCGGCAGCCGCCGAGGAAGCCAGCCTGACGCAGGAGGCCATTGCCTGCAAGGAGGCCGAGGTGAAGGCGCTGGAAGAGGCGCTTGCCCAAGAGAGGGCAAAGAAGGAGGGGGAGGAAAGGACCCACGCCGAAGCAACGGCTAAGGTCCAGGCGGACGCCGCCAGGAGGGACGCCATCGAGGCCGCGCGACGGAAGGTCGCTGAGGAGAGGGCCAAGACGGAGGCGGAGCTGGCGGCGTTGGAAGCAGAGAAGGCTCGGCTGCAGCAGACCCGGGAAGCCGAGGCGGCTCGTGCCCGGGAGGAGGCCGAAGGGCCAGCTGCTGCAGCCACGGCTGCCGCAATGGCGGAGGCAGAGGCCAAGCTCCGCCTTGAGACTCCCCCAGGAGGATCCCGAGTGGAGACCCTTCGAAAGCTTTTCGAAGGAGGCGCCCCCTCCAGGATGGCGCTGGATCCGGAGGAGGTGGACACGGGCAGCAGTGGCTACCGACGGAGGAAGGGTAAGGGGAAGACCCCCGAGAGGTCACAGAGGCCAGCGGGCGGACACCCCCACGACTCCGACCCCTTCTTCACCGCCAGCGAAGGGGATGAACGAGGCCGCCGACATCGCCGAGGAGTGGCTGGCGGAGGAGGCGGAGACGTCCCGATGGAGCCGGAGGGTGAGAGTGAGGATCTCCCTCCTCCCTACCGGAGCTCGGAGTCTTCCGCGTGCGGGACCGAGACGCCCAAGTGGGGCGACATGGACGAGGATGATGACATGGACTTCGACTACACAAAGAAGCCCCCATCCTCGGACCCACCGAGGCGGAGACCCACCGGGACCCCCTGGCGGAGGACCATCAGGACCCCCTGGAGGACGCCCACCAAGTGGACCCCCTGGGGGCGGACCACCAGGCGGCGGAGGACCCCCTGGACCGGGCGGACCCGGCGGAGGCCCTCCTGGAGGACCCCCTGGGGACCCCGCTGACCCACCAGGGAACTGCGACCCAGATTCCACCTGGCGGTGGATCGTCCACCTCCGCAGGAGGGTCCAGTCCCTCGAGCGCGAGGTAGACACGGGCAAGGGCGAGATGACTCGCATCGCCAGGGTCGCCGCGCGCGCACAGAAGGAGCTGGACATCGCCAAGATCGAGATGGTCAAGAGCGCCAAGGTCGCCACCGCCACCCAGAGGCAGCTGGATATCGCCAAGAGCGAGACCAGGCAGCTGAACAAGGTCATCAGCGGCCTGCAGCAGAGGTTGAACGTGCTGGAAGGCCGGCCGAGCGTCGGCAGCGACGACCCACCCCTGGAGTCTGGCTCGTCGGACGACAGCTGGGGACCCGGACCAGGTCCAGGCAGACCCAGTGCCCCCTCTCTCAGTGCCCCCTCTCACCACAGCGCGGGTCGCCGCAACGAGCGCGTGCCGCCCGGCAGTGGCAGTGAGGATTGGCGTGATGAGTGGCCGCCCGGCAGTGGCAGTGAGGATTGGCGTGATGAGTGGCTCAGTTCGGAGTACCACAACCACCGTGCCCCACCGCGGACACCGGTACGCCCCTGACGCCCCGCACCAGCCCCGGAGCCAATCCCAATGGCTGGCGGACGTTATGGTGGACTCAGGGATGAATTCCCCGGAGGAGACATGGAGTGGGATGTCGGGATGTTGGCGGAGGAAGACCTGGAGGAGTTCGGCACTACCCCGCCGCGTGGTGTACGACGGGAGGCCGCTGAACGCAGCCGCCGGCGCCGTGATGAGGAGGCGTACATGGAAGGAGTACGGGGTGAACATCTAGGTTCAGCGTACATGGAGGAACCACGGCGTGGCCACGCGGATACCGAGGAGGAGATGGAAGTGGCAGCCGTGGGAGTCCGTGGGAGAGGCCGATGGGAACCTCGGTCAACCTCGCGGCCGGCGTTCATGGTTTCTAAGGACGCGGATGCCGCCGTGTGGGAAGACCTGAAGGACATCAAGCCCCCCATGTACGATGGCAACCCCCTCAGCCTCGACCGCTTCTCAGAGAAGCTGGACGATTGGGCGGTGACCGTCACTGAAGACATGCATCCCGCAGATGCGGAGAGATATGTCTTCAAACGGTTCAGGTACCGCCTGCCGGAGGTGCTCCACGAGCTATACTTCGTGGCGACCAAGGACGGGAAAATCAAGACCCTCAAGGAAGCCAAGAAGTGGCTCAACATGCAGGAGCGGGTGGACGCTCCGCAGGTGGCTGTCAAGCAGTGGAAGTCCATCAAGCTTCAGCATGCTGGCCGGGAGATCCGCCTACGGGATTGGCGGGACTTCAGGGGGCAATACACCCTCTTCCGCCGCAATGTGGAGGACTGGAATGAGGGTGACGAGCAGGCCCGCCTGCTCTCCATGCTGCCGGAAGCATGGATCAAGAGAGTCACCAAGGAGGAAGCCAAGAGGGCCAAGTCCAACCACACGGTCAAGATGATGCTCCCCAAGGAGTATCATTCGAACGTGGTGGCTTGGGCAAGGAGGAACGTGGCCCCAGATGTCAAACAGCACTCCCTGCGGAACGCTCTCCTCATCACCGTCACGGGCGATCGCGAGAAGACCGCGATGTGGCGCCTTGATGAGTGTGACGTGAGGGGCCAGACGATCCGTCTGCAGGCCATCCCGGTGCGGATGAGTTACGCCGAGATCCTGGAGTGGGTTGGAGAGGAGGTGCTCAAGGAGTACCGGAACCTCCACCACACCCACGGGTTGAGGCCTGGCGACGGCGACGTCAACTACGCTGGCGAGGGGCCTGGCGGGGAAGCTGCCATGGACCCAGCAGGAGCCGACGGCGATGAAGCTCTCGTTGACGATGACGACGACGATGAGCCCGCCGAGATGGCCGTTTGTGCCTTCGTGGCCAGCAACCTGAACGCAGGGAGCAACCGGGGAAGCTGGAAGCCCCTTCAGCAGGGTTGGAAGAAGAAAAAGAAGAGGGACCCCCGCCGCATTGGCGACCCTCCGCTGTCCTTTGGGGAGTTCATACGAGCTCACCCTCAGGGCTGTTTCGTGTGTTATGGGAGGAAGAAAGGCTTCAACCATGACCACCGAACATGCCCCATCCACCAGGCCGACACGGAAGCCTACAAGAAGGCGCACGGGTCGAAGAAGCGTGCACCCGCGGGTATCCGGGAGACCAAAGTGGAGGTCGACAAAGACGAGCTCTCCAAGCTGATGTCGGTGGGGACCGAGTTGGCCAAGGAGATCCAGGAGATCAAGAGGAATTGGGTCCCCAGCTCGGACAACAAGAACAAGGAGAACAACGAGAACGACAAGAACAAGGACAAGGACAAGAAGCCTAGGAATAGGGGAAAGAAAAAGGGTGTCAACGAGGTTGACGCGGAGGAGAGTACCCCTACTACCACTACCGACGCCCCCTAGCGGAGCCCCTGCAGCCAAGGGCCCCAGCTAGGGCGGTCGCAGGATGGTGTCGTGGGAAGCGCCACACCATCCCCGTCGGGAAACGATCAGCACAAAGGGACTGCCGTGGGCGGAAGGCCCGGTCCGGCACCCAGTCGCGGTGGCGGGGTGGGGGCAAGTGAAGGCACGAACCCTTGCACCCGTCCATCCTTCGCAACCAAGAATGTATTCGATGTGCTTCAAGATCTATCCGAGAGTATCGGAGGATCACCCGGACCGCAGCTGGATGCTGCAGATGGGCAGCCTGAGCCCATTGTCCACGACCTGCACCAGTCGCTTGTCGAGCTTCTGGAACGGCCAGAGATCCTGAGCTTGCACGCTGTGCGCCGAGTGGGGCGTGAGCTGCAGTTGCATCTTAAGGTCAGTGCCTTATGCGGGGAAGTGGAGAAGGTCTTCGACGTGTTGGTCGACACGAGAGCTCAGGTCAGCTTGGTCAAGGCTGGCCTACTTCCGCCAGAGTGTTTGACCGACAGTCGGAAACCTGTCAGGCTGAAGGTGGCGAACGGCCAGTACATGGTGGGAGGCACGAAGGAAGCGGCCATTGGGCTGCACTTCGTGAACCACCGTGAGCTGAGCCGCCCGGACCTCGGCAAGGAAATCCTCCTGCAAGGTCGCTTCTACGAGGCCGAGATGGACTGGGACATGATCGTTGGGTACGACTTCATGATGGAGACGGACTCCGGCGTTCTCCCGGCCCAGGCTTCAATGACCCTGTACCAGGACGACCAGCTCTCGTGGCTTTCGTCACCTCAGCACCATGTGGAATGCCAATGGATCCACCAGGAGCGCAATCAGCTCGAAGTGGCCGCGCTGGGCACTGAGCCAACTGGGCCAGCAAACCAGGAGTACGGCGTAATGCCGGAAGTGGCGAGCCGAGTGGTTGCGGACCTGGGAGCTTCGGATCTGGCCTTCGATGCGTTCTCTTCAGGAACCTCCGCCCATCTTCGCCCAGGACTCTGCGTGGAAGAAGCACTGGGGTACGCATCAGGGTTTGATGTGGATCCATTGCCCCCGATGGGACATTCCAAGAGCGATAGCGAAGATTCGCAAGGACCGCTCCAAGGCAGTGCTGGTTGTTCCTATGGGATGCACCGAAGAGGAAAGTACCCGACATTGGGTGGTCTTATTGACCAACCTGACCTTAAACAAGGTCGTCCTACCGGCTGGAGAGAGTGTCTATCAGGACGCTAAGGGACAGCCCATGCCACCCCAGAGATGGCCAACGAAATTCCACTATGTGGATGGGGGCCTTGATCAGGCTGACACCACGGACTTCGTGTGTGTCAACCGCATCATAGCGGAGCCATGGCGGCAATGCTTCGCCGTCTCCCCTGTTGACATCAGAGAATCCGAAGACCCCCTCACAGAAGAGGAGTTGGATCTGGTTCAGGGGTATATGGATCAGCCCTTTCACGACTGGGGAAGCCAGCGTGAGGGCAAGGGCCAGGACAAAGCCTGGTGGGAAGTGGACTCGATTGTCTCTGGTTCCTATGATGGGAACACCTTCGTGCAGAGGATGCTGGACCACATGTCCAGCCAGGACGAGCCAATCGGCGGTAACCCACCCACCTACGGCGATCTATTCCGAGGCAAGACCAGAGATGGCCCTTTGGGCCACCTGGGAAGACCGCCTGAGCCGAAACCGAGCGGGGTCGCTACCCCTCAAGTAAGTTCAGTGGTCCAGGTGCCCGGAAAAGCCAAGGCGGAGTCCGATGATTGCCCAAAGATCCAGGCATTGAGGGCCAGGCTGAAGCAGAAGTATGGTGATACCTACTTCAGAGGAAAACCTGTGTTTCCCCCACCGGTGCGTGGACCGTATGGCGAGGCCAAGATACGACTGAGGCAGGACCCCCGTGTGTATCGACACCAGGAGTTCGCCCTGCGGGGCGAGAGGAAGGAGGCCATGGAGATGATCCTCCGGGATTTCATCGAGAGAGACTGGCTAGAGCCGTGCCACTCCGAGTGGGCCTCTCCGTGCTTCGTCGTCCCCAAGAAGGTGGCCGGTGAGTGGCGGCTCGTGGCCGACTACCGCGGCCTAAACGCCCAAACGCAGCACGACAGCTATACGCTGCCCCTCATTGAGGACATGCTGCAAAAACAACACCGGCGGAGGATCTTCACGATGATTGACCTGAAACATGGTCATCATCAGATGCCTCTCGCCGAGGAGTCCGGTGCCTGCACAGCCATGAGCACACCAATTGGACCTCTCCAGTGGAAGGTGATGCCCATGGGCGTTACCAACGGCAATGCGGCTTTTCAGCGGATGCTGGAGAACCTGCTTGAGCCGGTGCGTGACTGTGCGGACCCCTTCGTGGACGACGTGATCATCGCGTCTGGGGACCCCAGTATGAGCTACGAGGAGCTCCTGGAGGCACATGAGAGGGACGTCACTTGAGTGCTGGACCTTCTGGTTCGGCACAAACTCACGGGCAGCAGTGACAAGGCCACCATTGCGGTAAGCGAGGTGGTCTTCGCTGGCCACGTAGTCGGGAACGGGCAGCGAAAGCCCATACCTAGCAAGGTGGCTGCGATCGAGCACTGGGAAAAGCCGAAAACGGTCTCTGAGCTACGGGCGTACTTGGGGTTCTGCAATTACTACTCGGGGTATATCAAGGTGTATGCCGAGTATGCAGCCCCCATGACGACCATGCTCAAGACCAACCGAGAGGAGACCCAGAAGGGGTCCAAGAAGGCTCTGGTCTGGAATGATGAGTCCGACCGAGCCTTTGAGGGGATGAAGCAGGCGCTGCTATCTGCACTGGGTCTGCACCTCGTGGATCCTGACCGAGGGTTCGTCCTGCGCACTGACGCTTCCGACTACGCCGTCTGCGCTGTGTTTGAACAAGTGCTTGACGATGGGAGGCACGTGCCCGTGGCCTTCTGGAGCCGAGTCCTGGCGGAAGGCCAGAGACGGATGTGGACGCCCCGAGAAAAGGAGGCGTATGCCATCGTCATGGCTCTCAGGAAATGGGCTGGGTACATAGCCCTCCATCCCGTCACCGTCTGCACCGACCATCAGAGTCTGCAGTCGTGGCACAAGGAGTACGTGGACACCCCCTCAGGTCCCGCCTCCCGACGGGCAAGATGGCATGAGACCTTGGCCAAGTTCGACCTCACGGTTGTGTATGTTCATGGCAAGGACAACGACGTGGCGGACTGTCTCAGCAGGTGGGCCTATCCCGCCAGCAAGGGGTTCACGGATGTCTCTGCCAATGGCAATGAGGCTGAGACCGCTGAAGCCAAGAGGATCATTGAAAAGGAGCGCCTGTCGGAGGAGGAGGGTGTTAAATGCTTCGTCGTCATGGCTGCGGATGCCCCCCTTGGAACGAGGATGGGCAGAGCGGTCAGAGTACTCGCCCCTGATGGAGCTGAGTCCAACAAGCACCTCTTCCCTGAATCTTGCCTCCAAGACGACTGGACCGACGACTACGCCAAGTCTGAGGCCTTTCAGGCCGAATATAGGGCTGTGACCGACCCTGACGACGGGCAGAAGTGGCCAAAGGAGCTGACTGAGGAAGATGGCAAGCTCTACCGGAATGGTAAGCTGCTGGTCCCAGAGTCCCGGGTGCTTGAGCTATGTGAAGCTTGGCACCACCACATGATGCACCCAGGGGTCAAGAAGCAAGCCCTCGACATGCAGCGTCGGTTTGAGATCGACCAGATCAATCTCTACGCCACCATCAAGAAAGTCAGGAAGGGTTGCTCGGTCTGTCAGGCCTGCAATCCCGATACCCGGAACGTCAAGGCGGAAGCCCAATGGACCCCGGTGCCTGACCAGCCCATGGAGAGCGTGGCCATTGATGTCTTCTCCATGCCCGAAGTGCACATTGGCAAGGAGACCTTTGACTGTGTGGTTCTTTGTGTGGATCGCCACAGTGGCTACGTAGTAGCTGTTCCGGCACGCAAAAAGGGGTTGCTTGCCAAGGAAGTGGCAGTCATGATGATTCGTCATTGGCTGACCGTCTTTGACATCCCCCGCACCATTTGCAGTGACCGAGGGCCCCAGTTTACTGGTGGCTGGTTCAAGGCCATGTGTTCCCTCATGGGAATACGTCATGCCAGGAGCGTCGCCTATCTCAGCCGGTCTAACGGCCGGGCTGAAGTGGCTGGACGGCAGCTGTTCCAGAAGCTGCGCAAGATTCACATCACCAATCCACGTCCGAACTGGTTCGAGGAGATGTGGCCCGCTCTGAAGGCCCATCATGACACCCCCACTCCGGGTGATTTGTCCGCTCACCAGATTCTGTTCGGCAGGGACCCCCTGGGTCGGGGACTTCCCTTGTCTGGTGATGGTATGGCCCTGGACGCCAAGGAATTCTTTGCACCGCAAGAAGCAACGGCGCGGGACATCCGCCAGCAGCTCGAGAAGGAGCATGCTGGACGTCAGAAGTCCGCCCCGAGCTCGACAGCGCAGAATTTCAGGGTGGGAGACCCGGTGTGGGTGATCAGACCCCGCCCTATGGGCACCCACTGCACCAAAACCTGGTTCACACCCGGAGAGGTGGTCCGCAGGATTGGTGAGGACACCTACCGCATCAAGGTGGGTCACGGACAGTTCTGAAAGCGCCACGAGAGTCAACTCCGTGTGCGGGAACCCGACCTCCGTGGCCAACATGTGTCCCTGGACTACGCCGCACCTGAGGCTGATTCGGACGATGACTACGCTGAGCAGGACGAGTATACTGTCGAGAGGATCCTGGCCCAGCGTCCGAACGCCTCGGCACTCGGAGGCCTGGAGTTCAAGGTTCGTTGGCGAGGCTATGGGCCGTCCCACAACACCTGGGAACCCGTCTCCTCGTTCGTGCCGCGGATTAACACTCCCTTCATGGAGTACATCCGCAAGCACAGGACCAGGATCCATGTCTCGGACTTGGCAGCACTCACCCGGGCGATTGCAGCCAGGGACGCCTGATCACCGCCCTGAGCTCTCCCCTGATGCAGTTTGAGCGCTTGTCTGGTTGACGGATCATCCCTCACTTGCTTGCTCTCTTCCATCTTCCGGTGACCTGCCATCAGAGTGGCCATATACCCCCCCCTGCTGAATCCAGGGGAGGATGACCCCTCTCTTCCAATTCGTCACTCCCCGCCTGCTGTATCCTTGGGAAACCAGGCAGGGCGACTGACCTTCATATTTTCTGAGCTCTTAGGGCCTTGAAGCCCATACGACGTTGCGCAACGGATGCCGCTGTCATCGGCATTGCGATTCTTTGGTCTGTGGTCTGGTCCCATGGCACTTGCGGGATCCAGACCAGTCTACGTGTGCCTGCAGACTATATATGGCCTGAACTCAGGCGCTTTCCTGTCCACCCTCCTGCATATGCCTTATCCTAACCAGGGCGTGGTTTGGCGCTCTGTCCAGAGTGTGTTTACACGCCTATTACCCCGCTTATTGCTTGTTTTTCTGCCCTGCAGGATATGTGCATCTGTGTGTTGCGTATTATCAGCCCATCAGCGCCTATGGACTGTTTTTCCCCCCCGAGGGGATGCGAATCGGAATACGCAAGCGCCGTGAGTCGCCGTGTGCAAGCACTTACATAAGGTCCAGCCTGGACCGGTACCTAAGTACAGATTCTTCTGTTTGAGTGCCCGTGATACCGTGTGCCCTAGTGGCTGTGATGTGCTGAGATCCAGATGGCGCCAGGCGGGAAGCCCAGTTGCCTGACTACACACCCAGCGGTCCGCCACTGTCAGTCCCAGTGTGAGCCTACGGACTCGCAGACGCACTTGCAGTCGGGTGGCGACCTCCGGTGTCCGGACCTCGGTCAGTCTGCCTGGGAAACTGGCGGTTTGAGGAGTTGACGCCTCCGCCCAGACTGCATGAGGACTCCCTCATGCATGGCCTTCGTGGTAATGGGGCGAGGGAAAAGACGGCTCTGATGCCCGATCCCTTATGGAGGAGCTCGTTCGGCTTTAACACTCTGGACTCGCGTCGTGGATATGGACATGGTGCGCCCAAGGAAGGACCCGTGGGGACTCTCCCCGAGACTGCGGCCTTGGGAGACCTGGGGTAGCCTAATGGATCTTTATGGTCGCTTCCGACCTGTGGGACCACTTCGGTTGTCGTGTGACGCCTATGTTGGCCGTGTATGCCACTGCCACTGTGGTAGTGACCGTCCCAGCCGGCACCCGGTGCGCCTGGTATGGGTTAACGGGTCCTTTGGATGCCGAACAATTGCCGCCAGGACCCGGGACTTGATACTTGATACTATACTTGCAGTTACTAACAGCTACAGCACCGTACCTGTCTTACTGTAGGATTTGGGCAGCCTAACCGGCGAATCAGCCTGAAGTGAGGATGTGACACCCCCCCCCTTCAGGGGATCGTCCTGGGTACCCGCTGCCATGCTTGGGTGTTATCGAGCCCCCCCCAGGGTTTGCTCCAAGGAGGGGGGTGAAGCGGTACCCAGAACCTATGGCCCATGGCCCGGAGGCCTGTGAGCCGTCACACCCGTGCGGAAGCCGTTGACACCGGCTGTCAGCGGGATATCCCTGTTCTCTAACCCGCGAAATCTGGAATCCGATTTCTAACCATTCAGTCGATGTGGAATTACCATAATTTTACTGTCTTGGTCGATTTGCGGTTAGAAATCGGTGAAATACCCGATTTCTACCGCGATTTCCAATTGTCGTGAAATCGCTGCAGTCGCGCCGCCTGTCATCGCCTGTTCTGTGGACTGCATTAGATAATTCTGTAGAACGATCTTTCTTGAAGTTAAGACTGAAACAGTCTTCGAGTGATCCGCAATTTTTTCCTTGATATAACGGATCGCGTCCCAATTTTTTCCCAGAAAATCTGGGCAGCCGAAGGCGCTTCGAACCCCCAAGTGGAATAACAAGGGCTACGAGCGTTCAAGCGCCCAAGGACGAATTAACGTGCCTCATAGGCACTGTGTATGAGGTTTTGCCCCCCACAGTCATAGGATGAGGCCAAAGGATCCCAACTCCATAGGCCCAAAGGGTTATTTATTTTGAGTGTTCTCCAAGAAGTGCGCTTTTTCACGTACTTGGCGTCCAAGTACGTGTAGAAGTATGTTGAGTTGGCGTTTTCTCCCTCTTTGCTTGCCTCTACATCCGAGGCATATCACTTGTCTTCCCCAGATAGTGCATATATGATCTCCATATATACATTGGCAATATATTTTGCGTGCATGCTAAAATGCGGCTTTCCGAAAGGAGGTCGATTTTCGACCAAAGCACTTGCATGCGTGTTAAGGGACCAGAGTTACATCAAATATAGGCATACTTTGATTCTAGGCCACTAGTTTGGGTGTAGAAGGCGTGGGTAGGGTTGTATGCCATATTTGGTGTCATATCGCGTGCCCATTTGGCGGGTGCACCATTCCGAGACTAACCCGCCAATGGACCCCATATCGCACGAGGCTCTTCATTGTCCTCCTAATCAACACTCGCAAGCCTAACCTTTGTGAAGGGACGCTTGTGGAGCGCTCCCGAAGCGATGCGTTGCGAGCAAGGTGTGCTTTTTGCAATATTCCATTTTTGCATATGCCCACTTGGGAGGCAGCGCGCGCGACCTTCCAAAGCGCCCCACGTGGAGCACATATGTGGAATCGGAGATCATTGGTACCAAGTCATTGTGTTTAAAAGGATTGGTCGCTAACTCAATCCAAGCCAAAGATATTATAATATATTTGTGTAGCTTTCAAGGCACTTTTGCGTGTCTTTTCGCCAATTTTGCTGTTTTTTGCCCGCCATGATGTCAAGTGGCGACCGTGTATCTCAACGTTGCACCTGAAAGTGCTGCCCTGGGTCGTTGAGGGTGCCGGAGGGCTCGGGGCCGGCAAAACCAGTGGGGCAGGCACGCGAGGAGTCTCCCTGGATGTTGTTATTGGGGGTAGAACCGGATACTCGAACACCAACGGAGGCAAGAGCAGCGACAACAGAAGCAAGGTCCATGCTGATTGTTATCCGGCAGAAAATCCCAGTCTATGAAGAAAATTGAGGCGAATTATTCTAAATACATCTGAGTGTCCAAAACTGTCTGAAAAGATTTAAATAATCCAATTATGTAAAAATGTTTGGCCGATCTGGCCCGCGAGAGCGCGTCAGCGGCAAATGGCGATTCCAGCTAAAATAGCGGAACGCGGCAGATTTACGGGAAATGGACCGCGGAATCAAATCCGGCATATCAGAATTATATAGGAAATATCCTGAGACTGAGCTGCGAGGCGGCAATTCCGCCGAAGCAAAGAAAATGACCAAAATGTAGCCAATCTGGGCAGAATGTCTGAAGATCTGAGCAGATGGGGCTAGCCGCACTTACACTCCCCCTCCAAAAACACACTGGGGTGTGTCGCTACGTCAACGAAGAACGTAGTGCGGGTAAGTCCCAGAAAAAAATAGAAATGTAGCCTCAATGGGGCGAAATCTGCTTGATATGACCTGATTTGGGCTGAATTGGCACTGAATCAGGCTGGATGAACCTGAAATGAGACAGAATGAGAAGTGACGAACAGTCTTCCGTGCAGTAAAACATTAGGTCATGGGCTAAAAAGCATGTAAACGTATCGAGAATCGATACCAAACCATGCATTGGTTAAGAATGAGGTAGATTATTGGTGGATTGAGTGGGGGGATCAAGAATTGGAGTGACATCTCAGCGCTCTGGCACAGTTTCGCTGTCGCGGGCACGCTACGGTGTCCTCGCCGAACTCTACATCGTGTTATTCCCGCTTTTCTCGTTCTGAAAAGTGCAGCATGTGCTTCAGATTTGGCGCATCTGGTGGATGATCACAAGATTCAGCAACATTGGGAATCAAATTGAGCAGAGATTAAGGGGATGAGACAATCACAGTGAGGTAAAACAAATACAAATGTAGTCTACAGACCCTAAATGCACAGAAGATCATAAGCGTCAACGAAGTCAGGCAAAGCCGTCGACAGATCTTCGAGGAATGAGAAGAGATGACAAGGAAATCAATCTAAATTGTCCTAACATGAGGAAATTCCTTAAGATGAAGGTGAAATGAAGCGGAATGTCTATAACTGCAACTACTAACACTTTCGTTTAGACTAGAGTTAATATATATTGTCGTTTATTCAGCTCAATTGTGCTTTCCGGCACGTTGGTTCGTGAGCATCCAACAGATTCCATCAAAATGTGGATCATGTGATGATGCATCATGATGGGACATGATAGCCCTGGATCCTTGGCATGTAACGCGCCGAAGGTTCTCTGAAGGCGCTTTACTGACAGTATATAACTGAGAGACACCAAATGTACAGTGGCGGTGGTGTCAATCGACTTGGACAAGGCCAATCTTTCGATGAAGTCCCACAAGACACTTGGATTCACCATTTTCGACAGTTTCAGGTCGGATTGAGCTCACATTGGCGTGTGCCAAAAATACAACGAAGCTTACGGACTTCAGAGGTTGCTGTTAGAAGTCCCTAGAGCTCCTATCTGAAGATTGTCTGAACAATTGACGTCTGGGTTTCGTACAACAGTGGCAGAATGATGTACAAACCTGAGAAATTCAAGGTAAATTTGAGGATCCTGGATCTGAATCTGGACTTTGGCGTCACAGCAAATGAAGGTGAGATCTGAGTTCCTGGCGTCGCATCTGGTGCAGCCAGTACTACAGGGGGTGCCTGTAGGGGTGAATGTCACCGGCCGGTGTTTTGATTATGTACATTTGCTTCCATCTGCACGAGTAGCCAAATTCCAAAGATGCACAGACCAACAGAGACAAGATTACCCCGAATCTGCCTGAATTAAGCCTGAGTTTGGTTTTTTCTGAACACGGCAGCACACTCCGTGGCTTTCGGCTTTCGACTTTCGATACGTTACCGAACGGAGACCAAAGAAAAATGGATTGGTTGACGTCAAATTATCAAACACTCGCAGTTCTCCACATCATGACATAAACAGAAAGAATGAACAGTGGATTGAGCAGAATGTGGTAGGATGGCTTCCTCAATTCGGCCAAGCACGAATACATGTGACCACCAACCTGTCTGGCCTGGCCCTCGTACGGCTTGGGCGCTGCAAATCAGCGGCCGAACTTGAAGCTTCGTCCTCATTTGGCTCCTGGGCTGGCCTGACCGCAGGAGGGGGGATCGACGGATCAGCCCTGGAATGTGGCTGCTGAGGGCCGTAAAAGGCTGGATCTCGATTCACCACAGGTCGTTTTCCGTCGCTCTCCACTTGTCTGTCTGGTTTCGACAAACAATCTGTCAGGAGTACTCCAATTTGGGGGTGCTTCTTCAGGAAGTCAATGAACCCCTTGGTGTACCCATGGACAAAAGATTGGGCTGGTTCCCAGTTGTTGTGACTGGAATCAAAGCTCCTCCGCTCACACAGAAATTCCCATTCGCCCTTGGCGTCACGTCTTGCTTCAACAATCCTCTTGAGTTCGTACTTTCCCCCTTCGATGACCCGATCAGACAAGTGTTTCGCAGTCCAAAAAAGGGGTTTAACCCGATCCTTGGGGGAGGGGATCTCTCTCTTGAGGCGATCGCCCGAAACGTCAATTTCCCTGCTGACATCCACACGAATCCTCCACCTGTTCTCACCAAGACGCGCTGTAACAGCGAATGGCCCCTCCCACAAGGGAAGAAGCTTGTCATCTCCGTCCAGGGTGGTTTCGGATTTTCGAAGCCAAACTCGATCATCGACTTCAAAATTGTGGGGGTTTTTTCGACCTTGATCTTGAACCCAAAGCCAGTCAGCTTGATGCTTCTCGATTAATTTCGACACAGTTTTATCTGCTCGTTGGACTTCGTCCAAAAACAGCGAAGCATCTTTACAGGGGCGAGGATTATTCAACGGCATGTTCCACCAACACTTCTTTCGTCCAAAGACAATTTCATTTGGAGAAAGGCCATGATACAAAGGCGTGTTGTGGTAACGGCGAAGCAATGCGAAGAGAACTTCCATCCAATGGAAATCCTTTTCACTCGCGAGCTCCTTACGAAGCATGTTTATTATAGAGCGGCCAGCTCTTTCACCAGGCAGCGCTCGATGCGAGTGGATTTCACATCGGAGGTGGTGGATTCCAAGGCGAGCACATAATTCTCTCCACCATTCGGAGGTGTACTCTTTGCCTGAATCCGTCACCACCTCGGATGGGACGTCCCAGCCTCCCATCCAGGTCTGCGCGCACTATTTGGCGGCAGCCTTGCCAGTCATCGACTCAATGTTGCAAGGCAACACTTGAATGTAGCCGGAATGACGGCACTGAATAAGGAGCACACCATTGACTTTTTTGTTCGTCCAATGGCACTCTTCGTCATCGAGTTCACCGAGATAGAAGAAATCACTGGTGACTCTGTTAAAGAGGCGCTCCGGAATAGGATGAGGCCTCAGATGGCCGTGCTTCTTCGCGCTGGGGGGCGTCGAGACAGCACATTGGGCACATCCGGCGGCTACTTTCATGCAGTGAGTATATAGCCGTGAGCCAAACAACCTATGTTTAATCATCGACCACAGTCGACGGCCATGTGCGTGGGGGGACTCCCATTTGTGCCACCAGTTTAACACTCGGGGGGCTAGGGCGTCTGGCACACACAATTTACCCTCCATCCACAGCTTCCCCCCATCCAACGAGTACTCCGCAAAAATCCCATCCCTGTGAGCATCTTTGGATTTGAGATTTCCAAAGACCTCTTTAAACATGGGATCCTGCAGGTAATCGGACGTCCAGTCACGGATGATAAGGGAATCTTTAGGCAGGGGTGGAGTTTTGGCCGGATCTCGACGCTTAATGCCCTGGATCAACCGAAATCGACTTACTTGTCGGGTATAGTCAAACCGTTTCACACTCCCTGAGGAGGGATCGGTGACTTTTTCCACGACTTTCAGTGTTTTGGTGCAGATCTCATGAGCATGCGCTGGATCTGAGAAGGCCGTGATGTCGTGACACGGCAATGCGTGCTGTTTAACAGCGCACTGCATGCATGCACGTCGAATGAGTTTCTTTTCTTCCTGATCCCATTCGATGATGACATGGCGGTCCTGCTCCGTACCATGGATGTTGGTACTTTGCAGCCCCTCTGAGGCGGGGTAAGCCCATCGGCTCAGAGTATCCGCTACCGTGTTGTGTTTTCCAGGCAAATACGACACATGGAGGTCAAACAGACTGAGAAATTCGTGCCATCTGGCCCGTCGGCCAGCTGGGCTCGCGACAGTATCAATGTGTTCAGTGGCCCAATACTCCAGAGATCGATGATCCGTCAGGACCTCGACTCGATTGGTGCCAACCCACGATTGGTACTTTTTTAAAGCACAGATGATGGCGTAGGTTTCTTGCTCACGCGGCGACCATTGCATTTGGCGTGGGGCTAGCTTCCGAGACCAAAATGCAAGAGGGTAATGATCGCCGGTGGCTTCATCAACCTGTTCAAGGACAGCTCCGATCGCGTACCTAGATGCGTCGGTTCTAATGTAGAAGGGTCGGTCAAATTGGGGCACATGCAACGTGGCGACTTCACAGAGGGCCGCCTTCAAGTGATGGAAGGCCTCCTGGCACTCGTCAGTCCACTTGACACGAACCTTTGAACCTGCCTTGCCCGCATCTCTCCCTACCTTCAAAAATTCAGTGAGGGGGGCAGCAAATTTGGCATAATTCGGCACAAAAGTGTGGTAAAAATTGCAACAACCCAGGAATCCTCTCAACTCCGTGATCGTCTCAGGGCGCTTCCACTTCTGAATAGCGACGAGCTTCCCTGGAGTGGGTCGTCGGGTGCCATTCTCTAGGAGAGAACCACAAAATTCGACTGATTTTAAAAATAATTTTCCCTTCTTTGGCCCACAAATCAGCTGATTGGCGTCAAGAATGTCCAAAACTTGGTTCAGCTGCTTCTCATGTAGGGCCACCAGCTCGGCTTCGGTCAGTCCCTCCCCTTCCGTCGCGATGATTATGTCATCTATGTACACGCTCACGAAAGCACGAAGCTCAGGATGGGTTGTGAACAGCACATCCTCCATCATTCTTTGAAAAAATGAGGGGGCGTTCTTCAGCCCCATGGGCATGACGGTCCATTGGACTGGGCCACATGGCGTGCACATACAGGTGAGAGGTCGGCTGTCCTTCCTCAACGGCATTTGGTGAAAGCCGTGACGGAGATCCAGCACAGAAAACAAACGACCTCTTGCCCTCTTGGCGATTTCCTCCTCAATGAGGGGCAGGGGGTGTGAATCTGCCTTGGTTTCGGCGTTGAGATTGCGAAAATCAACAACCATTCGCCAACCATCAATGGTGTTCTGGTCTGCAGGCGGTGGCTTCGGGACTGTGAAGGGTGCACAGCACCATTCGCTGGTCATACAACCCTCAAGCCAACCAAATTCCCTGAGATTTCTCTCGATGATTTTTCTGAGTATCTCATGTTTGTGTCCATGATTTTCATAAGGGCGCTGTTTTTTTGCCTTGTACCCTTCACGAAGCTCGATGAAGGCTTCACCGAACTGTCCACGGACAGGGGGATCTTTGATCAACTTCCCTGAAACGGTTGTGTCCTTCCGTTCCTCAAAAATCTTTTCTCTTGACTTGGAACACAATTCAGTGTCCACCTGATCGCCAGGAATTACTGTCGAAAAAACCTTGGCGACTTCTTCGGCTTTGGCAGGAAGAATCTTCTTACGGATGTCCCTAAACAGGTCCGTATCAACTGCCTCTTGAAGATATGTGGGTCGTGTGTCCAAATCCCAGAGATTCTCCTCGTGATCCAGCTCCTCGAAAGGATCCATGAAAGCTTCCACAGGGGGTTTTTCATAAAAAACTCTGAATTTGCGGCGCGATTTGGAATTTTTCTTCGCCCGTGCACTGAAGATTCTTTTCGATGTCGATCGTATTGGTGAAGAGGGAGACGAGGCGGATCCATTGGACGTTGAATCACCTTGGGTATCTGACGGACAAAAATCAGAAAAAATAGATTCATCATCAGTACCACGCTCAACCTCAGATTCTGACCCAACACAAGAATCAGTACCAGAACCAGCAGAATTAGAGTCAGAAACCTTTCCATCCACCAGGAATGCAAGCGAACTCCAGGACCGCTGTGGCAGGGGACCTGTGTCGTCCCTGGCATACAGCTTAATCTTCCTGGGAAGTTCGATGTAATCTACACAAATGGCTTGTATTTCCTGAAACCAAGGCTTGTCGTCCCACAAGGGCACAACTAAAATTGCCTGGGTTTTATCTTGCTTGATTTTGTGGATGACCTGCTGGATTAAGTGAAACAGAGGATTAATCCACAACTTCTTGTCCCATTTATGGGTCCAAGCGTCGCTAAAGTGCTTGTCAAAGCGCTTATTCTCACGGTTAGCAAAGGCATCATACTGTGGCCAAAAGGAATGATGTTCATGAAAGTATTCACAAATTGCATCGCGCCATTTGTCGACAACTCTGTAGGATGAAGAGTGCCAGCGCGAAGGGCGTCGTGGCTGGGAGTCCCTACGAAGACATTCTAACTCTTGGGAGTAATCGGCACTCCCATTCACCTCTGCAATGGTGACATCTTCACCAAATTTTGGTGTCACCTTTTGCTTCAAAAATTCTTCTGCACTTTTAAACCCTCCACGGGACCTGACTCCAGCAAAAAACAACGACGATGACCTACGGGCGCTACCCTGTTCTTGCGAAGCCAAGGATGGCCCAAATAAAGGTCATACTTTATGTCGGCACGATAGAAGTAGTCATCCTTAAGGACAACTTCTTCCACATTTTGCTCTTCCCAAAGGTCTTGAGCGACCAAATGAGTTGATATATAACAACCGCGTTGCCCACCTGCGAGAGAATGTCCAGAAACTCCCTCGAGGGTAACAGGATGAGGCGATTCAAACACGCAGTCGTCGGGTAAGAATGAATTGGATTGAAGATTTACCTCTGATCCATTGTCACACAAACAAGTGGCGAGATGGAAATTTCCCTTGCAATCAGAGACCCACAGCTTTGTGACAAACTGACGGGCCCTGTGCTTGGACTGTACACCAACCTCGTCCACTACAACAGAAGGATCCGCTGCCGGATCCAGGGGAGAGGAGACAAGCGACCCTACATCAAGTAATGGTCGATCAGGAATTTGGGGATCATGCCTGAAATCGCCTGGGGAGGGGCGATTTTCGTGGCTCCCCTAGGCGTTCTGACCTCCAGCGGCTGCGTTAACATTGTGAACACAGCCTGATTCGTTGATCCACTCATCTTGGAACGGATCATCCGCTGGATTCAGGGCATTTTCGACATAATCTCGATCCGCATCGGACACCTGATCTGCACCTGAGACCTGATCCACACGATGATTTCCCTTTCCACGTCCACGGCCACGGCCGCCGGATGATGGGCCACCACCGTCGCCACGCCCTCTGCCCTTACCAGAGAAAGGGGTTCCTGAAGGATTTCTCTTACCCTTACCCTGTGATCCTGGAGCATTTCCTTTGTTTGTACCGGATTGAGGGGTTTGGCCTGGATTTCGATTTCCGCCTCCGGCGTTGCCATTAGGACTTGTCTGACCGTTAGGCTGCCCACCGGAACCGGATGGAGTCCGATTTCCTTTGCCTTGGGACCCGCCAGGGCCTCCGGTATTTTTGTTTCCACCGGAGGGGGTCGAATTACCCTTTCCCCCCTTTGCACCATGCACCTGTCTGTCATTCCTGTCTGAATTCTGCGAATTACTGACATTTTCACCAATCACCTTGTGATCGTAAGCAGACCATCGGTGATTACCAGTAGAATGCGTCTTAGCTCGGTTCGTAGAACCTAAAAGAAGGCAGATGCTACAATGATCCTGAACATTCCGGGTGTCATTCACCTTTTTGTTGCCCTTTTGGGCCCCATTTTGGGTGTTCTGCTGGGTATTCTTGTTTCCCCCAAGACCCTCATGGAAATTTTGATTGGCGGCGTCAGCGAGCCTCTCAACCTCTTCCCACAGTTCCTGCGGGGTGAACGAAAATACCCAGTTCCTGGCCTTCAGGCGATGGCCGTGGAAACTTACTCCCCTGTTGAGGACTTGGACAAACAAGTCCCGATCCTCGTGTTCATTAAATTTGATTTTCCACGTGTTTTCAGTGAATTTCACCTTGGTAAACGACGTGGGGGAGCACTTTTGAAGTGCCTCCCTGACTGTAAACCGGTTGGCCGAGGCGTCAAAGCCATCGACTTCCGCCCACCAGGTCTTGACCTTTTCTTCGGACTGTTTATTCCGAAGGGTGGCGGCGGTTTCTGAGGGGATCTTGTCAAGAATCAGATTTTTCAGCTCGGCACTAGAAAATTTTTCGCCTGAATGTTCAGATTCTTCTACGAGATTCTAGAAGCGCTGTCTCTTGTCTTGCACTTCGTGCAAGATTAATCGCGAGAACGAAGGAAAATTCTTCAACATCTGGTGGTAATGGTCCTCTGGCAGCCGGGATCCACGTACCTCCAGCTGTTCCCACACCTCATCAAAGGTAAGGGGGGAACTTGAATCCTCACGATCACTCCAGGTCCGGAGCCAAGTGTTGGCCGGCGCTCCCTCAAGGCAGTCCAAGAGGGCCATCAGGAACTGATCATCTTGGAGTTTTTGAGTCTTAACCCACAGTTTAAATTCCCGGTGGAACTGAGGCCAACGTCTGGGGTTTCCATTATACTTCGGTTGCTTGGCAACCTGACGAAGTCGCAATGAAGTAGGATTTAGAAGTGAATCCAGCCCAACACCGGCCGTAATGGCAGACACCTTGGCGGCATCATTAGCCACACCAGCTCCGGCGAGGGTCTGGGCGAGCAACATCTGGGCTATTGCATTGGAATCAACAGCAGGAAGGGCAGTACGGGAGGCAGTTCGCTTGGCATTCTGAGTCTCAGTCCTAGCCTTCGCCGACCTACTCTGAGATCGAGAGATTGTAACCTTTTCCTTTAGCTTAGTCCTGCTGATCCTTGCATCGGTGGTCTTAGAGTCCACCGAAGGAGCAATCGAAAAAATTTCTGTCGCCTCCTCCGACGGTTCTGTTGTTTGTTCCACCGATGATGCACCCTCAGATCGCATGTGTGTCTTGAAAAGATCTTTAATTCCCAGCGTCTGAATGATGAGTTGCATTTGATCTTTGAGCAATTGGAGCTCAGTATCTCGCTGTAATCTGCAAGAGCAGTCGGCAGGACAGTACATACCGTGTCCTGAAGGGCCTGAGCAGGCTGTCGGACCGCTAATCTCAGTGGTTCGCAGCCAGGAGTCCACTTGGGGAGCTCCTTCAGCCCTAATTTCTAGGCTTGCCTGCCTGGCTGCCTCTAAAATTCCTTCCTCAACCGCGGCGGCTAGATCGTCGCGGATGGAAACAGAGGGATGAGGGGCGGAGGGCCCGGCAACAGGTGCCTTGGTCTTCTCCTTCGGGAAGGGACTTGCCTCCCAGATCTGCAAAAAAATTGGCAAAAGATTCATCTTCTTGAGAACACCACCACATCCTGGTATTAATTTCTTCCTGAAGAAGGAAAAAATATTCAAATAAAAAATCAGAGGCGATTCTTTCTTGACCTATCAGCTTAGACGTGGCTAATAGACAGAGGGCCTCAAGCGCCTCAAGGTTACGGGTCACTTCTGAAGACAAATGGTTGTCCCATTGTGCCCAAGAGGCTGGTCGATTATAGGTAGGTACCTCACCTGGACCACCCATCTCAATGTCGTCAATGTCGGCGTCGATGGTCTCAAAATGTGGACATTGGTAAGGAGTATTAGTACCTGCCAGGTCCGTAAGCTCCACCGGAGCGTTGCCATTAGCGTAGGCTGGGAGATTCCAGCTGCTTGATGGCCAATTTCGACTGGGATCTTGATTGTAATCTGGGCCTCCACAGCTGCTGATTTGTGCCCTTCTTGGGCAATTTGGGCTTGCGCAAGGCATTCCTCTCAAGGCCTCGTTCGCACAGCACCACGGCAGCGTAATCGTTACGTCTCCGGAGGTGGCGGAATCTACGGGGCCGTACTGGGGAGCTAGCTGTGGTTGGGACACCAAAGGAACAACATTCAGGTAGCCTCTGCTACCATGAAAGTGCTGCCCTGGGTCGTTGAGGGTGCCGGAGGGCTCGGGGCCGGCAAGACCAGTGGGGCAGGCACGCGAGGAGTCTCCCTGGATGTTGTTATTGGGGGTAGAACCGGATACTCGAAGACCAACGGAGGCAAGAGCAGCGACAACAGAAGCAAGGTCCATGCTGATTGTTATCCGGCAGAAAATCCCAGTCTATGAAGAAAATTGAGGCGAATTATTCTAAATACATCTGAGGGTCCAAAACTGTCTCAAAAGATTTAAATAATCCAATTATGTAAAAATGTTTGGCCGATCTGGCCCGCGAGCGCGCGTCAGCGGCAAATGGCGATTCCAGCTAAAATAGCAGAACGCGGCGGATTTACGGGAAATGGACCGCGGAATCAAATCCGGCATATCAGAAATATATAGGAAATATCCTGAGACTGAGCTGCGAGGCGGCAATTCCGCCGAAGCAAAGAAAATGAGCAAAATGTAGCCAATCTGGGCAGAATGTCTGAAAATCTGAGCAGATGGGGCTAGCCGCACTTACAGCACCCAATTGACATCATGACCCAAGTATGTTTTAGGGGTACATACTTCGATGCCCAACATATCTTGGACCCGGCAAATAACTCCTCTTGGGCTTGGCATACTGTGGCGGTCATTATGGCGATTTGGGACCATCCGAAATCATGGGCTCACTTGGCGACCCTGCCATTCCCAAAACCGGAGGGGTTGGGCAACGCCCAAAAGATATGTTGAGCGCATATGACTTGATACCAATCCTATGGCACACTCCGGTCCCAGTCGGGCATGTGCCTCATTTGCCCCAACGATGAGTGTGCGCATTTTCGGCCATTTTGAGCAATTTTCCACATTTTCTGCCCGCCGTGCGCCATGCTCAGCCCCCTCGTGCACGACGGACGCATGGACCAATGGACCATATATGACATGGGTCATATGTATATTGGTCCCCATGGTTCGCACACCACGTGGGCGAAGCAGAGCAACCTTCGTCAAGGTGCTAGCCCAAGGTGAGTGTGGACCATTTTGCCATTTTTGCAATTGTGGATCCGATTGGGATTGTCACCACGCCAAGTGGCAAGAGGATCGTTGAGTGTGAAGTGCATGGGAGTCTTGGTTGGACTCCCGGTCGATGGCATATGGAATGGCGGATCCGATCTCCAAGCCGGCGTGGAGATATACCATTGGGGATACCCCGAATTTTGGCTCATTTTGAGTAGCCAAAATGACCCCCTTTTGGGACCCCAATTTCACCCCCCCCGTGTGGTCGTTTGGGGGCCCCATATCTCTCTGCCCACAGGGAGCCTGGACCTAATTCCAAATTATACACTCTGATTAGGGTCCCAGGTCCTGCCTCCTATCCTTTGAGCCATTGGCCTTGCCCTGGCCGGGCGAGCCACGCGTGGGAATGACGCCAATTTTGGTGATTTTGGCATCATGACCCCACTTGATGAACCCGTGGTGCCCTGATGCCGGGACCTCAGAGGGAACCAGGTTGGGTGAGGGCTCCAGGAAGTTCGTAGGCGAAGGGCAAAGAGTCAGTTGCCTCGTCCCTACCTCTGGCGGTTCCGGACCAGGTGTCAATTTTGGGGATTTTTGAGCTAATATCAGTTCCGGCTGAAACAGCCCATTTTCAGCTACCAACTACTAAGGGATAATGGCTGGGCCATTCCTCTGGCTCAGAGAGAAGTTGGAACCTGCCGTTAGGGGAGCATGGGGGACCACTGTCGGCTCGCCTTGGAGCCTCTTGGGTCCCAGGAACTCGCCTGTGGCTGGGCGGAACACCCTCCCTATTGGCAGGGTTTCAGGGTCCGGACTGAGTAGGGCATGGGTTGTGTTTGAGCCCCCGCCCCTGCCAGACATTGGGAGGGATGGACCTGGGATTGGGATACGAGTTGGGACTGAGTGTCTATTGTCCTGTGATGCCCTTACTCCAGTCCAGTCTTAACACCATGTGTACATATCCTGATGTGTTGCTGTGCATACTTTTGTTCCCTTGTTTCAGAGTGGCAAGGATCCTGAAACGCTTTGTCACATGACACGAGCGTAATGATGCCCCTGTGAGCGCAGTGCTTTGCCTGTCTGCTTGTCTGTGCGTGTCACCCGCAGCGTCCCGTGGCCAGGCCCCCCACGGGAACGCGTCACTAGAGATGCCTCCTTTGTCAATGCAGGAAGAAGGTCTTACCAAGGGGACGTCCTGTCCCTCCAACTGCCCTATGTCTGGTGCCTCTCAAGCCGCTCCCACAGGTGCTTGGGAAGGCAGTGTTGTGGCCACCTGGTCCACGTTTGCCGGATGAGAGGCTGTGCCCACATGTGTCCATGGGTAGGAACACATGTCCCCTCCTTTGAGCGGCAGCTTGGGGTGCTGCCCAGCCGTGTGGAGTATCTCTAACCACAGGGGGGATTCTCCGGTATAATCGCCTCACCCCTGTAGCTTGACTTGCAGGATCCCACTGCTTTGCAGGCCACCCTCTCCCAGACTGTGTAATGGCTTGCCTGTCACTGGTTGCTTCCGTGGCTGCGGGTGACATTTGCCATGGTGTTGGATGCAGCCTGGCTGGGCTCCGACCAGCGGCCTTGGGCCACCGCCCCTGCCGCTGGCAGGGTGTGTCGGCTTGGTCGCCGAAGTGCGTCCAACCCGTCGGGTGTGGTTTGTTGTCACCTGTCCCCCTGCTGCCCTAGGTGAGCAAGTGTGTGCGGTTTTCGTGGCCGTTGGCGCTCGCTCGGAGGTGCGTGTGCCCGGCGTGGTGTCTGCTTGGTATGCGGTGTCCATGGCCATGTTGGCCCTCGTTCACCGGTGTGCCTGCTGTGTGCGCGGCGTCCATGGCCCCTTGGCGCTTGTTCAACGTGATGCGCGCCTGGTGTGTTCTGTGTGCGCTGTCCTTGGCCTCTTGGCGCTTGTTCACCGGTGTGCGCGCCTGGTGTATTGTGTGTGCGGTGTTCTTGGCCCGTTGGCGCTTCTTCACCTGTGTGCGCGCCCGATGTGTTCTGTGTGGACTGTCCTTGGACTCTCAACGCTTGTTCACCGGTGTGTGCACCTGCTGTGTTCTGTGTGCTGTGTCCGTGCTGTTTTGGTGCTTGTTCACCGGTTTGCGCGCCTGGTGTATTATGCGTGCGGTGTCCTTGGCCCCTTCGCGCTTGTTCACCTGTGTGCGCGCCCGGTGTGTTCTGTATGCGGTTTCCTTGGCCCCTCAGCGCTTGTTCACCGGTGTGCGCGCCTGCTGTGTTCTCTGTGCGGTGTCCGTGGCTTCTCCGGGCTTGTTCACTGGTGTGCCCGCCTGGCGTGCTGTGTGTGCCGTGTCCTTGGCCTCTCTTGTTCACCGATGTGGGCACCTGGTGTGCCGTGCGTGCGGTGTCCTTCACCCCTTGGCGCTTGTTCACTGGTGTGTGCGCCCGGTGTGCTGCGTGTGCGGTGTTTCTGGCTTCTTGGCGCTTGTTCACCGCGTGCGCCTGGTGTGTTATCTGTGCGGTGTCCTTGGCCCCTACGCGCTTCTTCACTGGCCCATCTGCCTGCTGTGTTGTGTGGGCAGTGACCATGGCCTGTTGGCGCTTGTTCACTGGTGCGTGTCTGGTGGTTTCTGTGTGCGGTGTCCTTTGCACCTTGGCGTTTGTTCCCCGATGTGCGCGCCTGCTGTATTCTGTTCGCGGTGTCTGTGGCCTCTTGGCGCTTGTACAGCGGTGCATGTCTCTGGTGTTTTCGGGTTTTCTTCACTGCGCTAGACAAAGCAGCACCGTGTCCTGAAAATCCTGCATACCCTTGGACAGTCAGATGGGCAAGCTGCAACAAGTCAATGAGGATGGTCTTGGTGTGTTGAGGGTACTCAGTGGCGGATGAACAAGACAATGATGGGGAAGGAAAAGGAGGTAAACAACATGAGAGCAGCAAAAAAGGTAGGGGACCCTATGTGACAAAGGAATTACAGTAGCTCACCAAGCACACATGGCAGAAGAGGTCAGGACTTGGATGTTGGGAAGGGAGAAGGTTGCTTGAGTCCCTGTACCCATTCTCACTCTGACCCTCAATCCGTTTCAAAGCTGACGTAATTCCCATGGGTGGCTTGGGTAGCCAAGGCCAAGCCTACGGCTCATGGGATGGGAGGTGGGACCTAAGGCACATATTTAAGTGTGAGATGTGGAAAGCAGGTCCGGACTCAACCTGGGCATAAAGCTATGGGGCCCGGTAGAACTATGTGGTGCTTAACACCAATTGATCACATGGGCGGCTGAAATTGGGGTCCCAAAAGAGGTGATTTGACATACCCAAAAAGTAGCCAAAAATGAAAGTATCTTCAAGGGCATTCCTTCATGATGGGTCGGAGACGGGACACAACAGTCCGTGTGGGACCCGATGGGAGTCCACCGTGGGCCCACACGCACTCCGCTCAGAAAGTTCCCCATAGGCCATAGCATGGTGATGGTCTGAGTTGAGCCCACGAGTGCCGAAATGGCAAAATTGCCCACACGCACCTTGGGCTAGCTCCTTGTGAGTGGGCGCTTCAGTCTGCCCGCGTGGCATGTGAGTGGAGGGGACCAATATGCACAAGCAGCATAACATATAGGGTCCATTGGTCATTGGGTCCGGTTCACACGGAGCAGCTGAACATCGTGCACGTCGGGCCAAGAATTTGCAAAATGGCAAAGAACAACCAAAAGGTGCACACTCATGCGGGGGGCAAATGAGGTACGTGTCTGAATTGGACAGGGCCAAGCCGCAGAATTGGAATCAAGTCCTCTGAGTGCAAAATAACCTTTTTGGCGTCGACCAAACCCCCCTGGATTTGGGAATGGCGGCGTCGCCAAGTGAGCCCATGTTTTCAGATTGACCCAGATTGCCCACAAGACGATCTTGGTGTGCCCAGCCCAGGAGGAGTTACTGGTCGGCTATTAGACATATTGGGCACCGCAGTATATACCTGCCTAATATACTTGGGTTATGATGTCAATGGAGCACAACATGGAGCTAAAAGATCGCCGATTGACATCATGACGGCCAAAAAATAGGAAAATTGGTGAAAAAAATGAAAAATTGACTTGATATCCCCAGAAATACAGTTCAATATTTTCGGCTGGCACTGAGTAGCAGGCAATTCCTTTCACACACTGTGTCCTGACACCAAGGACCTTCGGTTCCATACTTGGGCTCCACTTGGGGTGCCATGGAAGGCTACATGCGCTGCTCTCCAAGTGGGCACCTGGAAAAACAGAAAAGATGCAAATAACACACCATGCTTGCACCGCATCACTTCGGGCGTGCCCTCCGTGGGTCCTTGGGCAAAGGGTAGGCTTTCGAGAGTTGAATTCCGAGAAGAAGGGTTCGTCTTGGAGTGGTATACTCGCCGAATGGGCACATGAAATGACCCCATATATGGCCTACAACCCTACCCAAGCCTTACATACCCAGCCTAGTGGCCTAGGACCAAGGTTTGCCTATATTCTTAAGTGACCTTGGGCCCTGATCTCACAGGCAGGTGCGTGGGTTGAAATTGGACCGCATTTCCTCAGGCCAATTTTTGGTGGGCAAGCACGACATATGGTCAATTGTGTTACAATGGGCTTATATGCACGCTTCGAACATGTGAAGTGGTATGCTCCGGGTGTAAGGGCATGCAGAGGGGGAAGTTATACCAACTCAACATGTATTTCCATATACTTGGTTGCCAAGTACTTGAGATTGCCCAACGTTCCGAAAACACCAAAAATGTATAACCCTTTGTGCATTTTGAGTTGAGATCCAATGGTGAGGGGGGGCAAACCCTCGTCAACAGTGCCTATGAGGCACATAAGGTCGCTCTTGGGAGCTTGAACGCGCAAATCCCTTGTTATACGAGTTTGGGGGCAAAAGCGCTTTCTCGGATGTTTGTTCAAGGGGAAAATTGGCACCTTGTTGCAATAAAATCAAGGAAAAAATTGCAGAACACTCGATGTGTGTTCCGGTATTAAGTTCTGAAAAAATCGCTTTATAAATTTCGCTTCCAAGAGCCAAGGAAGAGGCGACGCCGTCTTTTGCAACTGCGACCACGGGACCGCGTGATGAAATAATAGCAAAATATTGCCACTGGTGCAGGCCGAGTCGCAATCAATGCATTGATCCATTGCCCTCGCAAATCTGTACAAAATACCTGGTTCAGCGGCCGAGGCGTGCCTTGTTCTGCGTCAGACCCCTCCCATGAGCGTTCCTCGCACGGGGGGCGCGAGCAATCAGACACACCGCATGGTGATCCGAAACAGGCTAAGCTCATGGCCACTCTGGGCTTGTGGCCGTGGGCTCCCCAAAGGGGATACTAACACAAATACAACCTACACCGGCCCTGTGCCGGATGCACAGGCCAAGGGGGTCTGGAGCTGTCGGGGGGTGCGGGAGCAGGCCTGAGGTTGGCTCCCGCACCATATATGCTCGTTCGGCAGGTTGGGGCAGGTGACTTCAATCGCCCTGCACACCGATATGAACATAGCGCCTCACGGACTGAGCCCACTCGCTGCCGAATGAGCGAACCGACCCAGAATAGGAAACATCGTCCCCATCGCTTGGCCACCCATGGGGAGGAAGGGAAGTGCATCATGCCTTCTTAAGAACATACACATCCATCACCTTCAAGTCAACTTTGCGGCACTTGAGGAAGTTGATGAAGCAATTGGTATAGCGTGGCACGAATGCCGACGCCGGTTCCCAGGAGTCTTGCGTTCGACCGAAACCCTCCCACTGCGTCTCTTGAACTCGTACCCCGCAGGCACATTTGGGGCCGGGCGGTACCCCATAATCTCTGAGGCGCTGTACTCTTGTTCTTCGGTGAACGGGCTGTCGTCGTCTACCTCCAGGTCGGCATAGTTGCATTGGACATGGTGGCCTCTGGGGTCGGGAACTGCCGATTCATCTGGGAATGATGCTGGTCTTCGTACAGGCGGTCCCCGATCTTGAAGACATATGTGCCCTCGCCAAGCTGCTTCTGCACCTCCGTGGCGACGTACTAGGTGGCCTGGTGGGGTTCATTGAGCTTGGAGGGGCGCTCTAGCCACTCGGTGTCGCCGACCTTCTACTTTGGTGACGGGCGCCTTCTCCTGATAGTGGCGGTGCTGCTCGTGCTCCTTCGTGACCGCCTCTGTGACCTTCGCCGCCATCTCCTCCGCATTGGCGATGAATTCCTCACAATCCAGTGCCTTCCCGGGGTCACCCACAGCGGACCCTGCTCGATTTGGTCCATCCCAAATAGTATCTGGTGGGGGGAGTATCCGGATGTGGTCGGTAGGCCAAGGAATGCCTGAATGGGACGCCACATGCTGGTCAACCAGTTGCGGCCAGGATGCAAGAGGTGCAGGTTCTTCAGTTGCTCAAAGAGCTGGCGTCTGGCGACTTCGGCGCGACCATTGGACCGGCTGTGGTAAGTCACGGTTCTGGCATGGCGTACACCCATCAACCGACACATGATGCGGAAGCATACCAAGGTCAGGTGACTTCCACTGTCACTGTAGGCTGCGTTTTGCGTGCCAAACACCGTGAGCCAGTGGCTGATCATCTGGCGGGCAACCGCCTCTGCCGTCAGGCCCTTGTCCCGCTCAGGTACCGCCACGAGATATCCGCTGTGGCGGTCAAAGCAGAGGATAACACAGTCATAGACTTCGTTGCCATGACGGACGGGGGGCATGGCGAACTTGTCGATGGCCACATCCTCCATGGGGACGTCCAGCACGGGGGTCCAATCGGCGTTGCCGGCCTGTGATTGTTCGGGCGGTTTGACCGCCAGGCACACTGACATGACCCACAGACTGCCTTAAGTGTCTTGCAGAACCCGGGAGGGAACTCGAAGCGGCGCTTCATGTCCAAGAACATTTTTTGCAGTCCCAGGGGACGTAGCCGCCGGTCTTGTTATTCTTGGACCACCTGGTCCATGCCTGTCTCTCGGATTCGCATCTTGTCGAAGACAAAGAGCTTCCGGTCGTCCACACCGAGTCCAGCTGGCCATGACAGCTCAGACTGCGGTTCAGAGCTGGCTTCCCAATGGGTAGCCAAATACTCCGACTTGGCGTAGTCTTTATCCCAGACCTCCGCCAGGCACGGCGTCAGGGGGGCTCCTTTGGTGTTGCAAAGCCATGCTTCCCTGGCAGTTTGCCTTTGGTGCGCCACTGAGGCTTCCTTTTTGCTGAGGGCAACTGTCCACTCGCTTGGGGTGCCCTCTGCTTTCTGGGCCATGACAACAATGCAATGAGCGTCTCCATGCTCCAAGCTCTCCTCCAGTTCGATGATGCGCTTGGCCTCGGCTGTCTATGCTTCGTCCCCGTGCATTGAAATGTCAGCGAGACCCTTAGAGGCTGGGTATGCCCACGGGCTCATGCAATCTGCCGGCGTGTTGAGCCAGCCCGGCACATACATCACCGTCAGGTCGAAGTTTGTCCGTGTCTCCTGCGACGGGGCACGGCGAGCAGCGGAACCCGACGGCGTGTCCACATGCGCCTTGTGCCAGGATTGTAGTGCCTGAGGTCAGTGCATACCGTCACCGGGTGGAGTCGGATGTGGCCCGCCCACTTGCGCAATGCGCAAACGATGGCGCACCCCTCCTTCTCCCCTGGCGTCCACGTCCGCCGCTAACCCGCAGCCAGCACTCGACTCCCGAACGCCACGGGAACATGGCTCCCGTCCCCATGGACGTGCTCCAGGACTGCACCACCCGCGTAGTCTGAGGCGTCGGTCCTGAGCACGAACTCCTTGTCAGGATCCACGAGATGCGGACTGAGGGTCTTGAGCAGAGCGGTCACCAAGTCATCAAAGGCCTCCTCTGCTCAGGGGTACAGGCTAGGGCGTTATTACTCCCCCTTTTGCCCTTCTTACGGCCCCCTTGTAGCACTGTGGTCAGGGGGGCAGCATGCTCGGCGTACATGTGGACGTACGCGGAGTACTAGTTGCAGAACCTTAGGAATGCCCTCCTCTCAGTGACGTTCTTGGGTCCTTCCCAGTGGGCAAGGGCCACCAGCTTTCCTGGAATGGGGCGGCAAATCCTGTGGCCCAAGACCTGGCCAGCGAACTCCATCTCGGTCGCGAAGCCAGAACTGCCTTTGCACCTTTGCGTGTCAGCTGGTGCTTGCGGAGGACGTTGAGGACTTTGCAGAGTTCGACGAAGTTGGCCTGCATCAGCTCATCATATGTCATCTCTGATGTCGTCCACAAACGGATCTGCGCCGTCCAGGTCTCTGAGGAGATCCTCTGTCATGCGCTGGAACTGGGCATTACCGTTCTTCATCCCCATGGGCATCATTTTCTAGCGCATGAGCTCAACGGGGGTCAACATGGCGGTAGCGTCTCCAGAGCTCTTTGCAAGGAGCATCTGATGATACCCGTGCTTGAGCTCGAGGACGCTAAAAGTCCACTTACCTTGCTGCTTCTGCAGCAGGTTGTTGATGAGGGGCAGGGAACAGGCATCGTGTTGGGAATCAAAGTTCAGATCACGGTAGTCCATGACCCGCCACCTTGTTCGGCACGTCAAAACAGGGGGAGGCTGGCTCACTCCAGCACGGCTTAATCAACCCTCGCTCAATGAACTCCTTCAGGATCTTCGTGATTGACTGCCCGCGCCCTCCCTTCATCTGAAAGTTGCGATGGCGGCTGGGCTGATATCCCTGCTTTAAGGCTGTTGTGACCTCTCCGAACGCCTTCCTCACAGGATTGTTCTGGCAGGCTCTTCCATCTTGGCCTTGTACTTGGGGTGATGTGCCAATGACTTGGCCTCCTTCGGCAGATTGACCACCAAACTCACCACCGTGTGTCCCGACTCTGGCGTTCCTGAGTCCCGCACCCACGCTTCGCGGCGGTCGTCTTTGCGGGTCATGACTCCCTCTTGAAAATTGTGGCAACAGTCGGCTGCGGGTTGTGGTTGGTGATGAGGTTGTGTGGGTCGGTACATGTTGCCCCACGTTGGCGGATTCGACCCGGTTGGCTCATCCTGGTACTCCAAGTTATCCAACACAGATGCCACTAACTCGTTCTTACCGAAATGTTGCGAAAGGAGCGCCGGGTCTTCCCACCAGGGCTTGGTGGGTGGTCCCTTGCACGCTACCCCCAGGTGCATGCGATTCGACATGTACCTACACACCATGTCAAGCTCATCTGGCGACAGGGCGTCTTGTGCCATTGTTGGCGGGCAGTACCAGCCATCGGTTGTCTCCTCGTCATCGCGTACCAGTAGGGCCATGATGCGGCTGATGCTGTAATTGGGATGATCCAGAATGGTGCATTCTTCTGGCTGCACATTTGCCGTGATGGCGGACATCCCCACATCACTTTCGGGGTGGGCCAGAGACCCATCCACGTATGGGACCGTGGTGGTCCAACTCTTGGCGGGCGGTGGCAGCGCTTCCCCCTTGGCGTCAACGAAGATGTCCTCGGCAGATGGGACTTGGGTGTCAAGCAGGGTTATACACCTCAGATCCTGCACCCACGGGGCGTTCTTGTCGTCCTCCATCTCTCACGAGCGGGTGGTCACGACGGCCCGGGCGCGGTTGCAGGCAATCTTTGGCGCGAAACGCTCCAATGAGCCACATGGAGCATGGATGTACAGCAGATCACAAAGATCGCTGCTTCAACCACGCTTCCATCCATTGTCCTCATTGGTCCAGACCCTGGGGCACTTCCACAGTGCGGCGCTGCTGAACATTTCCACCTGAAGGGTGCTCAGTCGAAGCTCACCAAGTGCCATGTCAAAGGCACTCATCTTCAATCTCGGCTGTGGGGAGTCTGGTTGACACGCTGCTCAGAGCCTGAGCCATGTCATCACCTTCACGTGGCTCCCATGGAGAGGGTTGGGGCTTCCATGGATGTGCTCAGGAAGCTCAATTTGTGGGCTTCCTTGACGAGCAGGGTGTGACTGTGGGGAAGAACTCCGGTGTGGGCGATGTCCAGGAAGTCGAGTCCCATGATCATAATCTACTCTGGCAGGTCTGCTTGGTAGAACAACCCCTTGATTTGGTGTTTCTGACCAAGATCTGGACGCAACAGCGGCTCACAGCGGACAAACTACAGACTCATCTCGGCTTCGTGCAGCCCGCCTTCCATGAGCTCGCCGTTGGCAACTCTGAGGGTGACCGGCGCGGCGCTGCGGTGCAGGGACCGAGAACTCAGCAGTCCCTTGGACACCAGGCCTCCTGTGTCCACAAGGATCTCGATGATCCGCTCCTCGCTGGCACTGCTTACCCCGCAGATCCTGAGATGCACTTGGCGATGTTTGCCGACCTGTGTATTGCATGCAACTCGAGGATCGCTGGGTATATCAGGATCTCTCTGCTCTGTCTGGGCAGGCGGTACTGCATGGGTCGTGTCAGGAGCCCTGCAGTGGCTTCATCCACATCCAGTGTGCTTTCGGAAACAGTCACGGATGGAACGGGGTGGCTCTTTTGATCTGGGCACGTTGCATCTGCCGCCACCGTACTTCTGCACGTGCACGGCGTTCACGGTCGCCTCAGTGGGCGGTGCCCCTTCCCAGACATATGTGCCACCATTGGTGTTGTTGGCATACCCGTAGGGTTGCTGCAAATTGTGCGGGAGACGCAGAAGACGGTCAGCCAGTGACAAATCATCATGACTGCAGCCCCGTTGGCGAGCAGTCACGGTTTGAGCGCGGATACACCCACAACGTGACCGTTGTTTTAGTCCATACAAAGGCCCACGCAATCGAAAATTTCCTTTCTGATGTGCACTTCGGGCATGTAGAACACGTCCACGGCCACACTTCCCCTTTGACATTCTGATTGTCCAGATTGCAGGCCCGAAAGACCCAACAACTTTGCTTGACCTGCTTAATGGCATTGTGGAGACCGATCTCTTCCATTCAGAACCGCGCCTGCATACCTGGGGCCTGTTTGTTCACGCCGGGATGCATCATATGGTGGTGTGAAGCCACACACAGCTCCAGCATCCAGGACACCGATACTAGCAACTTCCCGTGTCAATACATCTTGCCATCTTCCTCGGTCAGCCACCTCGGCCACTTCTGCCCCTCCTCAGGGTCGGTCACAGCCGGATACCCGGCCTGAAATGCCTCAAACTTGGCGTAGTTGTCAGTTGCGTCGTCTCGGAGGCACGACTCTGGGAAGAGGTGCTCGTCGGACTCAACACCCTGTGGTGCGAGTGCACTGACTGCTCGCCTCACCCTACTTCCAAGAAGAGCCCCAGCAGCCATAACGACGACACTCTTCACTCCTTACTCCTCCATCATCTGCTCCATACCAATGATCTTCTTGGCTTCAGTGGTTTTAGCCTCGTCTCCATGGGCAGACACATCAGTCATGCTGGCATGATAGGCCCACCTATTGAGACAGTCAGCAGCGGTGCTCTCCATTCTTGGAGCGTAAACCACAGACAGGTGAAACTTGGCGAGGTCTCGAGCCATCTGGCTCTTTGAGTGGCCGGTCCTGAGGGGTTGATCACGCGCTTGTAGTGCCACAACTGCAGACTCCGATGGTCGGTGCAGACTGTGACTGGATATAGGGACCGAGGAGACCAAGACGCGGTCGACGTTCAGGGGGTTCCCGTCGTACACGGGAGGCCTGATGTCCTTCAGCACCTCCCAAACAACGGCGTTGCCGGCGTCTAGGACGATGAATACCGGCGGTGCGGACAACCGCGTCTCCCATTGTCGTGCTGCAGCCGTCCCCACCACTGCCACTTTCATCTCCTTGATGTCCCCGCGACTGCACTGCAGTTTCTCAACGTACACCCCTCTGAGGACTCCTCGGCGTAGGCCTTCCGTGTACTCTTCCGCCTTGCATTCCCAGCAGCTTCGGTTGGCGGCCTCTCGTGGCTCTGCGGCGAGTGGGGTTATCCTGAAGTCCTCCATGGGTTCCGCATTGTCTCCTTCAATGTTGCGCTCCATGTCCTCTCAGGGGACCTCGTCACTCAGCGCCCCATGGCGCCCGTACACCAGTAGGGCTGGTTCTCGGGTGCGCTCCGGGTGTCTCGGGCGAGGTGGGGTGCGGAGTGGTTACCAGCAGCTACGGTAGTCCGCTGTTCTGGGGTCCTGCATCTCGTCCTGTCTCCGGGGACCCATACCAGATACCGGATGGGCCAGTACCTGGGTCGTTCCCCGGGTCGTCAGAGTCAGAAAGGGCACCAGTTCCGCAATGGGGACTGGCACGGGGTCCCTTCCTTGCTCATGTAGATGCGTGGGAGGCCGTCTCCCTCCGACCCCGGAGGGGTACTGTCGTCTCCCCGGCCACCGGCTCCGGCCACTCCCAGGCCACAGCCCTTAGGCTCTGGGTGATTCCAGCGGTCTCCTCCATTCCCGTCGCAGCTCGTCCCAAAGGGGTCGAAGTCCTGCATGTGCCCCTTCGCGGATCTTTGCACCCTTTTTGGGACTTATATTTCCTGCTTCAGCTGTGTAGGGGGGCTTGGCCCCTGTCCTCGCTGCTCCCAGAGTCCTCGGCGGCCAGGTTGATTTTCATCCTGCAGGCAGAGTCCCCTTGCAAGCGTGTTCAAAGGGTGTCCACTTTGGACCCTCGCGGAGGCGTCTCGTGTTTGGGAACTTCTCGGCCTCCTCCATTGCCGCTGTGGATGCCTCATTGGCTCACCTCTCGGCGTCCTCCCGTGCTCGGCTGTGTTCTTCTTCTCAACCCCTTCACAATCAGGCCTTCTTTGCCTCCAAGGCCCTCAGCTCAGCTTCACTCTTGGCCTTCTACTCGGCAACCTTCTTCCAGGCAGCCTTGATGGCATCCTTCCTTGCCGCGTCTTTTCCAGCTTTGGCCAATGCTTCGTGATGGGCTCTCTCCTCAGCCTCCTTCCTTGCACTCTCTGGGGCAAGGGCCTGTTCCAACGCCCTGACTTCAGCCTCCTTCTGGGTGATGGCTTCCTCAGCCTCACATATTTCCCGAGCAGCCGCGGCTTTCAGCGCGGCTGGTTCAGCATCATGCCTGTTGTGAGCAGCCGCCGTTTCTGGCGCGGCTGCAGCCGAGGCCGCAGCTGTGATTGCCGCCAGTGCTGAGGCCTGATTTGCCATGCCCTCTTGCCATTCGGCCGTCTGCTGCAAGGCACTCCCCGGACGCGCTCGCAGGCGCGGGTGGCTACGCCTCCCGGATCGGCGGTGATTTTTTGGTGGCGAACCCTCCCCTGTGAACCAAATCCATGTTGCTGCTTGGACCTGATCTTCTCAGGGGCAGCATGAGGGGTTTTGCCCGGGATCTTCGGGCAACTGCAATTAAGTCGCCCAGGGTGGCGGTGCCAGGGTGGCTGCCCGGGCTTGGTCCCGGCTGGGCGCGGCTGCCGCTGCCCTCAGACGTCTGCCTCATGGAGGTCGGGGCTGAATGCTGGCAGCTGTCTGCTGTCACACCACACACGCCTTTTTCTGCTGCCACTAGTACTCCTACCTCATGGCTTGGCACTGTGCTTCGATCAGGACATCTTTGGGGATTCTCACCCACTGAGGGGCTCTCACAACCTCCTCAGACTGGGACTGGCAAAAATTGGGGCCCTCCTGGAGGCCGGCCACTAGGGTCTGGATGGCCCCGAGGTTGGAGACCAGCTCGTCTGATGCACCTGCTGCCGGCGTTGTGGGGCAGAGCATGGGGGCTGTGGTCGTGGAGGCGGTTAGTGCTGTACTCGTGGTACTTCTTGTCCATCTTAGACTTCGCAGCACTCCTTATCGTTTTCCGGGTTCTTGGGACTCCTCACTCCTCTTGGAGTCCTTGGTAGGGAGCTCTTCTTTGCCCCGAGTGACTCGCTGGCATTGGGTACCTCAGCGGCAGTAGAAAGCTTTTGAAGCGTTACCGTGGGGGGGCTGGTCCACAGGGCACGCTGGGGTCGACACGCAAGCAGGCAGGCAGGCAAAGCACTGCACCTCAGGGCATCCTCATAGAACATAGCGTTCTAGGATCCTTGCCACACTGCAACAAAACGGAAGTATGCACACCAACACATCAGCGTGTCTACACAACAGGTAGGCTAGGCCACTGACTGGCCTAAATGCACGTCAGGCAATAGACACTCAGTCCCAAGCCATATCCCGGGCCCATGTCCCACCTCCTTAGTGGCCTGCAGGTATGGGGGCACAAACACACACCACAGATCTCCCCAGAAATGACCCTAGAACCCTGCCAAAGTAGGAGCGTCCCGCCCTGCCACGGGCTAGGTTTCAGGACTCAATCGGCACGAGAGCCCTTTCACAGTGACCCCGCAAGCTCGTCTGATCGCTGATCCCCAATTCCCCGGTAAGCGGGATACATGGCCCCGCAATTATCCCATAGAGGATTCGGGTCTGAAAACGGGCTGTTTTGCCCAAGCCTGCTTCTGGCTCAAAAACGGCAACATTGACCCCTTGTTCTGGCCATGCAACGGCAGGACGAAAGCAACCAACCCTGTACTCTTCATCAAGAAACTCTCTATCGATTCCGTGCAATCTGAGTCGCGCAGACTGCTCAGCGTCCCGGAGCCGGGAGGCCGCCAGGTGGCCTCAGGAAGGTCAAAATTGTCAAAATCGGCCGTCTTGGGCGACCAACGCAGGCATTTGGGGGGATCTCTGGGGGCCAAACCTGAATACACGGGCCTTGATACTCCCCTTGCTCCCGTGCATTGGGGTTTGGCTTGCAGTTGCGGTGGTTAGCTACTGCTCCCCAAGGGGACGGTCACGTGATGGAGCAGAAGAGATCTATATATGTAAAACTGGAGGACATGGCGTTCGCCAAATGATGTGCATCTCCCACCATGCCTGAGAAGCCAATACCAAAACAAAGCGCAATGGACCCTAAGTCATATGCTACAAGAATCATCATCACTTTCGGCTACGTTTCCGAAAACACGGATATATGGTGTTGTCAAGATGGCGCAAAATGGCAAAAATAGTGAAGTTTTGCCGAATCGGCTGACACGCACCATAATTTATCTCCATGACCATGGCGAGCAATAACCCACGCAACGATGCTATAGACACATCGGACTCAGGTCCCAATATATGCGCCATACCAGCGCAACCGATTGCCTCTAGACATTTTTTGCCCTAACAGAAACATGGCACACGAAAACAGACAAGCAGCAACATACACGAAAAGAAGTCTCCCATGTATCTCCTATCCCAAGGCGAGGACACATGGCCACATACCCTATCTGAGAAGGGTTTATGTACCCTTTGCGAATTGCCCTTTGCATTAGAGAATGCACGCAGAACAAGAAACGGAGGCATAGAGAACAAAAGGAAAAACAAAAACCAGCAGCGCGGACAAACGCACACCACAGCCAGACAGCACAGCACCACAAGGCAGCACAGCACCGCACGACACAGCACAGGGCGTAGGACGGCACAGGACACCGCACCCGCACACCAGACAACAGGGCAGGCGGCCATAGGCCAGACAAGGACACCAGGGCCGACACGCGCCACCAGAAAACAAAACCATTCAACCAGACCCACCAGCAAACACGGGCAGCGACACCAGGCACCAAACAGCGCCCAAACAGCAGCGGAGCACGGCACACAGCGACACGACGGGGGCACAGAACACAACACCAAGAACAACAAAGCACGAAGCACCACAGGTGGCGCCAAGGAGCAACACAGCACCACACCGACCACAGAACAAAACAGAACGGACAGCAGGGCGCCACAGCACGGCACCACACGGCAACAGAGCGCCACAGAACACAGGACAGAGCACAGGGGAGCGGCGCGCCACAACAAACCAAAGCACACAGCAGGGCAGGAAGCCACGCGGACAGGCAGGAGCAGCCGTGCCAAAGCACACCAGCGGAAATCAACCGCGGGCAACCAGACCCAGCAGCGAACACCCAGCAACCACAGACACCAACAAACAGCACGGGCAAGCAGGAACGAAGCAACAGGGCAGCACCAGCAAGAACCGACGCAGAAAGAAGCACACCACACGACAGGCGGCAGAGCAGAACAACACAGCACCGCACCCCAGGACAGAACACAACAACGGGCCACGACAGGTGACCAGGCAACCGCAACAGGGGGCAGCAGCAGGGGGGGGGACGGCAGGGGAACCCCACACAACGCCGCGGACCTGACGACCAGACGACACCGCGCACCAGGACAACACAAAGCACAACACACCACACAACAACGAGCCACGGCACCACGCAGGACAAAACACCTCACAAAACAGCACGGCACAACAAGGCAACGCACGACACAAACAAAAAAAGGGGGAAGAAGCGCCCACGGGAGACCGCAAGCGCCAAAACCAACAACACAGCTCGACAGCACACCACACAGAACGACAAGAGCACCAAGAGTGCCCGGAAACGCAAAACAAAAAAAATGAAAAAAAACGAGAGAGAGAGAGAGAGAGAGAGAGGGAGGCCGGCTGGGGCAGGCGGAGACAAAGCGCCGAGCCCAGGGCACCCAGGGCCGGAAACAATGGAACGAAGGAGACCAAAGAAGCGCACAGAGGGGCAGGGGAAAAAAAAAGGGGCGAGGAGGGGGAGAAAAGGGGGGGGCAACCACAAAGTGCCAAGGCCAAGGGCACCAAAAGCAGCAGAAGAAAGGACCGCGGAGAGGGAGCGGATGGGGAGAAAAAGAGGGAAAAAAAAAGAGCGGAAAAAGAAACGGCGGGGGGGGGGGGGGGGCAGGGAAGAGAGGAAAAATAAGGGGCGGGGGGGGAGGAAACAGCGAAACGCCAAGGCCGGAGACAAGGAAACGCCACAGCGAGCGGGAGCAGGGCCGCAGGGCGGAAGGGGGCAGGAAACGCAGGACAAAAATAAAAAATCAAAAAACAAAAAAAAGGGGGAGGGGGGGGGTAGAAGCCAACAATGAGCGCCAAGGCCGAGGGCACCCAGGACCCGGAAGCACAGAAAACGGGAGACAGCGGGGGCATGAGAGGGGAGGTGGAAAGAAGGGGGAAGGAACAAACACACAAAAAAAGAGGAAAACAAACACCCGAAGCACAGGCAACCCCAGCCAGGAGGGGGCCGAACAAAGAAGAAGGACAAGATGGCCACTGAAAAGGTGAGGCGCACCAAAACGCGCCCGGGAGGCCGACCAGCCCGACTTGGCCAAGAAGAGCACGCACAGGCAAGCACGTACGGGACCCGGGCGTGGCGTCCTCCGACCCGAAAGGGGAGGTGTGAGGGTCCACACGAATCAGCCCCGGTGCACTTACCGAGTCAACCGTTGCAAGACGGACCGTACAGGAAACCTGACGCGTCAGTGACCGCGTCCACACACGCCAAACCACCGCAGGGCACGCAGCCCAAGACCCAAGCCAGAGGGACCCGCCAGGGAGAACCCCAACGCGGGGCCCTGAACGGGTAGTACGCGGAGTGAGCCCAGCGCCCCTGCCTCGGCAGGGGCCAGCGGCAGGCACAATGAGGCCGGTTCTCGGCTGGCCTCCACGTGCGGTGCGCAGCCGCCCAGTAAAGCCGGGGGCGACAGCCCCCGGGGTGGGAGAAGGAACCACAGCGACGGGAATACGGACCGGAGCACCGGATGCACCAGCGCGGGGCCACTAGGCACGCCAGGGAGGCACCCAGCTGGCTACAACCACGGCACAAGGACAGGTGCCAAACAACAACGGCCAACAGGTGCCGCAAACCTGCGAAGCACGCACAACACACGACGAACGGCAGCACAGGAGAGTGTGCCAAGGACAGCCGGCCCCACACGCCCGCACAGCCTGCCCGCACGCCCCAAGGACGGGCGGTCGGGGGTGGGAGAGCGCCCAACCCCGGACGCCCCACATGCAGGCGAGAGGCGCCCCCCCTGGACGCCCTCGTGCCGCCCCCACAGCGCGCAAACCAGCTCCCGAGAGCGCGCGCTGTGGGGTTGGTGACAGGTCCCAACGCACCCGGTCCCCGCACCCACAGCCAGTGAGTAACCGGCCCCAGCAGCACGCCCCAAGGACGGGCGGTCGGGCGTGGGAGAGCGCCCAACTCCGGACAGCCCCCACGAAGGCAAGAGGCCCCCCCCCCCGGGCGCCCTCGTGCTGCCCCCACAGCGCGCAAAGCCAACTCGGAAGAGCGCGCACTGTGGGATTGGTGACGGATCCCCACGCCCACACCCCCGGCACCCACAGCCAGTGGCTAGCGGGCCCCGGCCGCATGCCCCAAGAACGGGCTGTTGGGCGTTGGAGAGCGCTTAACCTCGGACGCCCCGCACGCAGGCACGAGGCGCCCCCCCCGGACGCACTCGTGCCGCCCCGGAAACGCGCAAAGCCAGCTCGCAAGAGCGCGTGCTGTGGGGTTGGTGACGGGTGCCCAGGCCCACAGCCCCCGCAACCGCAGCCAGTGGGTAGCCGTCCCCGGCCGCACGCCCCGGGGACGGGCGGTCGGGCCTGGGAGAGCGCCCAACCCTGGACGCCCCACATGCAAGCAAGAGGCGCTTCCCCCGCGCGCCCTCGTGCTGCTGCGACAGCTCGCAAAGTTAGCTCACAAGAGGGCGCGCTGTCGGGTTGGTGACGGGTCTCCAAGCCCACCCCCCCGCACGAACCGCCAGTGGGCAGCCGGCCCCGGCCGCACGCCCCAAGGACGGGCTGTCAGGCGTCAGAGAGCGCTTAACCCCGGACGCCCCACACGCAGGCCAGAGGCGCCCCCACCGGGCGCCCTCGTGCCGCCCCCACAACGCGCAAAGCCAGCTCGCAAGAGCACGTGCTGTGGGGTTGGTGACGGGTCCCCACGCCCACATCCCCCGCAACCACAGCCAGTGGGTAGCCGTCCCCGGCCGCACGCCCCAAGGACGGGCGGTCGGGCCTGAGAGAGCGCCCAACTCGGGACGCCCCACATGCAAGCAAGAAGCGCTTCCCCCGCGCGCCCTCGTGCTGCCCCGACAGCTCGCAAAGCCAGCTTGCAAGAGCGCGCGCTGTGGGGTTGGTGACGGATCCCTAAGCTCACACCCCCGCAACCACAGCCAGTTGGCAGCCGGCCCTGGCCGCATGCCCCAAGATCGGGCGGTCGGGAGTCGGAGAGCACCCAACCCCGGAAGCCCCACACGCAGGCCAGAGGTGCCCCACTGGGCGCCCTTGTGCTGCCCCCACTGCGCGCAAAGCCAGCTCGCAGCAGCGCGCGCTGTGGGGTTGGTGACGGGTCCCCACGACCACATCCCCCGCAGCCACAGCCAATAGGTAGCGGGCCCCGGCCACACGCCCCAAAGACGGGCATGTTGGGCGTGCAAGGGCGCCCAATTCAGGAAACCCCACATGCAGGCAAGAGATGCCCCCCCCGGGCGCCCTCGTGCCGCCCCACAGCGCGCAAAGCCAGCTCCCGAAAGTGGGCGCTGTGGGGTTGGTGGCGGGTTGCCACGCCTGTACCGTCCTCACCCACACTCAGTGGGTAGCGGGCCCCGCCAGCGCGCCCCAATGACGGGCAGTCGGGCGTGGGAGAGCGGCCAAGCCCGGACGCCCCACACGCAGGCAAGAGGCGCTTCGCCCGGGCGCCCTTGTGCCGCCCCCCCAGCTCACTAGAGCGCGCACTGTGGGGTTCGTGACGGGTCCCCACGCCCACACTCCCAGCACCGTCAGCCAATAGGTAGCCGGCCCCGGCCGCACGCCCCAAGGACGGGCGGTCAGGCGCGGGAGAGCGCCCCACCCCGGACGCCCTGCAAGCAGGCAAGAGGCGCCCCCCGGCGGCCCCCTTGTGCCACCCCACAGCGCGCAAAGGCAGCTCGCAAGAGCGGGCGCTGTGGGGTGGGTGGCGGGTCCCGAAGCCCACACCCCCCGCACCCACAGCCAGTGGGCAGGGGGCCCCGGCCGCACGCCCCAAGCACGGGCGATCGGGCGTGGGAGAGCGCCCATTTCCAGATGCCCCACACGTAAGCAAGGGGCGCCCCCCCCCCGCGCCTTCATGCCGCCCCACAGCGCGCAAAGCCAGCTCGCAAGAGCGCGCGCTGTGGGATTGATGGCGGGTCCGTACGCTCAGATCCCCCGCACCCACAGCCAGTGGGTAGCAGGCCCAGGCCGCGCGCCCCAAGGACCAGCGGTTCGGCGTGGTAGTGCGCCCAACCCCGAACGCCCCACACGCAGGCAACAGGCGCCCCCCCGGGGCACCCCCGTGCCGCCCCCACAGCGCGCAAAGCCAGCTCGCAAGAGGGAGGCTGTGGGGTTGGTGACGGGTCCCCACGCCCACAGCCCCCGCACCCGGAGCCATTGGGTAGCGGGCCCCGGGCGCACGCCCTAAGGACGGGCGGTCGGGCAAGGGATAGCGCCCAACCGCGGACGCCCTACACCCAGGCAAGAGCCGCCTCCCCCCCCTGGCCGCCTTCGTGCCGCCCTCACGGCGCGCAAAGCCAGCTCGCAAGAGCGCGCGCTGTGGGGTTGATGACGGGTCCCCACGCCCACAGCCCCCGTATCCACAGCCTGTGGGTAGCCCACCCCGGCCGCACGCCCCAAGGACGAGCGGTCGGGCGAGGGAGGGCGCCGGACCTCGGACGCCCCAAACCCAGGCGAGAAGCGCCCCCCCCCAGGCGCCCCGTGCAGCCTCCAAAAGCGGGCAAAGCCAGCTCGCAAGAGCGCGCGCTGTGGGATTGGTGACGGGTTTCCACGCCCACAGCCCCCGCACCCACAGCCCATGGGTAGTGGGCCCCGGCCGCACGCCCCAAGGACGGGCGGTGGGGCTAGGGGGTGCGCCCAAACACGGACGCCCTACACCCAGGCAGGAGACGCTCCCCCCCCCGGGCGCCCTGGTGCGCCCCTACCGGGCGCAAAGCCACCTCGCAAAAGCGCGCCCTGTGGGATTGCTGACGGGTCCCCAAGCCCAGAGCCCCCGCAAGGGACCCCAAGCAAGGCAAGGGGACGCAGGGACCGGGCCACCCCCCCAAGAGCTAAATGAGCAAAGCATGGGACCGGGGCAGGAAACAGGGAGGGGCACGAACCGCCTGGAACGGCCCTACCGGCGCCCTGCCCCGGAACCGCGCGTAGCCCGCGCGCCACACCAACCTAGAGGGGGAGGGAGGTGCGTACACCGCAGGAGGACGAGCGCACACACACGCAATCGACACGCGGCGCGCACCCAAAGGGCCAGCGGACCGAGCCCGCGGGACGTACAGACCGCATGCAATGGCCTACCGGCAGGGGAAGGGAAGGGACACCCGGGCGTAACATCCCGCAACACGCACTGCGAGGGACGCGAGGGCAGGGAGGAGCCCAAGGGGAGAAGCAAGAACCGGCAGCGGCCCTGACCCCCACGACCAGGGCACTGCAGCCGCAAAGGCAGTAGTAGCACACAGTGCTACGCACCAGCCCCGCGGCTAGGCAGCCTCTGCACCAGCCCATGGGGATCCCAGTGGTGACATGCCAGTAGCACGGGCCCGGCGGCGCCGGCAGCCCGGGTGACCACACATCAGGGGGGCGGCGTAGTGGGTAAGCGCCTGCAACCACGGTTGCTAAGTGACCCATTGACTGGGGAGTGGCGAAATGGGGAAGCCGGGGAGGGACAGGGCTCAGAGCCCCGTGAACCCAGGGAACTCGGACACCAGGCAGGAGGTGTGTCATGAAGGGCATCCCACTAGGTCCCGGTCGGGAGGATATCACCTGGCCCGACCAGGTGGCCCCCCGGGGCCGAAGAACGTCTAGTACCCGAAACGTCAAACCTCAAACCTCAGACCGCACCCTTTCGGGGACTTACACTTCCTGCTTGAGCAGTTTAGGGGGGCTTGGCCCCTGTCCTCGCTGCTCCGAGAGCCCCCCGCTGCCAGGTTGATCTTCATCCTGCAGGCAGAGTCCCCTTCCAAGCGTGTTCGAAGGGTGTCCACTTTGGACCCTCCCGGAGGCGTCTCATGTTTGGGCACTTCTTGGCCTCCTCCATTGCCGCTGTGGTTGCCTCATTGGCTCGCCTTTCAGCGTCCTCCCGTGCTCGGCCGGCTTCTTCTTCTCAACTCCTTTGCAATCAGGCCTTTCTTGCCTCCAAGGCCCTCAGCTCAGCTTCACTCTTGGACTTCTCCTCGGCAACCTTCTTCCAGGCAGCCTTGATGGCATCCTTCCTTGCCGCATCCGTTCCAGCCTTGGCCAATCCTTTGTTATCAGCTCTCTCCTCAGCCTCCTTCCTTGCCCTCTCTTGGGCAAGGGCCTGTTCCAACACCCTCACTTCAGCCTCCTTCTTGGCGATTGCTTCCTCAGCCTCACATATTTCCCGAGCAGCCGCGGCTTCCAGCGCGGCCGGTTAAGCATCACGCCTGTTGCGAGCAGCCGCCGTTTCTGGCGCAGCTGCAGCCGAGACCGCAGCTGTGATTGCCACCAGTGCTGAGGCCTGATTTGCCATGCCCTCTTGCCATTCGGCCGTCTGCTGCAGGGCACTCCCGGGACGCGCTCGCAGGCGCTGGCCGCTCCGTCTCAGGGATCGGCGGTGATATTTTCGTGGCAAACCCTCCCCTGTGAGCCAAATCCACGTTGCTGCTTGGACCTGATCTTCTCAGGAGCAGCAGAAGGGGTTTTGCCTGGGATCTTTGGGCGACTGCGATTAAGTCGCCCAGGGTGGCGGTGCCAGGGTGGCCGCCCGGGCTGGGTCCGGGCTGAGCGCGGCGGCCGCCGCCCTCAGACGTCTGCGTCATGGAGGTCGGGGCTGAAGGCTGGCAGCTGTCCGCTGTCACGCCACACACGCCTTTTCCGCTGCCACTATTACTCCTACCTCATGGCTTGGGGCTGTGCTTCGATCGGGACATTTTTGCAGATTTCCACCCACTGAGGGGCTCTCACAACCTCCTCAAACTGGGACTGGCAAAAATTGGGGTCCTCCTCGAGGCCGGCCACTAGAATCTCGATGGCCCCAATGTTAGAGACCAGCTCGTCTGATGCCCCTGCTGTCGGCGTAGTGGGGCAGAGCATGGGGGCTGTGGTCCAGGAGGCGGTTGTTGCTGTACTCACAGTACTTCTTGTCCATCTCAGAGTTCGCAGCACTCCTTATCGTTTTCCGGGTTCTTGGTACTCCTTTTTCCTCTTGGAGTCCTTGGTAGGGAGCTCTTCTTTGCCCCGAGTGACTTGCTGGCATTGGGTACCTCAGCGGCAGAAGACTGCTTTTGACACGTTACCGTGGGGGCGCTGGTCCACAGGGCACGCTGGGGTCGACACGCAAGCAGGCAGGCAGGCAAAGCACTGCACCTCAGGGCATCCTCATAGAACAAAGCATTCTAGGATCCTCGCCACTCTGCAACAAAACGGAAGTATGCACACCAACACATCAGCGTGTGTACACAACAGGTGGGCTAAGCCACTGACTGGCCTAAATGCACGTCAGGCAATAGACACTCAGTCCCAAGCCATATCCCAAGCCCATGTCCCACCTCCCTTTTCGTTTTTGAATTGTACAGCCACTTTAATGTCTGGACAGGGATACTGGTCTCAGTCATTGTTCAAAACCATAAATACAGATGTGTTCGGCTTGCCGTAACACAAAGTGGGGGAGTGTAGCCACGACTGAACCTCAGAAATCGCCCTGTCATGGCTGGGTAGGGCTTCAGAGAGCAAGGTTGCCTTGGCGCGCGCCCAGAGGAAGCCAGGTTAGTTGCAAATGGAGGCAGGAAATAAAAGGTGTTACTACGGCAGAGAAGGCATTGGTAGGGACATTTGTTGGGGACCAAATCAGCCGGAGCTTAGTCAGACGTTGAGGAACTGGCGGGTGCATGATGTCGTGAACAGCTGGTGTTGGGCTATGAGGCCGAAGACTGTGCGGAATATGTCGATTCGGAGGAGGGAGTAACCATGGTTGGATCCCTGGGTCGGGGGGCCGCGGTGAAAAAGTGGGTGATGCGCCGGTTGTTGTTGTCGGTGTCAGGGGGGCGGGCGGGAGCCACGTCTCTAGGGGCGAATTTATCCGTGCGACTTCGCTGTGCTGGTTTGTCATTTGGATCCGCATTTCGCTTTTTGGGCGGGGGTTGGGGACGCATAGGGTTTTTGCACTCGTGCGTCCGGCGTTTCCTCGGCGGGGGGGCGTTCACAACGTCAGGGAGTCCCTCAGGCGGGGGATGGTATCGAGGAGCAGGGGATTCTGGTGGCGTGTGCAAAGTGCTGTAGGTGCTGTTGGGCTTTCCCTACGTGTTAGGTCCTTAGGGGGGGGGTGAGGGCGAGGAGAGGGGTCTTCAGCTAACCAGTTGAGCGCGTCAGACAGTGCGTCCTTAAGTTCTCGCTGTCCCTGGGGCAGGGCGTTTTTGAAGGCCAGGACACGCTGCTCGAGGTTTGCTTTCTCCGTGAGCCGGAATGGTCATAGCTTCATATAGGAAGGAGGGCACCAACATCTTGGCAAAATTTCTCTTATCTCCTAGATGGGTGCAAGATGACCACCAAACGCTAAGCTATGCGGTTGAAAAGAGCGAGCCAGGCGTGGATGAAACTGCTGATGATGTGGTCTGCACACAGGGTGTGGGAGACAATTGCAATCACATCGAGAGGGTGTTGGTGAGAGCATTTGTGAGTTCATCGTGGTACGCGTGGGTTGAGAAATTCATGTTGCCAGAGGACCATTTAAAGGGTAGACCGGAAAGCCCTGACAAGTGGTTGTGATAATAGAAACTAGATGTCACGTGGATGTTGTGGTGGCAATGGCGAGGAATCAGCGAGCGTGAGATGGATGTGGTTAAACGGTGACAAACAGGGAGTACTCCATTGGATACTATGCCGATGGGAGGGGGGGGGCGGAACTGTGGGGGGGGGAAAGAACTGTAGGCGGTCCATTTGGAGAATAAATCAGAACATTCGTTGCCTTTGAAACCTGCGTGGCATTTAATCCAGACGAACTGCGTTTGGATACGTGAGGGTAGGTGGGCAACAAGGGAGCAGAATGCTTTAATCCAGGTTCCATGTGAAGAGCGAGATGCCATAGTGCGGCGCTGGGCGTCCCTGGTTCTGATGACTTGGTCATTGGCCCCTAAAGTGACGCATTGCATGGGGGAATGTAGCGAGGATAGCCACCGGAGTAGCATAAAAAGTGCCCAATACTCAGCGCCTTAGTAGGAGTAGTAGGGGGACGGAAGACAAAGAACCAATACTTCCCCATCAGGCTTGAAAATCGTGGCTGCAGAGCAAAAGCCACCCTGCCCGGCAGACCCATCCAGGTATATCCAGGTCGTATCGTGTGGGCTGTCGCTCAGTGGGCGTGCTGCCTTGTGGGAACCCCGCGCTTGGAGGTCCTCGCCTCGGAGGGTGTGCAGGAAGTCAGAAAGGCAGTAAAGGTAGCCCATGGGTGAGGACTTCACAAGGGTGCCCTGAAGGGGGGAGGGGGGTTATCCCGTAGGGGGGGGCATGTGTGATACTGTGGGATCAGGAGGTGGTGGTTTCCAAGGATATTATGGGCGACCGATATCACTGGGGGATGGAGGGTATAGACTCTCTGCGAACCGCGGAGTGTGAAATTGGTGTCATCTCCTGGAAAAAAGACGGATGCCCGATCATCAGAGGTGTCAACCACCATCCCTCGGTGAATCCTCAGGTCAGTGGTTGGCGGGCGCTGTTTGTTTCCCCACTTTGTGACTCGATTTGTAGCGTACGTGGAAAAACCAACATAGACATTTTCATGATGGTGCATCAGTCTGGCTGGGGTGCTGTTTTCATAGTTCAAGCTGTTGAAGCGCAGGTTGAGACTGTGGCACGCGCTGCAGTTAAGCCTATGGACTAGGGATTCCTCCGCACTGAGCGCCGCCTGTCGAAAAATTTTGTTGGTGTCCTCTGGGCCCTCATTGTTTAGGTACCTGATGGCAGACTTGACAGTGGATATGTTCACGCTGTGTTGAAAGTGCCGAAGCTCTCAAGCTCCACTTTTCATAGGGACATACTTGTCTTTTTCAGACACCAGCCGAGAGATGCGGTTTCGTTCTTCTGGCTCAGGGTCGAGTGCCACATTTTTCCGAATGATGTTTTGTAGCTGTTTAAGTTGGCTCTGTTCCAGAGGGTGGGCCATCAGGCGGTGATGAAGCGTGGGGACCAGTTGGAGGGTTACCAGATGAACATACTCGGAGAGGGTGAGGTTGAGAGGATTGAGAAAGGCAAAGAAGGACGCAATCTCGGGTTTTGCAAGTTCCTAGGTCAGGGCTTGGTCTGGGTCTGTGAACAGAGAGTCTCCAAGATATTTGTAGACCCTCCACGGAGCACGTGTGGCGGGATCTATAGTGGACAGTTGTTTGCCAGTAGGCGCTGTGACGGTATTTTGGGGGGACGAACCGAATGCTGTGAAGTTGTGTTTTGCTCAAATTAATGTCAAGCCTCCACGCCTGACCTTTCGTTGTAAGGAATGACACAATTTCTTCTATGCCTTCTGGGGACTGAGAGCAGTATCCCAAATGGTCAACGATTGCATGGCTAGATGCTTGTTGAGTGGGAGGGGTCTGGAGGTGGTGAGGGATGGCAAAAAGGAGGACGTGAACATACAGAACGAACAGAATAGGAGACATTGGGCAGCCCCGTTGGACACCTCTGGTTTCCAGGTTAGGTGCACCACCGTGTCCGTGGACGGCAGGGTAGTCACGGAGGGAGGGGTAGAGGCTGCGAATGAGGCGTATGAGGAAGGATGGGACGCGATAGTGTTACAGGGTGCGGAAAAGGGACCCGTGGGGTACGCTGTTATAAGCCTGGTTGAAGTCCATGTAAAGGCTGTACGACGCGGGGCAGTTTTGGTACTTAGCAAGGATCTGGAAAATGTGATCTGAGCACCGGCGGTTTGGTAAGCCACCCTATTGTGTCTTGTGGATGAGTCCATAAAAAGAGCAGAACTTGTAGAGTTGCCGCGCAGCGTGAGTAGCCACTATCTTATACAGAGTATTAAGCAAGGCTATTGGTCTATAGTTGACAAGGTTGTGTTTGGGCCCCTCTTTGTACAGGAGAATGATGTTGGCCTCTAGCCACGAAGCAGGCATGTCATTGTTTAGGTGTATGTTGGATACCGCCAACAAAAACCTTTTAACTGATTCTGGGGCGAGGTGGAAAAGGTATCCGCTGGTGGAATCCCTGCCGCCCGCTTTTGCTGGTTTGCAGGAACTCAGGTAGGAAGTTAAGTGATTCCATTTGATGTCGGGAAGTGGAGCGGTAGCGGTGGCCAGAGTGCACTGGGGTGTGTGTTGGAGGAGGCCAGTGGTGGTGTCTTTGTCGGGGGTAAAATCCAGGGGGCCCCCGAGAGTGAGAAGAGTGTCAGAAAAGAATTCGGTGAGTGTCTTGACACCGTGTGTCATCTGGCCTGTCTGGAGAACTTTGAGCGCCGTGCCTCTGTGCTCAGACAGGTTGGCTGCCTCATTGAGAGTCCGTTTTATGTTGGTTTTTTTGTACGAGGAATCTGTGGACCTTGGATCTCTGGGCTCGGTTGTATACCTCGGCCCACTGGTGGATTGTGTCATTCAAGTGTGCCATTTTGGCTGAAATCGGTGTGTCGGTAGGGGAGGGGACATCGTTCAGGGCCTGCTTAACAGTTTTTATGGTTTTCGAGTCAGGCAGGATGCGGAGAGAGGTGATGTGGTGGTAGTAGGAGCTGGTTTCTCTAATCACTGTGTCTGTGTACTTCTGAATCACGGAGAGGGGAGCATCATTGATGCGCCGGAGGAACCCCGAACACACTTCTGATAGTTCATGCAAGTTGGAGGTGAAGGTTGCAGTTAGCTTTTTGGTCAGCTTGTTGAAAGCCCTTTTGGTGACTGTTGACGGGTACAACGGGGTGGGGGGAACAGACGGTGTGCACGAGGTGGGGTCGTGGTCTGTATTGGTCTGTACCGGTCATCGGTGTGTATGGCAGCATTCGGGAGAGGAAATGTTGCCAAGGAGGAGGGGTATATGAAAATGTAATCGATCCGGGAGGAGCTACTTCTAAGGGCAAAAGGGTATCTCGTGTATTCCTCAGGTGTTGGGTTTGCCAGTCGAAATGTGTCTCCCAAAAGGGGTGGGGTGGCGGTTGCTGAGTGCCGTATCCACGGCCAATGGTTGTCGTTTTGCAGTCCTTTCCCGTCCAGCGTAGGATTGACCAAGCAGCTAAAGTCCCCTCCAAGCAGAAGGTTTGGGTATTTTTGTAGTAGTGTGCGAATGGCGGTTTCAACTTTGCGTCTCCATGTCTCACCAGCTGGTGCGTATACGGATGCAACCAAGAGGGGTTGTGATCCCGGGAGAGTGAGGAGGGCAGCAGTTACAAGTCCGTCGTTGTCGGGATTAACGCAGGGGTGACGAACTGACTCAAGAGGGGAGCAAACACCAGGCTGGACCCGTGTTCATGGTGGGGGGAGACATTGGATAAGACCACGGCTCGGTGGCCTTGCTGGTTGTATACGTGCGGCAGCAGGGGTTTTTTCCTCAATTCTTGTAGGAAAATTATATCAAATCCTTGCTTCAGATGGTGCAAAAGAAGAGGGGTGGGGGGCGTTTTTTCTGTGTCGTGGGTCACTGCCCTGATGGTGTGGATGAGACCTTTGGGTGACGATACTGCTGGAGTGTACCCTTTCCTGAGTTTGTGGGCTGTTTTTGGGGGGGCAGATCTCGGGTTGGATGGCGCCTGGAGCTGAGAGGCCCAAGAAGTGGGTGCTGGAACAGGAATATCTTGCGAGGAGGGACTGTGACAGAGTTCTGACGCCTCAAAGCATGTTAGGTCAGGTACAGCAGGGGAGGGGGGGAAGAAGGGCACGGTGTCCAGATCAGACTTGACCAGCGACAATACGGACGGGGCTGGAACGCCAGCCCCGATGAGGACTTCAGTTAAACTCTTAACCATCGCTCTCAACGAGGCGCAGGATCATAGCTTATCTGCGGCTTCGTTCTTGGAAGAGTCCATTGCGCTCATCCATGGTACTTTTGGGTATAGCATGAAAGCAGGACCATCGGGCTTCGCCCCAGAGGCACGTGAGCGATCCAAGATCCATTCAGTGGATGTAGTGGTGTCCACCCTTGACGTGTCGTAGATGCATGGGTACCGGACACTTTAGATTCAGATAGAGCACATACTTCCCCAGCAGCTCTGCATCAATGTGATCCCCTATGCCTGCACCAGACTCGTAGCAGGCCAATGTGACTTGGTTCGGTACTTCGAGAGAGATGCCTGTCAATGCCAACTGGCTGACCATGCGCTCTATGTAGGGTTGGAATTCAGGAGGCACGTCGGTTGTTCTCTGAACATGATTTTCGTTGACTCCCATGATATAGCCGTAGTGCTTCAGGTGCCTGTTCATAGAAGTGTTCCACGTTGGGTGCAGAGTTTCAAAAAGGGTCACGAGGGCGTCTTCCTCTTCCGGAGTGAATAAGGCAGGGACATAGTCTAGGCCATCTGGGCTCTTTTTTGATGCGACCCTTTCCGGAGGTAAGTGGTTGGTCTTATCCGTAGCAGTTTCAGAAGGAGGATCGTCATCGACGTCAATCTCATCGGTCTCGTCTTGAGAGGGTCTGTCTGGTTCGTGGCTTTGGGCTGTCAGCACGTCGGCCGAAGTACCATTCGATCCTGGGTTCTCAGGACTGCCAGAGTCTTGAGTCGGTGCGTCGAGATCTGAGTCAAGGCTGGCGGGTCCGGATCCTTCGCATCCCTGAGATGTTATCTGTGGGGCCGGCGGCATTTCTGATTCGTTCCGTGGTCTCGTGAGAGCTGCATTCCCTCTTTGGCGCTGCTACTTAATCATGCTTGAGTCCGGAGAGGGGGCGTCACTCTCTGCGGTTTGAACAGGCTACGGTACCGGCGTAAGATCTGGGTGTCGTGGTTGTTCCCCGGCTTCTTTTGGCTTCGGTGAAGTAGAGGTCGCCGACAGTGGGCCGTTCGACGTTGAGGAAGGCTTATCATGTGTTAGTGGCGGTGGACTCGATTGAGAAGCGAGGTCCTTATCCGTCGGTACCCTCCGAACCTATAGTGGGAAAGAGAGTTGGTGAAGGGGATTCGGTAGGAGTTGCGCCGATAAGGGGAGTGCCCGGTTTGGGATTTTCCTCCGTGTTCCAGTTAGAAACTTTATCTCGGTGATCCGGCGAAGGCATCTCTAGCTTTGCTTGCAAATGCATTAATTGAGTGACCAAGGCGCCCGCGCCCAGAGCCCCGCCACACTGGAAGATGGCAACGAGGTCGTTGGCCCGCTTGTCATCCGTGGGTGGTTTGAGGAGTTGTTCTCTAGTGACGTGGTCCGGCTCTAGGCAGCGTGCGGAGATGCCCCTGTAGTTGAATCCGTGTGCCAACAACGCCAAGTCTCTTGCTTCGTACTTGATTTGAAATAGTGTGGCGGTGTTGGAGTTGGTGACGACCTTCTCGATAGAAAGAAAAGGTCCTAGTAGACCCATCACAATTTTCACTGAGTGGACAGACTCTGTCGTAGGGGCGGCCACTTCAACAAGGCACGGATCACTAGTTGTGCGTACAGAGTCTTTTGGGGGAGGCCATTTATCTTGACGTAGGGCCGACGAGGCAAGGGTTGATGCTTGCGGTTTTTCATTCCAGAATGGGACCATGGTTCCCGCCGGTCCTTTGAATAGCAAAAAACCATCATCACGAAACAACCGTGTAGCCAGCTTTGTAGCAGGGATTTTTGCGGCTCGCATGGCATCGCCCAGTAGTCCAAAGTAACCAACAAGCTTGATTCATTTTTTTATGAGGGCACCTTCATACATGCAATATTTTCGTGGGCCGCATAGTTTCTCCTCGTGATAGACCAAATATCCCCCGCCTTGTCATCGGGGTTGCGTGACTTGCAATCTCGAGAGGGGACTACCTGGAAACTTCTCGTGTTATGGGGGTCCTCAATTCGCATGATGAATATGTCCCCATTGGCGAAAGCCGGAGAGTTGACCACCGCGTTCCGCAAGTAGATGTCAAAGGGCGGCGGTAAGTCCCAATCATATCTAATAAAACCTTCAAGAGGAGAGCAGAATTTTCGGATCCCACCTAGCAGGTAGAAGGCACTCGATGAGTTGATGCTCATCATGTCACTTAAACCACCAAAGGCTCGCTTGAAACCCATTTGCATGAGCCCCTTGTCCATAGGCATGAAATTCCCTTGGACTTTCGGGTTCCGAATTTTGGCTTCTTCGTAGAATGCACGTAACATTTTAATGGATACATCTATTCGGACTTTGGAGTTGGCGGTTGCAGGCGGTTTTGAAATGCGAGCGTGTTGAAAGGCTTCGCCAAGGGTAGGCTCATGAACGTTCACATCAAGGAATTGTACTTCATCCGTTTTAGATTTTCGGCCATCTAGCCATAGGGCAACAGTAGGAAGGGATTGACCATTCGTTTCCACAAAGTTGGGCGCGTTGTTTCGTACCAAGGCGAATTGATTCTTCGTCTCTTTGAACACACAAAGTTCGGATATGTAGTCTTCTATTTGGATAAGGGGCCATTCATAGTGGGAGGGAACGCGTTTGAAGAGATTTCTCTATCAAAGCTAGTTGTGATAAACCAACCACGGATTGGAGTGCTCGGATAGCAAAACTTTGTCTTCAAAAACACCACGTAGTGTTTGGACGTTTTCAAATTCCGCGGAAGCCCCGCCTTGTCTATTGGAGGTGCAAGGTAGAACGCCACTCTCGGTAGGTACTCGTCTTTGTGGAAGAACAAGTCGTGAGCGGGAGATAAGTATGAGTGTTGGGTTTGCATGTTGATATCTATCTTGATGAAGACGTTGGTGAAGTCGGTTCCTCGTAGGTCTCGATCAAACGGGTGCTTGTTGTAGAGAAATTGGCGAACTTTGGAGTGGGCTATAAACAGTTTGGAATGAAACATGCGGGTATTGTTATCGTAAGTTCAAAATTTAACGTAATGGTTTTCCCATGAAGTTTTGGGCGTGAACAAGAGTTTTGCGGCACCATGAGTAATTCTCTTTGGGACTGGAAAGGGAGACGGCGGCGGAATATACGGGGTTTTGCTTTTTGATCCAATACCAAAGAACGACATTTTTAGTAGTTGGCGATTGATGTCCAAAGGTGTTGATGAATTAAAAAGATGGTTTGGCATGGAAATAGCGACGTAGGCAATGTAAACCACAAATAGTTGACCACGGTGGCTTGATGTTGAAGAAATTATATTCATAATCCGGGGAAATTGCCCCAGAACTTGAACAGCCCAGGATTTTCACCAATCACCGAATAGCCTGGATCCACTACTGGTGGATTCATCACCAAAATTCTGAGGGTCAATCGAAAAAAATGGACACTCAGAAAGTGTCATGTCCCACTTCCTTAGTGGCATGCAGATATGGGGGCACAAACACAAACCACAGATCTCCCCAGAAATGACCCTAGAACCCTGTCAAGGGTGTAGCGTCCCGCCCGGCCACGGGCTAGGTTTCAGAGGCCAATGAGCACCAGAGCCATTCCACAGTGACCTCGCATGCTCCTCTGATGGCTCATCCCCAATCCCCTGTAGGCCGGAGACATGGCCCGCCATTATCCCATAGAGGGTTGGGGTCTGAAAATGGGCTGTTTTGCCGAAGCCTGCTTCCGGCTCAAAAACTGCAACATTGACCCCTTGTTCCGGCCATACCAAGGCAGGACGAAAGCAACCAACCCTGTACTCTTCACCAACAAACTCTCTACAGATTCCGTGCAATCCGGGTCGCGCAGACTCCCCAGCGCCCTGGAGCCGGGAGGCCGGCAAGTGGCCTCAGGGAGGCCAAAATCGTCCAATTGGGCCGTCTTGGGCGACGAAGGCAGGCATTTGGGGCAATCTCCTGCAGCCAAACCTGAATACACGGGCCTGGATACTCCCTTTGCTACCGTGCATTGGGGTTCGGCTTGCAGTTGCGGTGGTTAGCTACTCCTCCTCAAGGGGACGGTAACGCGATCCAGCAGAATACAGAAATAAGTGTAAAATTGGAGGACGTGGCGTTCGCCAAATGATGTACATCTCCCACCATGCCTGAGGCGCTAATACCAAAACATAGCGCAAAGGACGCTACGTCATATGCTACAAGAATCATCATCACTTTGGGCTACATTTCCAAACACACGGATATAAGGTGTTGTCAAGATGGCGCAAAATGGCAAAAATAGTGAAGTTTGGCCGAAACGGCCGACACGCATCATACAATATCTCCATGACAATGGCGAGCAATAACCCACACAAGGATGGTAGAGACACATTGGACTCAGGTCCCAATATATGCCCCATACCAGCCGAACTGATTGCTCTAGACATTTTTTCCCCTAACAGAAACATGGCACACAAAAACTGACAAGCAGCAACATACACGAAATTAAGTCTCCAATGTATCTCCTATCCAAAGGTGAGGACACATGGCAACATACCCTATCTGAGGAGGGTTTATGTGTCCTTTGGGAACTGCCCTTTGCATTACAGAATGCACACAGAAGAACACCGGCGGTGAAATCAGGGGGAGAAGGAGTTCAAGGCGATTTTTGTAGAAAATCGGAAAAGTCTTCCAAAACGTGGTCAGTCCAAAAATTGTATCTGCAGATCCTGAGAGAGATGGACTTTGGGCTTTGGCATGGAATTAGCCCAAGGCCTCAAGTCCCAACCGTGTTGTCAAACGCGCTGACTATGAGTTATGTAGCTGCTTGGTTCCAAGCGCTTATGAAAAATGGAAAAATGCATCATGTGCTCACAAGATGATATTATATAAAGTAAGAGACAAGCTTCAGAAGATAAACCAAGCTATGCACGATGTCCTTCGTGGTCTTGACGTATTGTATTGTACTGCTTCAGGGCTCAAATGGCGAATGACGCTGTGCACGACCCTTGAAGCCAGGGCAATTTTCACCCTGAATTCGACAAAAGCTCATCTTTTGAGCCTACCATGATTCAATACGTATTGAATTGCGTGGAGCCACCGGTGGGTTAGCTTGAAAAACAAAACTCTTGTCATGCTTCTGATCTTGTGAGCATCGTCTTAAGTTATTTACGTGCATGCTCCCAAGTACACAAAGTTAGCGTTTGCGCACGAAGACAGTTTTGCTTTTGACACCCTCCCATGGCCCAAATCACCCCTGTAAGCTGCCTCCCGAAAGGGAATGATATGCTGATGTGAAACAGGCATGACGGGAAGGAAAACGGAGGAAATGTACAGTTCCCAAGGAACTCATGGTCCGCGGTAACAATGAGCTCGGTCGCTTCACAAAAAACCTTGCGCCTTCATTTTCTCCCAGGCATGTTGCTGAAACATTCTCGTCAATACGTCAGATGCATTGTCATGAAAAATTCTACAGATCCCGCTACGAACTTCCTTTTTAGCCTCAAAGGTACAGAAGAAAACTCCATAACAAAACTTGCCACGGCAGGTCGGCGCCTCAACGCACGCAGGCGACGATCAGGGGGTCTCCCATGGCGATGAAACAGTTGATGAAAAAAATGGATCTTAATCGATTTCCACCAAGATTTGATCATCATCATGACAGCATTGCAATTGCTGATCCATTTGATCGATAGAGAAGGTTAGGGACGACATCCATGCTATCCCTGTTCTCAAGGAATTGCAGAAAGCATGAGCTTCCCTGAGAGATCGGATAGGTTAGATAGTGACCATGAGGGCCAGGGGGTCCTGGGTACAGCTTCGATCCTCGACATTGAACTTGGGAGCTTGTCCCTTTTTAGGTTGATTATTGGCGTGGTGTGTCACGGCAAATGGTTTAATTGTATGAGCATTGACGCAGTACAGGCCGTCGTGGATCAGACACCAGTACACTTTGACTGTGGGTCAGGTTGCCCCAAAAATGTCATGAAGCGTTGAATTGTTGAGGGTTAGAGCACGGACCAAGGTGTCCGGGGGCATAGGCTTATAGAACGTCCCTTAACGGTTGATCTTTTGGCCATGCCCATGAGCTCTAGCATCGAAATGCGGCCTTTGTTGTTTCTTGCAGTCTTCAGCCGTTTCGTGGCGATCGCATAGACAGGCCTATAGCCCTTGGCATCATTTTGGAGCGTGATGGGTAGTGGAAACGCAATGGTTGCCTCGGCTCTGCTCTTTTGTGAGGGAAATGATTTCTTTGGCACAAGTCAAGGTTTCTTCTTTGGACATCTCTATGTCCCCAGTAGCGTAGCTGTTTTCTAGAATGGATGCGTTTTGCCATTCTATGGACACTTGTTGTATTGCTGCATTTTCCGAGGTTACGGTGACATCATCCGGGGCTCCGCCATAACTTTTGTTGAACCGTTGGTAGGCATCCTCATGGACCGATTGCTGCTGGAGTTGACGAACAGCCACTCCGGAGAGGAAGACCCTGAAGTATGTGGAGGGTTGATCCGGGACTTGATGTACGTTTCAGATTTTTGCTCGTGACAGGGTGCGGAAACCATCTCTTTTTGGGGCTTGCAAGGTGGTGGTGATGTGTATTTGTCTTTGAGGTTCGTGCGCATATTGAGATCCCGCATTGTTGACAAACAAGAGAATATACTTCCTATCAACTGCCATGTTGGTAGGCCGCAGCTCCACTCCTTGTTCCGATGCCAAGGCCCCATTTAGGTGCACATTGATATATATGTTGACATTTTTGATGAACGGTGCAAATGGTTTGATGAGGTTTCGGTAATCCAGCAGCATGAGATCGGCTGGAACGCATGGGTCTTCTAATTCGGCCAGAGCAATATCCCCTATCATTTTTGGAGATGTGGAGGCAAGCGCAAGCACAAAATCATCAAAATCGTTTTACACAGTTGGAAGACTATCTTCTTTGGCTTGTTCAGTTCCTAGTTGTTGTCTGTTGAAGGAACAAAATAGAAAGATCAAAGATTTGGGCTGTTGCACATCGTGATTGTGGATTCAGCTCAGATTCGGCCAGATTTGGCCTGGTGAGATCGATGCAGATAGCCTGATAGGTTTTTTGCACTGTGCATCCCCTCAATCCCAGGGGTGCTAGGGGAGCCTGATAGGTTTGTGGCAATAATACTATGAGGCATTGACTTGTTGAAAGTCAAATTCACCTCGTCTACCTGTCCGGCAGAAGGGTTGAAATGTGTGTTCGAATGTTCATACTCCAGCGCTTGGAGAGGAGGAGTGTAGTGCGGTAGGTTTTTTGGATGCACTGTTATCAAGTCTTGCCGTCTTTTGCGGCTAGGAAGATTGGGGACTAGATCTTTTAGAGAGGGTTCTTCTTTTTGGTTGGAGACAGGAAATGCCCTTTTTGAGTTATCCGTTGGTATAAATTGACGGGCTTTTGCGTCTTTAGACTTGCTTTGTTCCAAATGAACTACTTGTAGTTTTTTTGGGAGATGGTAGGTAGAACGCTCCTGAAATGGAATACAGACTAAGGAACAATATGGATGCTTGGCCAAATCCACAGGGATGCAGTTTTTTGTGATCGGTCATATCCAGGACCCCACATGCATTGTCCATTTTTCTGGATGGAAAACAAAGATACCCACAAAATGAAATAAGTCCATATAACTTCGACGCAGGGGTATACACCCCATTTTGAATATGCCCCACTCAAATATGCACGAGTTGAAAAATATGTTGGCTTCAACTGCACATATTTGGAGTGTTGGCTTTGCCCATTTTTTTGCATTTTTGGCCAATATCGACATGCATTGTAAACCTTCAGACACCCCAAACGTTTTTGGAGTTGTGCAGCAAGCCGGAAAATGTTTAAAAGGGCATTATACACAGTGAATTGAATGTGGCTCACACAATTACACACATTCTTCAACTCATATGAGTGCAATGACCCACTGTTTTCATGGTCCTTTACTTCATACTTTGGCACCTCTTGGTCCAATTCAATCCTAGTATCAAAATATCTACTAGCCGCTATTCTAAAGATGACGGTTGCGATGGGGATGGAGGTGAAGCTTGAAATAATGCCAATGACCCTTGAATTTGGAATATTGTGTTATTTGCATATGCTTTCTCGTTGCGCAACCTATTACATTCATACAGTCTTTGTGATTTTTGTGTTCCACCTACTGCATGCCCAAGGAAAGGTTTCTTTTAATCAACAAAGACTGCATATCCGATGTTGTCACCTTTGGTGAAGCCTTGTATGTACTTGTGGGAGTCTGGTATGTGTTTGGACCTAACGGGTCTCATTTACCTGCAAATCCTGCGAGACCTTCTGTTTGCTACTATTTTCTCTCCCTATCTTTGGTAGGTAGGGCCCACCACCAATCTTGGATGATGGATGCCACACTCAACTTGCTCTTCATCTGTTTGGTGTGCTGACTTGACTTCTCATGTACTCTACTCTCCCTACATCCCACACACACAACGATACGCACAGAAACAGATCTGCCTGCCCTGTCCAATCCTCTTGTCAGATGTCATTTCAGCTTGATTGCCCTCGTCCTCTTAGCCTCCCCTGCACATATCCAGCACTGAGCGCAGGGCTTGTTGACTGCACCGCCTGTTCGAAGAACGCCGAGAAACTTCATTCCTATGGGTAACGGTGCCAGATGGACAATTGCTTGTGTCAACCCATTGAAGCTGATCTAAGGGCGATCGACCTGTGATAAGTACTGGTTGCAGGTGGTTGTGTACCCGTTCCACACCTGAGCTATCTGTAGGGCAGGATCAGAGAATCTGCTGCACTTTGGCTGTGATGTGATGTGAAGCCTTGAGCACATAGGCAAATAAAGTCTTTGATGTGAATTGAGCTTGTCTGATTTGGTGTTTTCCGCCCCCTTCTAATCCCCATGTTTCCTGGGCTCTATTGCTTGGTCCAATCCACACCGACCTTTATGGCTGCAGGTCCATACAAGCCCAAAGTGAGCCATGGGCCATCCTCGCTAACTGAAACCTACGTAGGTAGGTGTCTTTGAAAGCTGTGGATGGCTTCTTTGACAACCCAGGAGAAAGGTCTGACCATGGAGACGTCCTGTCACTCCAACTGCCCTATCTCAGGTGCCTGTTAGGCTGCTCCCGTAGGATTTTCGGAAAGCAGTGTTGCGACCACCCGGTCCAGGTGTCCCTAGTGACAGTGTGTCTTGACATGTGTCAATGCCTAGGATTACATGTCCCCTCCTTTTCATGGCAGCTTCGGGTGGCAACTTAGCTGCGTCGAATATCTCCCCTGACAGCAGGTATTGCTCCTGCTATCTACGATACGACCACCTGATCCCTGTGGCTTGAGTTCCAGAGCCCCACTGCTTGGCAGGCAACCCCCAAGTGGGCTGTGCATGGGCTCGCCTGTCACCATATGCTTCTGTGGCTCCGAGGGGCGTTTGCGATCGTCTGTAGTGCCGGCTGGCCGGGCTCCGGCCAGGGTCCTTGGGGTAGTGAAGCGGTACCCAGAACCTATGGCCCATGGCCCGGAGGCCTGGGAGCCGTCACACCCGTGCGGAAGCCGTTGACACCGGCTGTCAGCGGGATATCCCTGTTCTCTAACCCGCAAAATCTGGAATCCGATTTCTAACCATTAAATCGATGTGGAATTACCATAATTTTACTGTCTTGGTCGATTTGCGGTTAGAAATTGGTGAATTACCCGATACCTACCGCGATTGCTCATTGTCGTGAAATTGCCGCCTGACGTCGCCCGTTCCGTGCACTGCATTAGATGATTCTGTAAAACGATCGTTTTCGAAGTTAAGACTGAAACACTCTTCGAGTGATCCGCAATTTTTTCGTTGATAAAACGCATCGCGTCCCAGATTTTTCCCAGAAAAACTGGGCGGCCGAAGGCGCTTTGAACCCCAAGTGAAATAACAAGGGTTACGAGCGTTCAAGCGCCCAAGGACGAATTAACGTGCCTCATAGGCACTGTGTATGAGGTTTTGCCCCCCATAGTCATAGAATGAGACCAAAGGATCCCAACTCCATAGGCGCAAAGGGTTCTTTATTTTGAGTGTTTACCAAGAAATGGGCAATCTCACGTACTTGGCGTCCAAGTACATGTAGAAGTATGTTGAGTTGGCGTTTTCTCCCTCTTTGCTTGCCTCTACATCCGCGGCAAATCACTTGTCTTCCCCGGATAGTACATATATGATCTCCATATATATATTGCCAATATATTTTGCGTGCATGCTAAAATTCGGCTTTCCGAAGGGAGGTCGATTTTCGACCAAAGCACTTGCATGCGTGTTAAGGGACGAAAGCTACTCTAGAATATAAGCACGCTTTGATTCTAGGCCACTAGGTTGGGTGTAGAAGGCGAGGGTAGGGTTGTATGCCATATTTGGTGTCATATCACGTGCCCATTTGGCGGGTGCACCATTCTAAGACTAACCCGCCAATGGACCACATATCGCACGAAGCCCTTCATTGTACTCCCAACCAACACTCGCAAGCCCAACCTTCGTGAAGGGACGCTTGTGGAGCGCTCCCGAAGCGATGCGTTGCGAGCAAGGTGTGTTTTTTGCAATATTCCATGTTTGCATGTGCCCACTTGGGAGGCAGCGCGCGCGGCCTTCCAAAGCGCCCCAAGTGGAGCACATATGTGGAATCGGAGGTCATTGGTGTCGAGTCGTTGTGTTTAGAAGGATTGGTCGATTACTCAATCCAAGCCGATTGTCCACACTCACTTTGGGCTAGCACCTTGACGAAGGTTGCTCCGCTTCGCTGACGTGGGGTGCGAACCATGGTGACCAATATCCATAACACCCATGTCATATATGGTCCATTGGTCCATGCGTCTGGCGTGCACGAGGGGGCTGAACATGGTGCACGGCGGGCAGAAAATGTGGAAAATTGCTCAAAATGGCCGAAAATGCGCACACTCATGGGTGGGTTAAATGAGGCACATGCCCGACTTGGACCAGAGTGTGCCATAGGATTGGTATCAAGTCATATGCGTCCAACATATCCTTTGGGCATCGCCCAAATCCCTCCGGTTTTCGGCATGGCAGGGTTGCCAAGTGAGCCCATGATTTGGGATCGTCCAAAATCGCCACCATGGCGGCCACGGTATGCCAAGCCCAAGGGGAGTTGTTCGCCGGGTCGAAGATATGTTGGGCACCGAAGTGTGTACCCTCCTAACATACTTTGGTCATGATGTCAATTGAGCGCAACGTTGAGATACACGGTCGCCACTTGACATCATGACAGGCAAAAAACAGCAAAGTTGGCGAAAAAACACGCAAAAGTGCCCTGAAAACTGCACAAATATATCATAATATATTTGTGCAGTTTTCAGGGCACTTTTGCGTGTTTTTTCGCCAACTTTGCTGTTTTTTGCCCCTCATGATGTCAAGTGGCGACCGTGTATCTCAACGTTGCGCTCAATTGACATCATGACCAAAGTATGTTAGGAGGGTACACACTTCGGTGCCCAACATATCTTGGACCCGGCGAACAACTCCCCTTGGGCTTGGCATACCGTGGCCGCCATGGTGGCGATTTGGGACGATCCCAAATCATGGGCTCACTTGGCGACCCTGCCATGCCGGAAACCGGAGGGGTTTGGGCGACGCCCAAAGGATATGCTGGACGCATATGACTTGATACCAATCCTATGGCACACTCCGGTCCAAGTCGGGCATGTGCCTCATTTACCCCACCCATGAGTGTGCGCATTTTCGGCCATTTTGAGCAATTTTCCACATTTTCTGCCCGCCGTGCACCATGTTCAGCCCCCTCGTGCACGCCAGACGCATGGACCAATGGACCATATATGACATGGGTGTTATGGATATTGGTCACCACTGTTCGCACCCCACGTCAGCGAAGCGGAGCAACCTTCGTCAAGGTGCTAGCCCAAAGTGGGTGTGGACAATTTTGCCATTTTGGCAGTTGTGGACCCGATTTGGATGGTCACCACGCCGAGTGGCATGAAGATCTTTGAGGGTCAAGGACATGTGAGTTTCCATTGGAGTCTGGGTGGATTGCGTATGGAATGGCAGATCCGATCTCCAAGCCAGCGTGGAGATATATTATTGGGGGTACCCCGGATTTTGGCTCATTTTGAGCAGCCAAAATGACCCTCTTTTGGGACCCCAATTTCACCCCCCCGTGTGGTCAATTGGCGGCCCAATATCTCTATGCCCACAAGAAGCCTGGACCCACTCAGTGATAGGTCCCAGATGCTGCCTCCTATCCTGTGAGCTATTGGCCTTGCCCTCGCCGGGCGAGCCACGCGTGGGAATGACGCCAATTTTGGTGTTTTTGGCATCATGACCCCACTTGATGAACCAGTGGTTCCCTGATGCCGGGACCTCAGAGGGAACCAGGTTGGGTGACGGCTTCAGAGAGTTCATACTTGAAGGGCATAGGGTCAGTTGCCTCGTCCCCACCTCTGGCGGGTCCAGACCAGGCGTCAATTTTGGAATTTTTGGAGCTAATATCAGTTTGGGCTGAAACAGCCCGTTTTCAGCTACCAACTCCTAGGGGATCATGGCGGGGCCATATCTCTGGCTCAGAGGGGAGTTTGGACCTGCTGTTAAGGGAGCATGGGGAGCAACTGTTTGTTGGCCTTGGAGCTCCTTGGTTCCAAGGAACTCGCCTGTGGCTGCGCGGGACACCCTCCCCCATTGGCAGGGTTCCAGGGTCCGGACTGAGTAGGGCATGGGTTGTGTTTGAGCCCCCGCCCCTGCCAGCCACTGAGAGGGTCGGACCTTGGATTGGGATATGAGTTGGGACTGGGTGTCTTTTGACCTGTGAACCCCTTACCTTAGTCCAGTCTTCACCCCATGTGTACATATCCTGATGTGTTGCTGTACATACTTCTGTTCCCTTGTTTCAGAGTGGCAAGGATCCTGAAACGCTTTGTCAAATGACACGAGCGTGATGATGCCCCTGTGAGCGCAGTGCTTTGCCTGCCTGCTTGCTTGTGCGTGTCCACCGCAGCGTCCCGTGGCCAGGCCCCCCACGGGAACGCGTCAAAGCGTTTCACCACCGCGGGGTTACCCATCTCTCGCGTGCCACTCGGGGCCACCTGAACCCCGAGCATCACGGGCTTCGCCACGCCGCCCGGCAACAGCGCTGAGTCCGTGAAGGAGGTGTAGCGACCGGAACTCCGACATCAGCGAGTTCCTTCGGCCGATCAGCACCGGCCGCACTCCCAGCTACATCACCCACCTCAACAGCCACCCCCAGGGCTAGTCCATCGAGGGGAACGATGGTGAATTGGCAGGAGGCGGGCAAGACGTGGCCGCTGCCCCACCCCCATGTGGTGCGCCTACTGCGTTGGTTGGTGTGGGGGCAGCACTACCGCCACAGCAATCCCCAGTGCGAAGGCGGCATGCCCGGGAGCTTTGAGCTCCGCGAAGACATAGGCCCCGACCGCCTGCAGGCAGTGGAAGACTGGCTGCGGGTGGAAGGATACGCCTACCGCTTCCGCCAGAAGCGCTGGAGGGTCTGGACCCGCCCAGACAGGCCCGCTGAAGGGCTGCGCCCCGATGGGATTGAGGAGGACGAGAACCCCAACAAGTACCCGTCGGGCGCCACGATCAACGTCTCCATGTGGGACATGATCGAGAAGAAGTTCTCAGAGCCGGGGAACGAGCGCACGCTGCAGGGCAACAGCAGCAGCGCGTCTCCTGGGAAGGAGAAGCGGTCCGCCGGGGACAGAAAGCGGGACAAGAAGTGGCGGGAGTACCAGGAATCCCTGGCCGCCGAAGCCGCCCAAGCCACCAAGGGCGGAACCCCAGCCCCTAGCCCCCAACGGGCCAGTGGCGGTCACCACCCTGGCCACACCACCCTTGGCGACTTCCTCGAAGTCGCCAAGCAGGCCAAGGCCAAGCCCCGTCAGCTGCACCTGAGGAAGTCAGGCCCCAGCAGCCACGTGGAGTCGGCCCACCGCGGGAGGATGCCGGCCGACTAGGCCAGCTCCAGCAGCAGCGTCGCTCCCGACCAAAGGGACGTGGCCCGCGCCTGCGAGCACGCCTGTGGGGTGCCCTGCAACCTTCGGGTTGCCCGGCAACGGGCCACGCAGCAGAACGCTGCCGTGAGAGGCGCCGTCGGCATCGCCCAGGAGGAGGCTGCAGATTTGGGCAGAGACATGGCCTTCCACACCTCGACCATGGCGGCCATTGCGGCCGGACTCACGGCTGCAGCCGCCCAGGAGGCAGCGACTTCCCGGGTCAGGGGTGAGGTGGCGGCAGCCGCCGAGGAAGCCCGCCTGGCCCAGGAGGCCATTGCCCGCAAGGAGGCTGAGGTGAAAGCGCTGGAAGAGGCGCTTGCCCAAGAGAGGGCAAAGAAGGAGGCGAGGAAAGGGCCCACGCCGAGGCGATGGCCGAGGCCCAAGCGGACGCCGCCAGGAAGGACGCCATCGAGGTCGCGCGACGGAAGGTTGCTGAGGAGAGGGCCAAGACGGAGGCAGAGCTGGCAGCCTTGCAGGCGGAAAAGGCTCGGCTGCAGCGGGCTCGGGAAGCCCAGGCTGCCCGTGCCCGGGAGGAGGCCGAAAGGCGAGCTGCATCAGCCAAGGCCGCCGCAATGGAGGAGGCGGAGGCCAAGCTCCAGCGCGAGACTCCCCCGGATAGATCCCGAGTGGAGACCCTTCGAAAGCTCTTCGAAGGGGACGCCTCCTCCAAGATGACGCTGGATCTGGAGGAGATCGACACGGGCAGCAGTGGGGACAGTGGCCCCACCGCCTACCGACGGAGGAAGGGTAAGGGGAAGACCCCAGAGAGGTCACGGAGGCCAGCGGGCAGACACCCCCACGACTCCGACCCCTTCTTCACCGCCAGCGACGGGGATGGACGAGGCCGCCGACATCGCCGAGCAGTGGCTGGCGGAGGAGGCGGAGACGTCCCCATGGAGCCAGAGGGTGAGAGTGAGGATCTCCCTCCTCGCTACCGGAGCTCGGGAACCACCGAGTGCGAGACCGAGACGCCTAGGTGGGGCGACCTGGACGAGGATGAAGACATGGACTTCGGTTACACGGAGAAGCCCCCATCCTCGGACCCGGCGAGGCGACCCGGCGGAGGGCCACCGGGACCCCCTGGCGGAGGCCCGTCAGGACCCCCTGGAGGACGCCCACGAAGTGGACCCCCCGGAGGCAGACCTTCGGGAGGGGGAGGACCCCCTGGACCGGGCGGACCCGGCGGAGGCCCTCCTGGAGGACCCCCTGGGACCCCGCCGACCAACCAGGGAACGGTGACCCGGAGGCCACCTGGCGGTGGATTGTCCACCTCCGCAAGAGGGTTCAATTCTCGAGCGGGAGGTAGACGCGGGCAAGGTCGAGATGATCCGCATTGCCAGGGTCGCCGCGGGCGCACAGAAGGAGCTAGACATCGCCAAGACGGAGATGGTCAAGGTCACCAAGGTCGCCACCGCCGCCCAGAGGGAGCTGAACATTGCCAGGGACGAGACCAGGCTGCTGAACAAGGTCATCAACGGCCTGCAGCAGAGGTTGGACGAGCTGTAAGGCCGTGGGAGCGTCGGCAGTGACCACCCACCCCTGGAGTCTGGCTCGTCGGACGACGGCTGGGGACCCGGACCAGGTCCAGGCACCCGGCGGAGCCCCCAGGAGTCGCCCCAGCGCCAGTGCCCCCTCTCTCAGCGCCCACTCTCACCACAGCGCGGGCCGCCGTAACGAGTGCGTGCCGCCCGGCAGTGGCAGTGAGGAGTGCGTGATGAGTGGCTCAGTGCAGAGTACCACAACCGTCGTGCTCCACCGCGGACACCGGTACGCCCCCGACGCCCCGCACCAGCCCACGAGCCAATCCCAATGGCTGGCGGGTGTTATGATGGACTCAGGGATGAGGTCCCCGGAGAGGACGTGGATTGGGATGTCGGCGGAGGTGAGGACCTGGACCTGGACCTGGAGGAGTTCGACATTACCCCGCCGCGTGGTGTACGACGGGAGGCCGCTGAACGCAGCCGCCGGCGCCGTGATGAGGAGGCATACATGGAAGGAGTACGGCGTGAACATCTAGGTTCAACGTACATGGAGGAACCACGGCGTAGCCACACGGATACCATGGAGGAGATGGAAGTGGCAGCCGTGGGAGTCCGTGTGGGACGCCGATGGGAACCTCGGTCGACCTCGCGGCCGGCGCTCATGGTCTCTAAAGCCGCGAATGCCGCCGTGTGGGAAGACCTGAAGGACATCAAGCCCCCGTCGTACGATGGCAACCCCCTCAACCTCGACCGCTTCTTGGAGAAGCTGGACGATTGGGGGATGACCGTCAGTGAAGACATGGATCCTGCAGATGCAGAGAGATATGTCTTCAAACGGTTCAGGTACCGCCTGCGGGAGGTGCTCCAAGAGCTATACTTCATGGGGACCAAGGAGGGGAAGATTAAGACCCTCAAAGAAGCCAAGAGGTGGCTCAGCGAGCAGGAGCGGGTGGACGCTCCGCAGGTGGCTGCCAAGCGCTGGAAGGCCATCAAGCTTCAGCATGATGGTCGGGAGATCCGTCTACGGGATTGGCGAGACTTCCGTGGGCAATACACCCTCTTCCGCCGCAGCGTGGAGGACTGGAATGAGGGTGACAAGCAGGCCCGCCTGCTCTCCATGCTGCCGGAAGCATGGATCAAAAGAGTCACGTAGGAGGAAGCCAAGAGGGCCAAGTCCAACCACACGGTCAAGATGATGCTCCCCGAGGAGTATCATACGAACGTGGTGGCTTGGACAAGGAAGAACGTGGCCCGGGATGTCAAACGGCACTCCCTGCGGAACGCCCTCCTCATCACCGTCACGGGCGATCACGAGAAGACCGCGATGTGGCGCCTTGATGAGTGTGACGTGAGCGGCCAGACCATCCGTCTGCAGACCATGCTGGTGCGGATGAGTTGCGACGAGATCCTGGAGTGGGTTGGAGAGGAGGTACTCAAGGAGTACCGGAACGTCCACCACACCCGCGGGTTGAGGCCCGGCAACCGTGACGTCAACTACGTTGGCGAGGTGTCTGGCGGGGAAGCTGCCATGGACCCAGCGGGAGCCGATGGCGATGAGGCTCTCGACGACGATGACGACGACGATGAGCCCGCCGAGGTAGCCGTTTGTGCATTCGTGGCCAACAACCTGAACACGGGGAGCAACCGGGGAAGCTGGAAGCCCCTGCAGAAAAGTTGGAAGAAGAAGAAGAAGAAGGATCCCCGCCGCATTGGAGACCCTCTGCTGTCCTTTGCGGAGTTCATACGAGCTCACCCACAGGGCTGTTTTGTGTGTTATGGGAGGAACAAAGGATTCAACCAAGACCACCGGACATGCCCCACCCACAAGGCCGACACGGAGGCCTACAAGAAGGTGCACGGGTCGAAGAAGCGTGCACCCGCGGGTAGCTGGGAAACCAAAGTGGAGGTGGACAAGAGAGAGCTCCCCAAGCTGATGTCGGTGGGGACCGAGTTGGCCAAGGAGATCCAGGAGATCAAGAGGTCCTGGCTTCCCAAGTCGGACGACAAGAACAAGGAGAACATGGAGAACGACAACAACAAGGACAAGGACAAGAAGGGTGGGAAAGGGGGAAAGAAGAAGGGTGTCAACGAGGTTGATGCCGAGGAGAGTACCCCTACTACCACAACCGACGCCCCTTAGCGGAGCCCCTGCAGCCAAGGGCCCCAGCTAGGGCAGTCGCACGATGGTGTCGTGGGAGGCGCCACAGCATCCCAGTCGAGAGACAGTGAGCACAAAGGGATTGCCGCGGGCGGAAGGCCTGGTCCGGCACCCAAAACGAAAGACAGTTGCGGTGGCGGTGTGAGGGCAAATGAAGGCACGAACCCTTGCACCCGTCCATCCTTTGCGACCAAGAATGTATTTGATGTGCTTCAAGATCTATCCGAGAGTATCGGAGGATCACCCGGACCGCAGCTGGATGCTGCAGATGGGCAGCCTGAGCCCATTGTCCGAAACCTGCACCAGTCGCTTGTTGAGCTTCTGGAACGGCCAGAGATCCTGAGCTTGCACGCCGTGCGCCGTGTTGGGCGTGAGCGGCAGTTGCACCTTAACGCCCGTGCCTTATGCGGGGAGGTGGAGAAGGTCTTCGACGTGTTGGTCAACACGGGAGCTCAGGTCAGCTTGGTCAAGGCTGGCCTACTTCCGCCAGAGTGTTTGACTGACAGTCGAAAACCTGTCAGGCTGAAGGTGACAAACGGCCAGTACATGGTAGGAGGCACGAAGGAAGCAGCCATTGGGCTGCAGTTCGTGAACCACCGTGAGCTGAGCCGCCCGGACCTAGGGAAGGAAATCCTCCTGCAAGGTCGCTTCTACGAGGCCGAGATGGACTGGGACATGATCGTTGGGTACGAATTCATGATGGAGACGGACTCCGGCGTTCTCCCCGCCCAGGCCTCAATGACCCTGTACCAGGACGACCAGCTCTCGTGGCTTTCGTCACCTGAGCACCATATGGAGTGCCAATGGATCCACCCGGAACGCAATCAGCTCGAAGTAGCTGTGCTGGGCACTGAGCCAACTGGGCCAGCAAACCAGGAGTACGGCGTAATGCCGGAAGTGGCGAGCTGAGTGGTTGCGGACCGGGGAGCTTCGGATCTGGCCCTGGATGCGTTCTCTTCAGGAACCTCCGCCCATCTTCGGGTTTGTGAGAAGTACTGGAGCGCCCAGGACTCCGTGTGGAAGAAGCACTGGGGTCCGCCTCAGGGTTTGATGTGGATACATTGCCCCCGATGGGACATTCCAAGGGCGGTAGCGAAGATTCGCAAGGAGCGCTCCAAGGCAGTGCTGGTTGTTCCTATGGGATGCAGCGAGGAGGAAAGCACCCGAGATTGGGTGGTCTCATTGACCAACATGACCTTAAACAAGGTTGTCCTACCGGCTGGAGAGAGTGTCTATCAGGACGCTAAGGGACAGCCCATGCCACCCCAGAGATGGCCAACGGAATTCCACTATGTGGATGGGGGCCTTGAACAGGCCGACAGCACGGACTTCGTGTGTGTCAACCGCATCATAGCGGAGCCATGGCGGCAATGCTTTGCGGTTTCCCCTGTTGACATCGGAGAATCAGAGTGACGCATTCCCGTGGGGGGCCTGGCCACGGGACGCTGCGGTGACACGCACAAGCAAGCAGGCAGGCAAAGCACTGCGCTCACAGGGGCATCAATACGCTCGTGTCATGTGACAAAGCGTTTCAGGATCCTTGCCACTCTGAAACAAAGGAACAAAAGTATGTACAGCAACACATCAGAATATGTACACATGGGGTTAAGACTGGACTGGGGCAAAAGCATCACAGGGCAATGGACACTCAGTCCCAACTTATATCACAATCCCAGGTCCGACCCTCTCAGTGGCTGGTGGGGGCGGGGGCTCAAACTCAACCCATGCCCTGCTCAGTCCGGACCCTGAAACCGTGCCAATAGGGGAGGTGTTCCGCCAGGCCACAGGCGAGTTCCTGGGAACCAAGGCGCTCCAAGGCGGACCGACAGTAGCTCCCTATGCTCCCTTAACAGCAGGTCCCAACTTCTCTCTGAGCCAGAGCAATGGCCCCGCCACTATCCCCTAGGAGTTGGTAGCTGAAAAATGGCTGTTTCAGCCCAAACTGATATTAGCTCAAAATTCTCCAAAATTGACCCCTCCTCTGGACCCGCCAGAGGTAGGGACGAGGCAGCTGACCCTATGCCCTTCGAGTAAAACGCTTTCTGGAGCCCTCACCCAACCTGGTTCCCTCTGAGGTCCCAGCATCAGGGCACCACGGGTTCATCAAGTGGGGTCATGATGCCAGAATCACAAAAATTGGCGTCATTCCCACGCGTGGCTCGCCCAGCCAGGGCAAGGCCAATCGCTCACAGGGCGGGAGGCAGGACCTGAGACTTTTATCTGAGTGTACGACTTGGAATTAGGTCCAGGCTCCCCGTGGGCGTAGAGATATGGGGCCGCCAATGGACCACACGGGGGTGTGAAATTGGGGTCCCAAAAGAGGGTCATTTTGGCTGCTCAAAATGAGCCAGAATTCGGGGTGCTCCCAAAGGTATATCTCCACGCCGGCTGGAGATCGGATCCACCATTCCATACGCAATCCACCAGGAGTCCAATGAAAACTCACATGTCCTTGGCCCTCAAAGATCTCCAGGCCACTTGGCGTGGTGACAATCCCAATGGGGTCCACAAATGCCAAAATGGCAAAATTGTCCACACTCACTTTGGGCTAGCACCCGAACGAAGGTTGCTCCGCTTCGCCCATGTTGTGTGTGAACCATGGGGACCAATGTCCATAACACCCATGTCATATATGGTCCATTGGTCCATGAGTCCGGCGTGCACGAGGTGGCTGAACATGGTGCACGGCGGGCAGAAAATGTGGAAAATTGCTCAAAATGGCCGAAAATGCGCACACTCATGGTTGGGGCAAATGAGGCACATGCCCGACTTGGACCGGAGTGTGCCATAGGATTGGTATCAAGTCATATGCGTCCAACATATCTTTTGGGCGTCGCCCAACTCCTCCGGTTTTGGGAATGGCAGGGTCGCCAAGTGAGCCCATGATTTGGGATAGTCCCAAATTACCAACATGGCGGCCACGGTATGCCAAGCGCAAGAGGAGTTATTCGCCGGGTCCAAGATATGTTGGGTACCGAAGTATGTACCCTCATTACATACTTAGGTCATGATGTCAATTGAGCGCAACGTTGAGATACACGGTCGCCACTTGACATCATGACGGGCAAAAAACAGCAATATTGGCAATAAAACACCCAAAAGGGCCTTGAAAGGCGCACAAATATATTATAATATCTTTGGGTTGGATTGAGTAATCGACCAATCCTTCTAAACACAGTGACTTGACACCAATGACCTTCGATTCCACATATGTGCTCCACTTGGGGCGCTTTGAAAGGTCACGAGCGCTACTTCCCAAGTGGGCACATGAAAATATGGAAAATTGCAAAACACACACCTTGCTCCCAACGCATCGCTTTGGGATCGCCACACAAGCTTCACCCCACGAAGGTTAGGCTGGCAATTGATCGTGGGGAGTATAAGGAAGGGCCTCGTGCAATATGAGGTCCATTGGTGGGTGTATCGCTCTTAGCCAAACCCGCCAAATGGGCACGCAATACAACACATGGCACATACCACATACTGCCCAAAAAAGTAGCTCCCCCCACGATATGTCATGCCCCTCCAAGGGCATAACTTTGTGTCAATCGCTCATAGAAACTCAAAGAAAGTTCCTATGCAACACCAACACTCGCGCGCTACACTCGAAAGCTATCTTAAAGCACGCAATATCATGGCCAATGAGTTCTAACGCATACTCCACCCTCTTGACCATGATCCATTACGCTAGCGCGCACGTGTGGGAACGCAAGGCGTATAAAGCTTTCATAAATTACATCGGGAGTATTGTGAATACATCCCATGCTTCACTATTGTCATTCCTCGCAAGCAGCACGAGATATGACCCTCACAAGTGGCCTCACGAATCAACTTTGTTTTGCCCATATCTCTAAGACAAATGGAGGGCAAGACAAAAGGAAAGTTGATTCGTGCATAGGGAAGCACGTAGGTCCACTCGAAAGAGGTCAAATCAAGTGCGGGGATGTCGAAGTCGAAAATCCGATTTCGATATCCTGAAAAATTCGGATTAAGGTTGCGAGTGTACAATGTGAAAATTGCAGATGCATCAATGCAATTCCTGAAGACTTTAGAGTCTTCGTCACGGATTGCGCTAAATTGTCTGTAAATAACAGTTAAACTGGCGGTTATGCTAAAGTCGCGAGCCACTCGCCAGCAGTCAAAACATTGATTATCAGAACGGAAGCGTGAAAATTTACGGAAACAATATGAAAATAAAACCCTGTTGATTCCTGATATTCTGATGTGTAAATCTCAGCGGGCGACGCATCGGTTGCCGATGCGGCCGCTAATAGCTGAAATGCCCAGATCCCTCACACAAACACGTCTTACCTACATCTGTTGTTAGGGTTAGGTTGCCGAATCGACAGCCGAAGGCGGTGCGGGGCAGATTGGCGTGAAGTAGTAAGATACTGGCAAATGGCAGTTTGCCGGTACATGGTAACATGCCCCAAGTGGCCGGAATACCGTCACGGGGGCTTTACGGCAAGGGACACGCTCCTGCCGGGCTCTCACCGGCCTTCACCGGGCGTCTTCCCCTCCGTACATGGGGTTAGTGGGCACACGGAGACCGGTTGTATACCCCACCATGGTCATGGGGTTCTGGGTACCGCTTCACCCCCCTCCTTAGAGCAAACCCTGGGGGGGGCTCGATAACACCACGCATGGCAGCGGGTACCCAGGACCATCCCCTGAGGGGGGGGGGTGTCACATCCTCACTTCAGGCTGATTCGCAGGTTAGGCTGCCCAAATCCCACAGTAAGACAGGTACGGTGCTGTAGCTGTTAGTAACTGCAAGTATAGTACAAGTATCAAGTCCCGGGTCCTGGCGGCGATTGTTCGGCATCCAAAAGAACCCGTTAACCCATACCAGGCGCACCGGGTGCCGGCTGCGACGGTCACCACCACAGTGGCAGTGGCATACACCGCCAACATAGGCGTCACACGACGACCGAGGTGGTCCCACAGGTCGAAAGCGACCACAAAGATCCATTAGGCTACCCCAGGCTTCCCAAGGCCCGCCGGCTCGGGGAGAGTCCCCACGGGTCCTTCCTCGGGCGCACCATGTCCATATCCACGACGCGAGTCCAGAGTGGTACAGCCGAACGAGCTCCTCCTTAAGGGATCGGGCATCAAGGCCGTCTTTTCCCTCGCCCTATTACCACGAAGGCCATACATGAGGGAGTCCTCATGCAGTGTGGGCGGAGGCGTCGACTCCTCAAACCACCAGTTTTCCAGGCAGACTGACCGAGGTCAGGAGCACCGGAGGCCGCCACCCGACTGCAAGTGCGTCTGCGAGTCGGTAGGTTCACACTGGGACTGACAGTGGCGGACCGCTGGGAGTGTAGTCAAGCAACTGGGTCTCCCGCCTGGCGCCATCAGGATCTTCACATCACAGCCACTATGGCACACGGTATCACGGGCACTCAAACAGAAGAATCTGTACTGAGGTACTGATCCAGGCTGGACTTCATGTAAGAGAATGTAAACGGCGACTCAAGGCGTTGTCGTAATCTGATTCGCATCCCCTCAGGGGGGAAGGACAGTCCACATTGCGGTGATGGGCTGATAATCAACATACAGATGCACATATCCCGGGGGGTAGAAAAACAAGCAATAAATGGGGTAATAGGCGTGTAAACACACTCTGGATAGAGCGCCAAACCACGCCCCGGTTAGGATAAGGCAATACAGGAGGGTGGACAGGAAAACGACTGAGTTCAGGCCATATATAGTCTGCAGACACACGTCGACTGGTCTGGATCTCGCAAGTGCCATGGGACCAGACCACACACCAAAAAATCACAATGCTGATGACAGCGGCATCCGTTGCGCAACGTCGTATGGGCTTCAAGGCCCTAAGAGCTCAGAAAATAGGTCAGTCGCCCTACCTGGTTTCCCAAGGATTCAGCAGGCGGGGAGTGACGGATAGAAGTTGAAGAGAGGAGCCATCCTCCCCTCGATTCAGCAGGGGGGGGTATATGGCCACTCTGATGGCAGGTCACCGGAAGATGGAAGAGAGCAAGCAAGTAAGGGACGATCCGTCGACCAAACAAGCGCTCCAAATGCATCAGGGGAGAGCTCAGGGCGGCGATCAGGGGCCCCTGGCTGCAATTGCCCGGTTGATTGCTGCCAAGTCCGAGACATGGATCTTGGTCTTGTGCTTGCGGATGTACTCCATGAAGGGAGAATTGACCCGCGGCACGAACGAGGAGACGGGCTCCCAGGTGTCGTGGGACGGCCGATAGCCTCGCCAACGAACCTTGAACTCCAGGCCTCCGGGTGCCGAGGCGTTCGGACGCTGGGCCAGGATCTTCTCGACGGTATAGTCGTCCTGCTCAGCATAGTCGTCGTCCGAATCAGCCTCATGTGCGGCGTAGCTCAGGGACACATGTTGGCCACGGAGGTCGGGTTCCCGCACATGGAGTTGACTCTCGTGGCGCTCCCAGAACTGTCCGTGACCCACCTTGATGCGGTAGGTGTCCTCACCAATCCTGCGGACCACCTCTCCGGGTGTGAACCAGGTCTTGGTGCGGTGGGTGCCCATAGGGCAGGGTCTGCTGACCCACACCGGGTCTCCCACCCTGCACTTTTGCGCTGTTGAGCTCGGGGGGGACCTCTGACGCTCAGCATGCTCCTTCTCGAGCTGCTGGTGGATGTCCCGCGCCGTTTGCTCTTGCCGCGCGAAGAATTCCTTGGCGTCCATAGCCATGCCATCACCAGACAAGGGAACTCCCCGACCCAGGGGGTCCCTGCCGAACAGAATCTGGTGAGGGGACAAACCACCCGGAGTGGGGGTGTCATGATGGGCCTTCAGAGCGGGCCGCATCTCCTCAAACCAGTTCCGGCGTGGATTGGTGATGTGAATCTTGCGCAGCTTCTCGAACAGCTGCCGTCCAGCTATTTCAGCCCGGCCGTTAGACCGGCTGAGATAGGCGACGCTCTTGGCGTGACGTATTCCCATGAGGGAACACATGGCCTTGAACCAGCCACCAGTAAACTGGGGCCCTCGGTCACTGCAAATGGTGCGGGGGATGTCAAAGACGGTCAGCCAATGACAAATCATCATGACTGCCACTTCCTTGGCAAGCAACCCCTTTTTGCGTGCTGGAACGGCTACAACGTAGCCGCTGTGGCGGTCCACACAGAGAACCACACAGTCAAAGGGCTCCTTGCCAACGTGCATTTCGGGCATGGAGAAGACATCCATGGCCACGCTCTCCATGGGCTGGTCAGGCACCGGAGTCCATTGGGCTTCCCCCCGGACGTTCCGGTTATCGGGATTGCAGGCCTGACAGACCGAGCAACCCTTCCTGACCTTCTTGATGGCGGTGTAGAGATTGATCTGGTCGATCTCGAACCGGCGCTGCATGTCCAGGGCTTGCTTCTTGACCCCTGGGTGCAGCATGTGGTGGTGCCAAGCTTCACATAGCTCGAGCACTCGGGGCCCTGGTACTAGCAGCTTACCGTTCCGGTAGAGCTTGCCATCTTCCTCAGTCAGCCCCTTTGGCCACTTCTGCCCGTCATCAGGGTCGGTCACAGCCCTATACTCGGCCGCAAAGGCCTCAGACTTAGCGTAGTCGTCGGTCCAGTCGTCCTCGAGGCAAGACTCAGGGAAGAGGTGCTTGTTGGACTCAGCTCCATCAGGGGCGAGTACTCTGACCGCTCTGCCCATCCTCGTTCCGAGGGGGGCATCCGCAGCCATGACGAAGAAGCATTTAACACCCTCCTCCTCCATCAGGCGCTTGATTTCAATGATCCTCTTGGCTTCAGCGGTCTCAGCCTCATCGCCATGGGCAGGGATATCCGTCATGCCCTTGCTGGCGGGATAGGCCCACCTACTGAGACAGTCCGCCACGGTGTTATCAATTTCCAGGAATATACACAACCGTGAGGTCGAACTTGGCAAAAGTCTCATGCCATCTTGCCCGTCGGGAGGCGGGACCTGAGGGGGTGTCCACGTGCTCCTTGTGCCACGACTGCAGACTCTGATGGTCGGTGCAGACGGTGACGGGATGGAGGGCTATGTACCCAGCCCATTTCCTGAGAGCCATGACGATGGCATACGCCTCCTTTTCTCGGGGCGTCCACGTCCGTCTCTGGCCTTCCGCCAGGACTCGGCTCCAGAAGGCCACGGGCACGTGCCTCCCATCGTCAAGAACTTGCTCCAACACAGCGCCAACGGCGTAGTCGGAAGCGTAGGTGCGCAGGACGAACCCTCGGTCAGGATCCACGAGGTGCAGACCCACTGCGGATAGCCGCGCCTGCTTCATCCCCTCAAAGGCACGGTCGGAATCAGCATCCTAGACCAGAGCCTTCTTGGACCCCTTCTTGGTCTCCTCTCGGTTGCCCTTGAGCATGGTCGTCATGGGGGCTGCATACTCGGCATACATTTTGATATACCCCGAGTAGTAGTTGCAGAACCCCAGATACGCCCGTAACTCAGAGACCGTTTTGGGCTTTTCCCAGTGCTCGATCGCAGCCACCTTGCCAGGTATGGGCTTTCGCTGCCCGTTCCCAACTACGTGGCCAGCGAAGACCACCTCGCTTACCGCAATGGTGGCCTTGTCACTGCTGCCCGTGAGTTTGTGCCGAACCAGAAGGTTGAGCACTCGAGTGACGTCCCTCTCATGTGCCTCCAGGAGCTCTTCGTAGCTCATACTGGGGTCCCCGGACGCGATGATCACGTCGTCCACGAAGGGGTCCGCACAGTCACGCAGCGGCTCAAGCAGGTTCTCCAGCATCCGCTGAAAAGCCGCATTGCCGTTGGTGACGCCGATGGGCACCACCTTCAACTGGAGAGGTCCAAGTGGAGTGCTCATGGCTGTGCAGGCACAAGACTCCTCGGCGAGAGGCATCTGATGATAACCATGTTTCAGGTCAATCACCGTGAAGATCCTCCGCCGGTGTTGTTTTTGCAGCATGTCCTCAATGAGGGGCAGCGTATAGCTGTCGTGCTGCGTTTGGGCGTTTAGGCCGACCACGAGCCGCCACTCACCGGCCACCTTCTTGGGGACGACGAAGCACGGGGAGGCCCATTCCGAGTGGCACGGCTCGAGCCAGCCTCTCTCAATGAAGTCACGGAGGATCTTCTCCATGGCCTCCTTCCTCTCGCCCCTCAGGGCAAACTCCCGGTGTCGATACACACGGGGGTCCTGCTTCAGTCGTATCTTCCCCTCGCCATACGGTCCACGCACCGGTGGGGGAAACACAGGCTTTCCGCTGAAGAAGGTGTCCCCATACTTCTGCTTCAGCCTGGCCCTCAACGCCTGGATCTTGGGGCAATCATCGGACTCCGCCTTGGCTTTTCCGGGCACCTGGACCACTGAGCTTACTTGAAGGGTAGCGACCCCACTCAGTTTCGGCTCAGGTGGTCTTCCCAGGTGGCCCGAAGGGCCATCTCTGGTCTTGCCTCGGAATAGGTCGCCATAGGTGGGTGGATTACCCCCGATTGGCTCGTCCTGGCTGGACAAGTGGTCCAGTACCCTCCTTACGAAGATATCACCATCATAGGAACCAGAGACGATCGAGTCCACTTCCCACCAGGCCTTGTCCTGGCCCTTGCCCTCACGCTGGCTTCCCCAGTCGTGAAAGGGCTGATCCATATACCCCTGAACCAGATCCAACTCCTCTTCAGTGAGGGGGTCTTCCGATTCTCCGATGTCAACGGGGGAACCCGCAAAGCATTGCCGCCATGGCTCCGCTATGATGCGGTTGACACACACGAATTCCGTGGTGTCGGCCTGATCAAGGCCCCCATCCCCATAGTGGAATTCCGTTGGCCATCTCTGAGGTGGCATGGGCTGTCCCTTAGCGTCCTGATAGACACTCTCTCCAGCCGGTAGGACGACCTTGTTCAAGGTCATGTTGGTCAATGAGGCTACCCAATGTCGGGTACTTTCCTCCTCGGTGCATCTCATAGGGACAACCAGCACTGCCTTCGAGCGGTCCTTGCGAATCTTCGCTACCGCCCTTGGAATGTCCCAACGGGGGCAATGGATCCACTTCAAACCCTGATGCGGACCCCAGTGCTTCTTCCACGCGTAGTCCTGGGCGCTCCAGTACTTCTCACAAACCCGAAGATGGGCGGAGGTTCCTGAAGAGAACGCATCCAGGGCCAGATCCGAAGCTCCCAGGTCCGCGACCACTCGGCTCGCCACTTCCGGCATTACGCCGTACTCCTGGTTTGCTGGCCCAGTTGGCTCAGTGTCCAGCGCGGCTACTTCGAGCTGATTGCGTTCGGGGTGGATCCATTGGCATTCCACATGGTGCTCAGGTGACGAAAGCCACGAGAGCTGGTCGTCCTGATACAGGGTCATTGAGGCCTGGGCAGGGAGAACGCCGGAATCCGTCTCCATCATGAAGTCCTACCCAACGATCATGTCCCAGTCCATCTCGGCCTCGTAGAAGCAACCTTGCAGGAGGATTTCCTTGCCGAGGTCTGGGCGGCTCAGCTCACGATGCTTCACGAACTGCAGCCCGATGGCCGCTTCCCTCGTGCCTCCCACCATGTACTGGCCGTTCGCAACCTTCAGCCTGACAGGGTTCCAACTGTCGGTCAAACACTCTGGCGGAAGTAGGCCAGCCTTGACCAAGCTGACCTGAGCGCCCGTGTCGACCAACACGTCGAAGACCTTCTCCACTTCCCTGCACAAGGCATGGACCTTAAGGTGCAACTGCCGCTCACGCCCAACTCGGCGCACGGCATGCAAGCTCAGGATTTCCGGCCGTTCCAGAAGCTCGACAAGGCTCAGGCTGCCCATCTGCAGCATCCAGCTGCGGTCCGGGTGATCCTCCGATACTCTCGGTAAGATCTTAAAGTACATCAAACACATTCTTGGTCGCGAAGGATGAACGGGTACAAGGGTTCGTGCCTTCACTTGCCCTCACCCCGCCACCGGGACTGGGTGCCGGACTGGGCCTTCTGCCCGCGGCAGTCCCTTTGTGCTTACCGACTCCCGACTGGAATGGTGTGGCGCTTCCCACGACACCATCCAGCGACCGCCCTAGCTGGGGCCCTTGGCTGCAGGGGCTCCGCTAGGGGGCGTCGGTTGTGGAAGTAGGGGTATTCTCCTCCGCGTCAAACTCGTTGACACCCTTCTTCCTTGCCCTATTCCTTGGCTTCTTGTCCTTGTCCTTGTTCTGGTCGTCCTGGTTGTTCTCCTTGTTCTTGTTGTCCGACCTGGGGACCCAGTTCCTCTTGATCTCCTGGATCTCCTTGGCCAACTCGGTCCCCACCGACATCAGCTTGGAGAGCTCGTCCTTGTCCACCTCCACTTTGGCCTCCCGGACACCCGCAGGTGCACGCTTCTTCGACCCGTGCGCCTTCTTGTAGGCCTCCGTGTCGGCCTGGTGGGTGGGGCATGTTCGGTGGTCATGGTTGAAGCCTTTCTTCCTCCCATAACACACGAAACAGCCCTGAGGGTGAGCTCGTATGAACTCCCCAAAGGACAGCGGAGGGTCGTCAATGCGGCGAGGGTCCCTCTTCTCCTTCTTCTTCCAACCCGGCTGCAGGGGCTTCCAGTTTCCCTGGTTGTTCCCCGCGCCGTTGTGGGCCACGAAGGCACAAACGGCCACCTCGGCGGGCTCATCGTCGTTGTCATCGTCGACGAGAGCTTCATCGCCATCGGCTCCCGCTGGGTCCATGGCAGCTTCCCCGCCAGGCCCCTCGCCAACGTAGTTGACGTCGCGGTCGCCGGGCCTCAACCCGCGGGTGTGATGGAGGTTCCGGTACTCCTTGAGTACTTCCTCTCCAACCCACTCCAGGATCTTGTCACAGCTCATCCGTGCCGGGATGGTCTGCAGACAGATGGTCTGGCCGCTCACGTCACACTCGTCAAGGCGCCACATCGCGGTCTTCTCGCGATCGCCCGAGACGGTGATGAGGAGAGCGTTCCGCATAGAGTGCCGTTTGACATCCCGGGCCACGTTCTTCCTCGTTCAAGCCACCACATTCGTATGATACTCTTTGGGGAGCATCATCTTGACAGTGTGGTTGGACTTGGCCCTCTTGGCTTCCTCCTTGGTGACCCTCTTGATCCATGCTTCCGGCAGCATGGAGAGCAGGCGAGCCTGCTCGTCACCCTCGTTCCAGTCCTCCACATTGCGGCGGAAGAGGGTGTATTGCCCTCGGAAGTCTCGCCAGTTCCGTAGGCGGATCTCCCGTCCATCATGCTGAAGCTTGATGGACTTCCACCGCTTGGCAGCCACCTGCGGAGCGTCCACCCGCTCCTGCTCGTTGAGCCACTTCTTGGCTTCCTTGAGGGTCTTGATTTTCCCCTTCTTGGTCGCCACGAAGTATAGCTCTTGGAGCACTTCCAGCAGGCGGTACCTGAACCGCCTGAAGACATATTTCTCCGCATCTGCCGGATCCATGTCCTCAGTGACGGTCACCCCCCAATCGTCCAGCTTCTCCAAGAAGCGGTCGAGGTTGAGGGTGTTGCCATCGTACATGGGGGGCTTGATGTCCTTCAGGTCTTCCCACACGGCGGCGTCCGCGGCCTTAGAGACCATGAACGCCGGCCGCGAGCCCGAACGAGGTTCCCATAGGCCTCTCCCACGGACTCCCACGGCTGCCGCTTCCATCTCCTCCCCGGTATCCGCGTGGCTACGCCGTGGTACCCCCATGTACGCTGAACCTAGATGTTCACGCCGTACTCCTTCCATGTATGCCTCCTCATCACGGCGCCGGCGGCTGCGTTCAGCGGCCTCCCGTTGTACACCACGAGGCGGGCTAATGTCGAACTCCTCCAGGTCCAGGTCCAGGTCCTCACCTCCGCCGACATCCCACTCCACGTCTCCTCCAGGGACCTCATCCCTGAGTCCACCATAACGTTTGCCAGCCATTGGGATTGGCTCAGGGGCTGGTGCGGGGCGTCCGGGGCGTACCGGTGTCCGCGGTTGAGCACGGCGGTTGTGGTACTCCGAACTGAACCACTCATCACGCCAATCCTCACCGCCACTGCCGGGTGGCACGCGCTTGTTGCGGCGGCCCGCGCTGTGGTGAGAGGGGGCGGTGAGAGAGGGGGCACTGGCGCTGGGGCGACTCCTGGGGGCTCTGCCGGGGGCGTGGGGTCTGCCTGGACCTGGTCCGGGTCCCCAGCCGTCGTCCGACGAGCCAGACTCCAGGGGTCGGTGGTCGCTGCCGACGCTCCCACGGGCTTCCAGCGCGTCCAGCCTCCGCTGCAGGCCGCTGATGACCCTGTTCAGCGACCTGGTTTCGCCCCTGGCGATGTCCAGCAGCTTCTGGGTGGCGGTGGCGACCTGGGCGCTCTTGACCATCTCGATCTTGGCGATGTCCAGCTCCCTCTGAGCGCGCGCGGCGACCCTGGCGATGCGAGTCATTTCGCCCTTGCCCGTGTCTACCTCGCGCTCGAGGGACTGGACCCTCCTGCGGAGATAGACAATCCACCGCCGGGTGGCATCCGGGTCGCCGTCCCCTGGTGGTTCATTGGGGTCCCCAGGGGGGCCTCCAGGAGGGCCTCTGCCGGGTCCGCCCGGTCCAGGGGGTCCTCCCCCGCCCGGTGGTCCGCCTCCAGGGGGTCGACTTGCGTCCTCCAGGGGGTCCTGATGGTCCTCCGCCAGGGGGTCCCGGTGGGTCTGCGCCGGGTCGCCTCGGTTGGTCCGAGGATGGGCGCTTCTTTGTGATGTAGAAGTCCATGTCATCATCCTTGTCTATGTCGCCCCACCTGGGCGTCTCGGTCTCGGAAGACTCCGAGCTCCGGTAGGGAGGAGGAAGATCCTCATCCTCACCTTCCGGCTCCATGGGGACGTCTCTGCCTTCTCTGCCAGCCACTCCTCGGCGATGTCGGCGGCCTCGTTCATCCCCGTCGCTGGCGGTGAAGAAGGGGTCGCTGTCGTGGGGGTGTCCACCCGCTGGTCTCTGTGGCCTCTCGGGGGTCTTCCCCTTGCCCTTCCTCCGTCGATGGGCAGTGGGGCCACTGCTCCCACTGCCGCCTGTGTCCACCTCCTCCGGATCCAGCGTCATCTTGGAGGAAGCGTCCCCTTCGAAAAGCTTTCGAAGGGTCTCCACTCGGGATCCTCCCGGGGGAGTCTCGCGGCGGAGCTTCGCCTCCGCCTCCGCCATTGCGGCGGCTGTGGCTGCGGCAGCTCGCCCTGCGGCTTCCTCCCGGGCACGAGCTGCTTCGGCTTCCCGGGCCTGCTGCAGCCGAGCCTTCTCCGCTTCCAACGCCGCCAGCTCCGCCTCCGTCTTGGCCCTCTCCTCAGCGACCTTCCGTCGCGCGGCCTCGATGGCGTCCTTCTTGGCGGCGTACACCTGGGCCTTAGCCGTCGCTTCGGCGTGGGCCCTTTCCTCCGCCTCCTTCTTTGCCCTCTGTTGGACAAGCGCCTCTTCCAGCGCCTTCACCTCGGCCTCCTTGCGGGCAATTGCCTCCTGCGTCAGGCGGGCTTCCTTGTCGGCTGCCGCCACCTCACCCTTGACCTGGGCACTCGCTGCCTCATGGTCGGCTGCGGCCCTGAGTCAGGCCGCAATGGCCGCCACGGTCGAGGCGTGGATGGCCATGCCATGCGCCCAGTCCGCAGCCTCCTGCTCGGCGATGCCGACGGCGCCCTCCACGGCAGCCTTTCGCTGCGTGGCCCGTTGCCGGGCAACCCGAAGGTTGCAGGGCACCCCACAGGCGCGCTCACAGGCGCGCGCCATGTCCCTTTGGTCGGGAGCGACGCTGCTGCTGGAGCTGGCCTGGTCAGCCGGCATCCTCCCGCGGTGGGCAGACTCCACGTCGCTGCTGGGGCCTGACTTCCTCAGGTGCAGCTGACGGGGCTTGGCCTTGGCGTGCTGGGCGACTTGGAGGAAGTCGCCAAGGGTGGTGTGGCCGAAGCGGTGACCGCCACTGGCCCGTTGGGGACTGGGGGCTGGGGTTCCGCCCTTGGCGCCTTGGGCGGCTTCGGCGCCCAGGGACTCCTGGTACTCCCGCCACTTCCGGTCCCGCTTCCTGTCCCCGGCAGACTGCTTCCCCTTCCCATAAGACGAACTGCTGCTGCTTCCCTGCAGCGTGCGCTCGGCCCCAGGCTCCGGGAACTTCCTTTCGATCATGTCGGACATGGAGACATTGATCGTGGCGCCTGACGGGTACTCGTTGGAGTTCGCGTCCTCCTCAATCCCGTTGGGGCGCAGCCCTTCGCCCTCCCTGTCTGGCCGGGTCCAAACCCTCCAGCGCCTCGTGCGGAAGCGGTAGGCATACCCTTGCGCCCGCAGCCAGTCTTCCACTGCCTGCAGGCGGTCGGCGCCCATATCCTCGCGGAGCTCCAAAGCCCCCGGGCATGCCGCCTTCGCACTGGGGATGGCTGTGGCGGTATTGCTGGTCCCACGACAACCCACGCAGTAGGCGCACCGCATGGGGGTGGGGCCGCGGCCACGTCTTATCCGCTTCTTGCCAGTTTACCATGGCAGCGGGGGGCGTACTTGGTCTTGAGGTCCTTGGTGGTCACTCGTTCCGCTCAAGGAACTGGTCCTGGTGGTGTTTGTTGAGGCGGGTGATGCAGCACTGGACTGGGAGTGCGGCCGGTGCTGGTCGGCCGGTGGTTGTGGAAGTGGTTGCTGTAGCTGGGTGTGCGGCCTTGCTGGTCGGCCGAGGGAACTCGTTGATGACGGAGTTCCGGTCCCCGCACTTCCTTCACGGACTCGGCGCTGTCGCTGGGCGGCGCTGCAAGCCGCTGCGCCGCGCTGCTAGCTGCGAGCTGCGAGCTGCTGCGCTGCGCTGCTCGGGGTTGGTGGCCCCGAGTGGCACGCGAGGGATCGGTAACCCCGCGGCGGTGAAACGCTTTTGACGCATTCCCGTGGGGGGCCTGGCCACGGGACGCTGCGGTGACACGCACAAGCAAGCAGGCAGGCAAAGCACTGCGCTCACAGGGGCATCAATACGCGCGTGTCATGTGACAAAGCGTTTCAGGATCCTTGCCACTCTGAAACAAAGGAACAAAAGTATGTACAGCAACACATCTGGATATGTACACACGGGGTTGAGACTGGACTGGGGTAAGTGCATCACAGGGCAATAGACACTCAGTCCCAACTTATATCCCAATCCCAGGTCCGACCCTGTCAGTGGCTGGTGGGGGCGGGGGCTCAAACTCTACCCATGCCCTGCTCAGTCCGGACCCTGAAACCCTGCCAATAGGGGAGGTGTCTCGCCCAGCCAGGGGCGAGTTCCTGGGAACAAAGGCGCTCCAAGGGCAATCCACAGGGGCTCCCCATGATCCCTTAACAGCAGGTCTCAACTTTCTTTCTGAGGCAGAGATATGGCCCCGCCATTTTCCCCTAGGAGTTGGTAGCTGAAAATGGGCTGTTTCAGCCAAAACTGATAGTAGCTCAGAAAACTCCAAAATCCACCCCTCGTTTGGACAAGCCAGAGGTAGGAACGAGGCAACTGACCCTATGCCCAGCGAGTACGAACTCGCTGGAGCCCTCACCCAACCTGGCTCCCCCTGAGGTTTCGGCATCAGGGCACCACGGGTTCGTCAAGTGGGGTTATGATGCCAAAATCACCAAAATTGGCGTCATTCCCACGCGTGGCTCGCCCGGCCAGGGCAAGGCCAATGGCTCACAGGGCGGGAGGCAGGACCTAAGACTTTTATCTGAGTGTACCACCTCGAATTGGGTCCGGGCTCCTTGTGGCCAGGGAGATATGGGGCCGCCAATCGACCACAGGGGGGGGGGACATTGAGGTCCCAAAGAGGGGTCATTTTGGCTGCTCAAAATGAGCCAGAATTCGGGGTGCTCCCAAAGGTATATCTCCACGCCGGCTTGGAGATCGGATCCACCATTCCATACGCTATCCACCAGGAGTCCAACGCAGACTGCCATGCACTTGGCCCCCGAAGAGGTGCATGCCACTCGGCGGGCTGACAATCCCAATTGGGTCCAGAAATGCCAAAATGGCAAAATTGTCCACACTCACTTTGGGCTAGCACCCTAACGAAGGTTGCTCCGCTTCGCCCACGTGGTGTGTGAACCATGGGGACCAATGACCATAACACCCATGTCATATATGGCTTATGGGTCCATGAGTCCGGCGTGCACGAGGTGGCTGAACATGGTGCACGGCGGGCAGAAAATGTGGGAAATTGCTCAAAATGGCCTAAAATGCGCACACTCATGGTTGGGGCAAATGAGGCACATGCTCGACTTGGACCGGAGTGTGCCATTGGATTGGTATCAAGTCATATGCGTCCAACATATCTTTTGGGCGTCGCCCAACTCCTCCGGTTTTGGGAATGGCAGGCTCGCCAAGTGAGCCCATGACTTGGGATAGTCCCGAATCGCCAATATGGCGGCCGGGGTATGCCAAGCCCAAGAGGAGTTATTCGCCGGGTCCAAGATATGTTGGGCACTGAAGTATGTACCCAGATAACATACTTGAGTCATGATGTCAATTGAGCGCAACGTTGTGATACACGTTCGCCACTTGACATCATGACGGGCAAAAAACAGCAATATTGGCGAAAAAAACCCAAAAGGGCCTTGAAAGGCGCACAAATATAATAGAATATCTTTGGGTTGGATTGGGTAATCGACCAATCCTTCTAAACACAATGACTTGACACCAATGACCTTCGATTCCACATATGTGCTCCACTTGAGGCGCTTTGAAAGGTCACGAGCGCTACTTCCCAAGTGGGCACATGAAAATATGCAAAATTGCAAAACACACACCTTGCTCCCAACGCATCGCTTTGGGATCGCCACACAAGCTTCCCTCCACGAAGGTTAGGCTGGCAATTGATTGTGGGGAGTATGAGGAAGGGCCTCGTGCAATATGAGGTCCATTGGTGGCTGTATCGCTCTTAGCCAAACCCGCCAAATGGGCACGCAATACAACACATGGCACATACCACATACTGCCCAAAAAGGTAGCTCCCCCCACGATATGTCATGCCCGTCCAAGGGCATAACTTTGTGTCAATCGCTCATAGGAACTCAATAAAGGTCCTATGCAACACCAACACTCGCGCGCTACACTCGAAAGTTATCCTGACGCACGCAATATCATGGCCAAGGAGTTATAACGCAAACTCCACCCTGTTGACCATGATCCATTACGCTAGCGCGCACGTGTGGAGACGCAAGGCGTATAAAGCTTCCTAAATTACATCAAGAGTATTGTGAATACATCCCATGCCTCCCTATTGTCATTCCTCGCAAGCAGCACGAGATATGACCCTCACAAGTGGCCTGACGAATCAACTTTGTTTTGCCCATATCTCTAAGACAAATGGAGGGCAAGACAAAAAGAAAAGTTGATTCGTGCATAGGGAAGCACGTAGTTCCACTCGAAAGAGGTCAAATCAAGTGCGGGGATGTCGAAGTTGAAAATCCGATTTCGACATCCTGAAAAATTCGGATTAAGGTTGCGAGTGTACAATGTGAAAATTGCAGATGCATCAATGCAATTCCTGAAGACTTTAGAGTCTTCGTCACGGATTGCGCTAAAATGTCTGTAAATAACAGTTAAACTGGCGGTTACGCTAAAGTCGCGAGCCAACCGCCAGCAGTCAAAACATTGATTATCAGAACGGAAGCGTGAAAATTTACGGAAACAATATGAAAATAAAACCCTGTTGATTCCTGATATTCTGATGTGTAAATCTCAGCGGGCGACGCATGGGTTGCCGATGCGGCCGCTAATAGCTGAAATGCCCAGATCCCTCACACAAACACGTCTTACCTACATCTGTTGTTAGGGTTAGGTTGCCGAATTGACGGCCGAAGGCGGTGCGGGCAGATTGGCGTGAAGTAGTAAGATACCGGCAAATGGCAGTTTGCCCGTATATGGTAACATGCCCCAAGTGGCCGGAATGCCGTCACGGGGGCTTTACGGCAAGGGACACGCTCCTGCCGGGCTCTCACCGGGCTTCACCGGGCGTCTTCCCCTCCGTAAATAGGGGTTAGTGGGCACACGGAGACCGGTTGTATACCCCACCATGGTCATGGGGTTCTGGGTACCGCTTCAAGAGGACCCCCTCACTGAAGAGGAGTTGGATCTGGTTCAGGGGTATATGGAGCAGCCCTTTCACGACTGGGGAAAACAGCGTGAGGGCAAGGGCCAGGACAAAGCCTGGTGGGAAGTGGATTCCATCGTCTCTGGTCCCTATGATCAGAATACCTTCGTGTGTGCTGGACCACATGTCCAGCCAGGACGAGCCAATTGGCGGCAACCCACCCACCTACGGCGACCTGTTCCGAGGCAAGACCAGAGATGGCCATTTGAACCACCTGCGAAGACCACCTGAGCCGAAACCGAGTGGGGTCGCTACCCCTCAAGTAAGCTCAGTGGTCCAGGTGCCCGGAAAAGCCAAGGTAGAGTCCGATGAGTGCCCGGAGATCCAGGCATTGAGGGCCAGGCTGAAGCAGAAGTATGGCGATACCTTCTTCAGCGGAAAACCTGTGTTTCCCCCACCGGTGCGTGGACCGCATGGCGAGGCCAAGATACGACTGAAGCCGGACCCCCGTGTGTATCGACACCGGGAGTTTGCCCTGAGGGGCGAGAGGAAGGAGGCCATGGAGAAGATCCTCCGTGATTTCATCGAGAGAGGCTGGCTTGAGCCGTGCCACTCAGAGTGGGCCTCCCCGTGCTTCGTCGTCCCCAAGAAGGTGGTCGGTGAGTGGTGGCTCGTGGTCGACTACCGCGGCCTAAACGCCCAAACGCAGCATGACAGCTATACGCTGCCCCTCATTGAGTACATGCTGCAAAAACAACACCAGCGGAGGATCTTCATGGTGATTGACCTGAAACATGGTTATCATCAGAAGCCTCTCGCCCAGGAGTCCCGTGCCTGCACAGCCATGAGGACCCCACTTGGACCTCTCCAGTGGAAGGTGATGCCCATGGGCGTTACCAACGGCAATGCGGCTTTTCAGCGGATGCTGGAGAACCTGCTTGAGCCGGTGCGTGACTGTGCGGACCCCTTCGTGGACGACGTCATCATCGCGTCCGGGGACCCCAGTATGAGCTATGAGGAGCTTCTGGAGGCACATTAGAGGGACGTTACCCGAGTGCTCGACCTTCTGGTTCGGCACAAACTCACGGGTAGCAGTGACAAGGCCACCATTGCGGTAAGCGAGGTGGTCTGTGCTGGCCACGTAGTTGGGAACGGGCAGCGGAAGCCCATGCCTGGCAAGGTGGCTGCAATCGAGCACTGGGAAAAGCCCAAAACGGTCTCTGAGCTACAAACGTACTTGGGGTTCTGCAACTACTACTCGGGGTATATCAAGATGTATGCCGAGTATGCAGCCCCCATGACGACCATGCCCAAGGTTAACTGAGAGGAGACCAAGAAGGGGTCCAAGAGAGCTCTGGTCTGGAAAGCTGAGTCTGACCGTGCCTTTGAGGGGATGAAGCAGGCGCTGCTATCCGCAGTGGGTCTGCACCTCGTGGATCCTGACCGAGGGTTCGTCCTGCGCACCGACGCTTCCGACTACGCCGTTGGCGCTGCGTTGGAACAAGTGCGTGACGATGGAAGGCACGTGCCAGTGGCCTTCTGGAGCCGAGTCCTGGCGGAAGGCCAGAGACGGACGTGGACGCCCCGAGAAAAGGAGGCGTCAGCCATCGTCATGGCTCTCAGGAAATGGGCTTGGTACATAGCCCTCCATCCCGTCACCGTCTGCACCGACCATCAGAGTCTGCAGTCGTGGCACAAAGAGCACGTGGACACCCCCTCAGGTCCCGCCTCCCGACGGGCAAGATGGCATGAGACCTTGGCCAAGTTCGACCTCACGGTTGTGTATGTTCCTGGTAAGGACAACACCGTGGCGGACTGTCTCAGTAGGTGGGCACATCGCGCCAGCAAGGGCATGACGGATGCCTCCGCCCATGGCGATGAGGCTGAGACCGCTGAGGCCAAGAGGATCATAGAAATGGAGCGCCTGATGGAGGAGGAGGGTGTTAAATGCTTCGTCGTCATGGCTGCGGATGCCCCCCTCGGAAAGAGGATGGGCAGAGCGGTCAGAGTACTCGCCCCTGAGGGAGCTGAGTCCGACAAGCACCTCTTCCCTGAATCTTGCCTCCAGGATGACTGGACCGACGACTACGCCAAGTCTGAGGCCTTTGAGGCCAAATATAGGGCTGTGACCGACCCTGATGACGGGCAGAAGTGGCCAAAGGGGCTGACTGAGGAGGATGGCAAGCTCTACCGGAACGGTAAGCTGCTGGTCCCCGAGTACCGAGTGCTCGAGCTGTGTGAGGCTTGGCACCACCACATGATGCACCCAGGAGTCAAGAGGCAAGCCCTGGACATGCAGCGCCGGTTCGAAATCAACCAGATCAGTCTCTACAGCACTATCAAGAAGGTCAGAAAGGGTTGCTCGGTCTGTCAGGCCTGCAATCCCGACAACCGGAACGTCAAGGGTGAAGCCCAATGGACTCGGGTGCCTGACCAGCCCATGGGGGGCGTGGCCATGGATGTCCTCTCCATGCCCGAAGTTCACATTGGCAAGGAGACCTTTGACCGCCACAGCGGCTACGTAGTAGCCGTTCCGGCACGCAAAAGAGAATTGCTTCCCAAGGAAGTGGCAATCATGATGATTCGTCATTGGCTGACCGTCTTTGACATCCCCCGCACCATTTGCAGTGACCGAGGGCCCCAGTTTACTGGTGGCTGGTTCAAGGCCATGTGTTCCCTCATGGGAATACGTCATGCCAAGAGCGTCGCCTATCTCAGCCGGTTCAATGGCCGGACTGAAGTGGCTGGAAGGCAGCTGTTCGAGAAGCTGCGCAAGATTCACATCACCAATCCACGTCGGAACTGGTTTGAGGAGATGTGGCCCGCTCTGAAGGCCCATCATGACACCCCCACTCCGGGTGGTTTGTCCCCTCACCAGATTCTGTTCGGCAGGGACCCCCTTGGTCGGGGAGTTCCCTTGTCTGGTGATGGTATGGCCATGGACGCCAAGGAATTCTTTGCGCGGCAAGAGGCAACGGCGCGGGACATCCGCAAGCAGCTCGAGAAGGAGCATGCTGAGCGTCAGAAGTCAGCCCCGAGCTCGACAGCGCAAAAGTTCAGGGTGGGAGACCCAGTGTGGGTGATCAGACCCCGCCCTATGGGCACCCACCGCACCAAAACCTGGTTCACACCCGGAGAGGTGGTCCGCAGGATTGATGAGGACACCTACCGCATCAAGGTGGGTCACGGACAGTTCTGGGAGCGCCACGAGAGTGAACTCCGTGTGCGGAAACCCGACCTCCGTGGCCAACATGTGTCTTTGGACTATGCCGCACATGAGGCTGATTCGGACGACAACTTTGCTGAGCAGGACGACTATACCGTCAAGAAGATCCTGGCCCAGCGTCCGAACGCCTCGGCACCCGGAGGCCTGGAGTTCAAGGTTCCTTCGCGAGGCTATGGGCCGTCCCACGACACCTGGGAACCCGTCTCCTCGTTCGTGCCGCGGATTAATACCCCCTTGATGGACTACATCCGCAACCACAAGACCAAGATCCACGTCTCGGACTTGGCAGCACTCACCCGGGCGATTGCAGCCAGGGGCGCCTGATCACCGCCCTGAGCTCTCCCCTCATGCAGTTTCAGCACTTGACTGGTCGACGGATCGTCCCTCACTTGCTTGTATTCTTCCATCTTCCGGTGACCTGCCATCAGAGTGGCCATATACCCCCCCCTGCTGAATCCAGGGAAGGAAGGCCCCTCCCTTCCAATTCTATTCGTCAATCCCCGCCTGCTGTATCCTTGGGAAACCAGGCAGGGCGACTGACCTTGACATTTCCTGAGCTCTTAGGGCCTTGAGGCCCGTACGCCGTTGCGCAACGGATGCCGCTGTCTTTGGCATTGCGATCTTTCGGTGTGTGGTCTGGTCCCATGGCACTTGCGGGATCCAAACCAGTCTACGTGTGTGTGCAGACTATGTATGGCCTGAACTCAGGCTCTTTCCTGTCCACCCTCCTGCATATGCCTTATCCTAACCGGGGCGTGGTTTGGCGCTCTGTCCAGAGTGTGTTTACACGCCTATTACCCCGCTTATTGCTTACTTTTCTGTTCCCCAGGATGTATGTTAAGTGTTGTCAGTCCATCACCGAGATATGGACTGTTTTTCCCCCCCGAAGGGACACGAATCAGAATACGAAGGCGCCCTGAGTCGCCGTGTACATGCTCTTACATAAGGTCCAGCCTGGACCAGTACCTAAGTACAGATTCTTCTGTCTGAGTGCCCGTGATACCGTGTGCCCTAGTGGCTGTGATGTGCTGAGATCCTGATGGCGCCAGGCGGGAAGCCCAGTTGTCTGACTACACTCCCAGCGGTCCGCCACTGTCAGTCCCAGTGTGAGCCTACCGACTCGCAGACGCACTTGCAGTCGGGTGGCGGCCTCCGGTGTCCTGACCTCGGTCAGTCTGCCTGGGAAACTGGTGGTTTGAGGAGTCGACGCCTCCGTCCAGACTGCATGGGGACTCCCCCATGCATGGCCTTCGTGGTAATGGGGCGAGAGAAAAGACGCCCTTGATGCCTGATCCCTTATGGAGAAGCTCGTTCGGCTTTAACACTCTGGACTCGCATCGTGGATATGGACAGGGTGCGCCCGAGGAAGGACCCGTGGGGACTCTCCCCCAGACTGCGGCCTTGGGAAGCCTGGGGTAGCCTGATGGATCTTTGTGGTCGCTTTCGACCTGTGGGACCACCTGAGTCGTCGTGTGACGCCTTTGTTGGCCGTGTATGCCACTGCCACTGTGGTACTGACCGTCGCAGCCGGCACCCGGTGCGCCTGGTATGGGTTAACGGGTCCTTTGGATGCCGCCAGGACCCGGGACTTGATACTTGATACTATACTTGCAGTTACTAACAGCTACAGCACCGTACCTGGCCTACGGTGGGATTGTACTGCGCAGCCTAACCCGCAAATCAGCCTGAAGTGAGGATGTGACACCCCCCCCCTTCAGGGGATGGTCCTGGGTACCCGCTGCCATGCTTGGGTGTTATCGAGCCCCCCCCAGGGTTTGCTCTAAGGAGGGGGGTGAAGCGGTACCCAGAACCTATGGCCCACAGCCTCGAGGCCTGTGAGCTGTCACACCCGCGTGGAAGCCGTTGACACCAGCTTTCAGCGGCATATCCCTGTTCTCTAACCCGCGAAATCTGGAATCCGATTTCTAACCATTAAATCGATGTGGAATTACCATAATTTTACTGTCTTGGTCGATTTGCGGTTAGAAATCGGTGAAATACCCAATTTCTACCGCGATTGCTAATTGTCGTGAAATCCCCGCCTGATGTCGCCCGTTCTGTGCACTTCATTAGATGATTCTGTAAAACGATTTTTTTCGAAGTTAAGACTGAAACACCCTTGGAGTGATCCGCAATTTTTTCCTTGATAAAACGCATCGCGTCCCAGATTTTCCCCAGAAAATCTGGGCGGCCGAACGCGATTTGAACCCCCAAGTGGAATAACAAGGGTTACGAGCGTTCAAGCGCCCAAGGACGAATTAACGTGCCTCATAGGCACTGTGTATGAGGTTTTGCCCCCCATAGTCATAGGATGAGGCCAAAGGATCCTAACTCCATAGGCCCAAAGGGTTATCTATTTTGAGTGTTTACCAAGAAATGGGCAATCTCACGTACTTGGCGTCCAAGTACGTGTAGAAGTATGTGGACTTGGCATTTTCTCCCTCTTTGCTTGCCTCTACATCCGGGGCATATCACTTGTCTTCCCCGGATAGTACATATATGATCTCCGTATATACATTGGCAATATATTTTGCGTGCATGCTAAAATTCGGCTTTTTGAAGGGAGGTCGATTTTCGACCAAAGCACTTGCATGCATGTTAAGGGACCAAGGTTACTCTAGAATATAAGCACGCTTTGATTCTATGCCACTAGGTTGGGTGTAGAAGGCGAGGGTAGGGTTGTATGCCATATTTGGTGTCATATCACGTGCCCATTTGGCGGGTGCACCATTCTAAGACTAACCCGCCAATGGACCACATATCGCACGAAGCCCTTCATTGTACTCCCAACCAACACTCGCAAGCCTAACCTTCGTGAAGGGACGCTTGTGGAGCGCTGCCGAAGCGATGCGTTGTCAGCAAGGTGTGTTTTTTGCAATATTCCATGTTTGCATGTGCCCACATGGGAGGCAGCGCGCGTGGCCTTCTGCAGCGCCCCAAGTGGAGCACATATGTGGAATCCAAGGTCATTGGTGTCGAGTCGTTGTGTTTAGAAGGATTGGTCGATTACTCAATCCAAGCCGAAGTTATTGTAATATATTTGTGCAGTTTTCAGGGCACTTTTGCGTGTTTTTTCGCCAACTTTGCTGTTTTTTGCCCGTCATGATGTCAAGTGGCGACCGTGTATCTCACCGTTGCGCTCAATTGACATCATGACCCAAGTATGTTATGCCGGTACACACTTCGGTGCCCAACATATCCTGGACCCGGCGAACAACTCCCCTTCAGCTTGGCATACCGTGGCCGCCGTGGTGGCGATTTGAGATGATCCCAAATCATTGGCTCACTTGGCGACCTTGCCATTCCCAAAACCGGATGGGTTTGGGCGACGCCCAAAAGATATGTTGGACGCATAAGACTTGATACCAATCCCATGGCACACTCCGGTCCAAGTCTGGCATGTGCCTCATGTGCCCGACCCATGAGTGTGCGCATTTTCGGGCATTTTGAGCAATTTTCCACATTTTCTGCCCGCCGTGCACCATGTTCAGCCCCCTCGTGCACGCCGGACGCATGGACCAATGGACGATATATGACATGGGTGTTATGGAGATTGGTCACCATGGCACACCACCTGGGCGAAGCGGAGCAACCTTCGTCAAGGTGCTAGGCCAAAGTGAGTGTGGACGATTTTGCCATTTTGGCAGTTGTGGACCAAATTTGGATGGGCACCACGCTGAGTGGCATGAAGATCTTTGAGAGCCAAGGACATGTGAGTCTCCATTTGCGGACACACCGGTGAACAGGAGCGAAGTGGCCCAGGACACTGCACACGCAAAGCAACACACCGGGCGGGCGCACCGGTGAACAGGAGCCAAGTGGCCCGGGACACCGCGCACGCAACACGACACACCCAGCGGGCGCACCGGTGAACGGGAGCCAAGTGGCCCAGGACACCGCACACGCAACACAACACATCGAGCGAGCACACCGGTGAACAGGAGCCAAGTGGCCCAGGACACCCCAGACGCAACACAGCAAACCGCGCGGGCAAATCGGTGAACGGGAGCCAAGCGGCCCAGGACACTGCACACACGTAGGGCGGCCGAGGGACAGGAAAGAACCAACACCCCATGGGTTGGACGCACTGGGGCAACCCAGCTGACCCACCGGGCCAGTGGCAGGAGCGGTACTCCAAGGCCACTGGTCCGAGCCCGGCCAGGCTGCATCGGGGACCATGGCAAACGTCACCCGAAGCCATGGAAGCAACCGGTGACAGGCGAGCCGGTACACAGTCCAGGAGGTGGTCGCCTGCCAAGCAGAGTGGCCCCGCAACTCAAGCCACAAGGGTGAGGCGGTCGTACCGTAGACCAGCGGGAGCAAGACCCCCTGTGGTGAGAGATACTCCACACGGCTGGGCAGCCCCGAGAGCTGCCGCCCAAAGGAGGGGGCATGCGGCCCTACCCATGGACACATGTGGGGACACACTCCCATCTGGGACACATGGACCGGGTGGCCGCGACAATGCCTTCCCAAGCACATGCGGGAGCGGCTCAAGAGGCACCTGACATAGGGCAGTGAGAGGGACAGGACTTCCCCTTGGTAGGACCTTCTTCCTGCAATGTCAAAGGAGGCATCCCGAGCTCCCGAAGATACCTACCTACCTACCTACCTCCCGGTGGATCGCGTATGGAATGGCGGATCCGATCTCCAAGCCGGCGTGGAGATATACCATTGGGGGCACCCCGGATTTTGGCTCATTTTGAGCAGCCAAATTGTCCCCCTTTTGGGACCCCAATTTCACCTCCCCACGTGTGGTCAATTAGCGGCCCCATATCCCCATGCCCACAAGAAGCCTGGACCCCTCAGATATAGGTCCTAGGTCCTGCCTCCTATCCTGTGAGTAATTGGCCTTGCCCTGGCCGGGCGAGCCACTTGTGAGAATGACGCCATTTTTGGTGATTTTGGCATCATGACCCCACTTGATGAACGCGTGGTGCCCTGATGCCGGGATCTCAGAGGGACCCGGGTTGGGTGAGGGCTCCAGGGAGTTGGTACCTGAAGGGCATAGGGTCAGTTGCCTCGTCCCTACCTCTGGCCGGTCCCGACGAGGGGTCAACTTTGGAGTTTTGGGAGCTAATATCAGTTTGGGCTGAAACAGCCCGTTTTCAGCTACCAACTCCCAGGGGATCATGGCGGGGCCTTATCTCTGGCTCAGAGAGGAGTTGGGACTCGCTGTTAAGGGAGCATTGAGAGCCACAGTTGGTCCACCTTCGAGTCCCTTGGATCCCAGGAACTCGCCTGTGGCTGGGCGAAACACCCTCCCCCATTGGCAGGGTTTCAGGGTCCGGACTGAGTAGGGCATGGGTTGTGTTTGAGCCCCCGCCCCTGCCAGCCACTGAGAGGGTCAGACCTCAAATTGGGATATGAGTTGGGACTGAGTGTCCATTGCCCTGTGATGCACTTACCCCAGTCCAGTCTTAACCCTATGTGTACATATCCTGATGTGTTGCTGTACATACTTCTGTTCCCTTGCTTCAGAGTGGCAAGGATCCTGAAACGCTTTGTCACATGACACGGGCGTGATGATGCTCCTGTGAGCGCAGTGCTTTGCCTGCCTGCTTGCTTGTGCGTGTCCAGCACAGCGTCCCGTGGCCAGGCACCCCACGGGAACGCGTCAGTACCATCCTACCGCTACCCCAGCGGGTCGGCTCGGTCGCCCAAGGGTGTCCGATCCCTATACGTTAGGCACCTTTGGCTGGCACGTTTGTGCGGTGTCCGTAGCCCTTTGGCGCTCGGTCGCAGATGTGCAGGCATTGTGCGTTGTGCTTCTGGTGTCCATGGCTCCTTGAAGCTCGTTAACCAGTGTCTGTTCCTTCTGCGTCGTATGTGCGGTGTCCATGTCTCTTTGGTTTTTGTTCACCGGTGTGCGCACCTTCTTGCGTTGTATGTGCGGTGTCCATAGCTCCTGTGCGCTCGCTCAGCGGTGTGCGCGCCTTGTGCGTATGACGTGCAGTGTCGATGACTCTTTGGCACTCGTTCAACGGAGCGTTCACGCGGTGTGCCTGGTGTATGCCCAGTGAATGGCTCCTTGGCCCTCGTTCACCGATGTGCGCGTCTTGCGCGTTTTGTGTGCGGTGTCCAGGGCTCCCTGCAGCTCCTTCACCCATGCGTTTGCCTTGTGCAATGCTTGCGCGGTGTCTTTGGAACCTTGAGGCTCGCTCACCAGTGTGGGCGCACCTAATGCGTTCTGTGTGCGGTGTCCATGGTTCCTTGGCACTCAAGCACTGGTGCGTGCGCCTGGTGCCTTGCTTGTCCCGTAGCGATGGCTCCTTGGGCCTTGTTCACCGGTGTATTCACCTTGTGCGCTGAGTGTGCGGCAAGCATGCCTTCATGACGCTCGTTCACAGATGAGCTCCTGTTGTGTGTACGTTCTGCGGTGTCAATGGCTTCATCGCGCTCGTTCACCAGTGTGCCTGCATCTTTTGCCTTTTCCCCGACGTGTTCAGGCCTCCTGGCGCTCGCTCATCCGTCTGTGCCCCTTGTGTGTTGTTTGTGTGATGTCCAGGGCTCCTTGGTGCGGTTTTGCAGGTGTGTGCGTTTTTTTAATCGGGGGTGCCGTGTCAATGCCTCCTGGGTGCTTGGTCACCAGTGCGCATGCCTTGTGCCTTGTGGATGCCGTGTCAATGGCTCCTGGGTGCTCGGTCACCAGTGTGCGCGCCTTGTGCGTTGTTTGGGCCGCGTTCGTGGCCCTTCGGCGTTCGTTCACCAGTGTGCGTATCTTGTCAGTTGTGTGTGTGGTTGACATGCCTCCTCCTCCGCCGGTTGGCGGTCCATGTGCGTTTGGTGTGTGGTTGCGATGGCTCCTTGGCGCTCCTTCACCCCTGTGTGCGCCCCTTGTGCCTTCTGTGTGCTGTGTCCACGGCTTGTTGGCGCTCTTTCACTGCCATGCGCGCCTTGTGGGTTGTGTGTGCAGTGTCCATGGCTGGTTGCTGCTCCATCACCGGTTCCCGCACGTCGTGTGGATCGGTGTGTGGTGTCCTTGGCTCCCACCTAGGCCCTTAGCAGGCCAAAAATCCCGCACAAACTCAATTTTGAGTCTAGAGGCAGAAACATGAATTTTCCAGACCTTTGGGGTAGATCCTACAAGGTTTCAGATTTTTTTTTCAGCACCCGCCCCCCCCCCTGGCCGAGAACCAGGCACGTGACAGTGCCAGCCCGGCGTGGTCACGCTGGGGGCTGGTACCAAAAATGCAGTTTCACAATTGGGAGATAGTCTTGCGATTGTATTGCGTTTAAGACGATAATTTTCCACTCCAGCACCATTAAAGCGGGAAAAGGGAGCTACAACTGACCACCTGGGCGCTGTAATTTCTTTCTGAAGTAGTCTTTTTCTCCCTGCTTGCTATCTTCTTTTGAGAATAAAGAATACTTTTCCACGTAGATATCCTTTCTCCTTGCAATACACGGCGGTTGCAATACCCAACAATTTGTAGAAGACGTCCACAGAGTCCACTGTCCAACGTCCCAAATCTAACCGAAGCAAGGCGAGTTCGTTAGATTCTCATTTATGCCTAAACAACATATGTACAACCACGGCAAGTGAAAACGATCATTGAGCAGCAAATATGCATCATAAAACGCTGCCAATCTCTATGAGCTTTTCTATCATTCTCTGAGCGCGCGCTTCTACAGCTGCGCCCGCTCTGTGCGCTCCATTGACCTGCATCAATGAATCTGTACAGTAAAGAAGCTCAGCTCACCAAGCTGACTGTTTTTGACCTGCTGTGAAACTTTTACACTCCCCCCCCAAGCCCCAAAACACCGTTTTGGGCTGAAGGTATATCTATAAAAGTGAAGCAGCTGGTCAAAACACCAGCACCACAGATTTGAGTCATCCAGACTCACTGCGCTCATAGATAAACAACAGACAATATACATATCTCAACCTGTATCTCAGAATGTCTCTGTGACCTTCTACATCTAGTCACTATGCACTGCACACCATGGCTGCCATACACACACAAACACCCCACACAACCCACCATGGTGGCCTCGCGGCACTGCACGTCCCTGCAATACAACAAGGGACTGCATAGAGAATGAATACATAATTCAGCATACCAACTACTTCAGCGTCCAGGTCAAGGTGTTCGCCTTGGCCTGGCTTTTGGGGCTGGGGGACCAACCCACACCCTCGGGCACCCATTGGTCTATGGACCCTGCAACTGTGACTATGGGGCGGGTAACCGTAAAATACATTGTGGCGTGCTCTGGGGTGCCATCCGGCTATAGCCCATGAACTATCCCACCAACCGGTTTCCACACGACCCCCATAACCACTCAGCATACCCCAAAAGTGCTGGTGGTGGTTGCTTCATTTGCGGTTGGCCTCAGGAGATACCTCACCCCTTCGCCAATGGTGGTGTGTCGATAAACTGTGGCACACACACATCCCAAGGGCAAACAAACAACCTGAACTTCATTTCGGGGGTAGAAGTTAACATGTGGGAAATTGAAATTCCCACGGGAAGGGATTGACGCACGGCCCAATTGGGCACTCTACTCACACCATCACACATCTACCGGGTGTCACTGTCACCATAACCCAACACCCCCAGGTGCCAATGCCTTTTACACCACCTGGATACTAGAACGGGGGGACAGGGGTACACTAGGCCTTCCAAGAAAACAAGGAAATGTATGCAAAAACTGTCATTTTACTAAAGGCTCACTGCATCTTTGGGACTCCAAAGGTGGTTTCAACTGTTATCTTTAATGTGTGGGTCACTCTCTCACTTTTGTGATACCCCAAACATCCATAAGTGTCTTTTCCCCACAAACCTGTACACAATTGACTACCAACACAGAAAACATAAAAAACAATTTTGATTCAAAAAAACAAGGCAAGCCCATATATCAATATTCAAAAACTGACCAACTGATGTACTTTTTATCGCAAAAACTACTGACTGTACCAAACTCATTTTCACATTCACATCAACCTTTAGCCTACATTCCTGTGAACAGGGACGCAGGAACTACACACAAAATGGCGGGAACTTGGACAGTACTCTCAGTAGCACAGCGTTACATAAATTAAAAGCCATACAACAGCGGGGCCAACAGTGTATTTAGCAGCACTGCCCAAAAGCACATACGGAGACCAAGTGAAAAACAAGGCTGGTCCGCAGACCTAGCCCGTGTCAGCAGAAAAGCTGGCTTGGCGGCATTGGAAAGGAATTTTGGCGCGACAAATTTAGCTTGGCAGCGTCCGAAAAGAACCTTGGCGCGACGAATTTAGCTTGGCGGCATCCACTAGGAACTTTGGTGCGACGAATTTAGCTGGGCGGCGTCCAGGAGGAACTTTGGCGCGACGAATTTAGCTTGGCGGTGTCCACGAGGAACTTTGGCGCCACGAATTTAGCTTGGCGGCGTCCACGAGGAACCTTGGCCTGACAAATTTAGCTTGGCAGCGTCCACGAGGAAACTTGGCGCGACGAATTTAGCTTGACGGTGTCCACGAGGGACCTTTGCGTGACGAATTTAGCTTGGCGGCGTCCACGAGGAACCTTGGCTCGACGAATTTAGCTTGGCAGCGTCCACGGCAATACGCAGCAAACTGGAAAGGAAAAGAACAAAAGGGGCTCGGCCAACACCCTTGGGCTGCTGAGCTGCGCTCAAGCGAGATCCACAGTGGCGAAAGCGACGACGTGGTGGGACTTCTGAACTTGTTAAACGACGTCTTCCCATCCTTGACCGTTTGTCATCTTGCTGGTCACGACTCAACATCCACGCAAACTGCAACTTCAGCATGTTCAGAACTACAACTCCATCGCCCCATTCCAACTCAACCTGGTTACGATGGGCGACCTCCGTAAACTTGAGATGCTCTTCAGCTCCTAGAGCGTCCAACAACCACCAAAGAGCGGAACAGGGACACGAGAACAGTGTTGGGGACTCCCTCGGACGACAATGGGACAGCGAACTCTCCGGCAACAGCAGGGACTCGGCCTTGGGACTCACGATCTACGCTTTTCAAATCTCGGACGATCATTCGGGACTAACGAACTTGTAATTTCTTTCTGAAGTAGTCTTTTTCTCCCTGCTTGCTATCTTCTTTGGAGTATAAAAAATACTTTTCCACGTAGATATCCTTTCCCCTTGCAAGACACGGCGGTTGCAACACCCAACAATTTGTAGAAGATGTCCACAGAGTCCACTGTCCAACGTCCCAAATCTCGTCGAAGCAAGGCGAGTTTGTTAGATTCCCATTTATGCCAAAACAACATATGTACAACCATGGCAAGTGAAAACGATCATTGAGCAGCAAATATGCATTATAAAACGCTGCCAATCTCTATGAGCTTTTATATCATTCTCTGAGCGCGCGCTTCTACAGCTGCGCCCGCTCTGTGCGCTCCATTGACCTGCATCAATGAATCTGTACAGTAAAGAAACTCAGCTCACCAAGCTGAGTGTTTTTGACCTGCTGTGAAACATTTACAGGCGCTGAACAACCGTTTTTTGGCAAATGAAATGGCGATTTGGTCAGTTGGTGGCATTTTTCGCGCAAAAGATGGTACTTCTTTGGTGTTGTTGAGCGTGAACATTTTTTATCCGGGAGCATTATCATCAAATGCATACATTTTGGATGCTAGCACCCGCAAAGAAGGCTAAAGGGGGGTCCAACTGACCACCCCGGCCCAAAATGGGACCGTTTTTGGCCAAACAAAAGCCATATTGTGGCGTATTTTGACCAAAAAATTACTGTTTTCTGGTGCTGGTGCGAGTAAAGCACTTTTTTCCTTGGTTCTGTACCATCTAATACATATGTTGGTGAGTCTAGCACCCTGTAGACGGATGCGAAGAAACCATAACTGACCACTCGGGCCCCCAACACAATGTTTTAGGCCACAGTAGGGCCCGTCAGATCCCCTAAAAGGTCCAAGGCAGCCTAATGGAGCCTGAGAAAGCTGAGTCGCGACTAAAATGTTGAACAAATGGCCAAATGAAAAAGATGTTAAAGACCTAGTTTACTTCAAAAAGACATTTGAACATTGTTCCAAGCATTCCACCCCGTGAACCCCCGATCAGCAGTCCCAGATACGTATGGCATCGCCCTTTGCAAATCCCAAAGTGGGTCCAAACAGGCTGAAACGGCATTCCAATGCCAGGCCAAAAAACGGGGAAAATCACCGAAAAAATAACTAAGCCAAATTGCTTTAATATTCCAATTGTTTCCAAATTTCACTGAAACACTGCGGATCATTGTTCACTTCTGCAGAGCCCGGAAAATGGGTCCATAACTGTCCCCTTGCTGCATCAGTTTGTGAGGCAATCGTGGCATTCGACGGCCCCGATGCTTGATACGGACCTCAGAATATGTTTCTGAATCACAGAAAAAAGTTAACTCGTATCAGACAACCTCTGCACAAGACTCCAGTTGTTGCCAAATGTTTCTCAACAACTGCACAAATCATTGCCAATCATTGTTCACTACTGCAGAGCGAAGGAAATGTGTCCATGAGTGTCCGCTAGCTGCATTGCTTTGCGAGACAATCGTGGGGCCTGACAGCCCAGAAATTGTTTTTGAACCACCAAAAGAAATTTAAGTCGCATCAGACAACCTCTGCACAATGCACAAACCAAGCAAAGCGACACCTTTTCTTTTCAAAAGTGATACATCTGCAGAGTCACGGAGAAGATGTTGACTCCGTGAGTATCTTCAGAGTCTCTTGGCGTTAATGAGTACGGGCCCGAATCCCTCAACATACAAAAAAAGACAAACAACCACGATCACGCAACGGACGGGGAAAGTGAGGACTCAGGGGAAATACCAGTGCGGGCTAAGTGGCAAACCTGCACTGGGCATGACTCCTTTGTCGAGCCGCTACCCTGAAGTTGTTCTGCGATGGCCTCCGGTTTTGGAAGTTAAGCCTAATTTGAAGCTCTCGGTACTAAGGTGGGAGACCACCTGAGGATGTACTGAGTCGCAAAAAAGTGCTACAAAAGTGATACATCAACTCCCAAATGCCTCAGACAAACAGACTTCAACCTTTGAGGCAGGCCGCAGGCCGCAGTATGCAATGCATGCCGCAGCTGGAATACAAGGACTACATTGCGCAGGGTGGCGGCCAAACTGCGCATTTGGTTCAGCGACCCAGACCCCCCCTCTTCACCCCAGGGGGCGTGGTGTGGGTGCATGGGCGGGTTGGGGTGCTGGACCGGGAATCTGTTCCAAGAACCCCACCATAGGAAATAGTCATTTACCAATAAAATTTGATGCGCTGACGAACATACCTAAATTACAACAAACCAGGGCATGAACGCCCATGGTTGCGCTTGTTGACAAACAGGGGACACACAGGCGATCCGTAGCGTGCCATGGTCCTACATTTCCTTCCAACCGCTAACCTACCAGTATGTCACACGATTCACAATGTTTTGGATGACAAACATCTGAGGCCACCAACAAAGGTATCCTGCAGCCCCTGGCTGACACCGGTTCTCTATCGGACCATATCAAAAAAAATCAAAAATCGTCCAACACTGCATCAACTGCGGCAAAGCTGCCTGCCGCAACTCGACAGGATGATGTGTAACCCGCAAGCTTCGTATGAAGTGCCTCTGCAGAGGCTCTAATCTCTATGGAAACCCCAAATCTCAGAAACATGCAATGCCAGAGATGGCATTGACTAGCGTCCTCCAGTGCCTCCTAACAACTGGTTTGAGGAAGGGAAGGGATAGGGAGAGTAGGGCATTTGCAGTATTTGAGGCGTTTCAGGCATATGAGGCATCGGTGGCATGATTATAGATGGCAGTGCTGCATTATCTGGGAATGGGCTGGGCCAACATATGAGGCTGGGGCAAGGGCAGCATCTGGTGCTGGCGGGACATCGCAGGTTGACGTGATGAAGGGGTTGCTGTCGAAAGCATTGGGGACTGGGGTAGCGCAAGGCAGCCAGGCTGGCGTATCTCATGGAGTACCTGCAGGATCAGCCCCCTGTCACTCTGTTTCTGCTCGTCTGTCTGTTCTTTTTCCTTTTCTTTTTCCTTTTCTGTTTCCTTTTTTTCTTCTTCTTTTGCTTGTCCTGTTTTTCCCTTTCTTTTGTTCTTTTTCCTTTTCTTTTTCCTTTTCTGTTTCCTTTTTTTTTGCTTCTCCTGTTTTTCCCTTTCTTCTTTCTCCTTCTTCAACACTTCCAACGCTGTCTCTGCTTTCTTCCTGGCCTCCTCAGCCAGGCTTACTTTTCCTTCTGAGGCTGGCTGATCCGTTGCGGCCTTTGCTGTCCTCCAGTGCATGCTCATCCCTCTCCCTTTTCAGTTTCTGGAGCTCAGCAGCCTCTTCCCTCGGTGCAAGCTCAGCCGTCTTCTGCCTTTCCTTTTCTTTCTTGCGCCTCAGAGCCTCGCGAGCATCTTCCCTCCGGAGCTGCGCTTCTTCCCCTCCGCATGTTGTACCTGTTCGAACGTTTGCTCGTCCTTCGCTCTCTGCTGAGCCAGTTTTTCCTGGTTTGCGTTATGCTGCGCGGTCACAGTTACAGCCTGTGAACGGAGTTCACGTGTCGAAGGTTCGTCCTCAACCTCAACGTGTCTCTGTTTCGTTTATGGAGGATCACCTCGAAACTTATCAGACTGACATCGCATACAACACAAATCGGATTCAAAATACATCAAGTGACCAGAACAGACATTCCTCATCCACTCCGAGCCAGCGGCCTCTGTTGCAGCATTCCCAGTGATAATGGCCCTTACTGCCCCTTCAGGCAAGCGGCGAAGTGTGAAGTGCCTGTTGCTAGAAGCGCAGTCCAAGCAGTAGCCCAGGCGGTCCCAAGTGTACTGGGTGCCCGGCACAAGTGCTGACAGCACGACATCCCTGCTAAAGCCATGGGTGATTATCCAGCGACCCGTCACAACATGTGTGCCCGGACGGCCTGCACCCATTATGTTGACACCAGGGTGTCAAACAACGTCCAGATGGACGCCTTTCTCCTGTCCTACACGTCACCGTGTTGTCCCGTGCGCGATCTGCCCGTGGGGGTCCTGGCTGCAAGTGATTCTGAACCCAGCACATTTCTTTCCCACCAATGTCAGCGCAGGACCCAGCCGCCAAGAAAATAATCAGCACTTAGCCCACGCAAACTGCACCCCCTTTTGGAAGAGGCGGAAATAAAAAAACAGCAGCCGGAAAAACTATTCTTTTTGGACATTTGCAGCAGGCATGAATCAGATACCACAAAAAAAATAGGTTTTTCGCAGTTTGCTGGTTTTTTTAGGTTTTTGCTTACCAATATAAACTATTATTTTGTTTGATTTGAAGGGTGTGTTTCACCAATGTTGTTGCTTTTGTATTTCAAAATCCCACTAGCGCGTGCCTTTTCAGGAGCTCATTTTCCGAAGTGTCATTCTGTGGAACTCCAGTTATAGCTAAGTTTGTCCTGCAAAATAAATTACTTTTCTTCTGTCCCTCAGTGCGCGAGGCCTCGTGCACTCAAGGTTGCGGAAACAATTGTGTACGGAAGACAACAAAAACAGGACACGAAATGGGCAACATAGAAACACTGAAATAAAAGCTCGGTAAAAATGTACAAGCCCCGAAGGGGATATAATTGCATTCGTGTTGAAGGCGAGTGCGCAAGACCTCGCACACACATGACTGCAAAAGGAGGCAAAAAACACATGGATTAATTCCTGACTTACTTCTTCTTTGGTCCTGCAACGTTAGCCAACCTTGAACCCATGTTTCTTGCCACCGTACTTCCCTCACTTGCGCAGGCAACAGTACCACGGGATGGCTGAGCACCAGAACGCGAGGGCGGCGTGAACTCTGCACTGGCAGTCGCAGCAGTCTTCGCTTTCTTCTGTCGCTGGTAATGACCCGGATCATTGGGACTCGCATCGAAGTGAGAGGCAGGCGCCCGCTTGCGCTTCTGCTGGGTCTCCAGCACTTGCGCCAGATCCTGTTTTTCTGTCTCCTCGTCAGCATTGTCCTCGTCTGATTCTCCGGGCTTTTCCGGTTTCTTCTCCTTTCCTTTCGCCTGCCTCTTGGTAGTCGAGGGGGTTCTTCTTCTGGCTGCAGTACCCCGAGTTGGTACAACTTTGGCAGTCCTCTTTAGCTTGGGCAAGGTAGGTGCAGGCGCCGTATCCTCACTGTTGTCAGGGGGGCTTCAGTCACGATCTGTTCTTGGACGGCTTCTGCAGCATGCACCTTCTGGTGCCCTGCATGACCTTGGTTGCTGTCCAAAACCCACAGTGGAATGCCGCGCAGACTCCACTCTTCTTGAGTATCCCAGGTTGCAGCTGTCACTCCTTGCTCCGTGTGATTGGCTTCCAACATGTACCGCATGATGATGGCATGCTGCAGAGCACCTTCAAAGGCATTCGCAAGGTCCTTTTGGTTGATCGCTGACAGAGCCAGGAACGCCACTTCAGTCCTCCCTGACTGGTGCCACATCGCAATCTTCGTGGCCATGGCCGGCGCGTCATCCACAACAACCACTGCATCAGCATGCCCACAGTCCAACAGATACTTGTCGAGGTCCCACAGCACCTGAATCCGAGGCATGAAACCAACGAGCTTCTAGTTCTGCATCTCTTCGATATGTCCAGCGGAATATGTCACATAGTTGGGCAACTGCATTTGCGATGAATAAAAACGAATAACGGAGACGGCAGTGTGCGAGGCCTCGCGCACACAGGGGCATGGAAACCAGTGAGAGAAGCAGTTCTACCTCCTTCTCCTAGCGACTCGTTGTTGCGATCCACATACAGTGCTCGTCAAACTGATACATGTCGCTTGTAACGGAACCGGACAACCAAGAGTATACCGGCAACCGAGAATGATAGAAGGGCGCTGTAGTTGGATCCTTGTCCTTCTCAATACCCCAGAGCCTCTGCATGTCGCGGCCAATACGGGCACCGCATCAACATCGCCATAGAAAATGAGGTCCCTTCCTAACATCATCCCATCGAACAACCACTTCGGAACAAATCCTGCAGAGTAACATTGCAAGAAAAGGTCAGTGTTGAAGACCCACAACGGGTACTGCAAGTCCCGGAAACGGGCTGGTGGTGTTTCTTCGATATCCTCAATACGGCATGCTGTCAAATTGCACTTGTTCCCTTGGTTGTCCTGCTTGGAGACATTGATCACTTCGCCAGGACTCAACTATGTCTGTGTTGGTGTCAATGCTGGTGCGTCAGCCTTCCTTTGCAGTGGTTTCCGCACGGCCAGCGTCTGCGATGACGAAGGTGCTCCCTTTTCCCTAGTCTCCCACAGAGGTGCACCGGTCAACGTTTCCCACTTTGGCAATGGCGACCGGTACTTGAAAATTTTTGCGTCCTCCCAATAACCTGAATTCCCCAGGCCAATCTTGAGTTGTGTCGTGCCCAGAGCTGCCACTTCTGCTCGGATCTTTGCCCCGGCAGCTGTGCAGATGTGGAAAAGCTGGTTGAGTGCGCGAGCCCTCGTGCACTGAGGCTGCGAAATTGACGCATACCCGCGGTTTGGTTCACGAAATCGTTATTGTCCGGATGGTCAAGGTGGAAAGTAACCAATTGTTCCGTAATCAACGCGTCATTGTATGGCTGCATGGTGCGTATGGTTGATTCCTTCTGGTTCATATGCGCACAGACCTTCTGCAAAAATCTTGGTAGATGCAGCCCCTCCAGCTTCTTGAAGGCATTACTTTTAACGTCCTCTTTCCTGCTCTTACTCTCCAGGTTCTTCACACCAGTAGCCGCGTTGCCGCCGCAGTAGTATGCCAGGGAGAACATGTCGCTCAAGTGATCGAATGTCCCGTCGTACGAGGGAAAACAGTGTCATACAGTGCGCGAGACCTTGCGCACTGCAACCGTGTGACGCACGAACACATACTGTGTGCCCTGGTTCTTCCGACGACTCGGGTGCAAGAAACGCAGAGTTGACAGCAGCCTGGACAACAGCAGTTTTAAAACGTTCGAAATCCTCTGGTTCCTTTTTCCGCTTCTCGTCCTCAAGGTACAACAACACGTTGTCCAGCCCCTCCGACAGCGGAATCCACGTCACAGACTGGCTGCCAGCTTGATGCAAACCTGCAACCTTCGACCAGATCCTCCAAGGTTTTTTGTACTTGAGAATGTCAACGTAGCAATATTCTTGGCAGTCCTCCAGTTGTTTGCCTTCTGCGAGCTGCATTTCCTGAATCTTTCTGCATGTTTCTGTCCCATGTTGACAATTCAGAACGTAAAGCGAGCCATCTGCAATGCAAATCACGTACCACACCAAGGAGAGGAAATGTCGTTGCTGGTATGAAAAAAATACAAAGCGACTCATACCACTATCCTCCCATGCGGTTACATGCAACGATGCAGGTGGCGGCAGTGCTTGGTATCCCACCACTTTTTTGGCAACGTCGTCGTGGTCGATCTGTCAGATCTGTCCCCGCTTCTTGGTCTTGTCAATCTTCAGATCAGTAATCGTTACCTTCACTGCTTTTCCATTCTCCTTCCCCAGCCACTGTTGAACGTCAACTTCCAGCTTCATCTCCGGTATTGGCTTCTTACCCTCCTTCTTCTTGCGTCCTTTCTTCAGCGTGTCCCCTTGGTCGGTCCCTGCTGATGACTCCACGCCCTCTGCGTCTGGTGGTGCACGTTCTGGCGACCCTGGTTGACTCATGGTGCCGAGAAATACCTAAAAAGGGCAGATGGCATGACACGAGACAGGGTCATTTTGACTCTGAAATCAGTAAAAACGCCATTTTGCCAGTCGCTTTCGCAAATCTGTTATACAACCGTACTTGGTGCGACCAATTCCACCAAACTTAGCGACCTACTCAGTGCCCGAGGTGTCGCGCACTCACATCATATTACAGACCAGTATCTCGTATCCTTTGGTGCGCGAGGCCTTGCGCACTGCGAGTGTCAGTTACCGCATGCGTTGCCGCACGTTGCGCGTTGCTGCTTCCTGTCTGTCGCCATCCATACCTGTCATCCGCCCCACAACGGCATCCAGTTCCCGTTTCAGTTGGTTGGTGTGGTTTGTCTTTTGGTCACTGAGGGCATCCAGTACGCAGTGACCAAGTAGCCGGTAGTGGTCGTAACCAAGGGGTTGCGTTGCTTAGGGTCGAAATCTCGGTAACCTCCGCGGCCACGAAGTTGCAACGGTGCTGACGCAGTCGGGCTCCCATTCCACGTAGGCCATGCAAATCTGGTCTGTCGCCAAAAATCTTGTCAGTCGTTGTCGCATCGTGTGTACCAGGTTGTTGGGAGCGCTTTGCCCACCCACGCGTTTGCCGCTTGGACCACCTTTTAGCAACAGGTAATAGTTTTCGACCTCCTCAACAGTAACAGAACCGGTGTTTCTCGCCTTGACGCGCACCAGCTTGCTCAACATCCCTTCTGCAAACTCCTCTGAGTGTGCCTGACCGGGCGGGTCCTGGTGCCACTTGGTGTTGTACAGCAATGTAAACATGATGGTGTGTTCGTACTTTAGTACGGTGTCACACAGTCCTCGTCGCAGCTTCCGCAACAGACACGAACTCAACTGCAACACCTCCTAGACCCCCGACCCTGTACCGTTTTTTTCCCCCGCCCAGTTGCACTCCCGTACCAGGTGACCCTAATACAACAACAATTGGCACCATTCCAACAACAAATGCAACGCTGCGGTTGCCACTGCTGCCCCGTTGGCATGCACCGTGGTAAAACCACTGATTGCAGTTGCAGTCTGTGCATTGCGACGATACGGGCTTAGTATCCTGGATGTGGAAAGCATCAGCGCAGCAATAGGTTTTTCCATAACTATCAGTTTTGGGTATGATAGTATGGTCGAACCAGGGCGTAGCAGGCCTTCCCATAGGTTGGTTAGAATAGGCCAGATCACCCGAAAAGTGTGTGTAACAACAAACTTGTAGGCGTGCCAAACACCGTAAACTACAGGTACGTATCGCAGGTAGGCACGCATGTCCAATCGTTGGTTCTTTGCCCCATACAAAAACCTTAGTATCCTGTAGTGTATGTTTTCGTCAACCAACAGCGGTAGAACCCTGTTTGTCTGTTGTGTTGTGTCCTTCGCAAACTGCAACAAGTTTAACAGGCCAACACCACCGGTTACATTTTCCTTTAACAGGGCAAACAGGCGCCACACGGTTGCTTGCAGAGTCCTTGTATCCCTTTTCACATCCGACGGTGCTGTCATGTTTCCGGTATCTGGTACACAACCATCCGGGTAACCCATGTCACGCAGAGTCTGCAGGATTCTCCTTCCAGGCTGTTGCAGAGCCCGTCTGACTGTCGTTATCCGTGCTTCCAGGTCCTCAATGGCTGGATGTCCTGCCCAGGATGTGGGTTTCTGTTTCCGTTGAAGTACTGCAATTGCAGTACAGTTTTGCGACCGGTCACTTTGGTCTCGGTGTGTCGTGTATTGTGCCGGGTACCAGTTGTCGATCCACAGCACGCAACACGATGCAAGCACCAGTGTCCACGTTGCTTTCAGCGCTGCTGCTGCCTGTTTGTCCACTGTATTTGCGGGGGCGTTTGCTTGCCCAAGTCGTACTTTTGTTCGTCTTTCTGGTGCGTCAGCCTTCCTTTGCAGTGGTTTCCGCACGGCCAGCGTCTGCGATGACGAAGGTGCTCCCTTTTCCCTAGTCTCCCACAGAGGTGCACCGGTCAACGTTTCCCACTTTGGCAATGGCGACCGGTACTTCAAAATTTTTGCGTCCTCCCAATAACCTGAATTCCCCAGGCCAATCTTGAGTTGTGTCGTGCCCAGAGCTGCCACTTCTGCTCGGATCTTTGCCCCGGCAGCTGTGCAGATGTGGAAAAGCTGGTTGAGTGCGCGAGCCCTCGTGCACTGAGGCTGCGAAATTGACGCATACCCGCGGTTTGGTTCACGAAATCGTTATTGTCCGGATGGTCAAGGTGGAAAGTAACCAATTGTTCCGTAATCAACGCGTCATTGTATGGCTGCATGGTGCGTATGGTTGATTCCTTCTGGTTCATATGCGCACAGACCTTCTGCAAAAATCTTGGTAGATGCAGCCCCTCCAGCTTCTTGAAGGCATTACTTGTAACGTCCTCTTTCTTGCTCTTACTCTCCAGGTTCTTCACACCAGTAGCCGCGTTGCCGCCGCAGTAGTATGCCAGGGAGAACATGTCGCTCAAGTGATCGAATGTCCCGTCGTACGAGGGAAAACATTGTCATACAGTGCGCGAGACCTTGCGCACTGCAACCGTGTGACGCACGAACACATGCTGTGTGCCCTGGTTCTTCCGACGACTCCGGTGCAAGAAACGCAGAGTTGACGGCAGCCTGGACAACAGCAGTTTTAAAACGTTCGAAATCCTCTGGTTCCTTTTTCCGCTTCTCGTCCTCAAGGTACAACAACACGTTGTCCAGCCCCTCCGACAGCGGAATCCACGTCACAGACTGGCTGCCAGCTTGATGAAAACCTGCAACCTTGGACCAGATCCTCCAAGGCTTTTTGTACTTGAGAATGTCAACGTAGCAATATTCTTGGCAGTCCTCCAGTTGTTTGCCTTCTGCGAGCTGCATTTCCTGAATCTTTCTGCATGTTTCTGTCCCATGTTGACAATTCAGAACGTAAAGCGAGCCATCTGCAATGCAAATCACGTACCACAGCAAGGAGAGGAAATGTCGTTGCTTGTATGAAAAAAATACAAAGCGACTCATACCACTATCCTCCCATGCGGTTACATGCAACGATGCAGGTGGCGGCAGTGCTTGGTATCCCACCACTTTTCTGGCAACGTCGTCGTGGTCGATCTGTCAGATCTGTCCCCGCTTCTGGGTCTTGTCAATCTTCAGATCAGTAATCGTTACCTTCACTGCTTTTCCATTCTCCTTCCCCAGCCACTGTTGAACGTCAACTTCCAGCTTCATCTCCGGTATTGGCTTCTTACCCTCCTTCTTCTTGCGTCCTTTCTTCAGCGTGTCCCCTTGGTCGGTCCCTGCTGATGACTCCACGCCCTCTGCGTCTGGTGGTGCACGTTCTGGCGACCCTGGTTGACTCATGGTGCCGAGAAATACCTAAAAAGGGCAGATGGCATGACACGAGACAGGGTCATTTTGACTCTGAAATCAGTAAAAACGCCATTTTGCCAGTCGCTTTCGCAAATCTGTTATACAACCGTACTTGGTGCGACCAATTCCACCAAACTTAGCGACCTACTCAGTGCCCGAGGTGTCGCGCACTCACATCATATTACAGACCAGTATCTCGTATCCTTTGGTGCGCGAGGCCTTGCGCACTGCGGGTGTCAGTTACCGCATGCGTTGCCGCACGTTGCGCGTTGCTGCTTCCTGTCTGTCGGCATCCATACCTGTCCTCCGCCCCACAACAGCATCCAGTTTCCGTTTCAGTTGGTTGGTGTGGTTTGTCTTTTGGTCACTGAGGGCATCCAGTACGCAGTGACCAAGTACCCGATTGGTCGTAACCAAGGGGTTGCGTTGCTTAGGGTCGAAATCTCGGTAACCTCCGCGGCCACGAAGTTGCAACGGTGCTGACGCAGTCGGGCTCCCATTCCACGTAGGCCATGCAAATCTGGTCTGTCGCCAAAAAACTTGTCAGTCGTTGTCGCATCGTGTGTACCAGGTTGTTGGGAGCGCTTTGCCCACCCACGCGTTTGCCGCTTGGACCACCTTTTAGCAACAGGTAATAGTTTTCGACCTCCTCAACAGTAACAGAACCGCTGTTTCTCGCCTTGACGCGCACCAGCTTGCTCAACATCCCTTCTGCAAACTCCTCTGAGTGTGCCTGACCGGGCGGGTCCTGGTGCCACTTGGTGTTGTACAGCAATGTACACATGATGGTGTGTTCGTACTTTAGTACGGTGTCACACAGTCCTCGTCGCAGCTTCCGCAACAGACACGAACTCAACTGCAACACCTCCTAGACCCCCGACCCTGTACCGTTTTTTTCCCCCGCCCAGTTGCACTCCCGTACCAGGTGACCCTAATACAACAACAATTGGCACCATTCCAACAACAAATGCAACGCTGCGGTTGCCACTGCTGCCCCGTTGGCATGCACCGTGGTAAAACCACTGATTGCAGTTGCAGTCTGTGCATTGCGACGATACGGACTTAGTATCCTGGGTGTGGAAAGCATCAGCGCAGCAATAGGTTTTTCCATAACTATCAGTTTTGGGTATGATAGTATGGTCGAACCAGGGCGTAGCAGGCCTTCCCATAGGTCGGTTAGAATAGGCCAGATCACCCGAAAAGTGTGTGTAACAACAAACTTGCAGGCGTGCCAAACACCGTAAACTACAGGTACGTATCGCAGGTAGGCACGCATGTCCAATCGTTGGTTCTTTGCCCCATACAAAAACCTTAGTATCCTGTAGTGTATGTTTTCGTCAACCAACAGCGGTAGAACCCTGTTTGTCTGTTGTGTTGTGTCCTTCGCAAACTGCAACAAGTTTAACAGGCCAACACCACCGGTTACATTTTCCTTTAACAGGGCAAACAGGCGCCACACGGTTGCTTGCAGAGTCCTTGTATCCCTTTTCACATCCGACGGTGCTGTCATGTTTCCGGTATCTGGTACACAACCATCCGGGTAACCCATGTCACGCAGAGTCTGCAGGATTCTCCTTCCAGGCTGTTGCAGAGCCCGTCTGACTGTCGTTATCCGTGCTTCCAGGTCCTCAATGGCTGGATGTCCTGCCCAGGATGTGGGTTTCTGTTTCCGTTGAAGTACTGAAATTGCAGTACAGTTTTGCGACCGGTCACTTTGGTCTCGGTGTGTCGTGTATTGTGCCGGGTACCAGTTGTCGATCCACAGCACGCAACACGATGCAAGCACCAGTGTCCACGTTGCTTTCAGCGCTGCTGCTGCCTGTTTGTCCACTGTATTTGCGGGGGCGTTTGCTTGCCCAAGTCGTACTTTTGTTCGTCTTTCTGGTGCGTCAGCCTTCCTTTGCAGTGGTTTCCGCACGGCCAGCGTCTGCGATGACGAAGGTGCTCCCTTTTCCCTAGTCTCCCACAGAGGTGCACCGGTCAACGTTTCCCACTTTGGCAATGGCGACCGGTACTTCAAAATTTTTGCGTCCTCCCAATAACCTGAATTCCCCAGGCCAATCTTGAGTTGTGTCGTGCCCAGAGCTGCCACTTCTGCTCGGATCTTTGCCCCGGCAGCTGTGCAGATGTGGAAAAGCTGGTTGAGTGCGCGAGCCCTCGTGCACTGAGGCTGCGAAATTGACGCATACCCGCGGTTTGGTTCACGAAATCGTTATTGTCCGGATGGTCAAGGTGGAAAGTAACCAATTGTTCCGTAATCAACGCGTCATTGTATGGCTGCATGGTGCGTATGGTTGATTCCTTCTGGTTCATATGCGCACAGACCTTCTGCAAAAATCTTGGTAGATGCAGCCCCTCCAGCTTCTTGAAGGCATTACTTGTAACGTCCTCTTTCTTGCTCTTACTCTCCAGGTTCTTCACACCAGTAGCCGCGTTGCCGCCGCAGTAGTATGCCAGGGAGAACATGTCGCTCAAGTGATCGAATGTCCTGTCGTACGAGGGAAAACAGTGTCATACAGTGCGCGAGACCTTGCGCACTGCAACCGTGTGACGCACGAACACATACTGTGTGCCCTGGTTCTTCCGACGACTCCGGTGCAAGAAACGCAGAGTTGACGGCAGCCTGGACAACAGCAGTTTTAAAACGTTCGAAATCCTCTGGTTCCTTTTTCCGCTTCTCGTCCTCAAGGTACAACAACACGTTGTCCAGCCCCTCCGACAGCGGAATCCACGTCACAGACTGGCTGCCAGCTTGATGAAAACCTGCAACCTTGGACCAGATCCTCCAAGGCTTTTTGTACTTGAGAATGTCAACGTAGCAATATTCTTGGCAGTCCTCCAGTTGTTTGCCTTCTGCGAGCTGCATTTCCTGAATCTTTCTGCATGTTTCTGTCCCATGTTGACAATTCAGAACGTAAAGCGAGCCATCTGCAATGCAAATCACGTACCACAGCAAGGAGAGGAAATGTCGTTGCTTGTATGAAAAAAATACAAAGCGACTCATACCACTATCCTCCCATGCGGTTACATGCAACGATGCAGGTGGCGGCAGTGCTTGGTATCCCACCACTTTTTTGGCAACGTCGTCGTGGTCGATCTGTCAGATCTGTCCCCGCTTCTGGGTCTTGTCAATCTTCAGATCAGTAATCGTTACCTTCACTGCTTTTCCATTCTCCTTCCCCAGCCACTGTTGAACGTCAACTTCCAGCTTCATCTCCGGTATTGGCTTCTTACCCTCCTTCTTCTTGCGTCCTTTCTTCAGCGTGTCCCCTTGGTCGGTCCCTGCTGATGACTCCACGCCCTCTGCGTCTGGTGGTGCACGTTCTGGCGACCCTGGTTGACTCATGGTGCCGAGAAATACCTAAAAAGGGCAGATGGCATGACACGAGACAGGGTCATTTTGACTCTGAAATCAGTAAAAACGCCATTTTGCCAGTCGCTTTCGCAAATCTGTTATACAACCGTACTTGGTGCGACCAATTCCACCAAACTTAGCGACCTACTCAGTGCCCGAGGTGTCGCGCACTCACATCATATTACAGACCAGTATCTCGTATCCTTTGGTGCGCGAGGCCTTGCGCACTGCGGGTGTCAGTTACCGCATGCGTTGCCGCACGTTGCGCGTTGCTGCTTCCTGTCTGTCGGCATCCATACCTGTCCTCCGCCCCACAACAGCATCCAGTTTCCGTTTCAGTTGGTTGGTGTGGTTTGTCTTTTGGTCACTGAGGGCATCCAGTACGCAGTGACCAAGTACCCGATTGGTCGTAACCAAGGGGTTGCGTTGCTTAGGGTCGAAATCTCGGTAACCTCCGCGGCCACGAAGTTGCAACGGTGCTGACGCAGTCGGGCTCCCATTCCACGTAGGCCATGCAAATCTGGTCTGTCGCCAAAAAACTTGTCAGTCGTTGTCGCATCGTGTGTACCAGGTTGTTGGGAGCGCTTTGCCCACCCACGCGTTTGCCGCTTGGACCACCTTTTAGCAACAGGTAATAGTTTTCGACCTCCTCAACAGTAACAGAACCGCTGTTTCTCGCCTTGACGCGCACCAGCTTGCTCAACATCCCTTCTGCAAACTCCTCTGAGTGTGCCTGACCGGGCGGGTCCTGGTGCCACTTGGTGTTGTACAGCAATGTACACATGATGGTGTGTTCGTACTTTAGTACGGTGTCACACAGTCCTCGTCGCAGCTTCCGCAACAGACACGAACTCAACTGCAACACCTCCTAGACCCCCGACCCTGTACCGTTTTTTTCCCCCGCCCAGTTGCACTCCCGTACCAGGTGACCCTAATACAACAACAATTGGCACCATTCCAACAACAAATGCAACGCTGCGGTTGCCACTGCTGCCCCGTTGGCATGCACCGTGGTAAAACCACTGATTGCAGTTGCAGTCTGTGCATTGCGACGATACGGACTTAGTATCCTGGGTGTGGAAAGCATCAGCGCAGCAATAGGTTTTTCCATAACTATCAGTTTTGGGTATGATAGTATGGTCGAACCAGGGCGTAGCAGGCCTTCCCATAGGTCGGTTAGAATAGGCCAGATCACCCGAAAAGTGTGTGTAACAACAAACTTGCAGGCGTGCCAAACACCGTAAACTACAGGTACGTATCGCAGGTAGGCACGCATGTCCAATCGTTGGTTCTTTGCCCCATACAAAAACCTTAGTATCCTGTAGTGTATGTTTTCGTCAACCAACAGCGGTAGAACCCTGTTTGTCTGTTGTGTTGTGTCCTTCGCAAACTGCAACAAGTTTAACAGGCCAACACCACCGGTTACATTTTCCTTTAACAGGGCAAACAGGCGCCACACGGTTGCTTGCAGAGTCCTTGTATCCCTTTTCACATCCGATGGTGCTGTCATGTTTCCGGTATCTGGTACACAACCATCCGGGTAACCCATGTCACGCAGAGTCTGCAGGATTCTCCTTCCAGGCTGTTGCAGAGCCCGTCTGACTGTCGTTATCCGTGCTTCCAGGTCCTCAATGGCTGGATGTCCTGCCCAGGATGTGGGTTTCTGTTTCCGTTGAAGTACTGCAATTGCAGTACAGTTTTGCGACCGGTCACTTTGGTCTCGGTGTGTCGTGTATTGTGCCGGGTACCAGTTGTCGATCCACAGCACGCAACACGATGCAAGCACCAGTGTCCACGTTGCTTTCAGCGCTGCTGCTGCCTGTTTGTCCACTGTATTTGCGGGGGCGTTTGCTTGCCCAAGTCGTACTTTTGTTCGTCTTTCTGTTTCCTTAAGATATCCTGTCGTGTTTCTCGGTTTTTTCCTGTTTGGTACTGCCCGTTGACGCATCAACAGGTACAGGTTCCAGCGCTCTTTTCGCAAAATGCGCACCCAGCGCTTGTCCTCCTGCCTTTTAGCTGCAGGTAAATTTTGTTGCGTTTTTTTGTTGAACCTGAGTTGCTGTGCAAATGTTAACACCAGTTGCGCCGCCAGGTCGTTCCGTTTCAGTCCGTTCCACAACTTGTCTGCTGTTTTGTATGCTGGTTCTGCCGCGCATGCCTCTCTTAGTGGTGCTGCTCCTTTGCTTACTTCTGCAATCAATCGATGCGGTACGGATTTTCTGGCTGGAAGTGGGTTTCTGCGTCTTTCTGTGTTAAATTGAATTTGCGCACATGTTTTAATTATCGTTTCGCACAGCGTTCTTTGAAAAAAGCGTCTTCGAAAACATCTGGCCTTTTCCTGTCGTCATTTCTAGTGCGCACGCTGCCGCCGCAATTTGTGTTTGGTGTCTGCGTGCGCTGTGTCGCCGGTAACTGAAAACCGTTCTCCCGACGGCAAATTCCTGTTCTCTTTCCTTCTTGAATCCCAGTTGAAAAAAAACCTTACCCCTCGAGCAGCGAAGCCTACGGCCGCCATTAAAACTGGACATGTCTGCCATTGGGTGGCTGTTGGAAAAAAGAAATTCATTCCCCTGAACCCCTCACAAATATGACGAAGGTTACCGATGTATAATAAACAGTCACAAGTAGTGGCGTTGAAAGGGAATGTAAATGCCGGCGTAGCCGGACCTGCTCGCTTCTCCATTTTCTTGTGTACTGTCAGTGCGCGAGGCCTCGCGCACTCATTGTTTCGGCTGGACAATGTTGTGAACCGTGTTATACGTGACCAACACTGTGTCCCCACACACATACACCGCAAAAATCAAATGTCATTTCTGTCTAGTACTGTACCTGGAAATGTACGCATTATATCCATCCCGCAAACCACTACATAACAAGATCAGAGTGCGGGAGGCCTCGCGCACTCCGGATGCCTAAATTTGTATTTTCTTTTTACTTTAGAGTACATGTGTTTCACCGAACATGGGAAGTCTGACCGTCATACACCTTCAATGCTCCCTCGTCAACACAACATGAGCTTGAATAACGTGTGAAAGCTGTGTACTTCCACAAACGCCAGTCCTTAGGGTTTTTGTGTTTCGTAGCAAACTCTACTTCGTATATCTCGAGTGCGCGAGGCCTCGCGCACTCAGAGCACTGTAGAATAAGAAAAACGTCCCATTTACGAACGTGCAGTTGCGCAATGCCAAAAAAAGCAATTTATTTCACTACGCCCAAAAAACACATTCATCAAAAATCAAAAAAAAACTTTGTTTTGCACTGTTGTGAACCGGTCCTTCTCTGCGCGTTCAATGCGCAAAACAGGGTGCAGTTTGCGTGGGCTAAGCAGCATGTTCTTCAAATGGCATTGCGCAGCTGGCAATGCCACCACCACGTCGGGGATGACAAGCATTATATCGCCAACAACAAAAGAATGTGTTGGTGCTCTGTGGTTAGCCACATCAACTGAGAACAAGCGCCCCCCAGTCTACCAATGCCCAGTTGGCAGAAGGGCAACCAAATCAAAACCAACATTTCTAAATAAGAAACGCACCGTACAATGACGTAGTCTTATCCCTTGACAGCCTCTGACATTCATGTCAGTGGGGCAGGCGTGCAGAAGATGGGGGAAAATGTCGTCAGAGATAGTGGGGGAACAGACTTTAAACCCAGCATTGGCTTAGGCGGCCCAAACAGGTACACTTTTGTACGGATGTTTTTGAAAAAAAATACCGAGAAATGATGTGGGTTATTTCAGTGATTTACCCTCTCTTGTTTGGCCCTGGCTTCTCATGTATGTTTTTTCGGTAAAAAAAGGTACTTTTTTCATGGGGGTTGTAACAATTTGGACTCCGCTCCATTGCTTCGTAGTAAGCTTAGCCCACGCAAACTGCACCCCCTTTTTTTCACCTAAGCACCTAGATTTTGTCACCGAAAAAAATAGTTTTTTTTGCCATCTTGAAAATACTTTTTTTCAAAGCCCTCCAAACAATTCATTTTTCATCAGTTTTGCCCATTTTTTGCTGTTTTTAGGGGGGTCAAATAACCAATCTTTAGTCCAAAATCAGAGGGCCTACCAGTCATTTTCCCCGAAAAAAAATGTTTTGGCTAATTTGAATAATACCAATTTTTGGATCTTCTGGAAAACTATTAAAGATGGGCGCTGTTCACACATCCTGTACATGTCCACATGAAAAAATACTTATTATGGGAGGCTGAGTGCTTGAGGCCTCGCGCACTCAGCCAGCTGGAGTGAGATTTTCAGGCTTTTTTGAGATCAATTTTTGACATCGGAAGTGGCATGAAGCAAGGATGGAGCAAAAGCAAAACTGCAAGATTCAATATGGGTTAAAAACTTGCACAGCGGGACACTCAGTGTGCGAGGGCTCAGCCACTCAGCATGCTAGAAGCATGCGTTTTTGAATACCCCTGACTACTTGCATTCTGCCGATAGCCTCCAAAAGGCTTTTTGAGATTCCTCCCTTTTGGAATCCTGTGAAAACAGTGAGCTCAAGAGTAGCGATTAGACTATCCTCCTCTAGAACACTTGCTTCATACGTCCTGTGACCTAGCGCTTCTGACAAACTGTTGTACAGCCCCAAAAGATGGGAGGCTGGGCACCTCATTTGTGGGTAAACTAACTGAAAATTGTGTTTTTAGCAAGGACTGAGGGCAACCCGCCTTTTTAGATCTGTTACACCTTACGTAGTGCATGGCGTGTACAAAACGTCCATTGATTGACCACTCTTGCTGCTGACATGACCCAAACGGTACACCATGAGGCACCCATGAAGACATCAGAGCCTCATTTGGCATGGAATACTGTTTATTCAGGACCATTGGGAAATACACATTCTGCATAATTGAGTGCGCGAGGCCTCGCACACTCAACATGCCAAAAAAAACTTTTTTTTCATACTTCTGACTACTTGCATTCCGCTGATAGCCAAAAAAAATATGTTTGAGATTCCTCCGTTTTTTCATTCTCAGTTTTCAGGTGGAAACACGCGGAAACTGCGCGTCTTTTTTTTGCACACAAATGCCGCCCTCGAGGTGAAAAACAGGGTGCAGTTTGCGTGGGCTAAGGTAAGGTGTCTGCATGCAGAAGGATATTGCAGTATACGTCCTGCTTAGTGTAGGTTAATACGCCCTTTTCTGCAACGCCTTGCGAGGCCTCCCAATACCTGAATTTGATTTTCATTGTATCTGCTAAATTCGAACGCATGCAGCATTCGCATATTGGTAATTACGCGGGATAACCTCGTCCGTCGAATGCGAGGCCTCGCATTCGGGTTCAAAATATTCAACAAAGGTGTAGCTTCGCAAATCGAAATGCAATGCCTCGCAATAATGTAGCATGATACAATAAAATTGGCAGATCCACCAACTACACAGCCTTTACATTCACTGTGATGCGGCGCTACTGTATGGACGGCCCTACACGTCCCGCCGGCATCTCTAGTTTTCATGCTGTGGCCACCGCTGACTTCACTCCCCAGCAGCAATGGTAGCGCGTCGCAACTAGGTACCGCAGTTAGGTTTAACAAGAAAAATGTGGCACCACATGACGGTTACAAATAACCGAAAATGGGCATGCGCGACGCAGTGGCGCACAAAGATGGATATGCGCGTGTCGCGTGTGCAGCGCCGTGCTGGCAAGGAATTATATTTACGATTAGCTTTATAATTGCCTTTTTTAATTGTTCAATTCAAATATAATTTCTTAATTTTTGAGATGATTGTTGATGCCACCCAACACTGCGCATCGAGCGCAGAGTGAGTTGGAACGGACCGTCAGGCGATTGGGAGCTTTCTGTACAACGGAACATGCATATACCACTCCTGAATCTCTATGGGCTGCTGTTGAAAAGAACAAGAGCGGACGTGTTTTCTTTTTTCATTTTGCGTGCTTGTTGCGACTGAACCAGAAGACACGGCACCCCAGTCGGAGACTGAAAGGCAGACCAGAGAGTCGAGCGGCAAATCACTTCAGTAAGGAGTTCTTTAACTTATACAAAATGTTGCGCTTCCGGTGCACACCCCAACACCAGAACGAGGGCGCCCCCGGTTTTGCCTCTATCGGGTGGCAGAACAGATGCCGGTTGTGCAGGACAGGACAGCTTTGGCTGCGAGAGGAAACTATGAAGCAACGGCCCGCGGGAAAGATGCTGGAAACATGGCGTTGGATGGAGAACCGGCAGGTTTGCGTCTGTGTCGACAATTGCTACATTAAGCAGTATGGAACGCATCCAACAATCAAGGATCAGTCGCAAAATTGCACAGCGCTGTGCGTCCTTTACATTCCGTGCACGTTGCCGTACTTCGGAGGACACCCAAAGGTAGATGTGCTCATTGGCAGCATCGGCAATGTGGCTGCAGCGCTTGTCAGAATGAAACAGAGCCTCCGTGGGGTAGTAACATATCTGGGCCTGCTTGCCGACAGACCAGCGCCAATACGGAGCATCAGGGCGCCTTGACATCACGCGAGATCAAGTACTGAATCCTGGTTGGAAACCGGTGTTGCTGACTACGGATCAGGTACCTCGTACAGGGCCTTGTTGTGGTGTTCGACTAAATTGCCTCCCTGTCGAACCACACGCACCCGATTGTGCCTATCCTCGTTGATGAGAACGTACACAAAAGATGCGTCCAGTTCTTGTACTGCAACAGAAAGCAGCGCTGGAACTGGCACAGAAAACTCAAGAGAACCCCCATCTTGTACGGCTGTCGGCATCCCTATAAATACGTTGTGCCAAACGTGTGGCGACCCTTTCGTTATCTGTTTGTGTACTCCCGCTTTGACCGCTTAGGAGTGGGAAAAACAGTAGGGTCGGACCCGAAGATGAGAGTCATGGAGACAACTACTGTGGGCATCCTGAAGTGTGCGCTGCATTCCTAGCGGCAGTTGCGGCGGAAGTCGGACAGGTTACAGGCTGTTGCCGATCACGATGGGACGGCGATGGATGGACTGAAGAGTGTGGTATGAAAAGCTATGCTGAACCTTGTGCAGAACTGGTGTCCGCTTGTCCTCTACTGTGGGTTCCTGCCGAGGCAATGCAACTGGTCTGCAAGACACCCAGGATCCGCCATCGACGCGCCCCGTGTTCTGCGAGTGGTGTTCGTGCCTTTGACAGGGCTTGGCAGGGTAGCTGACCCACTTGTGTATTTGAGGACCATCAATGTTCCCTTAATGCATTGGCAGGAGTTCAGGAGCGCCCTGCCCAGATTGTGCTATGGTGAAGAGTTTGGCGAGGTTATGCTCAGTCGACTGGGGTCCATGAAAGACAGACACACCTGGGCCGTCACACCGAACGACGTCGAAGATTTGTTCGTCCAAATCTGCCCTGCCAGAATTAACAGGTCAGCGGTTTGTCGTCCGACATTGAAACAGAGATCCAACAGTGCTTGCACTCGTACATTATTGATGACCGCCTCAGAATTCCATACTGTCCCTGGCAATCGGATAGCTCGACTATGGAGAGGCACTGGGTGGCTGATCCGGATTTTCCGTCCGGGCCTTACAGCAAGCCGGACGTGGGCACATACAGGACTTTGTTGACCGATGTTTTGCGTACAAGCCTGCGGCAGCCCCGGAACCTCTCACCTGTTGTGCTACGGTTGATGGACAACAAGGTTCCTCTGCGGTCTGATGCGCACAGAACAGGCATTCTAGACACAATCCCGGCCTTTACGGATGCAAAGAATAGGTTTTAGGTTGATTCCCAGCTCCGTTGTTATTATTGCATGCACAACGTTGATTTTGTTTGCTGCCTCGTGACTGCAATGCGAGCCCTCGCAATCGCCTCTTGAAAAAGTATCTCTATGGGTAATGTTGTTGCCTTGATGCGAGGACTCGTAATACAAATTGGGTAGTTGGAGACAAATCCCTGTGTTTTCGATTGTGAGCCCTCACAATCAAACCAGTAATACATGCCAAATGGCGCAGTTTTTTCCCTTTCTACGGACCTCTTTCATTGAGGCAGAGAGCTTGACGCCAACAAAAGCGAGCAGAGCACCACTGGACACCTCACAAATACCGTCCACGCAGGACATGGTGCCAGAGGAGTTGCCCAGGTTCTACAAGAAGCCTTTGCAGGTGAAGGTGAACGTCACTACCCTTGGGATCGACAAGCAGAAGAAGTACGGCCAGATCGGGCAGTATCGACAGAAGCGAGTGGACGAGGTTAAGAGAAGTCTCATGGCAAACCTCCTGAGGAGCCCGTGACAGTGACTGCATGGCAATCACCAGGTACGTAACCGGGCGGCAGCGGTGATGTTTCATGTGCATGCTCTCACGGCCCTTCTTCTGTTGTTAGTGGATGATTCAATCGTCATTGCAAAGCAGCACTGTATCTCTGCGCTCGTTGAGCTGCGAAACGAACGTCTTGAGAAAGGCTTCCATCCACCGCAGTGGATGCAAGTTGTTAAGGTCAACCTGCTGAAGACAGAGACGAGTTGGGGCTACTCGGGTAGCGATCGCAGGTCGGAAGCAGGCCATTGATCTGTACCTCTCTGCCGTGCCACCGTCGGAAGCAGCCCACAACTTTCTTATGCATTTGCGGGATTCGCTGGCTGGGCCTGAGAGTCCGCCAGGGATCGCATTCACTGAACCATTCCAGAGGCCGCGAGCGGAAGTGCATGGATCCCTCCACAGATTTCAGATGATGAACTCCAAGTATGTTTTTTTTCCAAATGCGAGGGCTCCCAATCCACAATTTGGCGACGTACTCTACTCTTCTGCAGTCCTATGCGGTTAGGGGCTTTGGACCCTTCTTCACGTGGGTGTACCATGTGGAGGGCGCAGCGGTGTCGTCCCTGACCAATTTGGAGAACATGGACACCCCAGTGACAATGAACCAGCTGAAGCTTCTGCAGGGTCTGTACGAGCCAGCCCTCCTACAACGGGTCGCCGCCGACATGTCAAGACCAAACGTGAACATCAAGGAAATCCAGGACCGGGCCTCTACTTACCAGAAGCAGCAGTGGATGAATTCGCATTGGGGAGCCGCTCCGGATAGCGTCATCCATCCCTCTCGAAGTATGTTCCCCTGACAGGTAATTAGGCAAACACGCAAACACGAAGCACAATCCGTCAATAAAAGGTTTCCTCACCTGTGCAGAGGCCAGTCCGGCAGAGAGGGTACCGTTGCATAACTGGGATGTCAATGGGGCTCGGATCCCTTTTTGGGGCCTGGCAATGGAAATCACAGGCTCCGTCGCCCAAATCGGAAGCGCTGAGCAAGGCGCGGTTCTGGACGGCAATGGCACACATTTTCCAAAGCGTGGGGCATCAAGGGACATCGGTTGCCTGCGTGCAGGACTTGCACTGCCCTTGACGGAGGTTAAGTCTATGGAATCTGGAAGAATGGATGTGCTGAACATTCTGGCCAGTGGAAAGATGCTCAACATGTTGTGCACCCCCTACAAAGATCCACAAGGTCTCTTTAAGTGTTTGGAGGCGCTGAACACGGGAACGAGTATTCTGAATGCGAATCTGGGGGATTGTGCTGATTCTGTGAGTCCAATGGTGATGGCGAAGTTGATCGACAACCCCGAAACTGTTCTGGTCATCTACGGCGAGGTTTTGCCCGCGTTTGATGCCCTGTAAACAATTCTGGAGGCACCTGGGATTGCGGGGAACGATTACTTGTATGAGAAAGTCCAAGTGTGTCACTGGCTACGGGGGGCAGGCAAGACGGGAAAAGGCATAATTCAAGTGCAAGCACTGGTTCTGGTGGCCGGTTTAAAGATGAAGACAAAGGTATGTACAACGCTTTCGGATTGCGAGGCCTTGCGTTCCCTTTGACATCTCGCTACTCTTCACCGCAGATCCCACCGTATATCGGCTTGGGTCGCCGCGAACCCAATGAACCAGGGTTCATGCCCATTGTCCTCTATAGGTATGTGGCAATGCTGATGCGGAACAGAGACAATGTCATGATCTTCGATTGCAATGTGCACATGGCAGCGAAAGTCGCAGCTTTGGGTGATTCTCCAGAGGTTTGTTCTCTGCAGTTGACAAAATCAAAGCGATCCGACTCGGCACAGAGCTACCATCACGAGGTGACACAGTGTGTGGAGGCAGGAGTTTAACAGACGGGGCTGGCGCAGTGTGAGGTCTGGTTCCAGTTCAGCATGCCAATGTAAGTCGAGGACGGGAATGTGGGGTATGCCCATCTGGAAGTGTCGACGGCAGACAAAGCGCGTCAAAAGGCACATGTAGAAGTCGCAGACGAGGACTTGGAGGATCCGGAGGACGACAACGATGAAGCGCTGGTACCGCAACCTGATCGAAGGTCTCCTCGGAAGTCAACGCTGGTTCAGGCGTTCCAGGCTGGCGATGCAGATGAAGATGAGCCGGATTTGAGTCAAGCGCCGAAGCCCAAAAAGCCCATGACGAAGGCGGCAGCAGAGCCGAAGCAGACAACCCTGACGCAGCCCCAGGGGGCGAAGAGAACGCTGAGCCTGCCGGATCTGGGAACAGCAGCGGGCTCCATGGCAAGGAGCAAGATGTTGGCAGCGGGATTGAAGAAGAAGAAGAAGCCCTCAACGCAAAGGCGTTGGTGGAGTTGCAGCCCTCTTCTACAAGACATGTTGTGTCGCATTGTGAATCCTCGCATTCCCAGATTGGGCAACTCGTCATTTCGGCTCTCTTTTTCGGGTGCCTCTTCCGAAGATGATGATGATACTGGCCCTAAGGCAGCAGTCAGTATTGCGAGGTCTCGCATTCTGAAAGCCTCACGTGTGGACGCACGATGTATTGATAGTCTGTTTTCTCTTTTTGCTTGTTTCTTTGTGACCCAAAGGGTTGTGTAATTGATAGGAATTACCTTAATTCATGTCCCCTGTTGCGAGGCCTCGCAATACGAATAGGAAAACTTTATACGTTTACATCATTTCGGCATCCTCCGTCGTAAAACTTGGATTTTTCAATGGTGCGAAGAAAAGGAGGGAGCAGACAAGACCAAAAAGCAAGGTCTCGTAGTCGAAAACCCCCAAAATATGATGCATTTTACAGAAAATTGGGTAAAATGGCAGGAATACTGAGGCTTTTGTGTCGGAAGATCCAGCATTTTTTTGGGTAACTGGTCCAAAAAACTGTGTGGTGAATTTTTGTGGTGAAAGAAAATAGGTAGGTCGGGCAAAAAATACCTATACCAAGGTTGCAGACATCCCGGTACAAAAGTGTACCTGTTTGGGTTGCCTATGATTTGTGGCGAACAAGTCTCTATGACGCACTTCACGAAGCAGCTGCGCGCATGGCTTGACGGACACTGAGACTCGAAAATTCTGTGTGTGACATCCTGCACAGGGACATTGTCAGTGGGTCGAGATGACATCTCAAAACAGCCTGACAGCATGGGGGGGAGGGGTGGCCGACAGGATTCCCCACTGACCTTTGCGAACGTGCGTGAGGCTGTGTACACCCTGCACAATCCACAGTCACACTAGTGTGGGGGAGAGGAGTGGTTCCAGAGGGGCTGGTCATCAAACTGCTTTCACGTACGCACAGTGCACTGTTGCGGCAGTGAAGCCGGTTGGGACCCCCGTGGCCATCTTGGGGTCACTTGGGGTGTGTATCTATGTGCCGGCAAGCCGCAATTCGTCGATATCATACTCTCCCATCCACCTGACCTAACCTGATGTGATAGTGTGATATGTTTGGCCATTTCAGCTATGAGCGGCCATATTCAATACCGAGGCGCCGCCGGCTGAGATTTATATATCAGAATATCAGGAATCAACAGGGTGTTTCTATCATAATGTTTCCGTAATTTTTCAGCCTTCCGTTCTGATTGTTAATGTATCGGCGACTGTCAGTTGGGTCGCGATTTTGCGGTAACCGATTGGTTAACTGTTATTTGCAGATATTTTGGCGGAAGCCCCGATGAAGGGTCAGACTTCATCAGTAAAGGGTTCGTTGCTTCCGCAATTTTCAGGTTATACACTCGTAAAATTAATCCGATTTTTTCAGACTTTCAGAATCGGATTTTCGACTTCGACATCGCCGCACTTGATATGATGAATCTCGAGTGGTCCTACATTTTTCCCTGATCACGAATCAACCTTCCTTTGGTTATTCCCTTCATTTTTCTTCGAGATAAAGGAGAAGCAAAATTGATTCGTGAGGCCACTTTGAAAGGTCATTCCCCCGGCTCACGCCGAGGAGTACCAATTTCGAGAGTTGGGTTGGAACTGCCTTGGTCTCAACTTAATTTCGCAAGCATCAAACGCTTTTGGTGTGTACGCATGCTCGTTGTAGCAAGGGATAGTGGCCAAGAGGGTAGAAAGTGGTTTACAACTCTTGGGCCATGCAACCGAATATTTCATTGCGACTTCTGAGTGTACCGCATGAGAGTTCGGGTTGCATGGATACTTTTCTTGGGTTCCTACGTATTTCTAACGTGAAGTTATGTCCATGGAGGGGCATGGCATATCATGGTTGGAGCCACTTTATGAGGGTATGTGTTATATGCACGGTATGTGCTTCGATATGCTCACGCCCATGTTATATATCTCCGTCGATAGGAGGATATATAGAGTCATACGTGGCAAGGGCTTCACCCATGTCACAATGGTGAGCTCCATAGTGCTAGACTAAGTCTACCGCTCATATAGTGCATGTGGAAAGGCTTACAGGGGCGACCAACAAGCGGCACTATCAATTTTCCCATTTTCATGGTGCGTGTTGGGAGGAGGTTCGTAGGTGTCCCTATGCGTCCATGTGGGGATCCAAGTTGGGGGATTCGTTTGCAAATGGTTTCAGGCAAATGTGTTTTGAATCATATGTTGATACCATCGGTGAGCAAAGTTCTATACTATTGTAATTATCTTGAATTTGGCGTTATTTGCATGTTTTTGACCTCATTTTATGCTCATTTTTGTATTTTATGTGCTCAACTGGTCGGCTAACAGTAAAGTGCCTAGAGATCTGTGAACTATGGTATGTTGCTTATCTGTTGGCATATGCTTCGGTGTTGCACCTCAGCATATGCTGGATCACATGGTCACTTTGGCATGGCACATGAGGCCTCACAAAATTAGGTCTCAAATTCATGACTTGACTTGTGAAGCCTGTCATGTACATGACCGGAAGGGTTTCGGAGCCAATGATGTGATATTCTTGGGCATGGACCTTTGGTCTATATCACCCTTGTAAATTACTCTCCGGTTTGACACATGCATGGAGCATTTGAATATTAGCCGTATGCATTTTTGAGTATATAATTGATTTTTGGGCATAATGGTGTGATTTGCCTGATTTTGCCATGTTGTGAGGTCATCCTCATGGGGCAGTTCTCCAAGCCCATTCGACTTCAAGTCCAACCAAGGTTATGTCAGGTTAGGGCATGGTCCTGAGTGCCACTCTAGGCCATAACACGCCACCTCCCCCTTTGGGCTAGGAATTAGAGTCTTAGGAGGGAACACATTTTTTGGGGTTTGTGTAGTGACTTTTGACACATGGTATTTAGCCATCTTATTTGACTTGGTTCAGGGCATCAGGTTGGCGAGTCAAGGGAAGGTCCTGCGTCGAGGGAATGAGGGGTCTATGGCTGTGATTGTGCATGTTTCTATCTTTCCCCAACTTTGCTTGATATGTGTTCATATGCCAATTTCAGGGCTTCCTCTTTGGTGCACTTCCTTGTACATGCCCACCGCCCGTGTCTCCGAGTGCACCGTTAGACAACCGGCGTATTGAAGGAAGCCCTCAGTGTGGATTGACTGGATTTGGAGTGTACTTGGGAGTGGGATATTGCAAGGGTCTTGTGTGAAGGAGCCTATTTTACTATTTTTTGTGGGAAATTTTGCAGGATAGGGCAAGATCATGCAGACCCTGGTGAGCAGCAAGACCCTAGGAGTAACGGGTTATGGTGGAAGGGGTACAGCAGGGGCCGGTCCTGGTAGGGACCTTCTTTATGGTAGCAGAGGAGTACCTGCCCGCTACCGCCGCACCGGGGACTTGGGCCCTCATGAGCCCTGCCCAAGGACGCCCCGGGTGCAGATCGTGGAGTCCGTCGAGTCGACACCGGACTGGGAAGCCCGAGAAGAGCGAAGATGCTCAGAACGGAGAGCCCTTGCAGGACATGGGCTAGACATGGAGGACCTGGCCTCCATGTGTGAAAGGCAATGCCGCGAGGCTTGCAATCTCCGCTCCGCTGCGGAGGAGTTGGAGGAGACTGGCAGCAACGGCAGAGCTCGGCGTTACCGGAAGCGCGGGTCCCCAGAACCCGCGGCAGAAGCCAGGGCGATGGAGATGGATCCCAGCCCGGTCAGGCTGTGGTCAGCTGCAGATTCCGAGTGGCACTCCGAGGGCTATCAGACAGCTTACCCTTCGGAGTCGGAGGAGATGGCCAGACCGCCCACAAGGGCGAACACGGCCCCCGAACCCAGCCTGGAGCATGACGCCGAGGCGTTGGAGAGGCCTGCCTGAGCCAGAACGGCGCCTCAGGCCCGGCATATGGAACCAACGCGGGATAGCATGGGCGACACACCCATGGCGGAGGAGTCCGAGGCGCCGGTAACCGTGGAATGCGCCGGATCTGGTGGAAAACACGTTGAGTGCCACTGCAAGCACGTATCCTTCCTCATCGGCAAGTACCCAAAGATTGGGATGGACGCCATCGTGCAGCACCTCGACCGCCTGGACAACGCGGAGGACGGTCTAGAGGAGGACGTCGCGGGGATCCTGGATGACCAGTCGGCAGCAGAGAGAGACATGGCGGAGCTGCGAGCGGAACAGGACCGGTACCGGGAGAATCTGGAGCTTGCCCTGCAGAAGCAGCAGCGAGTGGCGGACAGCCTCCTCCACCTGGTGGAGGACATGTCGGGACGCCTGAAAAGGCTAGAGGAGTTACAACCCCTCGCCTCGGGTCCGGAGCTCCCGACAAAGCCGGCAGCGGCAGAGCTGATGGAGCGGGTTAAGACCCTCAGGATCGCCATGGAAAAACCCATGGGCGGCACTGCAGAGGCACCTTACGCGCCTCCGCATGTTGACCCGGGTGCGCTGCCGTTTGTTCCCATGTTCAGCGAATCCACAATGCTCGGGGAACACACGGCAGCGGCTGGCTCCATGCGGGAAGGGCACGCAACCACGGACTCGAGGAGCCTGACGGTACAGATGTCCCATGCCGCCAAGGATCCACCGACCACTATGACTGCCCATGCAGTTGATGCAGAAGAGGAGATCCGGAGCCAGACCATGCAGGGGCGAACCATGAGAAGCACCGACGGACATGGTCGAGGCCACCCAGGCGAAAATCTGTGGGTGAAGGACCCCAATACGGGGATATGGACAGCCGGTGGAGCAAGTCCTTCCCGCATTCCAAACCCCTTGGGTTCAGGCCCAACTGGACCGCACTCCATGGAGAAGAGGGATGCACGGGGAGTGTACTCACACCCCCCGGCCACAGGTGGTATCCGTCTCGGTGGAGTGGTGGCTGCAGACGTCGGAGACGCCATCAGGATTGACGACCTCAGGGGAATCAAAATCCCCTACTACGATGGCAACCCCTCAGACTTGGATGATTTCATCCTGGATTGGGAGGACTTCGCCGAGGAGGTCGTCGGCGAGATGAAGGGAGGGCCAAGGGACAAGTGGGTATGTCGGACATTCCCACACAGGCTGGCGCAGGACCTGAAGGAGGAGCTCAGGGATCAGATCTGCCAGGGAGTGATCCAGACGGAGCAGGCCTGCCTCCAGTGGCTGGAGGACGAGGAGCGAGTGGACGCCCCCAACCAGAAGTTGGAGGATTTGTGGTCCATTCCGCTGCCACTGGAGCGCGGGGAGCTGAGGGTCCGGGAATGGAATCGGTACGTCCGAAAGTACAGAAGAAGCCTCAAGCTGGTGGAGGACTGGAATGAGGCCAGCGAGATCCGACACCTGCTGAAGGACGTCCTCCCCGGGCACTGGAAGAGAAGAGTGGAGGATGAGGAGAAGAAGAGAGCAAAGAAGCGCGTGGCCGTACGGATCATGGCATCCGAGGACACCTACGCCGGAATAATGGAGTTTTTCCGGCGAAAACTCGGCGAGCCCAGCCGAATGTTGGGGTTGAAGAACGCCGTCTACGTGGAGGTATTCGGCGACACCATGGGGCAAAGGCAGATGCGCCGCAGCAACCTGGAGTGGAGGTGCGGAGAACCGCTGAGGATGCAGGTCATCTTCTCCCGCATGAGCCTGGACGAGATCGTGAAGTACATCACGGTGGAGCTGAAGCTCAACCCCTAGAACGAGGCCCACGTGCAGGATCGACAAGGCCAGGGACATCGAGGTCATCGAGAAGATCGCCACCACCGAGAGGTCAAGGGGGACACGGTCCGCACCGCGGAGGAAGGGAGTGGAAGCGGCCAAGATCTCTGGACTGTGACCACCGAGGAGGATCATGAAGAAGCCCACTTCTTCGCGTTCGTAGCGCACAACATGAAGGAGAATGGGCAGGATAGGTCCAGGTGGAACCGCCTGGACCCCAGGACCAAGAACCGCAGAGAACCGCGGAGGATCAGAAACCCGCTGCTCTCGTTCTGCGAGTACAGATCGCAGCACACCGGTTGCTGGGTCTGCTGTGGCAAGGGGAACAACCATGCACATGACCACCGGCATTGCAAGGTATATGAGGAGGACAAGAAGACCTACTTCGCCGCACATCCCGACAGGAAGCCCAAGGAGCAACGAATTGCCGATTTGAAGGCAAAGGGCGGAGACGGTGGAAAAGGCCAAGGAAAGTGCCAAGGGAAAGGCGGAGGAAAAGGCTATGGTGCAGGACCCGGTCCAGACTGACGCGTGAGGTCGATCGAGGAGGTTGCTGAGGACATGTTGAGGACATTGGAGGAACTCAAAGCCCGGCAACGTGGTGGACAAAGTCTTAGCGGATCGCAGCAGGAGGGAGCTGCGGCAGGCCATGTCTAGAGGGGCCCCCACGGGAGTGGGACTTCGGAGGTCTCTCCTCCGAAAATCAGTGGAATCCCAGAGAAAGCGAAGGCACATCGGGTGCCGAAGAAGGCTCCAGAAGAGCCAAAACCACTGAGTTTCGCCACTCCCAATCCCTGAAGCGCCCTGCCAAGGGAAGTTTATGTGGGCAAGGGACGTGGCAAGAGGGACGGAGCGACCACGGAGAACCCCGTGGACAGGCAGGACCAGCCCAAGATCTACACCATCCGTGACCATACCCTCGAAGTCCTGATGCACCCGGATGTGCTAGAGTTTCATGCTGTGAGAGTCGTCCATACGCCGCATGGTGACGAGCGGCAGTTGCACTTGAAGGTGCGTGTACGGTGCGGACAAGAGGAGTTGGTAGTGGATGTTTTGGTGGATACGGGTGCCCAGGTGAGCCTGGTCCGGAGAGGGTTGTTCAGGGAGGAATCCCTGCAGCCCAGCCGTAGACCTGTACGCCTGAAGGTGGCCAATGGAGAGATTATGGGTGGTGGCACCCATGAGGCCACTATCAGTATGGAATTCTGGGAGCATGAGCGCTTGAACCGCCCTGATCTGGCGAAGAGAAGCACTCTATCCGGGAACTTCTATGTGGCCGACATTACAGATTGGGATATGATCATGGGGTATGACTTCATGGTGGCAAACACCATTGGAGCCCTTCCCCATTGTGCAACGCTGGTCCGGGAGGATGATGAATGCCTCACATGGCTGTCCACGGACTATGGATGCGGATCATCCCAATTAATTCCTGAGGAAGAGGATCGGATCGTCCAAGCGGTGCAAGCTGTGGGTGCCAAGTCCAGAGGAGACCGTGGAGTTCAGCTTACGGAGTATGGTATGGCGCCGCAGGTGTATGCCAGGATGCTCCAGACGCTGGGGGCCGAAGCGCCCGAGACGGACGTCTTCGCTTCCCGGGATGCCCCACTTTTGCGGAAGTGTAGGAGGCATTGGCATCAAGGACACTCAGCCCGGCACAGGCGTTGGGGTTTGAAGGAGTGGGGGCCCATGTATTGGCATGGCTCCCTGGACAATACCAGACGTACGGTGGAGAAGATCGTTGCGGATAGGGCAAAAGGGATCCTGGTCATAACCGGCATAGGATCCATCCCATGTCCGCTGGAAGGTCTCAAGTCGACGCTGGACTCCATCACCCTGAACAAGATGTCATTCGGGCCAGAGGAGGAGTTGTTCATCGACGCCAAGGGTGTATCAATGCCCTCCCCGGGTCAAGCGTGGGGTACCAAGGCTTTCCTGGCGGATGGGGCGCAAGCCCAGCCCATGGGTGATGAAGCATTCATCAGTAGGGTGGAGGCGGTGCCCATGAGGGTCATGTTTGAGCCCAAGGTGGGGACGGATCAGCCAATGGATGGTATTGACGTCCTGTCCCACGCCCAGATTGACGACGTCGTCAACTACATGCGGATGCGGATGCACGACCGTGTGGCAGCCAAGAAGAGGCGGGCCATGGTCACATCTCCGCATTGGTGGGATGACAAGATGTTGGTCACCTGCAAGTATGAGAAGGATGAGTTCGTGGCGAGGGTGATGGATCACATCGCAAAACAATATGATGGTCCGGTTGGGTCGGACCCGCCGACGTGCGATTTTCAAAGAATGAGGGCCGATATTGACAAGAACCAGCCCGATGCCGCAAATTTCCGAAGATTATTGGTGGGAAGCGCGCCCCACGACGATGAAGACGGCATATCGGACGAGGAGAAGTCGCACTCAGACCCAGAAGAAGCCTATACCGCAGTGCCGTTCGTAGTATCGATACCGAAGCAAGCGGCTGAGGAGGCCCAGGAGAACCCGAAGGTCGCCGAGCTGAAGGAGAGGCTGATCAATGCCTATCCGCGGCTATTCAGTGGCGTCGCCAACAAGAACCCTCCAGATCGTGGGAGGTTTGGCACAGCGAAGATGAAGCTGAAGCCCAACCCCAAGATCTATCGTCATCGGGAGTACCTACTTCAGGGCGATCGGGCCGAGGCCATGAAGAAGTTGTTGGCCGAGTTTATTGAGCGGGGCTGGATCGAACCCTCCGACAGTGAGTAGGCCAGCCGAGCCTGTATCGTGCCCAAGAAGGAGAAGGGCGAGTGGAGGTTGGTGGTGGATTACAGGGGTTTGAACGAGCAAACCGAGCACGACTCGTACTCGCTTCCTCTGATCGACACCATCCTCCAAAAGCAACAGAAAAAGCGGATCTTTACGGTGTGAGACCTGAAACACGGCGATCACCAGATGCCGTTACACCCGGACTCCAGGCCCTGCACAGCGATGTCGACGCCGCTGGGGCTCATGCAGTGGAAAGTGGTGCCTATGGGCGCCAAGAATGGCAACGCCGCTTTCCAGCGCATGATGGAGGACCTACTCGGTCCTGTCTGGGATGTGCCGACCCCTTTGTGGATGACATCATCATCGGGTCCGGCACGGAGGACATGACTGAGGAAGAGCTCATCGAAGCGCATGAGAAGGATCTGCGCCAAGTGCTCAGCGAGCTGGACAAGCACAACATGGTGTGCAAGCCCACCAAAGCCTCACTCTTCGTGAAGGAAGTCGAGTTCTCGGGTCATGTGGTAGGTCACGGGCAACGCCGTCCCATGCCTGGGAAGCTGGCGTCCCTGCATCACTGGGAAAAGCCCCAGACCATCAGCGAACTCCGATCCTTCATGGGGTTCTGTAATTACTATTCGGGCTATGTCCGGATGTATGCAGAACTGTCGGGGCCGCTGCACAAGATGCTGCAGGTGGGGAAGTTCGATGGCCGGAAGGGGAGCAAGAAGAAGCTTGCCTGTACCCCTGAGGCCGAAGATGCGTTCAGTCGCCTGAAGGAGCGACTGCTGGGGCAGCTGGGGCTCTTCCTGGTGGACCCGGACAAGGGATTTGTGCTACGGACGGACGCCTCGGACTATGCTGTAGGTGCTAGTAGGTAGGTAGGTATCTTCGGGAGCTCGGGATGCCTCCTTTGACATTGCGGGAAGAAGGTCTTACCAAGGGGACGTCCTGTCCCTCCCACTGCCCTATGTCAGGCGCCTCTTGAGCCGCTCCCGCATGTGCTTGCGAAGGCATTGTCACGGCCATCCGGTCCATGTGTCCCAGGTGGGAGGGTGTCCCCACATGTGTCCATGAGTAGGGCCACATGCCCCCTCCTTTGGGCGGCAGCTCTGGGGGCTGCCCAGCCGTGTGGAGTATCTCTCACCACAAGGGGTATTGCTCCCGCTAGTCTACGGTACGACCGCCTCACCCTTGTGGCTTGAGTTGCGGGGCCACTCTGCTTGGCAGGCGACCCCCTCCTGGACTGTGTACCAGCTCGGCTGTCACCGGTTGCTTCCATGGCTCCGGGTGGCGTTTGCCATGGTCCCCGATGCAGCCTGGCCGGGCTCGGACCAGTGGCCTTGGAGTACCGCTCCTGCCACTGGCCCAGTGGGTCAGCTTGGTCGCCCCAGTGCGTCCGACCCATGGGGTGTTGGTTCTTTCCTGTCCCTCGGCAGCCCTACGTGTGTGCAGTGTCCTGGGCCGCTTGGCTCCCGTTCACCGGTGTGCCCGCGCAGTTTGCTGTGTTGCGTCTGGGGTGTCCTGGGCCACTTGGCTCCTGTTCACCGGTGTGCTCGCTCGGTGTGTTGTGATGCGTGTGCGGTGTCCTGGGCTACTTGGCTCCCGTTCACCGGTGCGCCCGCTGGGTGTGTTCTGTTGCGTGTGCGGTGTCCCGGGCCACTTGGCTCCTGTTAACCGGTGCGCCCGCTCGGTGTGTTGCTTTGCCTGTGCGCTGTCCTGGGCCACTTGCCTCCTGTTCACCGGTGTGCCCGCACGGTGTGTTGTGTTGCGTGTGTGGTGTCCTTGGCCACTTGGCTCCTATTCACCGGTGTGCCCGCGCGGTTTGTTGTGTTGTGTCTGCGGTGTCCTGGGCCACTTGGCTCCTGTTCACCGGTGTGTCCGCTCGGTGTGTTGTGTTGCGTGTGTGGCGTCCTGGGCCCCTTGGCCCCCGCTCACCGGTGTGCCCGCTCGGTGTGTTGTGTTGCGTGTGCGGTGTCCCCGGCCACTTGGCTCCTGTTCACCGGTGCGCTCGCTCGGTGTGTTGCTTTTTGTGCGCGGTGTCCCGGGCCTCTTGGCTCTTGTTCACCGGTGTGCCAGGCCGTGGTGTCTCGTCCCTTTGTTGCTCTCGGTGCACGCGCGTGTGCGGTGTCCTGGCCCTCGTGGCGCCCGTTCACCGGTGTGCGCGCTGTGTGCGGTGCGCGTGTGCCATTGGTGGTTGTGTCCCTCTTCCTCCCCCCCTAATTTTCTTTTTTTTTTTTTTGTGATGGAAAACAAAAAGAAAAACAGGGGCGCGCGTACACTGCAGGCACAGGCACGGGCAGCTGGTGCTGTGGTGCAATAGTGTTGTGTGCTCAGGCGTGTGTCGTCGGTGCTGTGGCGGCGGTCGCGCCCCAGGGGTGCGGCTCGCGCGTCCTGATGTACACGGGCATGGGCTAGGGTGTGTTTGGTTAGGTGTCTCTTTGCTTCTGGAGCTGGCTGGTTAGGCGGCTGTGTGGGCTGTGGGTGTGGGCTGTGGTTACGTTGTTCCCTCGGCGGGCCTGGTTAGGAGTCAAGGGTTAGCGGTTTTGGGCTGTTGCTCGGGTTTGATTTGTGTTTGGGTTTTGGCTCGGATAGGCGGTTGCGACGGTAGCGGGCCTGGGTTCTTTGCCTTTGGGCGTAGTGGTGCCCGTTGTCGTGTGCGTTGGCGTCATTCGGCGTCCCGTTCGTTTGGTGACTTCTGGGCAGGGCCTGGCGTGGCACCCCGTGGTGGTGGTTTGCTGGGTAACGGGGTTAGGTGGCGGCGCCGCTGGCCGGGGGGTCAGGCGCGTCGTGTTGTGTGGTGCGCAGGGCTCCTGGCGTGCTGTGGGTGCCGCCGGTGTCGGTGCGCCGACGCTTGTGGGGTGGTGAGGGGGTGTGTGTGTGCGGGGCTGGGCTTTCGGTGATGTCCCACAGGCGGATGCCATCTCGCTGTGTCTCCTGGAGGGTCTCCCGCAGGCGCCTGAGGACATACGGGTGGTCCTGGGGCGCTGGGAGGTTGCGGGGGTGGACTCGCAGGGGGTGGAGCGCATCGGCCAGCATGGCTTCCCATGCGGCCTGCGGCATCCAGCCCCCCGCCGGCTTGAGGCAGTAGTTCTCCATCGACCCTTTGCGGGGCCGGTGGACCAGGCCCTCGAGGGAGGACTGTCCCCGGGCCCACTTTTGCAGCTCCCAGAGCTGCGTGTGGGTCCAGCGCTGCCACCACTGTCCCTGGGCGGGGCCGCAGTCTTGGGCGGAGGAGTGGGCGTGGGTGGGTGTGACGGGGTCGTGGGGACCGGTGGCGGTGGCGGGCCCGGGGGATTCCTCGTAGTCCTGTACCGTCGGGGTGCGCGCGGAGTGGGGGCGCGAGCGGATGTGGACCCGCGGGTGTGCGCGCACGGTCTCTGCCTCAGGGTTGGGCGGGGACTCGCGGCGGCGGCAGTAGCGGGGCATGCGCTGTATGTGGGCTGTCATCGAGGGTTGGTAGGGGGGCGGGGACGCTGCTGGCGGACCCTGGCGTCGCTCTGGCCTGGTCAGGGGCGGTCCGTGGGCCTGGGGTGCGGGCTTTCAGAGGTGGCGGGACGAGGTGCGTCGTGCTTCGGCCGCGGCGCGCTCCGCTATGAAGGTGGTGGCGGCGGCGTCGGTGACGGTGGGGGGGCGCCGTGCTGGGCTCTGCTGCCTCCGGGCCTGGGACGGCTGGGGCCGAATGTCATAGAGGACGTCCTTGGCAGGTCGGGCTCGCGCTGCTGTCGTGGCGTCGGGTTTGGAGATGGGTTTGGGCTTGTCTGCGGGTTGCGGTCGTGGCGCGCTGACGGGTTTGAGTTGCTGTTTGGCGGCGGTCTTCGGTTTCGGCTGGGTCGCGGGTCTGGGCCCCATCGGGGCGTGAGCCTTGG